>CM054114.1:93666113-94866113 GCA_028673005.1 Tanypteryx hageni | reverse complement strand
ACGGCCCTTTACAGGGCGAAAAATCTGTTGACCAGCCTCGCCATTCCAAGCGGGCACCGTTTATTACGGTGGATGAAAGCATCCAGAAGAGGGCCAAAACCAACCCTGTTCCTGGAACATCTACGGAGCTCTCCACCTCTAACAGATTTGCTCCTCTCACAGAGGACAATGGCAGCCTGACTGATACTCATCAGGAGGGCATGGAAATGGAGCAGTCGGCTGAGCTGAAGAAGAAACGGCCTCCCCCGATCCTGATCTATGAGATCAACGACTTCCGCAATTTCCTGGAAGCTGTAAACGACGTGGTAACTGATAAGGACTTCCGCTGTATCAACAAGTCTGAGTTCAGCCGCATACATCTCAACTCATTTGAGGACTACACAGCTGTCCTGAAAATGCTGTCTGGCAAAGGCACAATTCAGCACCTGGGCGGAGAAAGAGGCGAGACGCATGAAGTTTGTCGTCTGAGGTCTTCACCAGAGGATGGATGCTGCCTACATTGCTGAGGGCTTCTCACTGCTGGAAGCACCCATTGTAGACGTTCAACCCATTAAGATGAGGAGCAGACGGGCATTTATACTAACACATTCCGCACCACCGGGGAATGGACTCCTGCCAAGATACAGACAATCACATGCCTGTGTGGTTCTACAGTGACCCTGAAGCCGCATGTCTACAAGGACCCACAGATCTGTTACAAATGTAACAGATGGGGGCATGGTTCCCGAGCCTGTCGAGCTGTGCCCCGCTGTTTTAAGTGTGCTGGTCCTCATGTGGGACATGCCTGCACACTACCAGCAGAAGCTCCTGCGACCTGTTGCAACTGTGGTGAAGACCACATCGCCTCGTCTAGGAAATGCCACTACTATAAGGTGGCGGATGATATGCAGGGAGGAAAGAGTCAGCGCCCTCCAGCAAAACAACAGGCAGCAGCAGACACTGGCGGAAAGAATAGGCTAAAGAAGAAGAGCAATGTCTCTTCGCAGAAGCAGCCGGCACCTCCCTTGGGGAACGCTGTCACAGGCCCTACCAGGGATGCTCCAACACTATGCTTGGACTTGCTCAAGGAATTTCCGCCATTGATTCAAGCAGCTAGAGGGAGACTACAGCAGCAACCCCCTCAACAACGGCCGCAACAGAAATATCCTCCATCTGGGAGGTCTACTCAATCACCATGGGGACGGTCATCAACTGAAGAGGCAGTACCGACCGCAGCCCTGAAGGACGTGCTCCAAGTTCTTGTAGGCATCACATCTGCTATCCAGCAGCAGATGGTAGCCTTTGGTCAGATGATGGCGATGCTAATGGCCCTTCTTAATGGCCCCTAAACCTCACCGGACCAGTAGATTCACCATTGTCAGTTGGAATGCCAACAGCGACATCAAACAGAAAATGCTGGAACTTCTCCGGTTCCTGAAAAAGCAGCATGCTGAGATAACCCTGATCTCTGAGACCCATCTCCAGACTGGAACAAGATGGACCATCCCAGGGTTCTGAGTCATCAGGAAGGACAGACCCACAACAGGTTGAGGAAGTGGGGGAGTAGCGATACTTCTCTGCGTGGACGTTGAGGGCCATGCAAGAGAAACTCCACAGACTACTTCCCTGGAAACTGCCATTGCAGAAGTAGTCACTCTGAGAGGAAAGCTTCGCATTGTCTCCCGCTACCTGCCTCCAAAGGAAAGGTTTGTGAAGACGGAGTTTGAGGCCATTATTGACACTCCTCTCCCAACTCTCGCAGGAGGGGATTTCAATGCAAAACACCACACAGGTCCAGGTTGCAGAACCCCAGGGGTGAACAGCTGCGGAAATGGTTGGACCAACAGGGCGCAAAGGCGGGGTGCAGATGGGCTGCATAATGAAGTTTTGCGGCAGTTACCTCCTGCTGCAATTGTTCATCTGACAGAGCTTTTCAATGCTGCTACCAGATTGGGACACCTACCAAGCACCTGGAAGACTGCAGTGGTGATCTTCGTCCCAAAGCCAGGAAAAGCCCCAACCAGGAAGGACTCCTACAGGCCGATATCCCTTCTCAATGGCATCAGCAAAGTGTTTGAAAGAATCATTGCACCATTCATCACCTCACATGGTGAGATGCAGAACATCCTTCCGAGGCACCAGTTCGGGTTCTGGCGGGAACACTCAACCACCCACCAGCTTGTACGAGTAGTAGACTTCATCACGGGGTCATATAACAGAGGTGCATACGTGGTGAGGTCCTTCTTTGACATAAGCAAGGCCTTCGACTGCATATGGCACAAGGGCCTACTCTACAAGATGAAGATACATCGCTTCCCGGCCTGGTTGCGGAGACTCATGGCTTCCTACCTTACGGAGAGAACGTTTGCTGTCCGATGGAGAATGGCGAAATTAGACCTGCATCCAATCTGTGCGGGAGTACCACAAGGGTTGGTCTTGGGGTAGATCTTATCTAATCTGTACATGGCAGACATCCCCTCTGGAGGCTACTGGAATGTCATGGTGGCCCTCTATGTGTTACTGGCAAGATCCACCAAGTCCTATGCAGCAGCATCCTATCTGCAAGAGGCTATGGAAGAGCTGCTGTCCTGGTACAGGAAGTGGAGAATCACCATCAACCCAAAGAAGACCCAGATGGTAATCTTCCACTGCTGACTCAAGCCGAAGATACCAGATCCACTGGAGATAGAGGGAGAGGACATCGACTGGGGGAAGTTGGCAACCTACCTCGGTGTCACTGTGTCCCATCTGAAATGAAGGACGCGGCCAAAACATTCTATGATGCCCTACAGCACAAGGAGTCTGAGGAGCTAAGGAGCATTGCAGACGTATGAGTGAAACCGTAGGATCGACAGAAGAGGCCTTGAGCCGCGACTGGTGATCCTGAGGACCAACTGCCTCCTAAGAGGCGGAGGTAATTGGGGATAGAGGAATCCCTTAAGAGGCGCTGAAAGAAGAAAGGCACATCCCACTGCAGAATTTCCTACAGGAGAAATTCTGGAGAAATACCTTCCTCGCCTGTAATTGTACCTAGGTGCTGGAAAAGTAGAGGATAGCTTGGAAGGGTAAAGTGCGATGGGGACTTTGTGGGCCCCATGACCACTACGGTAGCCATGAAGGCCTTCCACGAACTCCAAAAATCCGCACTTCAGGTGCAAAATTGAATTGTAAATATTAAATACATTATCGAGTGTGTGTTTGTATAAATTGTGATTGTAAATATTATTATTTTTATATATATTGTTTTATTTTCCACCTCGCCGGATGGTTAAATTGCAATGTATAAATAAAAAAATACATAAATAAATAATAAATAAGTAAATAATAAATAAATCGGAAAATTCGTAAGAAAAAATTTAGTTTATTAATATCAATATAGACTGCAACCATATTTATTGTTTTTCCTATTTATTTTGATAATAAATTACATTTCAAGCACAACTAGCGTAGCTACGAAAAAGACAAGGAAAGAAAAACAGAACTCAAAAGAGGAATAAGAAAATCACCTCATTGAAAATGCCTAATGACATGGACTTGTAAATAAAACTATATATTAATTACTACCTTTTTTATTTAGATCAACATTATCAAAACGAATATAGGATGTTTTTTAGTATGGCTGTTTAAGCAAGAACGTTCAAAACATTCGTGGGGGGGGGTCGAGAATTTGTAGTTACTCCAATGGTCTCACATTTGCAGTTAAGATTTATTATATTTAATTTAAAGAATGTCGTATTAACACTTTTATAAATTGAGAAAATCGAGGAGATACCCAGTGAAAATATAATTTTTAACCAGCTAAGGGGAATGTTATAAATCCACGAAAATTACTACGCAAAAAATTCTCTCGAAGAAAATTATAAATCCTGCAGTAATTCAAATATTTTTGGGGGAAAAGACTCTATAGTACCCACAAAATGCGTAATGTATATAGGTATAAAACACTGAAAGTCATATAGCTGCCATCTTCTGGTAGAAAACTAACAAGTTAGGAAAATGTACAGAGTATCGAAAATAGATGCGTTTCGTGCGGTGGAGTATTTGAAACTACGCGATATAATTTGACAAAACACACACCATAAAAGAGCAAAACACCACGACCCGATTTAATCACTGTATGCTAAAAGTTTCCTCCCCTCCTTCTTAAGTTGGTTTATTAAAAAAAAATTACATAATTTTAATGATGAAATACTGCAAAATGATATATCAGAAATGATGCCAGGGAAATATTCAATTTTTATTTACCGATTTATTTTATAATCAGTTTTAATCAACTGAACAATCGAAAATTATTTAAAACACCTCACTTGAGCTCAGTAGTTGTAATATTTATGTTTATGTTATTTTATTCGCTGTAGATATGCAGTTTTTCCGCTTATAAATCTGCCATGCACGCATAAGAAATTAAAAGTGTTTTGTAATTATAGCAGATGTTATTTACTTCAGTAACCAATAAGGCTATTTACGTTGACAACAATTAGGTAGCTATGTATGAATTTCAAAGCGAATTACGACTTTCTTGCTCAATTTTCTTGAAAACAGCAGCTCCTAAATAAAAATATATAGTAAAATAAAAAATCTACGTTAATAGTTCTACAGGTTTATTTGGAAACTATTCTTATTTGACCAAATATTTACGAGATATAACGAAAAGTTCATTTCTTGTCACCAGTAAAGTGGCACCCCTGATGGGCTTACGTAATTTATTTTTGCGGTTTTCATATTATCTTTGATTGGAAGTCCTTAATATCAAATTTCATGAGTCTGTTCGGTAGTAGCCGAGAACAAACATGCAGATGGATGGACAAGCGGGCAAACCAACATTAATTGGTGCTTATGCTGGAAGAGAAACACGCCTAAAAAGGTGGAACTATGCGAGCCAGTTATACATATGATTCCTGACTTTTGGCTCAATGCTATGTATGATTATTTTAAGTGTGAAATAAATTAACCTTATTAATTTGTACAGGTTGTGATGGGAATTTCTCGAATTTTTATCTCCGAAATTATAAATTGTAAATACTAGCTATAACAAACTATATGCAGCTTAAGTTGTCCTATATTAGAATACATTGTTAAATCGGTAGGCTCGCCGAGAGCAAGTTCCCGTTTGCAAAGTTTTTTCTGCGCAAACGGTTATTGAGTTTTTTCATCATGTTGGGGCAACTCAACCACGATGGAGGAGCGCCCAACCCCTGAAGACGGCCACCGACGTTCTTTGTCGACCGAGAGAATTGTCCGACTGATGCGGGCAGATGGATCTTCCATCCCTTACATCCATCGTGCATTCGACGTTGCAGCAGCCCTGAGGAAGGAAACGGCACACCATTCGTCGTCCTCACTTCAGGAAGTAAACGGCCCTTTACAGGGCCAAAAAAGTAGTAGTCTCTCGGGAGGCTCGATTTCTCCACCAGACTCCATCCCTTTGGAGTCTCACTCAGCGGAATCAGTGACCTTCACTTCTTTGGAGGTGGAGCCGTCCTAATCTGCTTCCGCCCAAGGCTCGTTTGCGAGCCCAACTGCCCCAGAAGAAGCTGCGCCGAAGGAGGCATCCCAGGGCCTCCGGAAATCCAATTAAGTGGACTGCTTTGTCTTCCTCTTCGACGCCACAGCAGGTACCTACACCTGACTCTATCCAGGAGGACACTGTCATGGACACCATTGAGGGGATTAGAGGAAAGAGGAAGCAGCCTTCATCCTCCCCCGCGAAATCTGCGAAATCTGAGACGGACTTGGAACGGCGCGCAGCCCCAATCCTGGGACCTACACCAGATGCCGGCCCATTGGATGCCCCACCAGACGGCTTCACTCCAGTCCTCAACAAGAGGAAAAAGAGGGAAAGCCGCCGCAATTCTCTGGAGAACGGATCTGGAGTCGCTGAAACGAGCCAGCCTACAGCCACTGCAGACCCTCAGCGGCACCACCAAAAAGCAGCGCCATTCACAGTCTATGGCATCTCCTCCCACAAGCAGCTTGCGGTAGCCTTGCGAGTGAAGATCGGGAGAGACTTCGAGATGCAGGTCCGCAATGTCTCGACAAGACTCATTGTTAAGACGGCGGAACACCACCGAGCAGCGACAGCGGTACTTGACGAGCTGAAGGCCCAGTACCATACGCAGCCGATTGACACGATTAAGGGAACCAGGCTCTACATCAAGGGCATTGGCTCCGACTACTCTCCGGAGGACGTCGCTGCCGATCTTGCTTCAAAAGGCTTCCTTGTGAGAGGAGTCTGGCAGGTCAACGGGGAGGTGGTAAATGGCGTCAAGCGGCTGATGAACCGTTTCGTTGCGGTGGTTGAGAAGACACCTGACGGCGCATCGGTTTCGAACCTGAAAAAAGTCTGCGACTGCTCCGTCACAGTTCCCTGGCTGGATGACGATATGAGCGAGGACACCGCCTCTACCACCAGCCTTGCGGACTCCGGCGTTTCAGACAACGAGCACCCCTCCGACGGCGAGGACGTAGCGGACAACGCGGAGGATCAGCCTTCGGACCTGTTCACCATGCCCACCGCTGACCTAGAAATTCCTCTGCACGTAGCGGCACCTCCGCTGCGACCGATACACGTTAATCGTAAGTTGAGTGCACTGCCTCCGGGCGCCCCATTTCCGTACAGTTGCCAGTCTACCTTAGAAACCTTTCTGTATGGCGCGAATCTTCCCAAGCCGGTGGAAGCTCCCTGGTGTTTTTTCCCCTCGTCTCCAAGTGAAAACCTGTTAAACTACCTGGAAAACCTAGTGATTCAGGGTGTGTTGGTGAAAGAACGGCCTAAATGTGCGTTTCGGGCGTCCCTCCTGCCAAAGGCCTCGGGGGGGGCGCGTCTGATACACGATCTTTCCCCGTGGTCCCCTTTCTATAGAAAGCCAAAGTTTTCGCTCTGGGACAGTGCAAAGGCACTTACATCTATTCCAAAAGATAGGTGGCTCATCAAGATCGATTTGTCACAGGCCTTTTACCAGGTACCGATTCTACCAGCACATCGCGGGTTTTACGGGATATTTGTAAGCGGGCAATACTATACCTTTCAACGCGTGCCCATGGGGCATTGCTTGGCCCCGGCAATAATGCAACGATGGGCACTCGCTGTGGCAAAAAAATTCGTTATCGATTTTCTATTAATATGCTAGCGTATTTAGATGATTGGCTGTTAATATTTGAGCATAAAGACTATGTTAAGTTAACAGATATTTTAAATTTTTTAGAGGTAGATCTTAATATAACGATTAATAGAAATAAAAGTGCTTTACGGTTTACAAAGTGTCTTAAGTATTTAGGTGTAAATATTAACACCACGTTGCAAACATTATGGTTGACGCAGTCAACTTTAGTACGTGTGCACTACATATTGTCAATACTTCCGTGTGTGAGAATTGTGGACCTAGCTAAGGTGGCAGGTTTAGTGTCATGGATTTGTTATATTATTCGCCTCCCAATGTTTTTGGTTAAACATGTGTTTATACGTCAGCTGACATGGCTTCAACGCCTTTGGGATGAAGGTTTATTTGCCAAGGTGCGACAATTTTCCAATTGGGCGACGATATATTCTGTTTTGCCGATGCAACGCCCTGGCAGGTGGCCTGGGTATGCAGAGAGCTGCAAATTTGTGACGCTTTTCCGTTACCGGACGAACGGCCCATCTACTACACGGAAGCCCTGGCGGCGCTTATGGCCGCAGTGTACATACTTCAACTAGCTCCAAAATATTGTAATATTGTTGTGTATTCTGACAATATGGCTGTAATAGCATCATTGAATAAGGGTACAGGATTGTTATTTAATCACGATATGTTAATAACTTTGTATGTTCTTATAATAAAGGATTTGTCACGTAGCGTGACTTGGCGATACGTCTCGACAACCGAGAATCTGGCCGACCGTCCTTCCCGGACCATCCTACCTCCCTATGCTGCTTCGGCTGGCGATTGGTTGTCGTCAGTCGGAGTGGTATATAGGTGGGATGACGCCTGAGAAGGAGGTCGTTCAGTATCCGGATGTCGGGCGTTCCATCATTCAGCAGTCTGCCTAGACTCTCGGAAGACGAAACCGAACCATCAATATCTGATGAAGGTGAATATGTGCGATCAGACAACGATAGCTATCGTGATCACTATAGTGATTTTGAAGCAGATTCAGACAAGCCCCAACGTTTCAATCAACAAGAACTGAACGATCTCAGTAGAGACCTGAACCTCTCCAAGGAGTCTTCAGAATTACTTGAATCCAGATTAAAAGAAAAGAATCTGCTTAATCCGGGTATTAATATTACATTTTATCATAAAAGAGAAAAGGATCTGCTGCCCTTTTTCTCTAAGGAAAATAACCTAGTATTCTGTAATGATATAAAAAGACTCTTAGAAGCAATGGGTTTATCAGAATACACACCAGACAAATGGCGTCTTTTTATTGATAGCTCAAAACGTAGTTTAAAATGTGTTCTTTTGAACAACCGTAACAGATATGGCGCACTACCCATTGGTCATTCTACCACCTTGAAAGAGGAATACGAGACAATATCACTAGTCCTGAAAAAAATTAAGTATGAAGAACATCAGTGGGTGATTTGTGTCGATCAAAAAATGGTAAACTTCCTCCTTGGACAGCAAAGTGGATACACAAAATATCCTTGTTTTTTATGTCTTTGGGACAGCAGAGCTAAGGATCAGCACTGGGTTAACAAAAATTGGCCCCTAAGAAACGTCATGGTTCCAGGAAAAGAAAACGTAATCAACGAACCTTTGGTTGCGAGAGAGAAAATCATATTTCCACCTTTGCATATCAAGTTGGGACTTATGAAGCAATTTGTGAAGGCGTTAAATCGAGATGGACTTTGCTTTGGGTACTTAATACGTAAATTTCCTGGGATTAGCATGGAAAAACTGAAAGCAGGCATATTAGATGGCCCTCAGATAAGACAGCTTATAAAAGATCCACAATTTACCGCAGCAATGAACGAGATTGAATCTAATGCTTGGTGCTCATTTGTTAAAGTAGTACAAAATTTTCTTGGCAATCATAAAGCAGAGAATTACACAGAATTAGTGGAAAATATGCTTTCTAAATTTAATATTCTCGGTTGTAACATGAGCATAAAACTTCACTACCTCCACAACCACTTAGATCGATTCCCACAAAACCTAGGTGATTACAGTGAAGAACAGGGGGAAAATTTTTAAGTGATAAGCCATTAATGTATATTTATCTACTTTGTGAATTAAATACCTTACTTTGTATTCTTTGTTTTTTAATGAGCCTTTGTCGCAAATACTAATACTTATAACCTGAAATGTACATGAGTTAAAAAAAATATGATTTTTTCTAAAAGAGGTCAATATAGCATACCTCAAAAACTAGATCTGATAGACTAAATCTGACAGTTGTTTTGGATTCTACACCCAAAAATTACCTAGAAACAGTTAAAAAATAGCAGGCACCAAAATGTGTGTTGGGCTGTGTTATCATTAATTTCTTTCGATAATTATTTATTACAACTAAATATTTTCCCGTTGAAAATCAACGCAAGAGTTACATTCATTTCAATTCATCCAGAAAGTGAAGCGCTTGAAATTTATTGCAATCGAATACTACATCCAAAAATTACCTAGAAACAGTTAAAAAATAGTAGGCAACAAAATGTGTTGGGCCTTGTAATCGTTGGTGGTCCAGCAAACTGAGTAAGCTAAAACCTAAAGTTAAACGAGCAAGAAGAAAGGTGCAGAGAAGCAGATCAGTCGAAGACAGGTTAATTAATCAGGAAATTTATGATCGGGAACTTTCCAAATATAAGGATACCATCAAAATGGAAAAGCAAAAGTTATGGAGGAAATTCGTTGAAGAAAATCTTACTGACAACGTGTGGGGATTTGTGTATAAGCTTTCTCGTAGTAAGCTAAAATTACCAATAACAATGGCAAGCATTAAAGATGGGTTAAACTATACAACTTTCATCAAAGACACTGCTACAGTTCGACTAAATACGCTAATTCCGGATGATAATGAAGACTCTGATATGGAAGAACATAAGGTGATTAGATAGGCATCACTTGATGAGTCGATTGAAGAAGATTCTCCTCTTATTCATAGGAGAGAGGGTTTTTCCGCGATTTCTTGCATCAAGAATAAGAAGGCTCCAGGAATTGACGGAATTTTAGGAATTGTAATTAAAAAGGCAGAATCAATAATCATCGATCACCTTACCAGAATCTTAAATAATTGCTTATTAATTGGATACTTCCCAAAATGCTGGAAAACTGGTCTTTTATGCAGCATTGTCGATGTATGTTGTTATATTTTCACATAAAAAAATTAAAGATTGCGTTTGGTGGCCAAGATATGATAGACTTGAGAACTTATTAATGATTGCAGTTGTCAAAGGAACATTTGTGTAAGCCTAAGTCTAGAGTAAATACAGTTAAGCCTTTCTTTTCTGGAATATATATATATATATATATATATAATAATTAAGATGGTCGACGGCACAGTTTCTTCTCTTTGTCACTCCTGCAACCAATCTCTTTCCTCCTCCGAATATGTATTTTGCGGTGGTACATGTAACTCCGTTTTTCATAAAAAATGTATTGGACTTACGGACATTGAATTCAAAGTCGTTAAAAGTCATAGAGCAATAATGTGGAAGTGCGACATATGCATCGTAAACAAGACGTCTAGTGATGGCGTCTACGCTTCTACGGCATACATTCTGAGTGCCCTGGCTGAAGTAAATTTGCGACTATCTTTGGTTGAAAGCAAGCAGGCTTCTTCAATCGAACATTCTCCAGCAGAAGGCATCGCTACTTTCGCTAATGCGGTGAAGAATCCAAACCACGAATCCCAGAAAAGGAAGCTGCCCAGCACAATACCTGACTACGAGAGACCAGTTACTCGCCAGACTAAGAAGCTACAACACTCAGCACCATCCACATCATTGAACTCATCTAGCCCTAACATTCCTACGGAGGATTCTCAGGAAAGTAAATCTCCTGATATTGACTTGAATTCTCTTGATCGCAATGATGCCGATCCCTTTATCCCAGTGACTCGTAAACGTAGACCCAAACGCGAAGTTATTGTTGGTACAGGAAACAACTCCTCGTCATTAATCGGTGCCAACCCGAAGATTCACCTACACGTGTGGCGTCTTGACGTTAACGCAACGGCGAATGATGTGATTCTCCATGTCGAAAATACTGTAGGCTGTAAAGCGGAAGTAGTGAAGCTAAACGCCAAAGGTGAATACAGTTCTTTCAGAGTGTCCTCCGATTCTAAGAACCTCGAAAAGCTTACCAATCCCTCGAATTGGCCATGTAATACGGCGGTGAACAAATTTTATTTTCCTTAAAGTAGTAGTGGAAGTTGTTTTTTAGTGACAAAGTAGGTAGGCCAGTTCCTACCACAAATAGTGATATTATTGGTGTAACTAATTCATTTAACAAAAAATTGTCCCCCTTGAACAGTAAGCTTAGAATTTATTACCAGAATGTACGTGGTTTACGAACTAAACTTAATCATTTAAGATTAGCTATTTCTCATACTTTGGATTGTTATTTTATTACTGAAACTTGGCTGTGTGATGCAATTGGCACTAACGAACTTGGACTAACTCCAACATATAATGTTTATAGGACTGACAGATCTATTGCTACTAGTGATAAACAACTGGGTGGAGGGGTATTGATTGCAGTGAATAATAAATTTAACTCCTTTGAAATTGAAGTTGAGCACACTAATATTGAACACATTGTTGTAGCTGTAAAGTGCTCTAAATTATTTGTAATTTTGGTTTGTGTGTATATTCCTCCTGGTAGTTCTCCCAAGGCTTATGAAGATCATTGTTTAGAACTTGAACGAATCTATTTGCTATATCCTGGTGCTTACTTTATTATTTGTGGCGACTATAATTTATCTTGTCTTTCTTGGTACAACACTGAGATAGAGCTTAACACAGTGAATGACCACAGTAGACCATTGGCAAACACTGTCAGTTACCTAAATTTATCTCAGTGTAACAATGTGCTCAACATACATGGCAAATGCCTGGATCTTGTGCTCACCAACATTCAGCAAGTTTCAGTCAGTGAGGCCTGCGAGTCTCTCATTGTAGCTGATCCTCATCATCCACCCCTTGACTGTGATCTTATGATCAAAACCAACTCTGACTTCATCAAATATGACTCAATATCATATAATTTTCCCAAAGGAGACTATAGTGGTATGTCCTACTATCTATCTCTTATTGACTGGAATGTGCTAATTAAACTGGACATAAATAGCGCTGTGAATTACTTTTATGATATATTGGGTTGTGCAATTGAAAGATATGTTCCTAAATTTAAATTTAAAAATAAGTTCTTTCCAAACTGGTTCAATTTTGAACTGCGGTCATTAATATATGAGAAGAAACAAGCCCATAGGAAGTTCAAATTGTCTAATTCCGTTTCTGATTATAAGACTTTTTCCTTGCTACGAGCCAGATGTAAAGATCTGTCTAAGCATTGTTATCAGGACCATATTGATAATATTGAGTCCCTACTGCATTCCAACATCAAACCTTTTTGGAATCATGTTAATTCTTTGAGGAAAGACAACGTACTTCCTAATCACATGTATATAGAATCTGAGGTAGCTCAAGATGGACAAGCTATAGCAAATCTTTTTGCCAAGTACTTTAGTTGTGTTTAGAGCTCAAACTCAGATATGAATAATGATTTGAACTTTAAAGAGGACAATACTACACATATACGTATATGCAAGGTGACATCTGATGACATTTTGAAAAAGTTAAAATCTGTCGATATTAAAAAAGGTCCAGGTCCTGACAACATTCCCCCACTTTTGATTAAAGAATGCTCCAGTGTATTAATTTTTCCACTACTCATACTTTTTAATATGTCACTTTCCTCAGGTGAATTTCCAAGCCAATGGAAAATAAGTCACGTTGTTCCAATTTATAAAAAAGGCAAGAAATCTGATATTACTAATTATCGACCTGTGTCTATTCAATCATGTCTCTCTAAATTGTTCGAAAGCTTAGTTCTCGATATGCTAACTACACTTTTAAAAAATATTATCATTGATCAACAACATGGGTTTATGGCAAATCGTTCTACTGTTACCAATTTATTAGTTTATGAAGAAAATATTTATAGTGCCATAAACAATAATTTGCAAGTTGACGCTGTTTATACAGACTTTAGTAAGGCTTTTGATACAGTGGACCATGGTTTACTGATTAATAAATTAGAATCTGTAGGCATCAGAGGTACTATGTTGTCTTGGCTACGTAGTTATTTAGTTGGTAGACAGCAGTATGTTAAAGTTAAATCCTTCTTTTCATATACATTTGATGTGACATCAGGAGTCCCCCAGGGCTCCCATTTGGGACCATTATTATTTAACATTTTTGTTAATGATATAGTCAATTATGTGCAAAACGTACATATACTTCTCTTTGCAGATGATTTAAAAATTTATAAAACGGTACATTCCTCTAGCGATTGCGATATTTTACAATTGGCTGTGAATAACTTGTTTAGATGGTGTACCACCAACAAAATGCAATTGAATATTTCAAAATGTAACGTCATTACCTTTCATAAGTGCAAATATCCTGTTTTGGAATGTTATTTTATTAATGACACAACACTTAAAAGAGTTAACAAAATTAGGGATTTGGGTGTGATTTTTGATTCTTCCCTTACCTTTTCTAGCCATATTAATACTGTTGTAAAGAAGGGGTTACAAATGCTTGGATTCATCTCCAGGAATACTAGTATGTTCCAAAATGTCACATCTTTAAAGTTACTGTATTGCTCCCTGGTAAGACCCCATTTAGAATATGCTTCACCTGTGTGGTCACCATATTACCAAAGCCATTCTTACTCAATAGAGAAAGTTCAGCATAAATTTTTAAGGCTGGTTAACTTCAAACTCGAGAATTGTACATCGGACATACGGTCTCAACATCTTTTATGTAGCCTCAACTTAAAAACACTACACTTTCGTCGCGAAATCTTGGATGTTGTAACATTACTAAAAATAGTAAATTCCAGTTATGATTGCCCCAACCTATTAACATTAATTCAGTTTCGCGTACCATCTTATAATACTAGATCCACAGATACATTTTTTAACAATGCTTGTACTACAAATTATATATACCACTCACCAATAAACCGTCTTCAACGTTTATGTAACCTATTTTTATCTTATATTTTTATAGACATTTTTGAAACTACTGTTAAACAAATTAAGGCAATTCATGAATTTAGGTAATATTTGTGTGCTTTGGTGGTTATATTTTATATCAAATGCAATAAGTTTATTACTGTTTTGTAACTACAACTTCAATGAATATATGTATTTGATTTAATGTAACATTTTACTATATTTATTTTATTTGTGCTATTATATGTTTTATATATCTTTGTAAATGGGTACTACCCGTGTATTATGATTAAATTAAATTAAATTTTAAAGGCAAATGAGCAAATAGCAAATAGTGACCCAAAGTCGCTAAGACCGCTCACGTCACTACCGAAACTGGGAAAAATCTTTGAACGTGTTATACGAGATAAGATTTATGCTCTCCTATATGAAAACGCCCTTTTTAGAGACAGACAGTACGGGTTTCGTATGAAATTAAGTAGCATTCATGCGATCAAAGTTCTGGTGGATACAATCCAACAAAGTAATTCTAAATATGTGCAGATTGTTTTCATTGACATTAAAGCTGCTTTTGATAATTTATGGTCGCCAGCACCAATTCAAGAAATGAAGATATTCCGAAGACCAAAGAACCTTGTAAAACTGCTCAGAAGCTACTTATAAGACAGGATGGTATTTTTTCGCACCAAAACAATTGAGGTACAGAAGAGGACATCCAAAGGATCACCGTAGGGATCCGTCATTGGTCCTATGCTTTGGAACATTGGAATGCACGATTTACTGAGGAGAAATCTGCCTGAAGGCTGTAAAATGGTTTGTTTTGCAGATGACACAGCTATTATTATCCCTGGAAATAGCAGAAAAGAATTGGAGGGTCAAGCAGCGGAATGCATGGAAATTGTGGTTGGTTGCACGAATAAATGCAAGTTAACCATCTCAGCCGAAATGACCTTTCAGTTAATCTGTGGAAATAAAATAGCAAGAACTCCAACTTTAAAGCTGTACAGACTAAATATTCGTCGAATAAAGAGCTTTAAATACTTGGGTGTTTACATCGATGAAAATTTAAGTTTTATGCAACATGCATACTATGTTGCAAATAAAGTTAAAAATACCTTTCACTCCAACAGGAGATATTGCAGAATCCATCACGGAAAACAACCATTTGCCTTCCAAACGTATTATCATTGCGTCGCTGTGCCTATGCTTAACTATGCGTGCGAAATATGGGGACATAAGGCAGTAAACAAACGTTTCGATAAAAAAATGAATGAAGCCCAGCGTGCATGTCTAATCATGCTCACAGGAAGCACTTGTTCAGTGAGCAACGAAGCACTTACTGTAATTGCTGGCGAATTACCATTCAAGTACGAAATACTGGAGAAGAAAGCAAACTTTGAGCTAAAGAAATATGGGACAACAAGATTTTTCGGTGTAGAATTCACAGCTAACAACATGAAATATAAATGAGAAACCTTCAGCGCCATAAGAAACATCACAGATGCCAATTGGGAAGATGATTGGAATAATTCAGATAAAGGAAGAACAACACATCAGTTCTTCCCAAGTGTAATTTAAAGATTGAATTTTACTATAGTTGCAAGTAAATCAACAGTCCAAGTCCTTTCAGGACACGGGAATTTTCATTCACATTTTCTCAGAATTGGAAATTCCAGATCCGGATTCTGCCCAGATTGCAACATCATAGACACCCCTAACCACAGAATTTTTGACTGTATAAACTTTGCAAATGAAAGAAATAACCTTTTTGTCTCATGGCCTGTCCCACTGTCGGAGCTTGCCAGGCGCCTAACGGACCTAAGTCTACTTGCTGCATTTGCTGGTCTCCTGCTGCAAGGAATCAGTGAGGCACAGGATGAACAACCTCCTACAGGAACCAGAATACGCTTGGCGGCCAAAGAGCTGCAGCAAGAAGATTGACGTTGAAGACAGAAGACTGCAGGATGGAGAAATAAGACCGCAGTGTTGCAGCTGAAGATGTTCAAGTGTCGTGTAGACTGATAATAAAATTTGGATTCGACTCTGCTACTCCTTGGGAACTCGCCGGTGCGAGTCCCACCGTCGAAGCGTATGGACCTTGCTTGTGTCGACTGGCAGCACTTTCACAAATTTACCGCGGAAAGACTGCCAGTCGAGCCTTCACCGCTCAGGACGAGCGAGGAGGCAGACCGAATGATCGACCTCCTCACTACAGCCGTTCAGCAGGCCATGGACGCTGCGATACCTAAGATCGTCGTGACAACTGGTATATGCATCGCCTTACCCCGTACCATCCGGGAAACCATCTCCTGGAGAAACTGTGCGGCGGCGGTGGCAGCGCTACCACACCTTGGAAGTACGTGAAGTACGCTCGGACACGTGGGAGCTACTTCTCTCCACGCTTTCCCTGGAGGACCAGTCCATCTAGAAAACCTGCAGGAGGCAATGCGGTCCCCAGCGGCACCATCCCCTGATAGTTCAAAAGGACACCGTCGCGAGGTCTCCGGAGGAGAAAGCTGAGCTCATGGCAAATATCTTAAGGGGATCTTTCATCCGAACCCGGCTACTGCCGAGTCGGATGCGGTGGAGGCATACATCGCCAGAGTGATAGGGATGCTGGATCATGGTCCCTTGCTAGTCGAGGAGCTCCCTCATTTCTCAGAGGGTGATGTCATCAAGGTGATTCGCCATCTCCAGATGAGGCTCCCGGGGATGACAACATGCCAAACCTCGTCTTGCGACAACTTACTGTCGCTGCTGTAGAATTCCTGACCGCTGTTTATAAAGGTTGCTTCGGGATTCCATAGTTCCCATCTTCCGAAGAAGCCAGGGACGGAGATCGGCCCCGGAGACATCCAGCCGATCCCGCTCCTGGCGGGTTTCGGAAAGATCCTTAACACTTTGTGGTCCGCTCACGTATCAGTACGTGTTTTTGTCACCAGTATCAGGTGGCCGCTCACGTATTAATACGTGTTCATCTAGTCTCCGATTTTTCACGCCACGGTGGATTTATTTGGAACTATTAGGAGCTATTTCTTTGATCGTACTCAGTCTAGAAGCTTTACACATTGTTTTGGTGAAAGTGTAAGGTGTTTTATGAGAGATATTACAGTTTTTTTAACCTGTGACATTTATTGTTACCATTACGCAATCATGGCTGCTGAGAACAGAAGGGGAATGTGCAAAAATGAAATTTTAAACGAAGTTTTTGCCAATAATTTGTCTGATGTCCCAAGTTGTGAAGGAACTGATGGAAGTTCTGAGGAAAACAATAATGAAATGCCAAGTGACAGTGATGAAGATATAATAATTACCAAGAAAACTGTTCGTGCTCTACCTTTGCAGTATTCCAGCGATTCTGAAGTTGATGACAGTAATGGTGTGACTAACACAACGAGTGGCGATGTTTTATTTTGGTAGGACAACAACATTATTCCTGCTTTAGAAACATTTGCTGGCACACCAGGTGTGGAAATTACTCCACATGATCCAAAAAATGTGAGTGACGTAGTTAGTTTGTTTATTGGGGATGACCTCTTTTCGATGATGGTGGAGGAATCAAATCATGAGCAAAATGCCCATAAATACAAAGAATCACCTAAAAGTTTGAAGTGGCATGATATAACCATTGGAGAAATGAAAAAAATTTTAGTTTTGGTTATCCTTATGGGGCAGGTGCACAAAGACAAAATAAGTGATTACTGGACACTGGACCCTCTAACAGAAACTCCTATATTTTCAAAGGTAATGAGTAGAAACAGGTTTCGCCAAATATGGCAGGCATGGCATTTTTCAAATAATGAAGATGTCCCAGCAAATTCAGGGAGAATATTCAAGGTTTTACCAGTTTTGAACAACCTTCTAAAGAAATTTGCAAGTGTCTACAAACCTAGGCAGGAACTGTCACTTGACGAGGGTGTGATACCATGGCGAGGGCGACTATCTTTTCGTACATACAACCCTGCCAAGCTGACAAAATATGGAATATTAGTGCATATGGTATGTGAAGCGATCACTGGATATATTTGCAATTTGCAAATTTATACCGGTGAGGGTAATAAGTTGGAAGATACAATTCTGTCAGTTTTAGGGCCAAATACAGCCTTGTGGCACCATGTTTGCATGGATAACTATTATAATAGTGTAAGCATTGCCGAAAAACTTCTCCAAAACAGAACAAGAATCTGTGGCACAGTCAGAATAAATAGAGGTCTTCCTGAATGTCTGAAATCCGTGAAACTACAGAAAGGCCAGTCAGCATTCCGAAGAAAAAAAGATGTTCTCGTGCAAATTTGGAAAGACAAGCGGGAGGTTCGCATGATCTCTACCATTCATTCTTCACGGCTCCTAGAATCTGAGAAGAGGGACAGAAAAACTGGAGAGAGAATAAGGAAGCCAGAGTCCATCTTGGAATACAACAAGTATATGAAGGGAGTAGACCGTGCGGACCAATATCTGTCATATTGCACAATAATGAGAAAGACCACGAAGTGGTCAAAGAAGACAGTACTGTATTTGTTGAACTGTTCCCTATTCAATTCTTTTAGGGTGTATGTAGAGCTCAATGGAAGACAAATTATGTATAAAAAATTCCTGCATGAAGTAGCCAGAAACTGGGTGAGCCCATCTCAGACACACGAGCCCATCTCATTGCCAGACACGAGCCCAGAAGAGCCCATTTCAGACACACGAGAGAAAAACATTCACATTTCTCGTACAAGGTGTGCACCTAAGATGGACTTTCAATGGACATGAAAAAGCATAAAGTAGAGAAAATAGTTAGTGCTGGGAGCAAGAAAATTCCTCGGAGACCATGTAGAGTATGTGCAGCCAAGAAAAAGAGAAGTGAAACCTGCTTTATTTGTGGATTTTGTTGTGTTCCACTCCATAGAGGGACATGTTTTGAACAATACCACACTCTAATTGATTACTCTGGTATATAATCTCTATGCATTTAAAATTTCATTAAAATATATCCAGT
Organism: Tanypteryx hageni; assembly: GCA_028673005.1. Classification (NCBI taxonomy): domain Eukaryota; kingdom Metazoa; phylum Arthropoda; class Insecta; order Odonata; family Petaluridae; genus Tanypteryx; species Tanypteryx hageni. The sequence goes on along the minus strand of CM054114.1, from coordinate 94,846,990 downwards.
AGTTCAGGAGTTGTGTGTGTTTTATTGAATGCTTATACCATTCATGCGGTGGCACAGAAAATGGCCGGCCCCAAGGGCTGGTAAATTTAAAGGGCATCGGCACACAAAGTGTTAAGCGTCTCATCCAGAAGCCACCGCAGGAAGTTCTCCAGGAGAAAAACGTTATCCCGGAGGAGCGTTTTGGCTTCCGATGAGGCACTTCACTACCCACCAACTGGGAAGGGTGACCCACTTCATCATCGATGCCTTCAAAAGTAATCACGTGGTCGCAGGAGCATTCTTTGACATCTCGAAGGCCTTCGACCGCGTGTAGCACTCTGCACTCCTCTTGAGGATAGTTCGACTCCAGTTTCCATCTTGGGCTGTGTGACTCATAGAGTCATACCTGCAAAGCAGGACATTCTGGGTGTTCTGGCTCCAGGTCGGATTGGGACTGCGACGCATTTGCGCAGGTGTCCCGCAGGGATCCGAGCTGGGGCCGATGCTCTTTGACATCTTCACCCAAGATCTTCCCAGGGATTTTGGCTGGAACACCAGTATTGCACCGTACGCAGATAACGCGGCGCTTCTGCCGCGGTCATTCCAAAAGTACAAGGCAGTAGTCTTTGCAGTACGCCGTCGATGATCTGGTCACCTGGTATCGTCAATGGCGTATTGCGGTGTCTCAGCAAAACCGCTGCCATCATCTTCCATCCCATAAGGGGAGCGCCACCTGGAGTCGACCTGTCGGTATGGGGGAGGAAATCCCCTGGAGTCCAGAGGTCAAGTACCTGGGGATAGTGCTGGATCGGAAGCTTCTCTGGAAGCCTCAGGTGGAGAGTGTCCGCCGCAAGGCACTTGGGGCATTAGCCAGAATCCGTCCGATTCTGCGTCCAGATGTAATGTCACCCGACACCAAGAGACGCCACTACCTGAGCTGCATGAGGCCCATTATCACCTATGCAGCTATGGTCTGGTCCAGGGTGCACAAGACCAGCCTATACAGGCTGCAAGTAGTGCAAAACAATGCTCTCTGGTTGAGACTTGGTCGTGGCAGATACGACCATGTCGACCGGATGCATTTAGACGGGAATGTGGAACCCCTGGACATCCTCTTGCCGAGGATGTCCAAGGAAATCTACCTCAAGGCAGCCAAGCTGGTAATGCGACGGCACCAAAAAGCAGGCTTTCTCCTTGCCATTCCTTGGCCTAACTCCCGAGAAGGACCTATCCAAGGTATCCTAATTGGGAAAGTGGGTCTAGGATGGAGTGCTTGCGCTCGGAGCATACTCGGAAGAGAATTTTCTCTCCTAAACCCTGGTGCGGACCTACCCAAGGTATCCAATCTAAGGAAATGGGTGAGATAAGGGGTGCTCCCAACCGGGACTCCCGAAAGCTGCAGCAAGTGGTTAGTCTGGGTGAGAGCAGGTTACTAACACCGATGAAGGCCCCACCAGCGGTAACCGACCTTGGAAAGTGGTACACCTAAGGGAGAAGCACGTGCACTCGCTGCTCCAAGCTAGAGGGGAAAGACGACGCCACTTGTGCGGCAAGAAGATAGCGGGCATCAGCAAGTGTACCCGCAACTGACATGGATAGGTAAGAACTTTGCCCTATCGGAGCCTCCTCCGTGACCACAGTCATAGGCCCTGTTCATGGCTCAACAAGAGCCCGCACCTTCACCCGAGTCGAGGATACTATCAAAAAGCTAAAGTGGCAGCAAGAAGCCGCCGCAATTCCCATCTCGAACTGCTACAATGCTCTAGCGGTCCGAGATGCCGAAGAGACTATGGAGGCTGCCTCCCCCACAACTATCTCCCAAGCGACAACTACCACCATATATGAAATCGCAAACTACAGGCTCTTCCTGGGGTGCAAGTCTTGAATTTTTCGTTACGGTTCGATGAAATATTGCCGGGTTCGTTATAGAAGAAATTTTCGTTAGCCTCATAATGAACGATCACTCTACCGAACTTTTTGGCGAGTCTTGAAATTTATCGTTACGACTGACTGTAAAATTTTGTTCATTGGTTTTCTAATGAAGGTTGAAAAATCAAAACATCTGAAAATCAGAAAGCGTACGTACTAATTTTCAGTAGTGGTGGGAATAGTTAGAAACTTGAAGATAATAATTCTGGTGAGGAAAATTCGAGGCTCCAAGATTACGGAAAGGCAGCAGGAGATAATCATAGAATACATGTTAAACCATGATGAATTCCGTTCAGGAAAAATCATGGCTACATTCAATTCGAAATTGAAGCAGAAATGCAGGGAGGAGTTGGTAGCTATTTTAAATAGCGATGGGAAAGGTCCTGCAAGAGATGTCAATAAGTGGAAGAAGGTTATATTTAATGCGCAAAATACAGTCCTTTACATATCTTTGTTGAACAAGCAAGGTTTTACATAATATTATTTCCTATTATGTAATTTTTTTAATTTTCCGAAATCACTTTCAGAATCACAGTTGTAAAATGTTTTCAATAGCTGTTATTTATATTTTACTAATTTACTGTCATTTCTAATTTCTATCAAGATGGTAGTATTTTATTCTCTAGTTAGGCATTCTATTATTATTATATATATATATATATATATATATATATATATATATATATATATATATATATCTATTATACATCAGAAGAATTTCTGAATTGTCACTGAAATGTATTGTAATTATTGTAACTTTTATGTTTGTTTGCTGACAATGTAATACTCAAAGAGTGTCTACAATAAACTATCTTATCTTAGATTAGTACTGTATTATTAATTGAAATATGTTATAGATTTAATGAGAAAGCTCTACATTGTTTCTCTCTTTTGGTACTCAATTAATTGTAAAGCAAAAATAAGAATCTTTGTGCTGCAAAAATTACCATTGGAGGATTTTAATTGAAATGTAGCATAGGTACTATAATGAATTATTCATTGGTTCATCATGAACTTTCTTTAGGAACAAATATAGTGGTATAATGTTATAAATAAGGAATTGTGTATTTAGTATAGATTGATCATCATTGTTTATAATTAGAATGCATCTATTAATCGTGAACTGCAATTTTAATTATATATATGCACATTATTTAATAATAGTATTAAGAATTGAACCAACAGTATCTCCTTATATTCTCTCAGACTTAGGCCGATTGGAAATGTGCCACTAGGGCAAAATGTTTAAGGGTACATAAACATATGGGAGGCACAGGAGGTGGGGGAGCCCTCAAAGAGAAACTGAGTAATTTAGAAGAAAGGTTGATGGAAATGATAGGGAATATTTCTGCTTTGGGAGAAGAAAATTGTGTTGAATCACCAATTGAGGTATTTTGATGATAAGCTGTAAATATTAGAATTCAATTGAAATCATTGAATACTATAGCTCTACCGCGTTGAAAACGACCTTTTTGGAGACCAGTGGGCAGAGCTTAGGTTGCGATAGCCTTCCCCACTCTGCGGCCTACTTCCCCTCCTATACCTTCCCTTCAGTATTGCGTGTTTCACGTCGTCCGTGAACTACATGTTCTTATGGGAGAATCGCTATCCCATGTTATTTCCCTATACTGCTAATTCTCCGCATTGCCTATTCGTGAAAAATACAGATTTTCGTCGTTTTTGACATAATTACTCACTTAAACACCTAACGAAGGATGGGAAATTAACAAAATGAGTAATAAAATAAACTAAATACTTTTTAAACAGAAAAATCCCCGTTTTTGCATGGTTAAACAATAGTTCCCGCGTTTTCATCGAAACTTCCGAGTTTTTTCCGCCGCATTCACATTTGAACGGCCAAATCTCGCAGTCTATTCGCTGAAATGACGCAAACATTTTTCTGATTTTTCTGTAGCTTTTGAAAGTGTCCCATAAGCCACACGTACCATTAAAAGGAACATGTGATGCAATTAATTGTTGTTAAAAATTAAATAAAACCGACAGAGACTCACATTCTGCATTAGCGCACGAAATTTTCACTCTCTTGCTAACTTACGTAATATTAGGAATAGGTGGGTAATATATGTGGATGAAATGGTCAGAAAAGATTAAAGTTATTTTTGAAAGACGAATGAACTCAATATCTATATTGCTTTTCAAGATATGGAATTTTACATTTGAGCGCGAGAAACTTCTGCCACCTAGTTTATTAAAATCATTTATTTTTTCTGATATTCCAATATTGTAATATTATATACGTCACTCTCTTCTAACGTTGACATGTCCTCATTGCTATAATCACTGTCATCTTCATTCAGCTGAATAATTATATTGTCAAAACACGTGTTTACACAAAATGAAGTAGAAACATCGCTATATCAAACAGACAACTGAAGCTCAAGGCGGAAGACATGCGGGAGGGAGGGAGGGAGGGAATGGAAGGGGAGTGGGGGTATACCCCTCCTCGATTGGGATGCGCAGCCGATTCTCGCGCAGGTCGTTTTCTACGCGGTAGAGCTATAGATTTATTGGATTATAAATATTGGTATTTTCTAAAAAAAAGGGATGTTCAACTTGTAACACCAGAGACTGAAGAAATGGTTGTGAGTGAGCAATATTTCATTAAAATGGGTTGGTATAAATAATCATATGTAGCTTTCAGTTGTAACTTAAGTATTACATTTAAAAGGTTTTTATGGAAAATCTATTCATTAGAAGAAGTTGATGACTCACAGCCATCATGTTCATGGCAAGTGTTACTTCCCCCACCTTCTCCTTACATGCATGAAGAAAAGTATGTCCAAATATTTCCTACGGAGAAATGAAAATTTTTCTTGCTATTTTGATTTTGAGTGGTTATAATGTATTACCGAGCAAGAAATAATATTGGGATTCAGGTGATGATATGCGAAATGAAGCTGCATACTAAAGCATGAGGCCTGATCATTTTTTTACTGATAATGAGATTTATTCACTTCGCGGACAATACCCATCCTAACTATTCCGATAAAATGTGGAAACTGAGGCCATTTATTAACCTACTAAAGAGTAGATTTTCGAATCATCACAAACCAGAGCATCAGAATTCTTATGAGTCAATGATAGTTTATTACGGTAGACATGGCTGCAAACAGTTTATTCGTGGAAAACCAGTTCGATTTGGTGACAAGGTTTGGTATTTGAACTCAGTTCTCGGATACTTGATCGATTTTCAAATATACCAAGGGAAAATGACTTTTAGCAAAACAGAACATGAAGAAAGTGTCAGTAAGGCCGCTGCTCTATTATTGTCATTTATTGAAAACTTCCCTGAGAATATAAAAAAATCTACATTTCTCTTTCTATTTTGATAATTTGTTCACTGGCCTTCCACTCATGATTCACCTTTGTCAAAAAGGCTACTCTGCCACAGGGACTGTGCGAGAAACTATATTGCCACATAATATTCTACTCACTAACAGCAAAAGTATCAAAAAGAAGGAAATTCGTGGGTATTTCGAATATGCCAGCAGTAATGAGGAGAAAGTTTTGGTTGTGCGTTGGCGTGACAATTCTGTTGTTACAATCGCATTGACTGAACATAGTGTTCCCCCTACTCCAAAAATTCGGCACTGGTCCAAGAGTGAGAAAAAACACGTCGATGTTATTTGCCCTAACCTAATGAGAAAATATAATGAATATATGGGAGGAGTCGACCAAATGGATGAAAATGTGAGCACTTTCCGCATTTCAATTAGGAGTAAAAAATGGTGGTGGGCCATTTTTACATGGCTGATTGATGTCTCTGTTCACAATGCTTGGATTTTATATAGAAAGTCGGGCAGAGATCTGCCACAATTAGACTTGCACAGATTTATCGTTCAGAACATAATTGCTAAATACGGTGTATCCGCAAAGGGAGGTGGACGACCCAGTGGAGAATGTGGCATCCATGAAGGTCGTGTCCTATCAACCCTTAGATATGACAAAATTGACCACCTTGTACAGCCCACAAAACAATTCCAGGCGTCATTGTGTAAGAGAACATTGCAAATGAAGTGTATGCACTGAATGCGGAAAGTGCAATGTACTTCCTGTTTCAAACCATTTCACACTAGGTCAAGGAAATTCAGAAATAAAGCCAAAGTGGAACTCTTGTAAAAGAACGTTTTCAGCATATAATATGTATAACTTACACTTTATTTCATAATTCATTGCCAGTAATTTCCGGGAATTTGTCAAATCAGTCAATGAAAATTTTATTCAAACGTACGTGATACTTTGTAAATATAAGTGTAAAATTGTAATAAACAAGGTTGAAAATGGTAATTAGCATTCTTATTGAGATTAAATGCAATAAAAACCTAAATATAAAAATAAGACAATTTTTTTGTAGGATTGGACTAGCGTTACCATATGGTAACGGCATAAAAATATCAACTAAATTAAAAATAATTCTTCGCCGTAAGATAGCTTATCTGCCGAAATCTTGCATCCATGTATCGAATCTTTTTGCCAATTACTGACTGAGCAAAGGCGGAGATGGCTCAGTCAATAAAGTGCCTATCACCGGGTCTCCTTCCGTGGACCATCGTCCGCACACACTACTCCGTAAGGATGCGAGTGAAGAACGCTCCTGGTAGGGAGGGGACGATGAAACGATCCAAGTCAGTTGACAGGATTTCCGCCTAAAATTAAATCCAGCAGAGATCTTTTCAGAACTCTGCTGGTGATAACAAGCTGCCACAAACCCAGCAGAGCTCTTCTCAGAACTCTGCTGGTGGTAACAAACCTGCCGCACCGAACGGCCCGAGCACGAGCCAGGATGCCACTAATCCCATCCGGGACACGCCAACAGTCAAACCAAACGACCCGAGGCTTCGCTCCGCGGCTTTCTTAACCGCCGAAGAATCGCTCCTCAAGCATCAGCGCCTTGAAGAAAGCGCTGCGATACCACTGAAAAATTGCTACGCTCCCCACCTCCTCCATGACATGGAGCCTCAGCCTTCAGCTGCGGAAGAAATGGAGACCACAGAGGTCCCATTGTGCAAGCCTCTCCCCCGTAAACCATTTATCACGGTATATGATATTTGCTCCGCGAAAGATCTGCGAACCATGATAAGAGGGGCAGTGAAAGACCAGGGATTCACTGTACCAGCGAGAAAAACGCCCTCCACATAACTCTCGCGAATTGTGAAGATTTCAAGACTGTGAAAGAACTTTTAGTAGGGAATAAGGCCCAACTCTCCACCCAGAAAGTGGATGGGGAAGTAACGGCCATATTCGCCATTCACGGGTTTGACTCGCGGGACTCCGTGGACAAGATTTACGAGGGCCTGGACACGATAGTCGCCGTACGCCACATCCGAAATCTTCGAGGTGGAAAGGCGGCTTCCACGTCAAACATTTTCCTTGCCACAATCGCGGCCACGCCCGAGTGGCCGATAAAGCAAATCGTTAAAATTCAATCCATTAGTAATGTGCGGGTCCGCATTGCTAAATATTACTTCGATAGACCCCAGATGTGCTACGGCTGTAGCCGCTTCGGCCACTCCTCCGCGCTCCCGCACTGTTACAAATGCGCTGGACCGCACTTAGGGAAGGACTCCACCAAATTGCCGGATCTCCCGGCGAAATGCTGCAACTGCGGCGGCAACCTTCCCCTTTTCTACCGGGAGTGTCCGGTCATGGCGGAGGAAATGGCAAAGATGAAGGTGAGGAAGCCGCAACCTGCCAAGCGCTCTCCTCCAGCAGCCCGAAAGCAGCCACACTCCTCCCTGGGAGTGCAAAACGCATGGGGCCACGGAAATGCCACCCGGCCGGCACCGCCGCAGAGACCGATGCCGAGACAGCGTCTCTTCATCCCAGCCGCTCCAGCCAGCGCCGCACCCGCCACCGCCGCGGACTTTTCATCGCTTCCGCAAGCCCGCAGTCCCCGGAGAGAGGCGAAGGAAGAGCTCCGCATTCACCTTCGCAAAGCAATTCGCCGCCGACGGAAGAACGACCACCAACCAGCAGCCATGGCGCCGACCTCTGGCGAGCAACCACTTCAGGCTGGTCTCCTAGCGGCCCTTCAAACCCTCACCGCAGCCACCACGGCGATGAATCAGCAATTACAGTAGCAGCAAGTTCTCCTCCAGGGTATACTGACCCAACTTACGAAACTCCTTCAAATTGAACCGTAATAAGCAGAACCCGCACACCGCAGTTGCCGCATGGAATACGGCGGGCGACATCCGGGCGGAGACGCCGGAGCTGATGGCCTTCCTGAGGACACAGGGCACTGCTGCCGCCCTCCTACAGGAGACACATCCGCGAATTCATGCCATGGAAAATTACCGGCTTTAACATATTCCGGAACAACAGACCGACGCCTAACAGGGGGAGAGTGGCAGGAGGTACCGCCATCCTCGTCTCCGCCGAGGTCGAAGCTGCCGAACTGGAAATCCAGGACTTGCGGGCGCTGGAGGCCACTGCAGTCCTTGTCAGGACGCAGAGAGGCTATCTGACGCATGTTTCATGTTACCTCTCGCCCTTGCAAGATTTCTATGAGAGCGACATGGACGCCCTCTCCAACCTCAGCCACCCGATCCTGCTCGGCGGCGACTTCAACGCCAAGAACGAGCATTGGAACTCCACGACCACCGATCGCCGCGGGAATTTCCATCTCCGGGCCGATGCAGCCCACCCACTTCTTCCATACGGGAGCAGGAAATGTGATAGACTTCTTTATGCACCGTGGCCTTCAGACGTCGCTGCACCTTCAAACCATCACTGCTCTCCCAAGCAACCACAACCCAGTCCGACCGCGCAGCATCCCAAAGGGCATCGTACAGGACTTTGCTAAGATGGATTGGGAGGAATTCCGCCGCATCCTCACCGACAGCCTGCCGGAGGAGCCGCCGCAGCTGCCATCACCCGAGGCCATGGACAAATGCGCAGCAGACCTCACGGGCCGCCTCGCAGAAGCCGTGGAAGCCGCCATTCCTCGTCAGCCTCGGAGGACGCACAACCATCTGGAGCTTCCGCTGGCGATCTGGGAGGAAATTCGGCAGAAGAACCGCATCCGCTGGCACTTCCAGGCCACCGGAGACCCTTATGTGTGATGGCAATTGCGGCAGATGGAGCGCTCCATTGGAAAGGCCATCCGACGCTTCAAACGTTCCACATGGGAGAGCAAACTCTCATCCCTTAACCGGCAGGACGGCTCAATTTGGCGGATGGCCAAGGCGTTGCACTCGGAGACCGTCTTCGACCTGCCTCTCCACAGGAACGGTGTTACTGCCGTCACTCCGGGAGACAAGGCCGAGCTGATGGCAGACTATCTCGAGACGGCCTTCTGCAACGCGGAAGCGCAGGCAGTGGACGAGGAGGAAAGAGCGGCCGCACCCAACGACTCTGCCCCGACGCCATCAGGCCCTTTTCAGGGCGGAATTTCCAAGGGAAATTGCTCGTTGCCGACGATCTCCCCCGCCGACATGGCTTTGCGGTCGCTTAAGTCCAGGAAGGTGCCAGGCCCCGACGGGATCCGCAACGAAGCAATCCGCCAGATGCCGATCGTATTCGGAACCTGGTTGGTGCTTCTATTCTCCGCCTGCCTCTGGATCGGCCACTTCCTGACGAAGTGGAAGGAAGCCGTCATCGTGGCCATCCCAAAAACTAAAGCCAGCAGGGACCCGTCGAAGTATCGACCAATAACCCTACTCGATGGACTCGGGAAGCTATTCGAGAGGATGCTCCTGCCATACATCCACCTCCACCTGACCAAAAACGCCATTCTCCTGGAGGCACAATTCAGCTTCCGTGCAGAACATGCGACCGCCCACCAAGTCGCTTCTATTCTCCGCCTGCCTCTGGATCGGCCACTTCCCGACGAAGTGGAAGGAAGCCGTCATCGTGGCCATCCCAAAAACTAAAGCCTGCAGGGACCCGTCGAAGTATCGACCAATAACCCTACTCGATGGACTCGGGAAGCTATTCGAGAGGATGCTCCTGCCATACATCCACCTCCACCTGTCCAAAAACGCCATTCTCCTGGAGGCACAATTCAGCTTCCGTGCAGAACACGCGACCGCCCACCAAGTCGCTTCTATTCTCCGCCTGCCTCTGGATCGGCCACTTCCCGACGAAGTGGAAGGAAGCCGTCATCGTGGCCATCCCAAAAACTAAAGCCTGCAGGGACCCATCGAAGTATCGACCGATAACCCTACTCGATGGACTCGGGAAGCTATTCGAGAGGACGCTCCTGCCATACATCCACCTCCACCTGTCCAAAAACGCCATTCTCCTTGAGGCACAATTCAGCTTCCGTGCAGAACACGCGACCGCCTACCAAGTCGCACGAGTCTGCAATTTTATAATGGATGCCTTCAACACCAATCGGCACATCGCCGCCGCATTTTTCGACGTAACGAAGGCATTTGACCGCATGTGGCACAGCAGCCTATTAAGGAAAATGTGGAAATTTGGCTTTCCGCAATGGCAGACGGACATTATCGCGGACTACCTCCGCGGCCGCAGCTTTCGGGTCTGTTGGCAGCATATGACCTCCTCCTTGAGGTCCATCTCCTCCGGCGTGCCCAGAGAAGCGTAGTCGGGCACACGCTGTATAATATCTTCACGGCAGACACTCCCACGGACGTGGGATGGAACACCCTCCTGGCCTTTTATGCCGACAACGCCGCCATCCTTTGTCGATCGACGAAGAAGAGAATGGTGGCCGAATACCTGCAGCACTCGGCCGACTCCCTCCTCGCCTGGTCCTCCGAGTCAAAACTGCAGGTCAACGTGGCGAAGATGCAGATGATCGTCTGCACGACATCCTCGGAACCGGACGGAATCTTCATTGGCCCTGAGGAGGTAGAATGGAAAGATGCCGCAATCTACCTCGGAGTAATGCTCGACCGAGTGCTGCGCTTCGAGAGGCATGCCGCGAGAGCTGCCCACCGCGCCCTCGGAGCCAAGCTGAGCCTCGCCCCCCTCCTCCGCAGCCGGTTTATTCCGATGAGGAAAATTCACCTTTACAAGGCAATCATCCGGCCGGTCATCACCTACGCCTCGCCCTCTTTCATTCATGGAGTACACACATTGCTCCTATGCAGAATCAATTATGTGCAGCCCTTTTACTTAATGTCTTGACCAACAGGAGGCATTTTTATTCAAGGAGAGCAATGATATGCTGAAGTGCTCTTTGTTTTGAACTAGGGAAAGAGTTGGTCTTGCTGAAGAACAAGTGGTAGCAGGTGAAATGAAGAGAAAGAAGTAACTCGATCTTTCAGCTTCTGTAGATGTGAAAACAATATGCAGCAGCAAGGATTAGCTGGAATATTCTCCTGGAGCAGTAAAGAAGACTTTTTCTGTGCAAATATAGTGAAAAAATCACCCTAAGTGCAACATACCTAAAAGAGTGGCCGAGTCAGTTGCGTGGACTTACTGATAGGAAACTGAAGAAGAGGTTCTATTTATATTCTTTTGTTGCATTGCTATGAATTATACTCAAAGCATAATAGACAGTGAAGACAATATGCAGCAGCAAGGATTAGCTGGAATATCCTCCTGGAGCAGTGAGGAAGATTTTTTTCTGTGCAAATTAAGTGAAAAAATCACCCTAAGTACAACATACCTAAAAGAGTGGCTGGGTCAGTTGCGTGGACTTATTGATAAGAAACAAAAACAGAGGTTCTATTTATATTCTTTTATTGCATTGCTATGAATTGTACTCAAAGAATAATAGAGTTATTTTCATTTGATGTATCCTCTTTCTCTTTCTCTGGACTTAGAATTTCTTCTGGACTTCATCCCCTCCAAACATGGGTGCAAGAGTAAAAAAGAGTTTGTATATACAGTGCTATCTATTGTATGATACGAGCAAATTCAACTATTGAATGAAAATCTTAACTTCCCAACACCATCAATCAAGAATTAATAATTTCAGATGATTTAAACACCTCCAGAAAAATAATGAACAAAAAGTTGAACAGTTACAGAGTTATGGGCTATTATAAACACATTATCGGAGGTTATAGACACATTATTGTTAGTTATAAACAATGTATCGGTAGTTAGACACATTATTGTTAGTTATAAACAAAGTATCGGTAGTTATAAACACATTATTGGTAGTTATTAACCAAGTATCAGTAGTTATAAACAAACTATCAGTAGTTATAAACACATTATCGTGAATTATAGACAGAGTATTGATAATTATAAACAATACTAACCCTACCCTATAATGCAAGAAAACTCTCAGGAAGTAGTAAATGAAAATGGAATACAGAGTGAACTAAATGATTCAGTTGCTAGAACAAGAAAGAAAAGAACCCCAATAACCGACGAAAAAATTGAAGTATTTAAAAATATGAGAGAACAAGGTGAGTCAGCGGTTAAAATGGCAGAAAACTTGGGCGTATCTGTGTCTGTTGTGTACAAACTAATGAGGAAAATACACGAAGCTGAGAATATATGGAAGAAGTCGATTTAACACGGAAGAAGCCTGGACCCAAACCGCAACAAGTTTCTAGATTATCGGACAAAATATGTGAAATTATTCAAGCCGACTGCTCATTGACACAAAAAGGCATTCAAGAAAAGTTGAGAGAATATGACTTCATCTGCACACAGTCTACTATATCGACAAATCTAAAAAATATTGGCATTACAAGAAAAAGATTGAAAAGAAGTTTCAAAATCCACAACACCTGAAGTTTTATCAAAAAGGAAAATATATTCTCGTGAAATCATGAGGATTCCATCAGGAAGAATGTTATTTCTAGATGAAACTGGTTTTAATCTACATAGTACCAACAATTACGGATATTCTCCTAAAAATATAGATGCTATCATAAAGATTCCTACGAACCGTGAGAGAAACATAAGTTTGATAGCTGTGCTCGCTATAAACGGAATTAAGAATTATAAAATAAAAGTGGGTGCTTATAACACAGAATATTTCGTTGACTTTCTTCAAGACTGCAAATCAAAGAATGTTTTTAAGGAAGGTGATATCGTTATTATGGACAATGTGAAGTTTCATCACAGCTCTGAAGTGATTACTTGGCTTGCCGCTAATAATGTTTGCTACAAATTTCTTCCCCCTTGCAGTCTGCAATTGAACCCAATTGAAGAGGTTTTTAGTGTGCTTAAAAGTAGATATCATGCTATTCATCCTACTCCTGAAACGTCGTTACAGCTCCAAGAATATGTCGCAAGATGCATTGACAGGATGAATAATGATAGTACATTACATTTTGAGGCTTTTTATGGCAACATGTTGAGATATCGCGATTTGGCTTTTCAAGATCTTTCATTTTAAATAATTACATATGTACATTATATTTTTCCCTTTTCAATTCTTCTTTTTGTTCATTGCAGTGTGTATCATATCTTATATGTATACTACAAAAGTTAATTAATTGTATGTATTTAACAAACATTTTAAAGGAAAATGAATGTTACCTAATTATATTTACAATTACTTGATTGTGTACTGACTAAATATGTATGTACCTACTATGTATAATTCTCTACAGATATGAATTCTTTTTCATTGTACATATTATACAATGCATTCACTATTATGTATCCATCCAGATCCAGATTAAAGATGGCGTCTTGTCAGAGTACGTACAATTGTGGTTCTTGCCAAAATAGCCTTGTGAACGGCGATAATGCAATATCGTGTGGTATTTGTTCGAATTTATTTCACATTAGATGTACGGAATTGAATGAGCCAAGTCTCAACGTCATCAGAGAAACTCCTTTCGTATTTTGGATGTGTTTGTTTTGCCGTGTTCGGAAGGTAAATGAAATATCTAAAATGGCAGCCGACATTGAAACTTTGAAGATGGAAGTATTTCTCCTGAAGGAGGACACCAAGGAGAGAAATCCCTCTTCTAAGCCCGTTTTCTCTAATACCAAACATTTAATTCTTCAATTAAGCATCAACCACTTCATCATACTAAATCGCACCAGCAAATCCCGGAAACGATTGCTTCTCCGAGCGTTGTCACTAAAGAAGATGCAGTTCTCCAGGAATCACCGGTTGATGTGGATAACTTTCAAGTTGTAAGGTATAAAAATAGAACTGGTAAAAATCGCACTATCATTAAAGGGTCAGGTGTCAATAAAAACACCGAAACTAAATTTTGCAGCGCTCCTCGGCGAGCATGGCTCCATGTGAGTCGTGTTAACGCACTAGCCACGTGTGACGACATTCTTGACTATTTAAAATTGAACTTCAATGACCATGATTTCATGTGTGAAAATCTGTTCCAAGGAAATAAAAGTGCATCGTTCAAAATAAGCGTGAACTTTTCACTATTGGAGGACTTAAATGACCCCAGTAGATGGCCCAATGGTGTTCATGTTAGAAGATTTGTTTTTCCGAAATCAGGAAGTGTCTCGAGTAGCTGACGAAGAATCCCCAGCAACTGACACCAAAACTGTTCCTGATGCTGAGGCTGGCAGTGATTCTATCCCTGAAATAATGTGCAAGCCGACATCAAGTGTTGTTACCCATAGCCAGATAGGGATCTCTAAACGGAAAATTAAGTGACTACATCCGGTAACTACTAACAATTCACTATTTGGTACACTAAGATGTGAATCAGGTCTCAAAGTATTATATATTAATATTCAGTGCCTAAGAAATAAGATAGAAGAAATTGAACTATTAATTAGCCCCCTCAACCCTGACATTATATGTATTTCTGAGCACTGGCTCAAAGAAAGTGAACTACCTAGCATTGCAATTAACAATTATTTTATTACAAGCAGCTTCTGCAGAAGCAACCTAAAATGTGGTGGTGTATTAACTCTAATTAAGAATAATTACAGGGCCAGGGGTTTGCCAATTGCTAACCCCTTTTGTTCTGAAAAAAATTTTGAATGTTGTGTCACTGAACTTGAACTCTCTTGAAGACAAAAATATACTAATTCTGTCCACATACAGATCACCAAATGGTGACTTCAGTGTCTTTCTAGATAGCATGATAAAGGTTCTTAACCTATGTGAAAAGAAAACTAATTACATTGTTACTTGTGGTGATTTTAACATTGATTTTTGCTCAAGTAGCCCCATGAAATTGGAATTGATAGATGTGTTTAATTCCTTCAACCTCAGTCAGTCCTCATTTGACCCAACTAGAATTACTAGCCATTCTACCAAATGCATTGATAACATTTTTTCTAACCTACAGCTTCAGCAGTGTTCTATTGTTAACTCTGGTCTCTCAGACCACCAACCTTTACTATCCCACTACCTACCTACTTCTATTGCCTTGAACACAAACTCTAAAGCAAATCATTTTGTATATAAATGCTATTTTACGCCTTCAGCCCATTCCAAATTTACCTCTGCTCTAAAACATGAGAATTGGACAAAAGTCTATCAGTCAACTTTAGTCAATGATAAATTTGACAGTTTCTTATCTACTTCCCTTTCCTATTTCAATGACTGCTTTCCTCTCAGATGTGTGAGGATCAACAATTACCTTAATAGTAGTAACCCTTGGGTCACTGATGAAGTTAGGTCTGAATCAGTTAAACTGAAATAAATGTTTCAAAAACTGACTCTCACCAATAACTATATTGACAAAAAAGTCTACCTTGAGCACAAAAAGAATTTTGCAAACCTCGTAAAGGATGCTAAAAGGAACTTCAACATCAATCTAATAAACTCTTCCCGTAATAAAACTAAATCTGCCTGGAATATTATAAAAAAATCTACATCTTTGAGTACAAATAAATATTTCATCAATGAAATTTCTGTCAATGGCAAGATAGTGTCTCATCCAT
The DNA here is from genome assembly GCA_028673005.1 of Tanypteryx hageni. Classification (NCBI taxonomy): domain Eukaryota; kingdom Metazoa; phylum Arthropoda; class Insecta; order Odonata; family Petaluridae; genus Tanypteryx; species Tanypteryx hageni. The sequence continues at coordinate 94,831,306 of CM054114.1, read as the reverse complement.
TATCCATAGCCAACGAACTCAATAATTACTTTCTAGGAGCTGTTAATCAACTTGTCAACCCACAGATAATAGACAATTCAGTCAACATCCCAACTCTATCCTACTCTAATGTTACTTCTATATTTCTCCAACCTGTTAATGAAAATGAAATTAAATCAATAATTAGTAAAATTAGTCGTAAAAATTCATCTGGGTGGGATGACATCCCATACTCTCTTCTCAGAGGTGATGTCATTAAATATCTTCTTTCTCCAATGACCCATATTGTTAACAAATCATTAAGTTCTGGAACATTTCCCCAAAAATTAAAAATTGCCAAAGTGATTCCTGTTCCTAAAAAAGGTAACACCTGCACTATGGAGAACTTTCAATCAATTTCCACCTTATCTGTCTTCTCCAAAATCCTTGAAAGCATTATGTATAACAGAATTACCTCATTCTTGGACAAGCATAATATTCTTTCCGAATACCAATATGGATTTCGCAAAGGTAGATCCACCGAAACTGCCATAGCAAAGTTCGTCCATGCTGCGCTAGATGGATTGAATGATCGAAATAATGTTATTGGGATTTTTTATGACCTATCAAAGTCTTTTGATTCCATCGACCATAAAAATTCTCCTAAGCAAACTTAAGTCTTATGGGATCTCTGGACTAGCTAATAAATGGATAGAATCTTTTCTCACTGACAGGCAACAAGCTGTACCAATCTACTCTGAAGCTGATAATTGTAAAATTTCCTCTGAACTCCACTATGTTACTAGAGGCCTCCCTCAAGGGTCAATTCTTGGACCTTTGTTATTCCTACTATTCATTAATGATCTCCCCTCCTACCTTAAAGGAGGTGATCTATACATGTTTGCTGATGATACTAACCATCTACTGATAAACCCCTGTGATTCCTTCAGCCCGCAAAAGGCAATTAGCGAAATGGAAAGTTGGTGCACCAAAAACAAGGTCTTCTTAAATAATAACAAATCCACATTCATACAATTTCATCCCTCCCAAAAGATAATATCTCAAACTCCTTGGTTAAAAGTTTCAGACAATTCTCTGAAGAATTCGGCAGTAGTAAAATTTTTAGGAGTTCATTTAAGTGAAACACTAAACTGGGAAGCACATATTGATGCCACATGCAAGAAAGTTAGTGTAGGATGCTTCCTCCTCAACAGAGTGATGCAGATCACTAACCTACACACAGCACTTACAATATACTATGCCTATATTTATTGCCATCTAAAATATGGCATTATGGTATGGGGTCACTCTCACTATTCCTTACGTCTGTTTAAACTCTAAAAGTGGGCTGTAAGAATCATAGCCAAGGTAAAAAGACGAGATAGTTGCCGTAACTTATTTAAAAACCTCAACATTCTCACTGCCCCTAGTGTATACATATTTAACTCAATTCTGTTTATTAAAAATAATGCATCAATTCTTAATTTAAAATCTAATTCGGATATACATGATCATAATACGAGAAGTAAACAGGACTGTCACCTTTCGTTACAGACCTTGAAAATGTGTGCTAACAGTCCAATTTATGCTGGATCAATATTCTTCAATAAGTTCCCTGCTACAGTAAAAAATGACTCAAAAAACAGATCCTTTAAGCATAAACTTAAGGAGTATCTTGTAAATGGCTGTTTTTACTCAACTAATGAATTTTTGTATAACTAGATCATGACTAACTTTGTATGTTTTATTGTGACTTACACCTGCATTTTTATGAATATCTATGTATATATATATTATCATTGACTTATCCTATATTTGTATTAACAGATCACTTGGATGAATAAAATTATTATTATTATTATGTACCTACGCATCATTTCTCGTGCTTGTACATTGTATCATTAAATAAACACAAAATTAATGGAATTTAGTCATTTATTCTATTTAATTTTCCTTTATGAATTTTTATGTACCGAAAAGGAGTTGAGTTCATTCATCGGTAACAACTCACAAAAATTAATAAGCGAGAAAAAATGGATGAAAAAATATTTTCATTTTCATTAGCATTTGTGTTTTCCATATTTGTCTTCTCAACAGAATCAATATTTTGTCTTGATGTTTGAGTTGACTTCATTATTTTCGTTTCCAAACCACTAAAACAATTTTTACATATTCCCTAAATTTTAGCGTTATGGCCAGTTTTGTTTATAATTATCGATACTCTGTCTATAATTCACGATAACATGTTTATAACTACTGATAGTTTGTTTATAACTACTGATACTTTGTTTATAACTATCAATAATGTGTCTATAAATTTTGATACTGTATTTATAATAGCCGATAACCCTGTATTAGAAAATTACGAGCAAGTATATTAAATGTGGCCACGGCAATGGCTTGAAAACAAATCCTCATGATGCAACGATTATGTATGAACTGCAAGAAAATGAATGCAACCTAATGTAGTCAATCCTAGTCACAGACTGAAGTATAGAATGGCTGTGAGAAAGACTGCGTACACTTGGTACACAAGAGGTCTTTCAAGTCTAAGTGGATATTTGTAAATATATTTTGAGTAACAAACAGCACGTTCGATGACGTCATATTAAGCCTCTCAGGAAATGCAGGCGACAGGAAAAATGCATGATCAAGTGGACACATGAAGAATCCATGGATAAACAAGATGGTATTTGTGGCCCCAACATCCAACTTTCTTCAATCTAAGTTGGATAGATGTTATTTAATTCATTAAAGTGAACAATTTTTGGCAAAAGTAAAGTAGTAGTAGTAGTAGAGTTGATTTTATAAGGTGTGTCGACAGCAAGGTCATTTCACACCGTACTCAAATCAGTAATACAATAAAAGTTATTATATTTCCCTACTAATTGTGATAAAATTAAAATAAAATTTTATACAGGTAATGTGTATAGAAAAAATGTAATGTTAAAAATTATTTAAATGAATGGAAGCGATTTAGCTTCCCTGAGGAACTTGAAAATCACGTCTATCTTAACAGGGTCATCTCCCAGAACATCGTTAAGCTGGCCTTGCATTGAAAGACTGTTTCGCATACCCTGGTAGTGGGTACATTCGGTCAGGAATTGGACTGGTCCTGAAAGCACCAGTTGCCAGCCTGAGGCCAGAGTTGTGAAATGGTACTCAGTGGGTGGAGATAGGACACTCGTGTAGCAGAATATATAAAGGACCCATAGTCGAGCTTTGATCGTACCAATGCCCTGTATAAGAGAAGCATCGATTTGCGGTCAGCACCCCATGACGAATTACACAAGTATCGCAGAACATTTAAAACTTTAAAACACCTATCTTTTAAAATGCCAATATGGCTTCTCCAGTTCCATCTTTTGTCGAGTGTCATTCCAAGGAACCGTACAGAATCCACCACCGGTAGGGTAATTTCACCAAGTGTAAGAGAGAGATCAGGAAATAATCCCCGTCGTCTGTGAAAATGCATACACTTGGTCTTCTCTTCGGAGAAGCGGAAGCCAGTTTCGCCATACCATTTATGGAGCCGTTTCAGGGTCAGCTGGATTTGCCTTTCAGCCATTCTCAAATTCGATGACCTACAGAAGATAGCTAGGTCATCCACAAACAATGAGCCTATAACTGGTGGGTTAATGCAGTCTACAACGTCATTGATGGCTATTGCGAATAGCGTAACACTTAAAACAGAGCCCTGAGGAACACCATTTTCTTGGGTAAAAGACTGTGATAGGTGATTGCCCAAACAAACTCTAAAAGTATGCCCCGCTAAAAAGTTTTGGATAAAAATTGGTAGTCTACCTTTAAAACCCCAGTCTTTAAGAGTGCGTAAAATCTTGTATCGCCAGGTATTGTCATATGCATTTTTTATGTCAAAAAAGACTCCTATGACATGCTGGCGTAGCAGAAAGGCCTCTTGGATAAAGCTGTCGATCCTGACCAGGTGGTCCACTGTAGACATGCTACGTCGGAAACCACACTGGACATTTGAGAGAAGGTTACCGCTCTCAAGGCACCAAACTAGACGTCTGTTCACCATTCTCTCCATCAGTTTGCACAGGCAACTGGTCAAGGAGATTGAGCGATAGCTGGATGGCTGGCTCTTGTCCTTTCCCTGTTTAGGGATAGGGACAATTGCCGATTCCCGCCAAGATTCAGGGAAAGCCCCCTCAGCCTAAAGCTGATTGAGGGTTTTCAGCAGATCCTGTTCAGCATCTATGGGCAGGTGTTTGAGGAAGGCATTGTGGATACTGTCCAAGCCAGGACAAGAGTCCTTACCATCCCCAATTGCTGACTTCAACTCCCACAATGAAAAAGGTTCATTGTAGGATGCTGGTCTGCTGATATTGCCAAGGTTTAGTACAGTTCTTTCCATTCTCTCTTTCATTCGAATGAAAGAAAGCTCGTACTCGGCTGTGCTGCTAACCTTGGCGTAATAGAGGCCTAACGCTTCACCAATGGCAGCAGAAGATGTTATAAAATGGCCTCCAATTTCTAGCCCTGGCATGCTTGTAGGGTGGTATTTGCCCGAGATTTTATTAACCCTATTCCAAACCTGTGCAACTGGAGTCGTGGTTAATGGAGGATACATACTTTATCCAAGAGGACCTTTTCGCATCTTTGATGACCTGGCGAGCTTTCGCCCTCAGTCGTCGAAACGCCGCAAGATTTGCACATGTGGGATGTCTATTAAAAATTCGCAATGCCCGTTTGCATTTCCGAATGGCCACCGCACATTCCTCATTCCACCAGGGAACAGGAGTGTGGCGCGTCTTCCCAGATGACATTGGAACGCTAGTACTAGCAGCATTGAGTACAGCTGCCGTAAAAACCTCGACATTGCGTATTCCCCCTCGACTGCTGTCAAAATTGAATTTAAAATTTGATTTAAAATCCGGCCAATGGGCTCTATGTGTAACCCATGTTCTCGCTCGGTTCGAGTCAACAGAAATGTTAGCCTTCTGCTGAATTAGGAGAGGGAAGTGGTCACTACCATAAAGATCATTATGCACAGACAATGTAAATAGTGGTGCAATGGTGCTGCTACAAATAACTAAATCTATTGAGGAGTACTCCCCATTAAAAGCATTAAAACGTGTTATTTCACAGTCATTCAATAAAATCAGGTTAAAATCATTAAAAAGGTTTTCTAAAAAACGACCTCTGCCATTGTGGTCGGCCATCGTTTCCCCCCAGAGTGTGTTATGTGCATTAAAGTCGCCCAGCAGCATGAATGGCCGTGGTAGCTGATAAATCAGGTCTTCAAGGTTCGCCCTGTTCACCTGAGCCCATTCCGGAAGGTATACGTTACATAACGTAATTACCTCCGGAGCTGCTACAGTAACAGCTACGGCTTGGAAGGGCGTCCTAAGGTCCACCTGGGAGGTGTAAAGGGTCTCCCTGATGGCCGCAGCGACGCCTCCCTGTGCCCTATGACCGCTGAGGTCATCTTTGCGAAATATTTTAAAACCTTTGAGTGAAACCTTGTCAGATCTTTTAAAATGAGTCTCCTGTAAAAATATACTGGATGGGTTAAAATTGTTTATTAAAATATCAAACTCCGCCTTATGTTTAAAATACCCGTTACAATTCCATTGAACTGTAAGCATTTAAAATAAATTTAAAATAAGGATAAAAACCATAAAATCTGTAAAAAAACAGTAAATGCATCGTTCACATGGAGCAAAGCTTAGCGTGTAAGCCTTGCCTTCCTCCCTTTCAACCGTTGTGCGAGGAGGGCTTGCAATTCCTCCTCGTTCAAGCTTTCTTCCTCCATCTCAGTGGAGAGAGGACCCTTGCTGGAGGGACCAGGTGGTGGTATCTTCCCACGCTTGTCAGAATGGGATTCCACTGGTAGCCTGGGTTTAGGTCTTGGTGACTGACTCCTCTTTGGAGAGTCAGCACCAGAGGTGATTTCCACCTCCATTGAGGTGGTCTCTTTTTTGTTTCTTATTTGTTTTTTAGATGTTAAGTTTTTCTTTTCTGTTTCCTTTTGTCTGTTATCAATCTCTCTTTTAATTTTTTCCTCTTTTGCCTGCGGATGTTCTGCCTGGTGCACGGTTTGGGTAGAACAGGTGACCATTTTCTTTGGAGTTGCTGCTTTCTCCGCATAAGACTTTGTGAATGTCGGTGCTATCAATGTCCTGTACTTCTTCCGTGCCTCAAAATACGGAATTTTTTCGATCGTTTGGATCTCTACGATCTTGCATTCTTCCTGCACTTTGGGGCAATCTCGTGAGTAGACTGGGTGTGGCCCCTCGCAATTGCCGCAAAGTACAGGTGAGGCACATACCTCCCCCTCATGCACAGCTTTCCTACATTTTGGGCAGATGGCTTCGCCCTTGCACCTTGGTGCAACATGACCAAATTTTTGGCACTTGTAGCAACGCATTGGGGTAGGTATATACGGACGTACAGGACATTTCTCATACCCTACATTGACCTTCTCCAGAAGCTTGTCGAGCGAGAAGGTGAGAACCACAGAGGTGGTGTTTATGGTTTCACCTTTTCTTTTGGTCGTTAATCTACGACAGTTGATGACCCCTTGGGGAGCCATCTCCCTCGTAATCTCTGCGACGTCGACATAGAGGTCATAGCAGGATATGACCCCACGGCAGGTATTCAGTCTTATGCGGCTCCACAGTGACAGGAATGTCATGCAGCTTCTTCAAAGCCAGCAGCACTTCACTTTGCTTATCATTTTTTGTTTTTATTAATAGTGTTCCGTCCCTTAATTTTATAACAGATTCTAGGTTCCCTGGGATTGCTCCCGAGAGGTCCTTTTGTATTAGGAAGGGAGAGACCTTAGTAAGGTTCTCGCCTTCGTTTGCACATCTCATAATTAGATATTTCCTGCAGGCGCAGGTTGATTTATCTCCCCCGTCCACATCTGGGCGGGTTCTTTTTGGGGGTGGAGGAAGTATGTGTTCCGCCATTAAATACAGAAAATTCATCCCCTGGTCTCCCCACCCACTACGGAGCCACACATTTGGGATGCTACACCACAAACCGGTGTGGTCGCCAGGGCTAACCAAAGGATATAGCACCCGCAGCTAGGCTGCCTGCTTCAGGTTAGGTCTCAGCTCCCACTCCACCCACCGTACATGGGCCTCCAACCCCATGCACCTTCGACCCCTCTCCACAGACCTCCATAGCCCAAAGCGCTCGCCACCGGGACGCCGAAAAGTGACGGAAGCCGATTGGCCAGGTGTGGCTAGCACCTGACCGCCCGTCTACAGCGAATCCAGGGCCTAAGTGGTGTATTACTCCATGACCCTTCCAAAGCATCCGACTTCTTCCGGAACCAAGGAGCTCAACCACCAGGATCCTCTTCTCCCCCCTTAATCAGATTGAGGTGTTGAAGGTGTTTCAACTATCTACAGAATGTATTTCTTGATGTGATAATCTGAGGCATAAATAATGGAAGTAACGCAATATGGGTAAAATAAATTATGAAAAGAATGTTAACTGGAAATCTGGTGTTAATTACTTTTTTATACAGGCACAATTCAAGCAGTCATTGTCAATGGAATCTGAAGGATACAAATGGAATTTAAATAACATTTATAAATGCAAAGTTTTTGAATTTAGACCAGTAACACATGATACATATTTAAATTATGCCTGCGACTATAACATGCAAAACGTGATGTCACCGTTTCATTGTAAATTGATAGCTGTCACTAAATTGCTCGTATATATTAAAAGTTGTTCTTTATAATATTAAAAGTGACATCTGTAATGGGATTCAAACTTTTTTACAAAACAGGCTTTAGAAACATGGGGGGAGGACTATATTCAGGAAGGGACAATATTCGGACTAATACGATATTTCCAATTTTCTGGAAGTAAAGCCTTAAGCACGACAAGACCCATTGCATGTCACTTCTCTATTTTCTGTCCTCAAACTTGATAAATAGTAAGGTGACCAGATTCCAATAAGATAAACCAAAAGAGAAAATGGGATGATTCAATCATACAAATGTCGCAATAGATACATTTCCATAATAAAAACAATTTTTAACCATTCAAATGCGTACATATATTGATTGAACTATAAATTATCATTCTTATTTTTGGATTGATATGTAGGCCACTATAAAGAAGGAAACCACTGCTGTGCTCAAGAGCCAGATTGATCGGCTGAAGAGTCTTCGTCAAGTCGTCAGAGAGGTCGGACGTGTTTTAGCTGCTCCTCCGCATGACTTTCCTTTGTAAAATCACTCGCCGCCTTTGAGGTTTCGCTCGCCGACACCTCTCAGCTTTGGCCGGTGACACCGCCCTTTGTGGATCCTCGTGCCGCCTCTTCTAGGCCTTTGTGGAGACCACGCCGCCGCCTTGGAGTAGTCGCTGTGCCGCTGGAAGGGTCGAGCGTGCTTTTCTCCGCCTCCTCTGGCATATTTCTTTGTGTGCCCACCCGCCGCCTCCTACAGCCTTTGTGGTGGCCAGCCGCCACCCCTAAGCTGTCGCTAAGCCCTTCAAAGGGTCGGAAGTGCATTGTCCCTCCTCGCTTTGGATATTCCCCTGTGATTTCACCCGCCGCCTAATTACGGCCTTGGTGATGCCACGCCGCCGCTCCTAGCCTGCCGCTAAGCCGGGGAAAGGGTCGGGCGTGCCTTGCACCTCTCCAATTTAGCAAACTCTCTCTTGCTTCCCCTCGCCGCCTCCTTCCGGCCTTTGTGAGGCCACCTATTGTGCCTAGTGCTGCACCAATGGTGCATCCCACTGCTCCCTCTACCCCAGTGCCGACTCCGTTCCCGGAGGAATGCGTAGTGATGTGTCCCCTGCCAACGTGGCTTGCTTTGCCGCTCCCGCCGCAGCAGGGCTGGCCCCCGCTCCCGGTCTGATCAAAGAGTAAAGCTCGGGCAATCTGAAGAAGGCTGCGAGCGCTCCAGCAATCCCGCGGAGCAGCAAATCGACGCCAAATTCCACCTCTAATGGCAAAGTTACTCCAAGGGAAGAATACATTCTTCCAAAGAAAACAAGGGAAGCTGAGCCGGCTACAGTGCGAACCTCACCCCCTGACGCGTGCGGCCCGAGCCAAGGGAAAGGCCCAGCCAACACAGCCAGCTGACTCATCTAAAACGCCGGGAACCGGTTTTAAGAAGGCCAAGCCAGCCAAGCAGCCGATCTCCGAAGAGAAGACAGCAGATCGTAAGTCCCTCTATTTATCTATTTCGACTAAAAGCATAAGTACTTTGTCGAGTAATGTGGTAGTCTCAGAAAAGATGTGCAGTCCTATTTCGTTAGGCAATAAATTCGAAATATTAGCCGTAGAGGATGGTGGTGACGATAATATAAGTGCATGCTCTCTCCCGCCTCCTTCAGAGGCACCAAAGGTGCTGGACTTACTCACCATCATCGCACAATCCGCTAAGGAGCCCACTACGCCCGTTAGAGAATCGGGTATTCCTCCCATCCGCATCACGGATGGGAAGATTAACTACTCGGCCATTCTCCGAGTCCTCGCACCGAAGCTCAATTTCATGTCAACGAACACGATCGTTGGGCATACGTGCATAATCCGGGTGCATTGCGCGGCCGATTATAGGTATATCAGAAAATATTTGGGGAAAATGCACATAGAATTTTGGACCACTACCCTCCCGTCGGACAGATGAAAATATTACGTCATCCACGGCCTTGAGGTCACCAACACAGCAAAAAAGGTGGAGGCATTGGAGGAGGCCGGCTTTTGCGTAAGCACCATCTTACAGATGACTACTGTGAGACGCCAAGGCAATCGGACCCAACAGAATGGCGAGGATGTGGCCCTTCCGGCAAAATCAGCGGCAAGGCCGAGCTCTTTGTTTCAAGTTTCATTGGCCGATCAAAACCAGGAGGCCGCCTTCCTAAAACTAAAAAGCATAATGTACGTAACGGTGATGGTGGAGCCGTACGTGCCATCCTCCGGTCCCCCGCTTTGTATCAACTGCCTCCGGTTTGGCCACATCAAAAATGACTGTGGTAGGGCCCCGAGATGCGCTTAATGCACAGGCGATCGCGCCACCCTAAATTGCGGGTGGAGCAATGATACGACCCCCGTCTGCATTAATTGCAAAGGCGAACACAGGGGCACATACCGCGGCTGCCCCGTATATATAGCGTATAAAGAGGCCAGAGCCCAAAACCGCCGAATCCACGACTGCCGCAGCCGCGGACCACGAGCCAAGATTCATCCCAGCCCCCGCTCCTACCATAAACGTGTGGGATCAAAGGAAAGCGGCCGCTGGAAAAGGAATATGGGCCGGGCACCCAACCCAAGAACGAGGCAGGGGAAAGCACACTCCCCCCACCTCCTCCGACCAACCGGCCGGCCTCCCTTTCTCCCTCGCCCTACTGCCTCCCCCTCCTCTCCCAACGTTTGACCTGAATGAGGGACCTTTCCTCACCCCCCTCCTGCCTTATCCTCCTAATTCACCGGAATGGGACCAACAGAAATCCCGTGCTAGGGCCAAAGTGGGCCCGAATGCTCCCTGGCGAGCAACTCAACCAGCAGCCGCAGCCGCTTATGTGCCTCCACTCGGAGTGCAGAAGAGTGGCACAAGATTCTGCGCCATGAGCAGCAATCTTCCCATCACATGCTAGTGGCCCGTTAAAATATCAGGTCTGGGGCCAGTGTGTAACAGCCTTGTAAGGCAAGAGTGTTCTTAGGTACGCACTTTCCCCTGATAATTACACAATTTGGTTGAGCCATATTTTACTATATTACAGCTACTATGACAACAGAAAGCTTGATTATTGGGATTTTTACAGTTTATTAATTACACGTTATATTTATTTCATCGTTCTATACATGGTAATTGATATAGTATCAAGTTTAAAAATATGTCATTGAGAGTACATTCTCGATGACAGAAATAGTATAGCAGTTATCACTATCCTCTTCTGTTACATGTTTACAGCTAAATGGTCCTCACATGTCAGAAAGATGGAGAGAGGTGGAAGTTAGTCCAAAGAAGACCTACATCTAGCAATTGAGGAGGTTAAGAGCGGCACCAAAAAAGCTAGTCTTCAAAATTCCCCTGATCACTTTGATCAATTATGTTAACAGTAGGCGTGGAATTAAATCATCTTCTTTCGGCCGTGCTACGGCTTTGCCATTGGAAACGGAAAGGAAACTGGCTTTAGGTTTGAAGTACATGGAGAAATATGGCTTCGGCTTATCTCGGAAAGAAGTGATGTCCATGGTGGGGGAATATGTTAATCAGAATAAACTGAAAACGCCTTTTAAAAATGGGTATCTTTCAGTGGATTGGTTCATATCATTCATGAAGTGGCATAATCTTTCCATTAAAAACCCCAAAGTGTGGATTTTGCCAGAAAGAGAAGTTGTGATCCATTCACCATAAAAGGCTATTTTAAAATTTTGAAAAACACTTTGGAAGAATTGGGACTAACAGAGAAACCTCACTTAATTTGGAATCTTGATGAAACTAGCTTCTGTCAAGATCCCTCCAAAACCAAAGTTGTTGGGCTAAAGGGGGCAAGGTCAACCAGAACAATTAATTCCTCAGGTAAAGACAACATTACTGTCTTATTCACTTGAAGTGCAAATGGTGATAAGGCTCCCCCATTGATCATATATAAAGGGAAACATATTTGGGATCAATGGACAGCTCCAACAGGTGTTGGTTTCCCAAATACAACCTACGCAGCCACAACTAATGGTTGGATGGAAACCAGAACCTTTGAAAATTACTTTCAGAGAAGTTTTCTGAATGCTATAGGTGGAGATAGACCAGCTTTACTTATTTGTGATGGTCATTCTACCCACGTTAGTCTACAGCCTGTGGAGATGGCTAAAAAAGAAAACATGGCGATACTCAAGCAGCCACCCCACTCAAGCCACCTTTTGCAGCATGGTGAGACGTTGCGATGACATTATAACAGAGGCATCATATTGGGCAAAAGTTGTCTAAAAGAGAATTTGCCAAAATGATAGGCTCTTTGTAGGCAGATACAAGCATAGAGGTCATACGCAATGGATTTCGAAAGGGAGGTGATGGTGGGATGGTCCCTGATGAGTTTTTTGATCCCATTGCATTGAATATACTGAAATCCATAACAGCTAAAACTTAAGCTGATGAAGCTAACCTCATTCCCATGACCTACCATGAAAGTGAACCGACTGTGAAAAGCACTGCATTGCCCTCAACTTCTACTTCGACGTCTTCTGAAATTGGAAATGAGCTGATGGCGAGCACAAATTCTTTTCCTACTTAAGAATTGCAGCTGGAGCAGAAGTTATAACAAGTGATGATGTAATAAAAAAATGAAACAGTTTGAAGAACAGAAAAGTGGTTCCACCAAAGAAAAGAAAAATGAAAGGAAAAAAAGGCAAAGAGGAAGCAGTTTGTAGAAGATGACTCTTCTGATGGCGATACTTACAGTGTAAGATCAACGGATGATGACGATTTTCAACTTATGGAAGCAGATGATATTGAGGAATGGGGCAGAAACATAAGTGAAGGAAAAACGAGACTGGGCCTTGGTGAAATTCTGCAGGAAAACATCCATAAAACATTATGTGAGACAAATAGTTCTATTTAGTGATGTAGGAAACCCTGTCGTAAAATTTGTGAGGAAATGGACAACAAACCATATTGTACAACGTTTGTATTTCCGGAAGTTGAGGATGAATGTGAAATTCAGGACAGTGACATAGTGTCTATTCTTCCCAAACCATCTCAGGGCAGAAAAGGCAAGTTGTTGTTCGCCATCAAATTCAACCAATTCAATGTTCAATAGCTATTCAATGAATTTTTAACATTGTATTAACCGATTAGGGACGGAGCACCACCACAGTGGTGTTAGGGTACCGTCCTCTTCTGCCCTCTTGTGTGGGGCATGTTAATTACCTGTAGTTCCTTCTTTTTGCTAGCAGCTTACGGACAGTTTTAAGTTTCATCCTGTGAAGTTGCACGTGTTTTTCTTAAGCGGTTACAATTTTAAGTGTTTTTAAACTTAGCCCTTTTTTTATTTGACAATGGCGACAAAGAGAAAACGGTGTGACAATCACAAACTGAATTTATTGTTTTCTATACCAGATGATGGAGTAAAAAGTGATATATCCTCTATCGATAGTGATATTCAAGAGGAAGAAATTCCCAATTTTTGGACAAGTCATCTGCCATGGTGGGACTTTATTAAAACCAGCAGAATGCACTTCGGGGAGCTGAATTCAGGCATCGAAAATATTTGGGAAACGCTGGTCTAATACATACAGGTATTGTCTCTGCCGAATGAAAACACGCGTGTTCAATTTAATATGCTGTTCGAATGTATTTGTAATATTTTATAACACTAAATTACGAAATTTGAGAACACAAGGAGCAACATATCTGCAGTGATTTTAAAGCTATTAATGCCAATACAAGTAGGTATTAAATAAATCATTAAATGGAAAGCTCGCATCATTAGTTCTGTTTGGATCATCTTATTATTATGTTATACAGAGACATAATTTTTCTTCCTGTTTGCTGTTGTCAACGAAAACAATCTTTGTAACACATGAAGTAAACAAGATCTAATTGTAAGTAATATAAATACTGACATTTTATTTTCTTTAGCATGCCTACTGGACATAGTAATTGAAAGGAAATGGATTATTCAGTACGAAGAAGTGAACTAAAATATGCATAGTTTCATTATGTATACCTATACTCACCATTTCTAAGTTAAAAGAACTAAATAATTTACGAAGAAGGAATGAGCATGAGCAAAGATTAACTTGTTCATCTCAAGTAAGGTATGAATGATTTAAATAACAAATTAATTTTTGAGTGTTCTATTAATCACTACCTATGAATTATAAAATAAATAGGCAAACCAACATTGATTCTGATATATCCTTTAGCAGTGCTTAGACGTTAGACAAAGCCATTATAATTTATCTTGTTTCCTAAATTGATTATATCAAACAATTGAGGCTTTTTTTCTTGCGTCGTCCCTGTTGTCCATTGCCGTGGAAACCACACCATTCAGAATTAGTTCATTCTTCTTGGAAAACTAAGAGAATAATGAACGGGAAAGGTAATTAACTTGTTTTTCGTCAACATTATTGAAAATCTGGCATATTTCAAACTTGGAACGTAGCCTAGCTCAGTTGATTAGTGGAATTTTAACTAAATGCAGGGTTACTTCTCATTGCAACTAACAATTGCTATTCTAGTCCTAATTTCATCCGTACATTTTGCTCCTCTTATTATGATGCTTGCAAGATACTTGACGGTCAGAAACTGGCTCGGATGGCTTTCCAACTTACATTCAAGTTTTTTCTTTTCTTGATATCTGCATCAATTTGGATTTTTTCTTATTCGCTTCCTAGGATAATTTTGCTTATTTAACCTTAGCTGTGTCCGTCCGTCTTTCAAGGCATTTGTCCTCGATACAAAGACTAACTATTAATGCATAAACAACCAAAAATTACTTATATAATCCTATCTCCTACAACATCTTTCTTAGCTACAAACTATCAAAGTAGGTTTATGAGATAATACAAATTATTGTTTAAAGAAATTCTTTTCTTTTTGAAAATCTTTGAATAGTTCAAAATGTAAAAGAAAGAGCAAAGCCGTCGACATACGTTAATCCGAAATTCTTTTGTTTCGATATATCAATTATCCCTTATTATTATTATCACTTGACAACACCATGATCTTCTTTTGTTATGACGTCATTATGATCATCTTTTGTTTTCCAGATGTGACATCACAAATCCAAGATGAGTGAATCCTAGAAATTGTGCCGATTCCTGTAAAATACATCTACTCATATAGCACAGTGAGGTAAATATGGTTATTTAATCTAATCCATCAGGTGGCAATGTGTCCACAATAAAAAACTTAGAATTGATGGACGACCAGATTGACAAGGCTAAAGACATCAACATAGTCTACCGAAAGCATCAAAGCAGTAACTTTTATGACTCATGAAAATTCTAGTCAATTACAAAACAGTCGATCGTAAAAAAGGATATATTAAATCTTATACCTTTATACGTATCATTGTATCAAAACCCACAGTGGATTAGTAATAAAATAAATACATCGTAATAAAGCATCACATAGATAAATATAGATTTCACTGTGGTGAAAAATGCACCAGCATGATGCAGAAATCAACGGAACACAGATTAGCTTCATGGAACCTCGGAAGCAAGGCAACCAAATAAATTTACAGAAAATATAGAGGACATTAAATGTATGATATCCTCGCAGATAATTTGCAGGAATTACAAAATTAAATGCAAATTAACAGCTTTTGATCGACTATACTGTATACAATAAATGAAATTTTATGTGGATAATACCATAGAGATCCAAATCAACCATGCACATCTCTTCAAACACATTATCCAACTTGCCCAACATCACAAAAATTAAGAAGCTAATATTAGCTGCAATACTGTGCCAGCAATTGTATATATATTATTTATATTTTTACCATTTCTTTCATAAAGAAATATGGAATATTTGCATAGAACGTTCAGGATGATAAAAGAATCACACATTGCCAAGAATTTAAAGAAACTGCCAGGCATTGAGGAACGTTTTAAAATGTTCAATTTATTCTTATTCCTTTTTTTCAACAATTGATGTTGAGATAAAATCATTCATCTCATGTATTTAACCATTTGCAGGAAATCCCTTATTTTCCTTGGAGGCCTATTCAAGGTTTTGATCCCGAGAAAATTTCACCATGTTTATCCACTAGTCAAGCCTCAAATTTTTGTTCATCATATAAATAGAAAAGAAAAACTGACACTGATTAAGCTACTCTGTTGAAAACAATACCAAAGACTTTACACAACATTGGGACAACAATTGTGCATCAAAACAATGGTTAAGGTTAAGAGTACTTCTTGGAAAGAATGATAACAGTTTTCAAATGTCTCCAATTAAAAAAAAATAAACAAAATATATTACAAAAGATCCTTAGATTGCTGGTGGTATGTTCAAACAGCACCATAATATCTCGAAAACATCCAAGAAAAGATTTTCTGCTATTAATTACTTTCACAAAACAATTACATCCATACTCATAGTGTTAGTATAAATAATTCACCAAAAATTAGTAACATATCATTACATTTTTGCCACATACACCTCCAAGTATAATTACAATACTAATCAGTTCTTGAGAATGCAACAGAAAATTCTTAAATTACGTGCCACAATACACCAGATGTAGTATTTCTCAAAAATATAGAAAAATTATATAAACTATACAGAAATACCCCTCCCAAATAATGTTGAATTATGTATCATTGAAAAGTTTGCCAAATGTACAATCTTAGGTTTAAAACAAAATAAATTTGGGGATAAATAAAGTGAATACTCTTACCAATTATCATATCTGTGAAGGCAGTTACAACAAAACCGATAAAACAATAAAAATATCTTAAATGCAGTAATTCCACCAAATCATACATACACAGCAGGCCAAAGAGTAATAACCAACACAATGTTGAATAAACTCAGAAATTTCATACAGTAACAAAGTATGATAACAACAACCAAATGATAAGTAGATGAAGAGAATGACAGGGGAAATCTCATACATCCTTCACAAAAAAATCATGATTTCCAAATGAAATTACAGGACAAGTACATCAGACAGGATTAAACAATAAAGTGTATTCATTTAGAAATTTTTAAAAACAAAAGAATGTACCATTTGATGCAGAAATGTCTCAATTGAGTTTACAATAAAGAGTCCTTGTCGTTCTGCAATATATCAAATCTCAATTGTTCATGATCATACAAGGTTCATTAAGAATGGAACATGCCATCAGCTATGACAGTATGACCTGTCAGTACGAAGCCAAAATAAAGACTTCTAGGACAACCAAGGCATGCTCTAACACCAAGAAAACATCAATATCACTTATGAATCAAATCACACTTTGATGGTTGGCATCAAGTTCGATGTTTTAATAGATTACAAAATAGAAAATTGGAAAGACCTACTTTCTTCAGAAGAAATATTACCAAAACCACAGCTAAAATAAACATATGCTCCGATTTCAAAGATATATCTTCTCTTATATTAGTGCATCTTTTCAGTAAGCAAATTCATTTTGGCAGCCGCTCTTCATAGTTGAGTGAATTACATCTCACAATAATATTTTTTTCAACATTGCTCTTAAAAAATAGTTAACAATTAAAAGTAAAATGAACATTTAATTTTTATAATTTACTTTTAAGAAGTAATGTCAGCCTTATGAATGACAACATCATTAGCTTTACATCTATTTACTACCTTCTCAAAACATTTCAATTTTCTATGCATGAAAAATCACCAAATTTGTCATTCTGGTTTATTCTGAATACTTTCCAAAGCACATAATTTATATACCCGAAGACAGATATACTTGTCCTTACAACATTAAAATACCATTTAATATTTATACAATTAAATAGGGTTGATGTCACAATCACCAATTGATGCCACAATAGAAAAGAGGTAATCGAGGGAAACAAACTAAAGTAAATAAATGAAGCACAGAAACACTCGGAAAAGAATACATATGCCTGGTATTTACCTTACCATCCACTTGTATAAATACTCTTGGAATACATTCTTGGTAGGAGTTGATCTCTGCTCTTCAGAGAATTTTATCTTTAAGAAAATGTTGCTCACTGCAATATTTGTAGTCGTTATGATGACAAATATCTGAGAAAGGGGTTATATTGGACGTTCTTGCTTCAAGTCAAAGCACCAATTGAATATAACGATCATCAAGAAAAGGAACCTCAGAATGTGTAAGCACATTCTATGGAGAACAAAGACAGAAGAACTGACTGGAAGCAAGGATAGTGATGCATCCACCCTATTTTGTGGAAATGGAAATATTGTTGCAATGGTGTCAGTCAGCTGTGAATGAAACCATTGAGGAGATTCCATAAAATGCACTTTAAGAGAATTCCAGGATGCGGTTGTCATACACTGTAGAAAACTAGTCGGACAAATAATGTTTTGAATAGAGTATTGGAAGAGAGGAGCTTAATTAGAGCAATAAGAGAAAAAGAGACAATAAATGCATCAAATTCTGGGAGGCAACGGTATGTTGAAATGTAACAAAAAATATTAAGTGTATTAAAAGGAAGCAATGGCATAGGAAGAGAAAGGCTCTCATTGATCCAGTTTCTGTTGGTTAAGACATGAAATCATCAAAAGATAGAAAATATAAGAGAGAAATAAATGTATGATGTTATTAAGAGGCAGCAAAATTTACTAGCCATCCTGTTCACAAGGAAAACAACAAGCGTCTTTCCACACAGATGTCCAGCAACAGCAATATCAATAGAAATAACCAAAAGCACCCTTAATTCTCAATGTAACAGACAAATTACTTTCATTTGGAAAAACACTTATCTGGGTCCCTTTGACATCAATTGCAAAAAAATCTAAAGGCAAAAATCCTACAGAACGAACATTACATGGATACACAATACAAATAGAAAAGACGATGCAGGGAGAAGCCAGCTGTACTTCTTTTTTTTATTTATTTAATTAAAAAAGGTCCATAAACAGCCAAATTTTGGCCTTTTACAATGGATCCGTAATATAACAACATAAAATAACAAATAAAATAAATTAAATTAACAATCGTGGAACAGATATTAAATTGTTCCAAACAGGAAAATGCAAAAACAGAAACATATTCAAAAGCGTTTAGACAATAAGAATTATGGGGGTGACCGGGCAACTAGTGCAGAGAAGGATGAGATGGGGGAAAACATATCAATGACAGGGAACAAACGAACCAGGGAATTAAATGTTTGGGGCAATCGATAGAAGAGAGATCTTTTGGTGATGGAGAGTCGGCATTTGGGTAAGTGTAAGGGGTTGGGATTGCGGGTGGGACGAGGGGGGAGGTGAAGAGAGAAGTAGGTAAGAAGTTCATTTGGTCGGTATTTACCATTCATTATTCCATGGAGAAATTTTAGGTCTGATGTTTTCCGACGCAATTGCAGGGAGGAAATACCCATCACTGAAAGCAATTCCTCGCGAGACAAGTTACGGTAAGTGGGGACTCGATGGCGCACGATTGCTAGGAAGAAATTTAGAGGGCGATTTAGGAGTTTAAGGTTGGTGGGAGATGCCGTGGACCATATAGGAGAGCAATATTCAAGTAATGGTAGGACACAACCGGAAAAAACTGATTTTAATGCCTGAAGGTTGTTGATTTCTGTGAATCTGTACAAGAGGCCAAAAAGCACTTATGAAGCTTTTCTTTTAAGAAAGCTTTACCATGAATTCTTTATACAAAAACCTAAGTTCCAAACCTTCCATTACGTCATAATGTAGAAAGCTAACACAATTCATGAAAATGAATACGCACATATCTGAATATATTTTTTTTAATGAAACATTAAATGTAACAATTGAATATAAGTAATTTAAAACAAACAACAAAATAGGTAAAACATTGCAATGTTAGTTATAGTTGAACACAGCATCTTCATCAGGTAATTACACACACTCAACAGATTTCAAATATTTAAATCCAATAGCTATATCTCCAATACAGATCTGACTCAAACACAAGACCAAATAGGCTACATCATTTTCATCAGCTAAGTACACACACTCATCAATAATTTCAAATATTTAAATGCAATAGCTATATCTCCATTACAAATCAGACCCAAACACAAGACCAAATAGGCTACAGCATTTTCATCAGCTAAGTACACATACTCATCAATAATTTCCAATATTTAAATGCAATAGCTATATCTCCATTACAAATCAGACCCAAACACAAGACCAAATAGGCTACAGCATTTTCATCAGCTAAGTACACACACTCATCAACAGATTTCAAATATTTAAATCCAATAGCTATATCTCCAATACAGATCTGACTCAAACACAAGACCAAATAGGCTACAGCATCTTCATCAGGTAAGTACACACTCTCATCAATAGATTTCAAATATTAAAATCCAATAGCTGTATCTCCATTACAAAATTGACTTAAACAGGACCAAATAAGCTGGTTTCCTGATCAAAAATAAAAAGAATTGTGTACCACACAGGAGCAATGCAGAAGTTTAAACATGGATCAGAATCAGAATATAAACTTTCACAAACAGAAACTTTTAAAAACATTTTCATAACAAAAATTGAACAACTAATTTCAAAACCATTAAACACAGTGATTTCATTGTGGAATACCAGTACTATAAAACAAATTTTGTGTGAAAACATTCCATTGTTTATAAAAACTTCTCTGACAAGCATAAGAATATAGATTTTCTCTAAAAGGAGATTTAGACAAATTTTCACAATCACGAAGGGACAAAATTAAACAGGAATACTTTCCAACCAATCGTTCCTCCAGTAAAAATCACTATTTTGTCCAAATAATGAAAAAAACAATACATAAAAATGGCAATATACCAAGGGAATTACAAATACCAAAAATGTTGATTCAAACAAATGAAATAATGATGCTCACTACCGTGAATGCAAGAAAATGCTATCCAACACACCTCCAAAACCAATAAATAAATAATAAATAATGATAATAAAATCAAATGATATCATCCCTACAATAAAAATATACTAATGAAACATTAAAGTCAAAGTTGATTAACACAAATAATTATCCCCTGAAATGAAGTCTCTCCGACTACCACTGCATAAGAGTAAAAAATTTCCAAAAGGAAATTTTACTAAAATTTATAACACTGAAGGTACATATTAAAAACACTTACTTCAAGCAGTAAAAAAACTATATGTCTGACCGAGTATTGCAGTCAAATTTACACATTAATCACATAAAGTGCATTCTTTAAAAATGCCTTGGACATTACCAACTCCCAATTCCCTATCAAGTCTTTGTTGCAAATACTTAAATGGCTAAGATGCTCAGTAAATCAAATGTTATCGATACATCACCATTATAGTACATCCAATGTACTCATACTTGTAAAACTTTTAACAGGCAACAAAATCACTTGTAATGATTTCAAGCATTTCTTCAAGATATTACCTTCAAAAGTTTATCCAAAGTAATTATATTCACTTTTCACAAGAAGAATGGCATAAATTTTACAAAAATCCAAAGTAAACAGTTGCAAAATAACTCGGAAAACAATTTCATTCATCAGCATTTTGTTAAAAATTTTTACAATATGCCATTCCTTAAAATTACCTTGAACATCAAACCAAATTCACAAAATGATGAACGTAACATCAAAACTTAACAAATGGCATTCAATTTTGCAATAACAAAGGCCTTTAACTTGTTCAACAACCAACAGAGAAAAAACCATTGGTTCATTACTATCATTGGTAGTAAATTCAAAACACCATCTCAATAAGATGATTATACCTTCTAAAAAAACAGGCTTGGGGATCTGTAACACCATCAAAATACAAAGAAGTAACACCAGAAAAGTATAACTGAACTGAAATTTACATTTTGTATTCCAGATATTTCTTAATAGTTAATAAATAAATCAATATGACATTCTACAGTAAAATACCAATGATTACCATCTCAGTTAATTAAAGTTTTAAATTTCTGGCAAGGGGTTATAAAGGAGCATTTAAATACAATTGGTACATGTTAACTTCGTTGCAAAGCATTTTAGCAAACACATACCAGAGATTGGATTGGTAATTACACCATCACGTGCAACAATGAGACAGAATCATGTTGCAACTCCAAATGAATGGCTCAAAAATCAAACAAACAGAAGAAAAACTTCTTATCATGGAGTACAAGTAAACACAAGGTTTCCATTATGCAATTATATAAGTTACCAAATGGAATTGACTTAATTTCCAGTTGTCACTAAGGAAAATGGTATGCCAGGAACTATTCCGATATCTTTCTTTGACAAAGTAACAACTATTACAAGAATGCAAAACTGATCCCAACATTTGGTCGTGAGAAGAAAATTGTTTCAAATGCATTTCAGGCAATGGAATAGGAGTTAAACTCATGTTACCAAAGAAAAAATCTGATGTCTGCTCCAAGCATTAATGTTCACCCAAAGTGCAGTTGAATTGCATGTCTACAATGATGATGTCAAACACAGAAAAGTCATTAAAAAGCAAGCAAATAGGCATTCAATACATTTAATAATAATTTTTCAACAAGGCAGATACTTGGAGCTCCAGATGAGGCATCTAGACAGATCTAATAGATTATTTTTTTAAATTTATTCTGACTAATATTTCACATACTAAGTATTCCAGAACAGCAAAGAAGCAGTTTCAACTATATAATACATTTCAACTATATAATACATTTCAACTATATAATATACATTTCAACTATATTATTATGAAATAACAAAAGATCAAGTAGGCTCTATGATCCTGTAAAGCCAATAGGCTTGTCTGCAGGAGCTGCTAAATGTTCAATTTGGTGATAGCTACATCACCTCACATCGTAGCATCACATCATTTTGTAACTGTGTTAGATCTCCAAAATTACATCACCTTGTACATATATGGTAATAATAATAAATATAGTTCTCCACTGATGTGCAGTCTCTTCAACTTCCAATGAATAAGAGTAAATTTTCCAAAAAGGAAATTTTACCAAAATTTCTAACAAAACTGAAGGTACATATTAAAAAAAACACTATCACTTCCACTTTCCAATCCATCATTCTTCCCAAGAAAAAACATTTTTGACTGAAAAAATGATCAATGAACAACAATGATGAAACACTCAACAAATTACAAAAAAATTAATACAAGACTAATGAAAGATCGTTGGTCGATATTGTGTATGTTAGAAATTCTATCTAACAAAATTTAACAGTATAATAAATATCTTGTGAATCACAAATAAAACTGACATCACAAGAAAACATTACGACGAACAATCAAAAAATACTTATGAACACAATGTTCATGTTGACTGACAAAATTAATTTTAATATATTTTAAACACTGCAATGACAAAAACAGAAAGTATGACAGAGTATTGCAGTCAAATACACTCATTAATCACATAAAGTGCATTCATCAAAAATGCCTGTATCACAATGAATTCCGAATTCATTTTTAAAATATTGCTGCAAATAATAAAACCACTATAATGCTCAATAATGTGAATTTTATCTATAAATCATTACTTCTCAGAGAATACACAAGTTGCTAGGCCCACCAATTCTTCATCACATACTGCAACACCAAGAAGTATCCCACTACCTCAAAGACCTCACACATCGGTGGACCAAATCTGTCACTCCTGACTTCAACCAAAATTAAACCATTAAAAAAAAACGGCAAATTTTGAAGCTATTGCAGTCACTTAAGTATTATTGAACAAATAATCAAATGCTAAATGAAATACCAAAATGTTGAATAGATAAAGAGAGAAATAAGTAAATAGATATAAATAGACAAGGGCAGTTCATACTGAAAAATGACCATGTTCATGGCTTGCAATTGTCAAGAGTGGCAAAGACCAAAAGTTCGACAATATTTTCCTTCAGATTGGCAAAACACAAGTCACGAATCATCATAAATTTCTTCTAATTCCATATCACAATTGTGAAGATTTACCCACTCATAAACAGAGAGAGAAAAACCATACATAGTAATGAAATCTTAAAAATGGTCATACAAAAATACCAAAAAAGTTGAATTTGCAAAGAAATAGAACAAAAAGTTAACAAGTTTTATAAAATATCTTACAAAACCTCAGCAAAAAGGCTAATACAGGGTGTCCGAGAAAGAGTGGACACATTTCAAACATTTTTCTTTTTTGTGGAAAATACACACTTCTACAAATTCAGGAAATGAATCCACTGACCATATTTCAACAAGATGGAGCACCACCACATTGGGGTTTAACTGTTCAACAATTTCTGGACAACTTTTCCTAGAATATGGATTGGAAGAGGCAGGCCTGTTGCATGGCCTTCAAGATAGATTTAATGAACATGGACTTCTTCCTCAGGGGGTAAGTAAAGGACACTGCACACGAGTCAAATCTTTACAAGATTTGAAAGACTGCATCATCCATGCTGTGGACGGAATCCCACCTGAAATGTGTAAAAATGCTTTCCAGGCCTTTGAATGCCGAATGGACATTGTGCAAGCAACAAAGGAGGTTCAGGTTGAAGTGTATTAAAACTGGAAAAAGTAAAGAAAAAACTTTTAAGAGTTTCCGTACCATGTGATGAAAACTGTAACCTTCTAGTTTTATCACCCAAAAAGGAGTCATTCACACTCTAAAACATCCCATAGGGATCTCTGCTTCAAATAATCAACATTCTAGGTTATTTTATCCATGGGATATACAGTCCACTGACAAGGTGATGACTACAAAATCACTGAAGAGACAGACATGTATTCTAGCTGCAAAGACAACTATTTTCCTTCTGAGTTCTGCCATTTTCCTTGGATTTCTGCAGTTCTATCACTTCACGAAGTCATCCGGTCTATCATCGATTCCAAGCATAGTAGTAGATAAGCGGCTTCCGATGTGTAATTGGAAAACCTGTAGGGAAAGTACAAAATGTCTATCATTTTGCAAGATTTATATTAACTAGCATAGTTGTCCTTCAAATATGATGGGCATGCATGAATGAGGTATTAAGTTAAAATTTAAATAATGATTATTGAAACCAACTTTTGAATTCACTAAAAGTAAGCAATAATTATAAAATTCACATAATTGAGTGTTCCAGAGAGTACTAATAATTCTGGACAAACAGAAATTGTATGACAAAGAAATACATCACACTATACAATTCATATCCCTCCCCCTTAAAGTCCCTAACTTTCTTGGTTTTCAAGATATTCTGTCCACACACACACTGCCTTTTATTAATACTTGTGGTACCCGCAAAATCATTTGAGAAGTCAGTCAGAAATCTGCATGTTTAAAAGTAATAATAACCCATTTCTCCTGATAAAATTAGACAACTGACATTCTGAATTTCATGTTTGCTTTTATAATTTATATGCACAATTTTAATTGCTTCTCCCTTCTCACATACTAGTATTGAAATAAAGAAAGATTTTTTTCTTTTGGTTGATTGTTAAAAACTCCCACAGTCCATATGCAGTTTACTGATTAATAATAATCTGCTATTATTAATGTTCCAATCTATTGAGTATGATGTTGCTACTACAATAATTTTGATCTTCATAAAAAGCACAAAGCGAATAACTTAATTCTTTCATCTATTTGAAAGCTTAATAGACTATAATTTAATTGGAGGCTACAATGCGGGTCACTTTGGCAACACCTGGAAAGAATACAAAAAAGCTATAAAATTTTGAAAAGAAATGCGTTTCTGACAAATTCTTCCGTGTAACATCTAAATATTGCAAGAATAAGATATTTTATAGTTTTAGCCATCAAATAAAGCAAAAACAGAGAAAATAGGGCTATATTTACGTATTTAGATGAATGAAAGAATAAAAACCTTGAGAAATTGAAAATCACGAGTAAACTTATGGGAAACCATAACCATCTCCTGCAGGCAAACCTGGGACACTTCTGTAAACAAACATATTTTTCCCGGGGTCTCCTAGTTGGCAGAAATGAAATGGCATTTACAGCATTTCTCTATGACAAACTGTTCATGAAATAAAAGGGCTGGATGGTCAGACATTGAGTAATTATACATAAAAGATATTTGAGGAATCTCCTTCTGTCCCAATTCTATATCAAAGTTTGCTTCACTTGCCTATACTATTCACGCCAATTTAACATGAATTTAATGAATGTTTGAATATTAAAGAAATTTTTATTACTTGATTTACACCAAAAGATGAGGAATGGCAAGTAATTTTAGCAAAAATACATAAACTTGGGAGAGGCACATTGAAATTCAATGGGAAAGTATTTTATAAAATAAAAAATGAACAAAAACATGACGCTTCGGATGACAGAAAAACAAATTTTCGTTCTTTTAGGCATTTGTTGTTTCAAGTCTTGAACTTCGTATGATGAATCTTAGTTATTTTGATATGTGAATGATCAACGTTCATTGCAAAAATTTTTCTCAACATTACCGCTTATGCCTGTCCACATAGGATCTTCAGATCAATTTATTCCATCAATGTTCTACACTCCAATGTATTCCTACTCGTAAATAATGCAACGAATTAATTTACATTGGTTGCTATGATAATCATTTCACCTCTCCTTCCTTCTCTCTCTCATATTAAATGCATTCCAATCATGCTTTCACCCATAAGGATTGAATAGGATTTTGAGGTTTAACAATGTAATTGATTGACAAGGCAACATCCTGTTAAAATTGAAAGATTTCCCCATAATATGTGAATTGCATATTTAACACACAGGATTTCGAACTGTAGGCAGAAAAAGATGAACAGAATAAGAAACTTTATAATTTTTCTTTAAAATAGTTCAGATCTGAAGAATGCAGGTTAATTCTTTTAATGTAGATCTAAAAAAGAATCAAGGCCTGCACATTGAAAAAACAATTTTTACATGTTCTTTTATGGGATATGAAAATGTCTTCTTTAGAGTTGTACCCAGGACTTCTTTCAAGATTTTCTTTCACCATCACCTTAAAATATGTGAATTAAGCATTCCTGCCAAATTTAAAAAAACGACTCTCGATCCTTTTATCGGGTTATTTGCATTTTTATAGTGTGACAGAGGGAGCCACAAAGGGACAAAAGAAGGCTTTTATAGATTTTAGATATGTCCCATCAATTCTGACAAGCATTTACATTCAGTATTTAATAAATTTTTAAAAAAATTAGATTCAAGCACATGGTAAAAGTTCTCAAAAAGTGCTCAGAATGAGTACCATAAATAAATATTAATTAAGGGTGGTAAAAGGTAACAAACCTCCAAATCTCAGTATGCTATATCTCAACTAAAAATTTTATTATGGCATTTGGAGATTTGTTATCTTTTATCATTGTATGTGTGCCGTGAAGCTCATTCTCATATGACAATATCCACAGTTATGTTGGGAAATTTTTAAAACGATAAAAACGTCTGCTATGACCTGGAATCGAACCCCAGACTTCCACTTGTCAGGCAGATATTCTACCACTGAACTTTGTAGCAGATCTAATTTCTCATTTCTGAACGCGGATGTTTTCTTAGCTGGGGCCGAACTAGCCAAGCTACTATCAACCTGCCTCAACGGATGTCCTCCAAGAGATACATCAAAGAAAATTTTCCCTCTCAAATGGTGAGATTGCCAAGACAAATTAATGGAATAAATTGATCTGAAGATCCTATGCAGACAAGCATAAGCTGTAATATTGGGAAATTTTTTAAACGAGAAAAAAGTCTGCTATGACTGGGAATTGAACCTGGGTCTTCCATTTGCCGGCAGATATTATACCAGTGAACTACTGTAAAAGATCTAATTTCTCGTTTCTGAACGCGGATGTTTTCTTGGCATGACATATTTCCCAACATTACAGCTTATGCCTGTCTGCGTAGGATCTTCATATCAATTTATTCCACTCACAGTTATGATAACTGTGGTGTTTTCCAGGTATGTAATTCTCACAGGAAGCAAGGGCCTAGTATAATCCATACACCACATTTGTCTCATTATAAAATGACTCGAATATAAGACGACCCTCCAAAAATTAGTATTTGTAAGAATGCCACAAAAGTATTAAGTATGGATGTAGAAACTTTGGTAATCAAAATTTATAATGAATTCTCTTCGTCTACAAAAAAGGTGAAGAGATTAACAGAATTTTGTGAATTTGTGGAAATAGAATGGGAAGAAATTCTTCGATATGTACCAACAAGATGGCTGTCTTTAAAACCAGTAATCGTCAGACTTGTAGAGATGTGGCCTGCTCTAAAAGATTACTTTTTAAACCAAGGCGAAGGAAAGTGCGCCAAACTAGTTTGGCAATTTGTTGCATGTGGCGGAGGAACAGAATCTGCAAATGAAGATATGATACCTGTAGCAGAACTTTATCTGTACTTTATACACCACATCGCTGGTATATTTTATGATGAAATTTTGCTGTTAGATAATAATTCTTGTTATTCTACTTCCTTATACAGAATTATGAATGGTTTAAATAATCAACTAAATCAAAGGATTAATGACCAATTTTATGGAACTAAAGCAAATACCGGTTTGAGACATCTGCCTGTTTCACAGGCAAACAAAATACAAGAAGAATTCAACAAATTCTACTCCAGGGCGAGCCAGTATATTGGAAATTACTTTCAATTTTAACAACCCGTCATTCAAGAATTTCAGCATATTCGAACTCAGAAGTGATATTGAGTGGTCACAATTGGAACTTTGTGTAGAGAATCTTAAATTAATGGATGTTATTAACATTGATGATTTGTATTCGGAATACATATCAGTGAAAGGTATATTACCAGAAATTGTTAAGTCAGATACATCCACAATTGAGAAATGGCTTAGTATTTTTAATAGATGTACAACAGCCACTTTACCAAATTTATTAAAATTGGTAGTTTGTTTATTCAGTGCCAGTTAGTAATGCCTATTCAGAAAGGGTATGTTCTATTATGGGAAACTTATGGACAGATGGGGGAAATCGTTTAAAACTGGAAATTGTGAAAACAGAATTACAAACAAAATTGAATTTTGATGCCTGGTTCAGAATTTCATGATTTTGTCCAAATAAACCAATGATGATAGAAGCAGCTAAAAGCAGTAAAAAATATAAATGGAGAAGGAATGATTCTGAGCAACAAAGTATCTTTTCAGCAATAGATAAATTTTCTAATTTTTCTGGTTTCTTTTCTTCTTACACATAAAATTTTGTTAATAAACAAAGCTTTCCAGGAAAAATCTTAAATAGTCCTTTCCTAGGTGATTATACTTTTAACAATAAGAGTATAAAATTTTCCCTCCTCCTTAGAATATTATGACTGGTGGAATGATGCGTCCAGGAATCCGGTTGGCAATTCCCGGACACACATGAATTTGTCCGGGAATCGGCGCAGAGAAAGTTGGCAATCCTAATGGGTGGGTGTATGTGTGAGCAGACTTTTGTAGGTGCTCTAACTCAAAGACTATTAATCAGATCAATGCGAAATTTTATATTTGCCATTTTTGTTATAGGGAAAAGAACTGATTAGCTTATGGTAAACATCAGTCAACCAGAAGTGGGTGTTTAGTTTTGTCATTTTTCCATTTCTATCGAGAGAGAGATGCACACTAATATAGTGAAAAGGCAAAAATTTAAAATAATAAAATGTCCGTAAATGACAGAAAAAAATGTTCGAATCTGGGACCTCGGATTCAAAAGACAAATCTAGCACCTTGATGTGCTCAGCTATGCCACGTACGTATCACACCTATTGTTATGGTAGGAATTTAAATAGCTGGTAGGTTTTTTGTGATCTTTAAATGTATATAATTTATGCAGGAATGCTTATTGGCGGCTAGAAAAAAATAGGTCCAATTATTTTTTGTTCTTTCATGCGATGGTGGTTTCATCCGGAAACCAGGAGACGAGTTGTCTAACTCTCCTTGTAAGTCGAGCACCTCTACTCAGAAATGTACACAATGTCTATTACATTATTTTCAATGGGAGAAATATTTTCAATTTACACATTTTTGCTTTAAGCGACGATTTCCAGGAACAATGTCTATGAGACATGATCCATTGTGATCTCTCGTGGGACACCCACATATGCCGCTAACAAAAAGTTGGCCTTTATAAGGAGAATAGTTTGATGTAGCTCCGAAAAAGTGAATTAATTAAGTTATTTATCCTTCAACTGCAGGTCAAATATGCATCAGCTGTGCGGGATCCATACAAAAAGGGGCTCACTAACGACATAGAAAGGGTGCAGCGCTGGGTACCTAGATTCGTAAAGGGAAATTACGATAGTAAACAAAGTGTAACATCATTAATAGAAAATCTGAATTGGAGATCATTCGAGAAATGTCGACTGCAGGCTAGAAATACACTGCTAAAAAAATATATGTCGGAGGGACTTGTGAATGAGGTAGTAGGTCTTATCAGAAGCCTGACGTACCTTGGAAAGCAGGACAAGGATAAGATTCGCAAGATTGATTGTATAATGGAGCAATATAGAGGATCATTTATCCCTATGACGATAAGAGACGATAATAGGAAAAGATAATGTAGGAAAACAAGGGACCTTTAGTGCACTGCACCCCCTGCTATCCAACAAAAAGGTGACTTGCAGGGTATGATGTAGATGTACAAAAAGATGGATAGATTTGAAAGCGACAATGATACAATATTCAATGTCGGGAGTGTTTGATCAAAGTAAGCAGGATGCATTATTCAACACAAATCTCCAATATTTCAGCTATAAATTCACCGAGAGAGGAGTGGATAGGATTTTTATTGGAAAATATGAAAAAAGGTAACTGAAAAAGTAGTGAAGGCTCTAGCTAGAGAGCTGCAAAATATTTTCCCTGGCTCTGCAACATGCATTGTGTACATCAAAAACATCCATGAGGAAAAAAAGAAAAATGGTGAAACATTCAACATCCAATCTTACATTGGTCTTTTTGAAAATAATTGCAAACCTTTGTTTGTGTAAACAGTTGATCATTATCGTGGAGATTCTTATGATGACGACTCTAAGAACTTAAGAAATGACACTGTAAGTCATTAGTGAAAGTAAGAATGGGCATACTGCTCAGGAGATTATAAATCTAACATTTTCCACCAGATACTACAGATTGGAGAGAAATCACAAAATGCTACAACATTAAGTAAAACCCCATATTTACATTATTGGAATGTGCATTTTCCTCTTATTTAAAACATTTTACATGGGTCCCATAAATTTTCCTATGATTTCAATTCAAAATGTCAGTTATCTAATTTTATAAGGAGAATATGGGCTTTTACTAAGAAATGAAAAATAATGCACTCAAAAAATTTTGATGGTAATAATTCACGAGTACAGTAATCCCTCTATATTCATGGGGGTTACGTTCCTGACAAATGCTGTGAATATAGCAACCACCAGTAAAGATACTCAAGGCTTATGGGATAAATGGGGTTAGGGGAACAGCTAGCCCCAGTTTGTAGTAATAACAGTTATTATTTTTTAAAATCTTATATTTAGTATTAATAAGCATAACCTGTAATTCTCGAATCTTTACTTCTTGACGAGGAATTAAGAAAAATTACACGGTAGACAATAATGCAATCAAGTTTTATTCACACTATTTTAAGGAAGAATTGCAATAATAATTCAAGTAAATTAGGTAGTTCATTTACAATTTAATGCATTCATAAAAAAAAATATTGACATTTAATAAGTGTTGATGCCCCTTTAATAATAATGATAATTGCAGCGTTGGAAATGTTAGTTGCGTGAGACTCCCTCTTGTGTATCATCCATTACCGATCCAGCAGATGAATTGGGAGAATATCAAGCGTTGGAGACAGAATTTGAGCTTCTTGTAAATTTGGATTTTTTACCTTTAGGGTTAGAGGAAACTGAACATTTTCCATAAAAGTAAAATAAAAATTTCCATACCCTCAATATAGCTACAATGGTAACTGATAGTTCTTATTGTTATAACGCAATAACATGTCACTAAATACGAATATAAAGATTAATTGTTTAAAAATGAATAACCTGGGAAATATAAGCGTCAGAAAATCGGTGAAACACATTGATCTTTTTCATTTTCTACAATATAGCAAGGTTTTGTCAGTCTTTACGAAGAAGAAAAATGTTTTTTCGATTATAGATTTTCTAAATTTTAAGATTTAAAAATTCAAAATTCGAGAAATGTAAACCTGATAGAAAAATGGCAAAACACGTACTGCTTATTTTTTATTCTCCGCCAGTGTTCCGCTGGCATTGCCTAAGTATTCCACGAAATATTCCACCGAAAATAATTTTTCTTAATGAATTTATAAATAAAAAGTATTTTAATTTTGCTCACACCGTAAGTAGTAGGTTACAACCTCTAACCTGCTGCAGTATGCATGCGTATTCCCACAGCCATGGTAAATAGGTACATATGTGTATGTATATAGGTGGTCCACCAATTTTTCTCCATTCCAGTGTTCCACCACTCAAAAAAGGTTGAAAAACACTGCTCTACAATATAGCTATGTTTCATCCCCAAGTCAGTGTTTAGGTCCAAAACCTTACGTTGAATTACAGATAGCCAAGCAGAGAACAGCAGAGGCAACACTCCATGGAATCTTGACCATAACATGCTATTTTATCTCCTGTTTGAGAATAATTTAAATGGAAAGATGTATTTCCAATACCTAGAGAGCATTTGGATGAAGTTTGGAGTGAAAAAATGTGTAGATGGGCATAGAATATTACTCCATCATCTTTATACTGCATTGTACCGCATGGCATTGTATCACACGGTGTTTTAAGATAGGCGACCACGAATAACTGAAATTGACCTCCCGCAAATATTGAAACTTGCTGCAATAATTTATGCGTGAATATGCAATACCACAAATATAAAACCCACGAATGTGGAGGGATTACTGTAAAAAAAATGAAATCAATGGTGGAATTAATTGTATATGAAAAATTGTATATATTTCAATTAAAAAAGTTTTCAAGCATTAATAACATAAAACTTTGATAATAACAGATGTGTATCATTATTTTCCTATCTAAGACGACTTCTAAACATTCAGATTTCTGACCGATTTCACAAAAGATATTGCGGGTAGCACTACTGAATACATGTGCTTCAAACAAGTTCAATGTAAATACTGTAAATAACATAACCCCAGTTAATGTAAATAAAATTAAGTTAATGCACAAAAACATTTCCTATAAACAAGATATTTATAAAAATTCATTTTTATATTAATACTTATCTTATTATTCAGATGAAAAAATAGGAAAATACGTTCTCTTATATTCAGATAAATACGTTTCAAGAAAGAAAAAATAATTGCATTAATTTAAAGCATATTATTTACTCATTTCTGCGTTGTACACTGGAACATCATCTCCTATCCCATTTCTCGAGTGTTAAATTCCATGACGCCGCCTTGGCGAAACCCTGCCACTCCATCGTCTTTTGTACATCTTGCACTTCTGCTGGGCAGAGGGTAGCATCATTGGGATCACGTCAGTCACCTTAGGAGTATTAATATGCGAGGTATGAGAGGTCGAAGATAGAGATAAATCTAGGAACATAGATAAATGCCTTTGAATAAACCACTCACTAAAACCGGACTCCATAGCATCAACTCCACGGCTGAATGATAAACTTTTCGACGAATAAATAACTTAAATATCGAATGATTCGAACATGAACGGCTCAGGAGATTTCAAATTTGCAGTCCTTTGTATGCCTTTCTGAATGCTAATTTTTTTAAATCGTTTTGTATTTTCAAAAAATATTCTATTCACTTTAAGATTTCTTCGTATTAGATGAAAAATAAATAATGAATGAATGAGAAAAAAGCTACCGACGTCGCCGTGCGCGTTGGCTTCTGCGTCTACTTCCTGTTTTGGGGATTGTAAACAATAGGCGTAGGATATTTTTATTTTCAACACAAATAATTTTCTACGTGTGTAAGAGGCAAACAAAGCCTATTGCACGCAAGTATATATGACATCTTAAGAAAACTACGCATAAGCGCCTCTAGGACTTATCAAGGCGTAACAATATTTCGGGCATTACCACGCACTATAACAGCGACTCCTCCTCTTCTAAATTTCAGAACTACTTCACGGTCGCGTACTGCCCTAATATAATGTATAATACCAACATTTAAGTTTATCACAATATCACTGCACAAAGAAAATTTTTACCTCTAGTAGATACATCACAAACAAAATGGCGAGTAATGCTCCTGAATATATTTTCTTCTCTAAATTACCGATCAATCTTCCAATACACTTGTTTCAGCTGCCACCATATTACGTTTTTAGTTTATATAACCTCTGGTATATTTACAACTCCAGCTTCAGGGAAACCATTAATTAATATTAACCCGATGAAACGCACTGATAAACAGAAAACTACTACTATCGGTCCTCGTATTGCAATCTGAGTGCCCGTCCCGCCGTCCCGTGACTACTATTCGATTCAGTTCGACTAATCGATTCTTTTTCAAGCAATTTAATTTTCGATTCGAATTCAAAGTGTTATTTATTTATTTTATAATTATTTCCAAAATATGAAGAAAAAAATTGTTTACATATATGTTTTGGCAACAAAGTAGCATTTCTTTTCCCATGTCTGAGTCGCATTTACGGTGATTGAGTTCTCTTCACCAAATCATTAGAACAGTTTGGCTAGGATTTCCACCTTTCAAGCAAGCCAAGTCGGGACATTTAAACCTTTCAAGCAAGGAAAGTCGGGACACTTCTTATAATCAGTTCGCTGTAGCTGTTCGTGTCCGAAAAACTAATTTTTTTAGTTAGTAAGACAAAATCTATACAAATAAATACTTTTAAATGAATCTATTAATTAAAATAAGGCGGGACAATCACACTAAAAGTGGGGCGGGTGGCTACTCGGGCGGTTTTGAAACGTGAAAACCGTCACATAGGCGAAGAAAATCTAGTTAAGAATTAACTTATGTATAAAATGTACCAGTTCAGAGCGGTTGGTGTTATTTGGAATCCTTTAATTATATTTTGATGTTGTTTAAGTAGTTTGTGATAAGGTGTGTTTGTATTTCCGATGTTAGTTATCAAGGATTGATTGGTCGTGGTCTGTTAGTAGTTCATCATGATTATAGTTCTTGTTAATTTTTATCCATTTGTAAGATTTTGAAATAACATTTTTCTTTTTATGCATTTGATTTCATTGTGAACGCAATTTTAATGATTGGTACATTGTTATTATTTATGACTTGAAGGTAGAGAGATGCAATTGTACGCATAGGCATTTTATTGTAGATTGTCATATTGAACTCTTAGTAACTGTTTATACATAACTTGGACATAAAACTTAAATTTTACCGCAGTTATACTTGTGTTTGGTGTTCCTTGTGTGTATTTTGATGATGTTAATGATCTCCAAGCCTGAGTTTTTAAAAGGTATGGTCTTATTGAGATGCTTTTTTTAATGTATTACCAATGTTAGTAATGAAGCAATGTTTTTCCTCTCTGTTGGTTGTTGAACATGTTTAAGTTCTTTGTTATTGCTGAATTTAATGCCATTTGATGTTTCGGCATTACGTTTATCATTTCGTGCATTCGATTTGTTTTTTGTTGATGTTACTAAAATTGGCCAAATCTGTTTTTTGTGAGGTGTTATCGTTTTATTAACACACTTTACGTTGTACTACAGATGTTACTTATCCAAGGATTAGTTTTTCCTGGTCTTTTGGTGTTTCAACATGTTTATAGTTGTATTTGATTTGATGTTAAAGATGATTTTAAGGCATGGCATATTGTAGAATATTTTAATCAGTTACTGATGGATGAAAATGTTTTCTGAATTGTTTTGCAACTTTACTTTGTCTTTTTGTAAAATATTAATTATTATTCTTTTGAAAAGTGGTTATTCTTATCCAATTTGCATAAACATCTTGAAGAAATAATTGATATGAAAAGAGTTTTTGTTGTCTGTTAAATGATTTAAAAGTATGAGCCCCATTTGGTTTATGGTGCCAGCTACCTGCATTGAATGTGCTATACTGGTGATGTATCGATAAAATTCGCATTATTGAGCATTGTAGTCTGTTTATTATTTGCATCCAATGTTTTGAAAGTGGATTTGGAGTTATTTGTTGAATCTGCCTTATGTGATTAATGTGTATATTTGACTGCAATACTCTGTCACGTCTTTAGTTTTTGTCATTGCAGTGTTAAAAATTTATGGGAATTATTTTTCTCAACCATTTTCAACCTTGTGTTCATAAATATATTTTTGGTCATTTGCTTAATCATATCATGTGATGTCAGTTTGAATTTTGATTCATAAGATATTTATTAAATAGACTTAAAATGTTTTAGATATAATTTCAGCATACACAATATCAGCTGATGAACTTTCAGTTGCTTTTATTATTATTTTTGTAATTTGTTGGGTTTTTCAACAATGTTGTTCATTCATTCATCATTTTTTCATGGGAAGAGTGATGAGTGTTGATATAAATTTTTATAAACTTTCCTTTGTAAGTTCCACTAGAAGTTGGACAGGCTTTCAAGGAAAAATTGTTTGTACCAGTCAACGTGAGCTTTCTGTTCATTAGTATATTTTGATAGTTGCAACGATATCATTTGATTTTAGATAGATTTGTGGCTCATGTTATTCATTGAATCGGCTGTGTTGCAGAAGTGGGTTGGATAGCATTGCTAGCATTCACGGTAGTGAGCATTGATATTTCATTTGTTTTGAATAAACATTTTTCTGTGTTCTTTGTAATTCCTTTGGTATTCCATCATTTTGATGCAATGGATTTTCAATATTTTTGCAAAATTGTGATTTTCACGCGAGGAACAGTGGTTTGGAAATTATTTTTGTTTAATTTTGTACACTCTTAATTGCGCAAATTTTCAAAATTTCCTGTTTGTGGAAATTTATATTCTTATTCAATGATAGATATTTGTCAGAACAACATTTGTAACACATGTAACGCTTTAATACAAGCATTGAATGTTTTATGATACAGGAATCAGTCAATGAATGCATTGCCTATGTGTAATAGATGTTATATTGCATTGCAGATGTAAACATAATCACACATCTGTTTTATTGGTTTGTTATCTTTCCAAAAATATAAAATTGACCCATGTGAAAACTTTTGCTTTTATCCAGTATGTGTGCATCTTTTTTCAGCAAACCAGACCACATGTACTTGTATTAGAGTCTTTTAATTTTGGTTGAAGTTGGGAGTGACAGATTTGGTCCACTGAAGTGTGAGGTTGTCGGGCACTTGTTGGTGTTGTTATGTATGGTGAAGAATTAGTGGGCCCAGCAACTGATGGATTTTCTGAAAAGACATCTTCAACCCTTGAGAAACTCCCACACTGGATTTCACTCCTTTTGCCTTGTGTGGAAGCCTTTATTCTCAAAACTAACTTTGCTCACCTTATCTATTAAACCTGAATCTATCCTGGTGCTCTAATTGCCTTATCTGAAGCTCCAAGTGTCTTCAAACATTAATATTAGATGTAATGAATGAATTTTTTAATGACTTGTTCTGTTTGAAACACCTTTGAGGCTTTCTGAATATTATGTCGTGTTTGACATTCATTGCGGCTGCACTTTGGGTGAATGTTATTGCTTGGAGCATAC
Organism: Tanypteryx hageni; assembly: GCA_028673005.1. Lineage (NCBI taxonomy): Eukaryota > Metazoa > Arthropoda > Insecta > Odonata > Petaluridae > Tanypteryx > Tanypteryx hageni. The sequence goes on along the minus strand of CM054114.1, from coordinate 94,794,161 downwards.
GTTAGATTTTTCTTTGGTAACATGTGTTGAACTCCTATTCCATTGCCTGCAATGCATTTGAAACAGTTTTGTTCTCACAACCAAATGTTTGTATCCATTTGGGGGTTTTGAATTGTAATAAGTGTCACTTTGGCAAAGAAAAATATTGTCACCGTTCCTATCATTCCATTTCAATTAGTGACAACTGGAGAAGAAGGAAATTCCATTGGGTAACTGACATGATTGTAAAATGGAGAGCTTGTGTTTAGTTGTACACCATGATAAGGAGTTTTTGATCTTCTGTCAGATTTTTACAGCCATCCATTTGGAGTTGCAACGTGATTCTGTCTCATTGTTGCACTTTGTGGGAAAAATACCAATCCAGCCTTTGGTACGTGTTTGCTAAAATGCTTTGCAACGAAGTTAGTATGCACTGATTTTATTTTAATGCTCATTTGTAGTATTTAGTCAAAATTTTCAAAATATCACGTAGCTATTTAATTAACTGAGGTACATGGAATTATATGCATTGGTATTTTATTGCAAAATGGCATGTTGATCCCTGCAGTATCTAGTTAACAATTGACTTGTACATAAAATGTACAGTTCAGAGCAGCTAATGTTGTTGGTAAGTCCTTTATTATATTTTGATGTTGTGTCCAAATCTGTTTTTCTGACCCCTCATGGGGCAGTGGATTGGTGTTTGAGTGAGTTCGGATACCACTCACCATCCACTGTTGAGCTACCTGCAGGGGGGAAACCCTGTATTTTCTGCTACCTGATGGGTGGCAACCAAGTGATTTCTTTGCTACTTGTTAGGAAGTAACCCAGTGTCTTTGGTTCTTGTAACCGTAGTTTGTATCACATCTTTTGATACTGTCTTTTTTTGTTCTTAAAAACACCTGTAGAACAACCAAAGACAGTAGAAAGCTCTTACCCCGCCGCCGCCTCTACGGGGCTGAGGGTGGGGGGGGGGGCAATGAGCCTTCTATTGACTCGGCCAAGCAGCGGCTAAAATGGATTCTGCAATGAGCAGTACACCACCTCCAAAGAGATCCTGTCCTTTACCAGATGGGGTGATATAGTGAGAAAAGTATGCCAAAAATATATAAATAGTTATGCGATGTTCAAAGGAAGGGGAAGACTACAAGAAAGTCTCGCCTTTCCTTATTCATAAAGCACTCTCCAGCGCTGTAACAGGAGAACTAAAATCTGTAAAGAGACTTAGAGATGGTAGCGTATTAATGGAAACAGCAAATGACAAGCAAAGTGGCAATCTTATTCATATGTCCTTGCTGGATGATATTCCGGTGTCTGTGCAAATGCACAAGACACTGAATACATGCAAAGGTGTGATTTCGTGCTATGACCTGATGTATGTTGACGTTGAGGAGATAAAGAAGGAGATGGCCCCTCAGGGGGTCATCGACTGTCGAAGGCTCTCGACCAGAAGAAACGGTGAGTCTATTAACTCCACATCAGTCGTACTTACTTTCACACTGAATAAGCTACCGGAAAAGGTGAAGGTCTGGTACGAATCAGTTCCCGTCCGACCTTTCATCCCAAGCCCTCTGAGGTGCTTTAATTGTCAACGTTTTGGCCACACCGCAGTTCGATGTGAAAGTAAGGCAATCTGTGCTAAGTGCAGCAAGGAGAAGCACGATGGAGAAATCTGCATGTCCCCGGCTCTTTGTACAAATTGCGAGGGTGCACATCCCGTGTACTCTCGTGATTGTCCAAGAATGCACGAGGAACGCAAAATAATGGAAATAAAGACCATCGAAAAGTTACCCTACATAGAGGCAAGGTATCGAGAGCTAATGGCGCCGACTTTCTCTCACTCTTTTGCATCAGTCGCTGGCACGTCGGTCAAAAAGGCTACCATAGCAACAAACTGAGCCGGAAAAAGTTCAGAAGGAATAGAAAAAAGAGAGCATCTGCAATGAAACAGCAGCCAGGAAGAGAGTGCCTATTACCACGCCACCTACCAAAGCTCAGTCGACTACTGAAAAGACAAGAGGCCACTTCCTCAGCCAAGACTAGTGGCCAAGGTGGGAAGTCACACCACCATCTAGGCCATCTAAAATTCCTATTTCATCCTCTGTGGAAGACATGGAGGTTGAAAGTATTTCAGAGACAGAAATATGAGAGGTCCTCCTCAATAGGAAGAACAGTCGTAGGCTTTTTAAACGGTGATCGCTCCCACAATCATAAAAAATTTGTTTTTTGACAACTTTGGGGAACAAATTTTTTACCTTTTACCTATTTATTAACTTATTTATATTTTTAACCTTGCGATGGAATTGCAATGGATTTTACAGGCATAAGGAGGAACTTGAGGTCCTAGTACACAATCTTAAGCCGTCATGTATTTGCTTACAGGAAACACATTTTAAAATCTCTGACAGGGGGAAATATCAAAGGGTTTAGTATTTTTAGAAATGACGACCTTAGTGGCAACAGGGCTAATGGTGGTGTTTCTGTGGCAATCCGGGAGACCTTATACACCTCCCAGGTTGACCTGCAGACACCTCTACAAGCCGTTGCTGTGACCGTGGCCACACCGAATGTCATTACCTTCTGTAATGTTTACTTACCTGAGTGGGCACTAGTTAACCGCAGAAGCCTTGAAAACCTACTCAAACAGCTGCCTAGACCTTTTGTATTGTTGGGGGACTTGAACGCCCATAACACTCTTTGGGGTGCCTCGATGAATGATGGTAACAGAAGGGGTAAGCTTCTGCAAAGAGTTTTTGGTGACCACAATCTAATTTTGTTAAACACTGATGAGAAGACCCGTTTTAATAGTTTTAGCAGAGATTTTTCCTCCATTGACCTGTTTTTATCCACTGTTAATATAGCCCCATTGTTTAATTTATCTGTTCATGAAGAACTCTGTGGCAGCGATCACTTTCCAATTATTATTACTAAGCATAGTAATAATTGTGATTTTACTCGACATGAGAATTGGCTCTTGAAGAAGGCCAATTGGCCAGTTTTTAAAAATAACCTAAAATTTAACTTTGATCACACTCTTTGTGGCATACGTAATATGGAACTTCTCATGGAAGATATAACATCAGCAGCTATCAAAAGTATCCCCCGGTCTTCAGGTAAAATGTGGCATGCTCATGTTCCTTGGTGAAATGAGGAGTGTGCCGAGGCAATCCGTAGGGGAAAGAAGTCCCTACGGACAGGCCCGGCCCAAGATATTTTGGCGCCCCAAGCGCAGAGCCGTTCGGGCGCCCTCGCCGGTAAAAATTTTTGCAAACTTTTTTGATAGATATTGTTACCATCCGAATAGGTGATAAGATAGTCTTGTTTAATTATCACAAAATAATAAAGTTTTCCAGTAATGAAATAGGCTACCGGTCCACGCACGTCCCAAAAAAATAGTATAAAAGGAAAACAAATTTTTTAACCCCAAAAATTCATGATCTTTCATTCTTCAATCTTAATTCTATTATTTCTTTATTGTTACACGTAGATTAATTTTTAAATGTTTATAAATAAAGATTAAAATACTTTTACTTGATAAATTAATTATGATTGTAAATGATCTCTTCGGTCTGAAATCTGTTTTTTTTTGGGTTAAAAATTTGTTTTTCTTTTATACTATTTTTTTGGGGACGTGCGTGGTCCGGATCCAATGAAATATATTTACAGAGAATTTATTATTAAATTTTCATACATTTTTACAGGACATTTTTCATGCTTTTACTAAAAAATTTAAAATTTGATTGTTTTGAATTTGTATCTATTTAATAATAAAAAGGTTTGATATAAAAATTTTTAATACACAGAATAATAAGATTAAAATGTTACTAATAAAAAATAACAAAAATTAAATATATTTAAGTCGAATTGAATGTAAAAGTCACAAATATTTACAAGAATTTCTGTTTTCTGGCTTTTACAGATGCAAAGTCTTGAAGTAGTTCTTCAAATTTGATTTTTTTTTAGAACATCGTGCTCTATAGAAATAGTTGCCAGACCTGTCAGTCGCTCTTGAGACATAGTTGATCTCAAGTAATTTTTAATTTAGAGAAACTTCTTTCACACGACGTTACTGTTATTAGGAGAGTTAGCATAATTCTCAATGCAACTGCCAAATTAGGAGCAAAATCATTTGGTCAAACAAATTGCAACACATCTAATGGTGTCCAATCCGTTTTTATTAAAGGTGACAGTGCTGTTATTTCCTCTAACATTTCCGAGCCAACCAAATCAGTCTCATTGATATTATTTGAGTTTGTTAGTGCTGCTTGTAGATCCAAACATTTCTTTTTGAGTTCATCTTAGAAAATGTTTTTAATATTATTTACATCATATATAAAACTGAATAAATTACTGTGATTATGTAATTGCATAACTCTTTCTTCTACCGACATGATTACTACGTCATAGACATAGAAGTCAAAATCCACTTTGAATTGCGTCTTCATATCAATTAGGGATTCATCTGGAGCAGGGTTAAAATTTTTTCATCGGGGACGATTACGAGTCTTTATGGGAAAAAATGGTTGGACTTCCAAATCAACGGCAACTATTTTTGCCTCTTCTAAAATTTCATCAAATGCAATGTCCGACCGACATTTCTTGAGGGTTTCTATGGTTGATTTTAATATATCAACAACTTTCGAAATGCATATTTTTTCTTCCTGTGAATACTTGCTGGCTATGTCAATCGTCTTTAAAATATTATAACAGACAACAATACAGCAAATAAAGCGGAAATCTTTCATTTGATTAGCCAATGTTTCTGCTTCATGTTGAGCAATTGAATGAAAGGACGAATCTTCACTTATTTCATAAAGAGAATCGTAAATATCACCAGAATAAAACCTGAAAGGTTTGATCGCCTCTATTCTACTTTCCCATCTAGTTTCACTAAATGGTTTTAAAATTCACTTAGCAACATTTTTAATTAAAACAGACCAGCGTCTTATAGATCCACTCATCAAAACATAGATAGCTTTTATTATACTAAAAAATGAAACAGCGATATGAGATGATTTAGCAGCATCATTGATGACAAGATTCAAGGAGTGGGCATGGCAAGGAACAAAAAACGCTCGATTATTTACATCAAGTATCCTTTTTTGAACACCCGAGTGTCTGCATTTCATGTTTGAAGCATTGTCGTAACCTTGTCCGCGCATATTACTCATGGGAATACCTAACTTTTCAAGATCTATAAAAATTGCATCGGTAAGTTCTGATGTGCTCACAAATTTCTACTCCTTGTTTGATGCTGAGGAAACGTCTTATTATTGACATCTGTTCAATATTGCTTATGTCTGGTGTACAATCAACAATTATCGAATAATATTTGGCCTGCTTCTAATTTTCTAATATTTTATTTCGCACTGCCGTGGACATTAGCTGTATTAGTTCATTTTGAATAGTTTTCCCTAAATAGTGACTATGGTGTTCATTTGATTTTACTCTTTGCAGATGCTCTGCCATGACTGAATCAAATTTTGCCAGCAACTCTGCTAATTGTAGCTAATTACCATTGTTGCTTTCATGCAATCTGTCTGATGAGCCCCTAAATGCGAGACATTGACGGCCGAGAAATTCGACTATAACAAATAGTCTTTCTAATACTCCTTGCCAATGACGAATTTCAGCACTCAAATTTTTTTGTAAATACGAATCTAATGTTTCATTACCAAAAATCCTTTTCTTGAATTCTATCCATTTTTTATGTGATTTAAAGTGAATTGGTGAGGTTTCATGTTCTTTAAGGGTTCGACTCAAATTTCTCCAGTCATTATAAACATCTTCAGTTATAGAAATTTTTGTCAAGCTAAAGAGTTTACAAAAAAAGCAAAACACTGCATTTTTAATTGTTGATTAAACAAGCCATGTTCTATCAATCTCCTCTCCATTTCTCAGCTTCCTTTTGACGTTTTCAACAGTAAATCGTCGGTTATTCTTATCTTTAGGGTAATTAATATCTGCTTTTGGCTTTGTTGGTCCTCTTAAAACTGCCTCTAATCTAAATGAATCTGTGATAACAGAGGGCCAGGTTGCAGGTTCCGAAATATTGTCAACAATTCCATCTCTACATTCATATCTACGATCAGAATTGATCGCACTATCCGCCACTTCCGTAGACTTATGCGAAGATGACTCATTTTTCTTGTCTTCGAGAACCAAATTTTCTTGTATTGCGGATTCTCTCAAAGCCGGATCTTCTTTTAAGAATTTTTGTATAGACCCCGATTGCTTTTTAATTTCTAATTGAATCTCAGCTTTTCTCTTGCGATATTCGGCTCCCGATAATTTTTTACGACCAAGCGTTGTGTTTTTAACTGTAATGTAGAAATAGTATCTTAATTGTTTATAATATTTGTACCAAAATATAATATAAAGCTGAATATTATTGTAATATTATTTGTTATTTTTACAGCAATAATATTTACAATGAAATTGTAAATGGGAATCATCGTGATCCTAAAGATCGAATTTTGTGAATAACTCGATTAGAAATAAACTTAGAAGTCTGAAATTCCTCAGAGTATCATTGTTAATGAATATCTGCGTAATGATCTAAAATAATTTCGTGAACGATCACGGGTTCAAATACAAAGGATGAGGATGAGATAAAACGTAAACATCACAGTTTTATTTTAATGGGTTTCATTTTTGTTTCCTTTAAATCATCTGAAAGTCAAGATATTGTTACTAATATTTGCTTGAACCCACCTAAATTAATAGATTCTTGTCGTATTTTACTATCTCAGACTAAATCGCTTTTATTGAATTTATGTTCAAGGTTTCCTAACTTTTAAAAAATTTCCATGGTTACGTGTATTGTTGACCTCGGTAATTTCAGTGCTTGGAAAATAAACTTTCTCGGAATTAAATGAAGTTATGGATTAAATAAAAATAAATTGGGTGTTACTTATGTCTTTTAATCTATATAAGACTAACATTCTATTTTTGGTTGTCTTTCATATTTCAATGCTCAATCTCGGATATTTTAATCTCCGGTAATTTTTATTCCTCTAAGTTTATTTTTAACGAGTTGTGCAATTAATTCATTAAAAACCAAACAAATCCCTTATAAATTATTCAATTGAATTCATAAAATTATAATATTATAAATTAAAATGGTGGCAGAACAGAAAATCAAATAATTTATGATGTTGTTTATAAGAAAAGGCTAAGTTAGAGATCTTAACTATAAAACTTTGTTAATTTCAAATTGAGGCAAAATATGAATTCATTAATATATTAAACATACCATTAAAACAATCTAAATATAACAAGTACCTGTTAAAAATGAATAACAGCGAGCAATGGGGGGCGGGTGATGAGCGTCAGTGAACAGAGAACGTGCCTCCTATTAAGATAATTAATATGGGTTGAAAGATTTCAATAATTTTTTGCAAAAAAAATGAATATGTTTCTCTTACGTCTCTCGACAAATGTTCAAGATTGTATAAAACACTGTCTTACCTCTATAAATTATAATCCTTTCAGTCAAAGGTGTTAGGTTGATCTCTTCGTAGGAAACGTAGACTTTGCCACTTCCCTTCCTTCTTGAAACACTAAATATACTCCTGCAACTTATAACACAACTTAAAGCAGAGACAGGCCAACGGAGAGTATTCACCGCGCTCTTCTCCTTACTAAGTGAGAATGGTGATAATACAGCGCGCTTCATAGTAGATTGTGTTTTCCCAGAAATTTTAATTTTTCAAGAAAAAGAATGAGATAGAATGATAAGACACGGAACGACATGAAGACCTATGGGTCGCCTGAATGAAAGTGTACCGCCCCCAATGTTTCCTACCGATTCTCTTTGTTTTGCGCTCCAGGGATTTCCCCGGGACCCTCGGGAGAAATGCATTCATTGAGCATAGAGCCACATGTCTCACTTCCGATTTTATGACCCCCAGAATTTCCCCAGAAATTTCCTCTGGCCACCCTCAAAGATCATGCCAGGAAGGCGCATGCCTTTCCATGAAGGGTTTGGGGAAGGGCTATTAAGAAAGGCTGCCAAAGAAAAGGAAAATCGCAGCCTCGCTCTCCTGCACAGCTGCACTTCGAAAACTGACCGTGTGAAATATTTGCAAGGATCCCCAAGACGAGGGAATTTTTCGAGCCTGGTTCAATTATTCGGTTTTTCCAATTTCCTTTTCGCCTTTCTTAGACTGATTTCTTCAAACGATATATCCGAAAGTCTTCTCCCCGTTACCAGCTGAATATCTTTCCTGATTTTTGTCAGCTGCCAATACAACAGAATTAAGATATTTTATAAATTCTTGTGAATCAAAATCTGCGCCCCCAAAATTTTGTCGCCCCATGCGATGCTTGGTTCGCTTGTATTGTCGGGCCGGCCCTGCCTACGGATCTTTCAGAGGTACCCAACAAGTACAAACTTGGCAGCCTTTAGACGATTAAGGGCGAATGCCTGGCAAACAATTAAGGATGCCAAAAAGGTCTCCTGGATGAAATATGTCACTTCCATAAACCACAGAACACCAATAGCACAGATCTGGTCAAAGGTGAGAAGTATCTCGGGCTTAGGACACGTATCTTCAGTCACTGCCCTGGAAATAGGTGGCTGCATAGAAACATCCATGCCAAAAATCAGTGAAGCTTTCGGCCTTTACTATGCTGATATTAGCAGGACAGCAAATTACGATCGGGCTTTCTTAACCATCAAACGCAATGCGGAGCGTTGCAGCCTTGACTTTGAGGGTGATAGCAATGCTGATCCATACAATGATGCCTTCTCGTTATGGGAGTTAACCTCCGCTATCAAGGAAACCAAGGATTCCTGTCCAGGAGTAGACGAGATCCACAATGCTTTCCTCCGCAACCTCCCAATTTCGAGTTTAAGGAATTTATTAGACACCTTTAACCAGATTTGGAGTGAAGGAAGTTTCCCGGTGGGCTGGCGTGAATCCATTGTGATTCCAATCCCTAAACAGGGCAGGGAAAAGAAAGTTACTTCGAACTTCCGTCCTATATCCCTTACTAGCTGCCTGTGCAAGCTAATGGAAAGAATGGTTAATAGACGGCTAATTTGGTTCCTCGAGTGCCGAAACCTCCTTTCAAACACCCAGTGTGGCTTCCGACGTGGAAGATCCACAACAGACCATTTAGTTCGGATTGACAACTTTATCCAGGAGGCCTTCCTCCTAGGCCAGCATGTAATAGCCGTATTCTTTGATATTGAAAAGGCATGACGGCGGCACAAGATATTAAAGACTTGACACGACCGGGGATTTCGCGGCAATCTTCCAGTTTTCATTCGCAACTTCTTAGCAAACCGTGTATTCAGGGTACGAATTGGCAAATGTTTATCACGCCCCTTTCACTTGGAGAATGGTGTGCCTCAAGGGTCAGTCTTAAGTGTCACACTCCTCGCGATTGCCATTAATGACGTTGTCAGGTGTATTACGTCCCCGGTGTTGCCAACGTTATATGTCGACGATCTGGCAGTATTTTGCCGATCTGTGAAACAGGTCTGCAGAGAGTCAAATTCAGTTGACGCTGAACAGCCTCGAACATTGGGCACAATCTAATAGCTTCAATTTCTCCAAGGAGAAGACCAAATGCGTACATTTTTACAGGGGCAGAGGCATGTATCCTCAACCTAGTTTGCGCCTTGGACGAACACCTCTAAAATTTGTTGAGACCATCCTATTTCTTGGTTTGGTGTTTGACAAGTAATTGAACTGGCGGGCTCACATCTGCAGTCTTAACGATCACTAAATATTTTAAGATTTTTAACTAATTCAAATTGGGGCGCAGACCGCACATCAATGCTTCTCCTTTACAGAGCATTAGTACGGTCTAAACTTGATTACGGGTCCATTATCTACGCCTCAGGAAGGGTATCATACCTACGACCACTTTCGACCGTTCATAATTTAGGACTCCGTCTGGCTACTGGTGCATTCAGAACCAGTCCGGTAAAAAGTATTTATTGTGAAGCAAGTGAACCTCCTTTGGAGACACGCCGAAAGATTTTAACCTTTAATTATGTAGCGAAAGTGTTGTCTTGGAGGACACATCCTTGTTTTGATATTATTTTTAGTCCGTGTTTTATGGGTGTTTTTAATCGTCGACCCAGAGTAACTTTACCATTAGGGGTGCGCTTTCACAATTTTATTAATGAGACTGGTTTTACTCGACCGGATATGTATCCTAGTGGTTTTATAAAAATGCCACCATGGCAGGTTCCACAACCCGAGGTTTTATTTAATATGACGAGGCACTCTAAGGCCGACACTAACCCTTCTGTTTTTATTAATGTCCTGAACGAAATGCTTGCATCAAAACCGGGCATTATCCCCATCTATACAGATGGCTCTAAGACGAAGGAGGCCTGCGGATGCGCTGCTACATCTACCGCTCTGGGAACCAGAAAGGTGAAGCTGCACCCGAGGTGTAGCATATTCACAGCGGAGCTTAGTGCATTAAAAACTGCCTTGGAGATGATCAAGTCAAGAAACATGTCATATTTGATATGTTCTGACTCAAGAAGCGCTCTTCAATCTCTATCGATTTTCTCTTCTCTGCACCCAGTAGTTCAAAATATTCACTCTACCCTCGCCTCCCTCGTATGTAGAGGAAATACAGTGACTTTCGTATGGGTTCCTGGACACTCCGCGATCCCAGGGAATGAGAAAGCAGATGCAGCTGCAAAGGAGGCTTTGACGAAGTCAGAAGTTGACTTCGAACTCATCCCTTCTCAAGATGCAAAGCATATGTTCAAGACCATAGCAATCAAAGAATGGGCTGACTCTTGGGAAGGTCTGGTCGGAAACAAAGTGCGGGAAATCAAGACCAGCATTGCGACTTGGAAGTCTTCTGTGGGGAACAATAGACTGGAGGAAGTCCTTTTGACACGGCTAAGGATAGGCCACTGTGCCTTGACCCACTCTTATTTATTTACCGCAGAGAAAATTCTGCCAGGGGCGAAGAATCTGACTCCCTTTTATCTGTAAGGCACCTCCTCACCGAATGCACAAAGCACAGTGCCATCAGACGCAGGCTTGACATGGCAGCGGACATAAGAACTATACTTTCGGACAACTATATTAATGTGCAGACCGTTTTAGATTTCTTAAGAGAGGCAAATCTGCTCCATCTAATTTAGTTACCACAAATTACTCCAGACGTCCTGTATTTTGTCTAATTTTATGCAACTTTCATATTTTTATGTTTATATTTACTTTTATACTTGTTTTTATACTTATTTTTGTACTTTAATATTTATTTACTTATATATTTATACGTATTATTTGAGTAAGAAAGGTGCAAAATGACCACTGCCGTCAACGCACCTCTAAAACCACACTACTACTCGCGTAAATACTGCCGTTTTTGCAGTTTTTATCACTCATTACAAGAGTGTTGCCATAGAAGCAACTATTGTTAGACTCGGATTCGGTATCATTATATATAGACGTTTCTTAGAAACATACATATTACATACTAGTAGAAGGTGCTTGCATACTGCAAGCAATTCATCTCACCTTTAAAAAAACTAATTTTTCAGAGAGATTTATCATGACGGGAAATATTTTTTTAATTCAAAAGATTTCTCCTTGGGACAGATTTTCTTTTTTTCCTTATGGAACAATAATGGATTAAAACAGCCACTAATTTTTGCAATTTTAGGAATATTATACTTTTCCCACATTGATTTAATAATGCCACACCTTTCTGCCAAATTTTAAATTTATGGCACAATTAGAAGTGAAATAACATTTATCTAATTGTTTAAATTTAAATAATTTTTAACGGACGCAATAACGATTTTATGGTTACAATTAAATGTTTAATCGTTTATATTTATTGAACTCTAAATAATTTAAAAATTTAATCTCTCTAACTTTCCGTGTAATGCCTAAACATTTACCTATTTGTTTAAAATTTAAGCATTTTTACCTGCCAAACAAATCAAAATTTCTATAATCTCTAATTCGTTCTTTTGGAAATCCTACCACTAAAAAAAATTTCAGTTCCGTAGCTCATTTGGAAATACATAAACCTTGAAAATTTGTTTAAACAATGCGGATTTTTAGCAGCCGCATTGTTGTACTTTTTCAAGATTTTCGTTTTTTCTAGTCGGTTTAGGACAAAATCCTACCTATGAGCAATTGAAATTATCTCGTCCTTTGATTTGTACAACTCAATGGCTGAAAAAATGCATTGTTTAAATAATTATTCGTATACATTTTTAATTGTTGAAAAATGTATTATTTAAATAATCATTCGTTTACATTGATACTTAATCCATTGCTACAACATTGAGAAGCATGACGCTTGCACAACAGACGTGGACTTAATTTGCAAGCTCGCAGGCAGCATGTCAGTAGAACGTAAGCTAGCGTTCAGTGTAGTGCGCTGTGACACGTGTGGCATCATTTACTTTCAATAATGGCGTTTACATTTTCAAATAAAGAGTATGCGGATATGTACTTCGTGTACGGGGTTAGCGATGGAAACTCCGTTGCTGCCGTTTACAAATATTGACGACGATTTCCACAGAGAAGAACACAAGATCGACGTACTTTTATTCAAGTTCACCGACATTTACGAGAAAATTGCTCATTTCCGTGTGTCTTTGAGAGCTGAACGTCCAGTACAAGTTAATGTTGATGAGGAGAAAAACGTTATTCAAATGGTTCAGCGAAGTTTTAGTACACGAAGAATGTCCACCCGCCTCAACGTTCCGCGAATGAGAGTCTGGGAAACATTACACGATGAGAGGCTTGATCCATATCATATCCAGCAAGTTCAGCATCTTCAACCCAGGGATATGGCTAGGCAGCTGGTATTCTGCCGTAGAAGAACCTATTGTTGGACTCGGATTCGGTATAGTCGAATAAACACAGGTATTGTTTCTCCCGTACGAAAATACGCGTGTTCAATTATATATCTTGTTCGAATGTATTTGTAATACTTTATAACGCTAAATTATGAAATTTGAGAACACAAGGAGCAACATATCTGCGGCGATTTTATAGCTATTAAAGCCAATATCAGTAGGTATTTAATAAATGATTAAATGGGAAGCTCGCGTCATTAGTTCTGTTGGGATCGTCTTATTACTATGTTATTCAGAGACATACTTTTTATTCCTGTTTGTTGTTGTCAACGAAAACAATCTTCGTAGCAACTGAAGTGAACAAGATCTAATTGTAAGTAATATAAATACTTACGTTTTATTTTCTTTAGCGCGCCTACTGAACATAGTAATTGAAAGGAAATGGATTATTCAGGACGAAGAAGTGAACTAAAATACGTGTAGTTCCGTTACGTATACCTACACTCAGCTTTTGTAAGTTAAAAGAAATAAATAATTTACGACGAAGGAATGAGAATGAGTGGAAAGGTTAACGTTGTTCATCTCAAGTGAGGTATGTATGATTTAAATAATAAGTTAATTTTCGATTGTTCTATCACAAATTGGGTATTTCTTTGACATCGCTTCTGATATATCCCTTAGCAGTGCTTAGACTTTAAATTTGTCTTGTTTTCTAAATTGATAATTTCAAACAATGGAGGCTTATTTCTTGTGTCGTCTCTGTTGGCCGTTACCGTGGAAACCACACGATGCAGAACTAGCTCATTCTTGTTGAAAAACTAAAGAAGACAGAAGGAAAAATGAGCGAGAGAGGTAATTAACTTGTTTTTCATCAATATTATTGAAAATCTGGCATATTTCAGGACTCGGAACGTAGCCTAGCTCAGTTGATTAGTGGAATTTTGATTAAATGCATGGTTACTTCTCATAGCAATTAAAGATCGGTATTCCAGCCCTAATTTCATCGGTACATTTTGCTCCTCTCGTTATGATGCTTGCAAGGTACTTTACTTTACGATTTGAAACTGGTTCCGATGGCTTTCCAACTTACGTTGAAGTTTTTCCTTTCTCGATATCCAAATCAACTTGGATTTTTTCCTATTCGTTTCCTAGGATAATTTTGCTTATTTAACGTTAGCTGTGTCCGTCCGTCTTTCGAGGAATTCGTCCTCGGTACCAAGACTAGCTATTAATGCATACTGAATCAGTAAATTACTTATGAAATCCTATCTCCTTTAACATCTTTCTTAGCCCGAAACTATCAAAGTAGGTTTGTGAGTTAATAGAAATTATACTTTTAAGGAATTCGTTTCTTTTTGACAATCTTTGAATAGTTCAAAATGTAAAAGAAAGAGCAAAGCCGTCGACATACGTTAAATCTGAAATTCTTTTCTCATTTGTGTCTGCAGATTTTGACGATGAGGACTTTGGGTTCGCCTGCCTAGGAGTGATCATATTTTTATTTTTGTGCCTCCTGGGCAGGCGGATCTGGGGGCTGATCAGGCGGCGGTACTGCGTCGGGCGAGGAAGGATGTGGACAGTTGAAGACGGCGTGCCCGACGTGGTGCACGGTACCGCCAATTTGCCTGTAAGTATAACACGCCTATATTTGCAATTACATTCTTCTCTAATCTTATAAACCCTTCCAACATGTTATTTTATGCAGTTAACAAAATAAATTTTAAAACAACAGCTACCTATTCGACAAAATCAATTGCGCAAGCTGTCGTTCCTAAACACCGGAACTTAGTGCACGTTACCCCATCCATAAAGGCGGCGTCAAACAGAACCCTGATAATTACAGGCCACCGGTCTCATTAGCATCGTTGCCGTGAAAAATATTCGAGCATATTATACTTAGCTCTGTTATGCGTTCCTTAGAGGGTAGTTCATATCTTAGAGGATACCAACACGGATCCGTAAATGTAGATCATGTGAAGCGCAACTCGGTCTTTTCGTGACTGAATTATTACGGAGCGGAAAGAAAAATATTCAGGTCGATGCTATTTTCATTGACTTCGGGAAGGCGTTCGATAAGGTCCCTCATCGCAAATTAATAGCGAAGCACGTAAAATACGGTATCAAGCCGGAAATTATTAATTGTGTGAGAGACCTCCTCAGGAACAGAGAACAGATAGTGGTCATTTATGGAATGTAATCGACCCCCGTTCAAGTCGCGTCAGGTGTTCCTCAGGAAAGCGTGTTGGGCCCTCTACTATTCCTGATTTATGTCAATGGTATTTTTTCGGTTGTTGAGATAAAAATCACACTTCGCAGATGACACCGTCATAAATAAGGAGATACTCAACCGAGAAGACCATCAGTCGCTGCAGGGAGATTTAAAGAAAAGCCATTTCCGCGTGGTTTAAGGAATGGAAAATTTAAATTAATTACAGTAAATGTACCCTAGTATCGTTGTGGAGTGGATAAGTAAGAATAGGGAAATAGGTTTCGAGTACGAGATCGAAACAAGGAATATTCAAGCGGCTGAACACTTAAAATACTCAGGAGTATTGTGATTTGTCTTGACCTTTCGTTGGACATGCATATTATAGGTGCGGCTAACGAGAGACTGGTGTTCATAGGCAGAATAGTGCGGAATAGTACAGAGAAAGTACGCGAAGCGTGTTTTTTTTCACTAATTAGACATCGCGTCGAGAGGGTGTGAACGACTGACATTTTAATGACACTGTAATTGTTGCAAATATATAATGACATATCACTCCGTAATAATTTATTTCCTTATTTGTTTTTTTACTGTAGTGATTTGTTAATAAAAATCGGAAAATATCTCAACTTATATTTTTTTTGAAACAATTTGAATAATATTTCAATTCATCTAATACCGGGTGGTCTGGGTAGTATATTTTTCTCCGTAAATGAATCTTGATGTTAAAACTAACAGACAAATACTACACCAATGTTTTTGCTCTGATCCGCCGTCGGATCCCAAACTATCAATTATATTTATAAGTTATTTATTTATAATTCCTGTATGTGATAAATAAGCTGTTACTACCACTCCAAGTTTATATATAGGCACATTATATTTGTACCCATACTAACTTTTACAGTTTAAGGGTTAACGCAACCGAACCCTAACTTAATTCGGGGACTGTCTGTATAGGGCGTTTCTGTTTTTAAGCGCTTGCAGAATGTACCGGCAATGAAGTGTTATTTAACTTTCGCTAAAAAAAACTGTAAAGTAACATTTTTTCGGAGTTTATGCATAAGTTTGCCGCTTAGTCTTTGTTTCATAAAATTGGTAATTTATTGAGATATTGCACTATAATAATTTATTTCTCAATTTGACTTTTTTACTGTAGTGATTTATTAATAAAATTCTGAAAAAAAATTTCAACTTAGGTATATTTGTTTTGAAACTATTTGAGTAAGATTTAAATTCATCTAATACAGGGTGGTTTTCGTAGCTTATGTTGCTTCGTAAATGAATCTTGATGTTAAAACAAACAGGCAAATATTACGCCAATGTTTTCACTCTGATCCGCCTTCGGATGCCAAAGTATCATTTACGTATTTATTTATATATATTGAGAAACTTCATTTCATATTACATAATTATGTTAACTCACCTTGTTGTTTTCTTATTCAGAATGAAGAGACTCCACGAGGAATTCTTAAAAAACACCATGACCAGCAGCACGTGAGTGTTTATCAAGATGTTCTGATTTTTATGCATTCTATTTACTGCATTTGATGTTGCCAGTGATAGAAGAAAATCTTTTTTTCTCTCAAAGATTTTTATGTATTATATTATTGTCACTTCCCACAACTTGTTATGCGAGCTTTGCACGATAACATTGATAAGATTGTTGGCATGTCAGCTGATAATACCAACAGGTACTAATTTTGGTGTTGCAAAACGTACAGGTTCTAAGAATTGTCTCCGGATTTTATCGGACAACTGTAGTAGGGATCGGTTGCATGGCACACATTTGCGTTAAAACGTGTCTGATGCTCTCCCAGCTGATGTGAAAGTTGTCAAAATATTCATATTTGTTCATGTTTACATGGTACGAGTGGTGGCACTGAAATCATTTTGTGATTTTAACGACAAATTTTGTCGCATACGAGCACAGGATTTCTGAGACTGACGCCTACTCTTGAAAGAATAGATACTAATAATTGTTCACCAGCTTATTTTTCATCAGTTGAAAATGCCCCAATTTTCTCCCGAAAATTTTCGAAAATCGTAAATCAGAACTTTGGTTCTACTACTTTCACAATGTTGTTGGTATTTACAAAATGGAGGGGAATCCTCATGTGCCACATTTGCGCATGTATAACGATTTGGTAGAGAGAAGAAAGTTATTGCCGCAAAAAGTAAAAGAAATGGAGAGGAAAAGTGCTAACGATAGTTCAGCCTTCCCCCGTTTTACGAACTTAATTCTTTCCACGAAAACTTTTCGTTAGGCGAAATCTCGTAAAACGAGAATCATGTTCCCATTACTTCCTATGTATAAAATTTTAATTGGTTCCGAAGGCCAAAATAAAAAAATATTCCACAGTTCACTTAAAAACAATACCGAATGATACCAAATTGAGAATTAAACATTAACAATGATATATTAATGTATTTAAATGACATTGTTAGTCATTCGCCTATGATGTCTTACTCGTATTAGCGGTATTATGCCATGATATCTTAGCCTATGTTAGCCTACGATAGGTTAAATGCGGCGCATATGTCCTTCGACCGCTCGCCTTTGTACAATCTTTAAATGATATGCATTTAGTTTCTAGGCTACACTTAAAGCCCTTCTGTCTTTTTTTCACTTTACCACTTTTAACACCTGAGAGGCCGGCACGATTAGGAACCATGATTGACAAAAATATATCTTGATTTAAAATATAAATATGCACACCACTGAGCGAACAAAATTTCACTCAGAACGGCAACGCGCCTACTGAGACCGAGATTATTATTCTTATTCGGAAGAGCGCATTTATTCGATATTTGAAAAAAAGTATTTTCATGCGAACGTAACGAACTCGTATAAGCAAATAAAAATAGCCATGAAATTGCTCTGTTCGTATAAGCAAGAACTCGTAACACGGAAGTTCGTAAAACGAGGGAAGTTACATTCATTCCAGCCATCCATCAATATCATTTTTTTAATGAAGTGTGTTTGTGTGACAGGAATCTTAATTAATGAGAACTTGCTAGACAGACATGGAGATAGTATCTACAGATCAGATATGGTTAAATGTACATCCTTACAGATTTTTGTAGTGAAAATATTAATATTCCAAACACCGAAAATGTGCTAAGTCCTCGTCTCTTTGCCGGTTGCTAACGCTTCGATCGAGAGGTCATTTTCGCTTATTAACAACATTTGAGGATCGGATAAGCCATAGATTAATATTGATGCCATAAAATCCCTCTTGATAATCCGAATGAATTACTGCGAGACTTGCCAAGAGATGTTTGAAAAAAATAAAGAACAATATACTATTCATTATTTAACAAGCTGTGTTCTTCCAACAAATACGAGTGTAACAATACGCCATCAACTTCAACAGTAGATAAAGGACGAAAATAAAAAGACAAATATTGTCTTAACTGGTAACACATATATAAATGCTTTTTTGGCTGAATTTAATATATTTTCGTTTATTTTATTCTTTCCAATGAAGGCGATTCGTTATATGTGATTTGATTTTTACACTTTTGTAGGAATTTTCATAAAAAGAAATTCACAAATCAGAAAAAAATTCTTTGTTGGACCATGTGTGCCGAATTTTCGATCGTAAAATATGGTCACCGTATGCATATTGTACCTGGTTACTCCCTTAATAATTCCAATTACCAGTAGAGATTCTCTTCTTCCTTACTTAGTTCCACAATAAAATGTTGTGTAAACACGAAATTCCTTAAGTTTCTTCCAATTCAAGTTAAAACTTGAGTTGAATTAATAGATTTTTATTAAAGTAGCCGAAAAGTGTAACATTATCAATCAAAGATATGAGAGGTCATGGGCACGATAAAGGATCAAACATGCAGACGCACAAATCAAGATACGAAATATAAACTTTCCGAGTGTTTTCATTCCCTTTAGTGCTTATTCTTTAAATTTACTTGTGAACGACTGTTAATAAATATAGTACAAAACGGGTGGAATTGTCGAAAAAGTACGTTTCCAGAATGATCCTAAAAAGGACCGACAGCTAGTACAATAAATTAATAAGTGAATCCCTAAGTAAGACTGAGTCTCTGTATCTGGCGTATTAAACTTTTGCAGAATGAATGAAACAAAGCACATATAGGCAATTATGCGACTCAGCACTCGGGGAAAAGAAATATTTAATGAACCGTGAAATACTTTTATTCCTTGTGTGATTTGCATAAGTCTTGTCTTTTCTCGTTTAATTAAATTTTTAACTTTTTGACCAACTTAGTAAACTTTATTTTATTACTACATATTGGTTTTAAGTCATCCTGTTGTTTTGCTCTTCAGGCTAAAAGGCCAGCGCAAGTCCCCTCTCCACGCGTCGGAGTTAGTCGACCGCCGGAAAAACACGTGAGTGTTTTTTATGAATCACCGCTTTCATGTACCTAATACTATTATATATTTATATAACAAAGTCGTCTCCCTGTTCGGTTCCCTATTTATATGGTTAGTCTATATATGTATAAATAATAATAAAATACATAATTACAAAAAATACAGCAACAAAACTTTAGTTCTCCTATTTCAAGATTGAAAATATAAATCAAAATTATCTGCTGAATTCTCATTTATATTCTTTATAATGTTTAGATGCTTCTACCAGTTTCCTTACTCGACCATTTTTTTCTCCCAGGTCAGATTTCGTGACGAGGTCACCGCGTCTAAAGGCAATGGACCCCCAGAATTGGTAAATTTTCATTCAAGTATCTTATATCCTCCGATCTAACTCGCTACTCGCATCAACCACGTAATTACGTTTGGCCCACGTTCTGTCTTCTAACCTTCTTACATCTTTACAGAGACATATAACTTTAGCAAAGAATTTAAATCAAGTCCAGGAAATCAAAATTTATTCTTTACCTTTTATTGAATATCTTTTTGAAATTAATTTTTAATTATTTTATTGCGGTGGTGGACTGAATCGTGCGCGGATATTTTGATAACATAGAAAAAGTTTTGCCTTTTTAAAAAATAATATAAAATACACATTGCGAATAGGTTTAGTAAATGTTGACTGGTAAATATGTAATAATTCTCAAAACCAGCGACTTTAGCGAGGATCGTGGGCAAAGATCAAGTCTATCGGAGGGAAGGGTTGTCGCGTGTAGCGGATGAAAACGGCTTGTGCACCATCGGCGCCAGGGATGGAGCATCTAGTAAAACTTAAAAAAAGTGTTAAAATTTACACGCGCACCGATATTCCAATTCTAAGATATTTTGATACGCAAGAGAAAACTTCCCTGCACGACTGTTTTCGGATTTTCCATGTAAATCAAATGGGAAAGATAATAGTTCCTGGATTCGAACCCGGGACGTTCAACATTCGCAACAAAAACTAACCTCGGGAGCTCGGCTCCAGCAGCAGGACACTTCCACCAAGTGCCATAAAAAGCGATCGATTGGTGCAAAGGTTCATAGATAGGAGTTCGAGAGACTGTCCTGAGGCGGCAGAGGAAGGAGAGGCAAAGATGAAGAAGACCTCTCGTTGGAACCGAATGGGCCGGAGGAAAGGGAAAATTCGAGAGGTGTGGGGAGGTGTACACGTTGTAGGGCGCCAGGGACGGGGGGCGTGGCGGGGAGAGAGTGGGGCCGACAGGGGCGGGTAGGGGCAGGGAGCGGGCCGTCGTCTCAGGAGGGGGGAGGTGATGGAGGTCGGGGACCGATTTTCGGGACTTTTTGGGCCTCGGAAAACTCGTGGGGCGATTACTGGGGGCTCGATTTCGTGAGGCGGGTCCGTTCGGGAGCGCCGCTGGGCGAACAAAGACGCGGCTGCGAGGTGGGATATTGGCGAAAAACATTTTTTTTTCGACGATGGGTGGGCGGGCGGGCGGGCGGTGGGTGTGACAGGGTGGGGTTTTGGGGGGTCTCGTAAACGATAGGGAACATTTGATAAAGATCATCGGAGCTAAGGAACTATTCGCATAATTTTCTATAAGTTTATAATTAGACCAAGTGCGGCTGGTAGATGATCTGGGAGCTTAGCTGGGCACGCTGACGGCATACTTCCGAGAGTGTGGTGGAAATATAGTTCAAATATTTATTCGGGTTTTATTATGACACGATATGTTGTGTGGTTTTCCTGAAAAATGGCTTAAATATCCACGAAAACCTCGCTAGAACTCCGCGCGAGGAGGCCGCTAGAACTCCGCGCGAGGAGGCCCCAAGAATCGCGAGGAGGCCCCAAGAGGCGCGAGATCCCAAGAGGCGCGAGGTCCTAGGCCAGGGATCGGAAACCTGCGGCTCCTGAGCTACATGCGTCTCTTTGATGACTTTCGTGCAGCTCCCTACACCAACTCTCCCTATTAGCCCCCAAAACTTTTTCTTTGCATATTTTATGGTATTTTTGTATTATATCTTTGTCATAAAGGCACAAATAACATATAGAAAATGTTTTAGATTTTTCTTTTTTCAGAAGTATGTTTATTTTAATGGCAACATTTATTGCCACTGTGCAGATTGGCTACTACACATAAAATTGCCTTTTTTGCTATGTTCTTTTCTTTTAAGTACGTACATGTAAAAATCAATTCAGTTATACTAACACCTTCAGTTGTACTAACACCTTCAAACGCACATATTTTTTGAACTGCTATATTTAAAAGAATTGTGCTTCTAAACAATTGTTAATTTCTAATAACAAAATTTCAATAAATACAATTTTCCATTCTAGAGTAGTTCATATTATAGACCACTTAGCATACACTTTACATTAGTTTAACTAATTTTATGAAGCCTATTGTCTTTTAAATAGCTTTTAGCTTTACAAAAAAGGAAATTTACCAAATTTAATTCTAGAAAAATCTAATTATTACATATCAAAAACTTAGGGTAGTGGTTCCCAAACTGTGAGCCGCGATATACTGGTGTGCCGCAGTAGATTTTTAGGGGTGCCGCGGAAAAATTTGTTTAGTACCTAAACAAACCAAGGATTTTCATGTGTAACACCCGTATCTAAAAATATATAAAATTGGGGAGACGCGAAATCCTCTTGATCTTCGAAAGTGTGCCGTAACTTAAAAAAGTGCGGAAACCACTGATTTAGGGTGTCGAGGAACATAGCACTTTTTACAAATAAATATTCTCCCCTTGGAACAATGTTCACAATGGCGAAAGCGTGTTGATCCCTTGGTAATTATATAATATCTGAAATGTTATCCCTTACACAATGTAGAATTTAAAAATAGGGAGAGAGAGATTATCATAAAACTTTTGCAAAAATTATATTCTACTTAGAGTAAAAAGATGACAAGAGGTCAGTGTAAATCTACGAACATACAGAAACATTTGAAATTTTTCTTTAAAGGGTATGGAAACAAAAATAATGCGGGCTTGGTACATTTATTATGGAATAAATTGAGATTATAAAAAATATACTACATATTCAGGTCGCTCTAATGCAAAGAAAAATAATTCTGAATTACTTGGCAACAAATGTTGCCACAGGGTAGATATGGGTTAAAACATCCCCGAACGAAATTGGCTTCGTTATTAATTTTAATAAAATTGCGGAAAAATAAAAAGAGGGGCCTATTATTAGAAGAACCGTTTGTTTTACAGTGATAGTCGCAAAAAGTGAAAACAAAGGCAAGACTAATGGGGGATGGGGTGGATGATCGCCCCCGTCAGTATATGGTTTATTTATTTTTACATACAGATATACATACACACAGTAGCTATACCTAAGTCCTATGACGCCATGCCGTCTCCGCGATCCACTCAAAATCTTACTTCAGCCTTACGGTTAAACTACATCTAATGATATCGCAGATATGTGGATAATATCATTCATAAAAGACATTCTGAGGAGATGAACGATATTGCGGAAAAATTAAGGTTACTGTATTCTTCGATATTTTGAAACGAAATCTTACTACAGCTTTACGGATAAACAAAATCGAATGATATATCATATTAGTGGATAATAGCATTCATAAAAGACAGTCAGAAGAGATGAACGATACTGCAAAACAATTAAGGGTACTTTATTCTAGGATATTTTGAAACAATTCGATTTACTCAAAAATGGCTATAAGGATTTTGATTAAAATCCATCTAATCGTACAGCCTGATGTCACAAATAATACTAACTCAGCCATATATCCCAAAAATACTAAATATCGCCCAGTGGCGTAAAATATACGCTAAACTACGGTTAACTTTGATTTACGGGCGTTTTTCTTTTATTAGCGTACACACTCGATCAAAAGTATATACGTATATGAGAAAGTATGTGCAATGTTTAGTGCGTCAGTTATTTTAATTAATTAATTTCCTAGCTTTAGAGTTTAATAAACGAGCTTTTATATCGAGGGCGATACTCATGTCTTTCCTGTTCAGGTGGAGGTCCACAACGTGTCTCCGGCGGGAGGCGAAACTGATGCGGGGGAGGAGGGGGGCAAAGAAGGAGTAGCGGACGTGACGGGGGCCCTGGGTGCGGCGGGCATAAGCGCTGTCCCTTCGAGTGCCGCGGCGAAGGACGATGCGGGGGTAGGTGAGAGCGTGGAGGCTTTACCGCCTCCCGCATCGGCGTCCAGCGTTGCCAACTTGCTTGAATTTCTACTGGACCTAGTAGATCTGCTAGAATGAGCCTACCATCTGGTGAGCAAATATACCATCTAGTGGTATATTAGAATTTATACTGATTTCAATGAAAATTTGATAGATTTTCTAGTAGTTTTTAAAAGTTGCACTTTTTCTAGGCATCATAATAATTATATAAACATTTTCATATATTTTTAGGGAAAATGACTTTAATATCAAATAACCTGTGGTCAGGCCCTCAGAGAGGTCTGGACCACTTCCAGATTTTGAGGCCACTCACCATAGTGAAAATTAAAAAAATTATGCACATTGAAATGGCCCATTAGAGAAATTCTTTTAAAAAGTGAGGGCAAAATGAAAAATTCTCTGCGTTACGTAAGAGAAGAGAGGGGGATCTAATTGATGGTTACCTATGATATAGGTTATTAAAAACTGGGGAAGTTTGGTTACATAATACTTCGACGTCCTGCAAATAATAAAATCGTATTATGTATTTGTTTTTGGCATTTGCTATTCTACATTCGTTATGTATAAAAAGTTGACTCTGTAGGTCTCAATTAGGCATATAGCAGCTCATAACAGCAATAGTACATCACTACGGGATAAATACAATTCATGAACTTCCCCTATATATATATTGTGAGTATGGCTAAAGAAATATACAAAGGTTTACCAGGAGAGCTTTAATGGCCTGCTTTTATAAGGAAAAAGAATTTATTGGTATATCTATCATGACCCCAAATTATTATTCCACATGACAAATAAGAATGAAACTTTGTATAAGATAACAATTTTTATGTTTCAATATTGACAATTTTGAATAATCTCTGTAGCATATAAATTCCAGTAAATAATTTTTACTTTCTCCAATGACAGTGCTTGAATGAAAGTTGGCAACGCTGGTCGTGACGGCCCCCGTGTCCCGCCCTGCAGCAGATAACCAGCGGCCCTCATGGACAGCGAGGCTGCTTTTTTAACAGATTCTTTATTTAAGGAGCTAAATAAGGTAAAATTATCAATGAAAGATATGAGATAACATGGCTATGATAATAATGAATCAAACATTTAGACGAGTAAATCAGGATACGAAAAATAAACCCCAGAGCATTTTTATTCCCAGTACAGCTCATTCATTAAGTTTAGTTGTGAATGGATGGGCAAAACTATACTACAAAGTAATGGGTTTCTTTTCTGTTGGGAAGGAATTTTATAACTTCTTCTCTGCTGCTACAAAATGGTGGGAAGCAGTGAATAATTAAAATATGCTTCTAAAATGACTTTAAAACGCACCGACAAATAGTACATTAAATTAATAACTGAACCTTTACGTAAGTCTGGGACCACTTCACTTCGTTCGTGTTCCAAACTATATTAGGGGGATACTAATATTTAGGCACTTTCAGATGAGCTGGAGACACAATATTTTCATGTGTGTAGGACCTTATGCATAACAGAATAGAGAAATGGAAAATCTCATAAATGTTAAATAATGCATCTGCTATAATATAATGTAGAAGTATAAACAAATATTTCAGGGATATGTATTTCTGAATGTGCTACAAGACCCCAATTATCATTCTTTTATCTAATAGATCTTCAGCTGATGGGTCTGTAAATGTGGTTGTGTTGATGAACTGAGGCATTTTTATGTTCCGGATCTCCCAGAAGAACAGGAAAAATTATTTCTGATCAATGAATTGAAAATATTGCTTGATGGGCTAAAAGAATGGAAAAAATCATATTAATGAGGGTGAAAGGCTTTCAAAATTTATTATCTCTTGGTCCATTCATTTCGGTAACCACAGTTTACTCAGGATGCCATCAAAAGACACGATATTAAGGGGATTTAACTTTACTGTAAAACTGAATGCCATAGTTATTTACAAGCCTTCATTATTCATAATTTTTTAAAGTAGAACAATTCGAATGTGTAACGTTCCTTAATTTCCAGAGCAGATCTGTGATAATTACAGAAAAATGATGCTATCAAATAGTCAAGTTGTGGATGTGAGTTTTCTTAATTATATGAATGAAATGTGTGTGTGTATTTTTGGCTAATCAAACTCTTCTCGGATTATTATAGCCATAGCTCCTTCCACACCGAACACACACACAAGGAAAAAGGGAATCCCGGTGCGAGCTCCTCAAACCATACAAACAAGAGGCCGGACGCCCTTGGAAAATATCCTACTTTCGCAGGATTCATGCCCTCTGTGTTCTCTTAAGAGAATCATATTTCAAGTACTTGACTACTATTTTTTTGAATGTTTATAATAATTTGTTATGGGATTTTGCATGTGAATAAATAAATAATAACAATAATTAATCTTTTATTGCAGCATCAGAATGTCTCAATTAATTTTATAACAAAAATGTCATTGCCGAGGAGCAACAACTAAGATATTATGATGAATTCTGGTCAAATAGAAGGTAAAGGGCTACTCCATCACTGAAATGTGAAACATTCAGGATGTACAGGGATGCTTTAACTCCAGAGAATGCCAATCTCATACCTGAACCTGTAATGCTAAGACCACAGAAGCCAACACGATGTCTTTCAAGTGAATATCCAGGGCAATTGCAAGCCGACTTTTGAAAACCTGCTCTAAGTATGATTTCAAAGAATCTCCAAGCAGCCCAAGTATTAGTGGTGCTGCTATGCTTGAACACGTTACGCATAATTTACTCATATCTCTGTGTTAAAAACTTAAAATTGTGTTTTTGTTAGCAAACAGTGCAGTCATTACTTATGTTCTACCCCCCTGTGGTTCATAAATGCCTCCATAATTCAGCTTACCTGGCCAGAGAGGTGGATAATATTTAACGTGACTGAAAGACGGTGAAATGCCGTCAACTTGAAAAAATAAATAAATAAATAAAGATCCAATACCCAATACCCTGTCTTTTATTCAATTTTACTATTTCTTGAATGTTGATATCTGCTTTAACTGCTTTACGCTGAGATTTAAGTAGAATTAAGGATTTTGTAGCTTTTAACTATAATAAACGAGCTGTATACATTATTTGTCTTTCAAAATTCAGCAAATAACTGGTTATGAAGGATTATTTCGTCTTTTTAATGATACAATTGTTTTTATCATTCAGTTGCTTTTTATTGTTCGGTTTTACAATTGTTTTCAGATCTGAATAATATGGATCTTGTAACAGTGTTGCCTTTGCAAAACTTAAAATATCTGTAGAATCGAAAAGAAAAATCTGTAGAATTATCTGTTAAAGGAATATTTATGCTCAAAATTACATTTTATGCATGTAAATTTGGGAAAAACTAAACACGGTCGTATTCCTCACTTTACTAAAGAAATAAATCACAGTTTTTTATGATAATAATTATTTATTAATGGAAAAAGAAAGATCTCTGTTAGGAATATATATCGCAACTAGGTATGACAATTAAACTAAATGGCTCAACCCAAAATGAAAATTACGTAAATCGATAAAATAGTTTTATGAGTACGTATAATGAAAAAAGGAAAACGAAATATTTTATTTTCCTCTAATCTACTAGAATGTGATTTAGGACTAAACATAACGATTATATTTCTCTCCTGCCTTGCTGCCTTCTGATACTGGATATAGCCGGGAATCTCCAATAATTAAGAAAATTAAAAGGAGAGTTACTAAGATGTAACTAGCATCAATTGTTAACAATAGTCGCTGGTAGGTGATGTGGTTGTGACAGCTAAAAAATATAGTTTTTAAGATATCACTTAAAATATTTTGAACAAATGCCGTAGAATATTAAATTTCCTACAACTTTTATATACCCACACATATACCTATAGATATATAATTTACAAAAATATGACAGTTTGTATTTATCAAAGCTTTCACTTTGTTAAAACCTAATAAAACACTGAGTTTAATATTGCAATTCACATGTACATAACATTTAAAAAATGAAAGTAATCAATTCAAATCTTTTTTAGCACTTAGAGAATACCTATCATGCTTATAGTATTTCAAAGTCAAATAAAAACATTAATTTTCCTTTGATATTCTTGGAGAGATCTGAACAAATCAATTGTAGCCTAGCCTCTCCATACCTGTAATAGATGAATTAATAGTGTATTTATTTCTATGGTAACCTAGATGACATGGAACAAAAGAGCTTATTGAGTGAGACGGGATCCTAAAATTTATAAGCGATAATAAATTAAGGCAATCAAAAATATTATTAATTATTTTGAATAAATAAATTAGGTCTGTGTGGGACTGTCCTCAAGAAAGTGTAGTTAAATTGAGATGAGCTAGTATATCATTATAGGAAATATCGACCAGTGAAAATACCATTTTAAAGCCAATCAATCTCAGAAATTTCTGCTGGACTCATTCCATCATGTGCGAGTCTATTTCATAATATGGGCTCCAAAAGACTGAACAATACCATAGCTGACTGCGGACAACAGAAGTGTACACAGGAGTGAGAGCAAATAAATTAGTTAAATCAGTTGTATTCCTGCATATAAATACAAGAGATTGCATTGCTGCATTTAAAATACAGTAGAAGCCCTCTTACCTCACGTTTAATGCCCCTAGGTCCGAAAACTGAAATCCACAGCCAAGTGCGATATTTTATATAAAAACAACTAGTTTAAAACTGTTTAAACCATTTCTTTCATTCTGCAACAATGTCACGAGTTGTCCCTTGTCCTAAAATGTTTATCATAACATAGTAATCCAGTCTAGTATGCATCTGCTTTTAGTTGTCCACACAGTCCGCTGTGGTCTGCTGTCAGTTGTCCCACATACTAGTAAAGTTCAATATTTATATATTATATAATATTTAATCAATATTTAAATATGTATATATATATATATATATATATATATATATATATATATATATATATATATATATATATATATATAATATATTATAAATTTATATTTATTTATAGAATACGGGTGAGAAAAGAAAGATAGTTGTTGTTTCCATGAAAACTAAGTTGGATGCTATGGAAAGAATTGATAGGGATGAGTCAGAAACACAAATTTCTGTGGAATTAGGTGTAGGAGAGATAACTGTAAAAGACTGGGAAAAAATCTCATGAATATAGAAGGATTTTGCATTCAGATTTTATAACAAGTGTCTTTATCTTCCCGTTCAACATTAAAGAAACCAAAATTGGAAATTTTAGACGATGAATTATGGCTGTGGTTTATGCAAGAAAGGCGACGTGGAACTCCAATCAGTGGACCCATACACAAAGAAGGCACTAAAGGACGAGCCTGCAGCATCAGGATACAAAACATCCAATGAAAGACTCACAGTAGCCACCTGCAGCTATGCAGCTGAAACTCACAAATTGCTGCTTTTTATTTTTAGTAAATCAAAAAATCCCAGTGATTTAAAAAATATAAATCGTTTGTCGTTACCAGTTTACTACCAATCACAAAAATTAGACAATGGATTCAAAGAATGGTTTTTCATGAGTCTGTATCTTCTGTAAGAAGACACTAGATAGGGACATAAAGGCCATATTTCTACCACTGAATGTAACATCCTTAATTCATCCAATCAATCAAGGTGTTTTAGAAAGCATAAAAAGAAGATACAGGCGAAAATTTCAGCATCAAAGATGTTGTTTGTAACTTAGCACAAGCTTGGAACAAAATTCCAAGTTCAATATTTAGTGAATCTTGAATAAAACTTTGGCCCGAGGATGATATTGACAATAAAATTTCTGATCCGGAAGAAGGAAATGAATTAAGTCTATTAAGTGATGCAAGGCCAATTGAGGGTTCCAAAGATTTACAGCACGAAGACATTCAGCAATGGATGAAAAAAATACAGCATTACATTTGACTATGTTTAAGTTAAGATTATTATTAATCACCCATCCATGGAGTCTTTCAAAGTTGCTTTGAATAATTTCAGCATTATGTTAAGAACAAACATTTTAAAATAACTTAAGATCATCGGCAAGCAACAAAATATCCACATCTTGAAATGCTTGATTAGTATCTTTTATAAACAGTGAGAATAACAAGGGGCCCAAATGAGACTATTGCAGTACGCCAGAAATGGGCCAGAATAAAATGCTTTAATTATAACAATTAATACCTATTACACAAATAACTGTTTATCCATTGAAGTAAGCTTCCATGTATGCCAATGTGATTAAGTTTAGCAATGAGTAATTCATGGCCTACTTTATCAAATGCTTTTCTAAAGTCTGTAAACCAGAATCAAAAGCACTAAGGATATGGCTCTGGCAAGCAAGGAGATTTGTAGCAGTGGATCTGTCAGGGAAGAAGCTATGTTGTTCCGAAATAATAATGTTCTTGAGCAAAAGGAAAACTGATTTAACAACTAATGATTCTATCAGTTTTGGAATAGTAGAAGTAGCTGAAGTTTGGGTCAACTGTCCATTTTAACAGAAAATATTTTTTCATCATCAGAATAACAATTATTATGCCACCTATGGCCACTTTGCCCGCATATGGAGAATACGATATAAAAACCCATATTAATGAAAATAAATAATTTTATTGCTAAATATCATTTAACATATCATGTCATTCAAATATCATGTCACATGTTTGCAACTGCCAAAAAAGAAAAATAATTGCATCCCTTATTAAATAGAGTGAAAATAATGCATGAAATTAATTTAATGAACAAACACTTCAATCTTAAGAAGATTGCATTCAAGCATTTTTTAGAATAAAGTTCTAGTGTACGTCATGGTAACTTTGGCTGAATTCCTGCCATTATAATAACACTTGAACACGCGTCACACTCATAAACTAAGCACCAATGATTAAAGTTTTAATTATAGTACAGTTTTCAAGCTTTTGAATATGTATAAGTTTAATGATATTGAAGGAATATAATAGATTGTACATTATTTCTAATATCATAATAACCTTACATCGAAGAATGTGGAATTTAATTTTTGTAGTACATCACTACAACGGTAGATGCTTCCTTCCTCCACATTTGCAAGGCTATTGAGAATGCTCGGCCCTTAAGTTTACATTATTCCCACATGGGTGCAGCACTAAACAGACAATGAAATGTTACACAGCACCTTTGCTCGACATGGCCACTATACCATGCCTTCCACTAATTACTATTGGTCTTTACACTTGAACACGCGTCACACTCATAAACTAAGCACCAATGATTAAAGTTTTAATTATAGTACAGTTTTCAAGCTTTTGAATATGTATAAGTTTAATGATATTGAAGGAATATAATAGATTGTACATTACTTCTAATATCATAATAACCTTACATCGAAGAATGTGGAATTTAATTTTTGTAGTACATCACTACAACGGAAGATGCTTCCTTCCTCCACATTTGCAAGGCTATTGAGAATGCCCGGCCCTTAAGTTTACATTATTCCCACATGGGTGCAGTAAGAGGATAAGTTATATAATTAGTGCAGTGCTTCAGCAAGAGAGGAGGCCCAGGGCTCTTATTTACATCAAGCATACTAAAGGCATTAAGAACACTTAATTGAGTCACTCCACAAGAGTATAAATTAACTGTATGAGAATACTGGTGCTGTGGTATTATGTTATATGCTGGAAAATGTTTGGCAAAGAGTTTAGTAGATTCCTGAATTGAACATATTTCCGCAATTTTCTTGCATTCGCTGGAATGGAATTTTGAACAGAACTAATATAAGACAGGTAACAGACTATTGACAGTGTCTTACATGTAGCATTAAGACATGCAAAAGAATTGTAATCTTCACTAGATCAACTTTTTGTGGGCTATATTCTTATCATATTTTAATGAAATTAATTCTTTACTAAATCAATTGCGAAAATGGGATGATCCACTCTTTTGTAAAATTTCAGAAACATACAGATTAATAGTATTACTAACAATATCATAAAATCAACAAGAAGCATCGTCTAATTGTAATTCAGTCAATATAAACCAATCTATAGAGCTAAAGTAATCTATCATTGCAGAATAGTTTCCTTTCCTAAAGTTGAAAGTTTCAAAATTAATATCTACACGTGGGGATACACCTACATGAAGTTCACACACAAGAGGAGGATGATAAGCATTACAAGGCAAAATCACATCTACATCATAAACACTGCTCAATGAGCACTTTGAAATATCTGTTAAACACAAATCCAGAATCTCGCCATATTGGTTGGTAAATAAGTTTCTTGTACAAAATTCAGATATTAGAAGTGAGGTTAACTTCAGGAAAGAATGTTGACCAATTATTACCCGGCAAATTGTAATCGCCAAACATATGCCAATTGCCATCTGGATACAAATATGCAAGACGCTTTACTTCTTCAAGATATTTTTGTTATATGCTTTGGTCAGATTTGGGAGGAATGTAAACACATTATTAATTAGTTTAAGAGATGGAGATGACGCCATGAGAAAATTGTGCCCAATGTTGAACAAGGATGTAACTTAAAGTTGATAAGATTTAATTATAAATTGAACACCAATTAGCAGACCACCTTCTCTTTGCTTAATACTAGTACAATCACTGCAATCAGTTCTCTAAATTTTATAATTAAAAAGTCCCTATTGTGAGTTGCATATATCTAGTGTAAGCCAAGTCTCGGAGAATAATATGATATCACATTCGATATTATCAGCTGAAATACGCATGTTATTTAATTTAGTCTGCGAACCGCGGACATTCTGGTAGTATCCAGAAATATTAGGTACAACTTTTTTAAATGTTTATCTATCACTATTTTGGGAACAAAGGAGTAATCTCCGCTCTGAAATACTAAATTCATAACTTTTTTATAATGATAACATTTTACTGATTTTAGTAGGTTTGTTGATGTAATTATTTAATTTTTACACATGATCTATTCCAGCCGATATTTTAAGCATGTTAAGAATTAAAAAATCGTTTAACTGTTTATATGAAAATAGTTTTTAACTTGAACGTGAATTTCTAAATTTATTAAAAGTTGCTTTAAAAATTAAACCAAAAGGAATTTATGATTTTATAAATAAATTTCAAGTTATTTTGATTTATACAATATCAACAAAATAAACATTAAAGAAAAACTTTAGACAAAAAAACTTATAGATATCGTACAATGTGAGGCTATGGACTGTAACTCACAGATTCGGTTCATCACATTCATACCAGTAGAGAGTACTGGTCAACATGTATTTGAATACCTTTTTGCAATTTTGAGCCAATGGCTTTAAGTTTAAGAGAAATAATTAATCTAAGTCTTGCAATGCGTACTTTTGGCGTTCGAGGCTCCCACTTGCCGAATTTATTCCCCTGCAAAATGTCTTTTTTCCTGCTGGTTTTTATATCCCAATCTTCATTAAATAATTAATTATACATGACTAACTTTTTTGCATAGGAGAATTATTTATAATTAATTTTTAATTATTGCTTAATTATGTCTGGTAATTAAAATTAATCTTAATATTTTTGTAAGCCATTTTCGTTTTTTCCTTTTGGAACAATAATGGAGTAAAACAATAGCTAATTTATGCAATTTTAGGAATATTATTAATTTTTCCACTTTGGGTTAATAATGCTTCACATTTCTGCCAAATTTTTAAATTTGGAGCACATTTAGAAGTGAAATTACATTTATCTAATTGTTTAAATTTTATTAATGTTTTACTGCCGCAATAAGAATTTCATGGATACAATGAAATATTTTTTCGTTTAAATAGAGTAAACTCTAAATAACTTGAAAATTTCAGCGCTTTAACTCACCCCGTACTATCTAAACATTTACCTTTTTGTTTAAACTTTAAGAATTTTTAACTGCCAAACTAATTAAAATATCAAAATTTGTAAAATCCCTATTTCGTTTTTTTACATTTCCTACCTTTAAATTTCAGCTCCCTAGCACATTTGAAAATACATAAACCTTGAAAATTTGTTTAAACAATTGCAAATTTTTAGCGGCTGCATTGTTGCACTTTTTTAGGTTTTTCGTTTTTTCTAGCCGGTTTTGCAAAAAATCTTTCCTAAGAAAATATTTCGAGTCTACATCTCATCTGAATTTGCCTAAACATTAGTATCATCCTGTTATAATATCCTCCTCTGTAAGAAACGTCTATATATAATGATAACAGATAACATACTAGTAGAAGGTGCTTGCATACTGCAAGCATTTCATCTCACCTTGAAAAAACATTATCTCCTTTAACATCTTATGCTCAAGTCGTGTCCGTCCGTCCGCAAGTTTTATCTCAGAATCTACTGGACGGATGTTGATGAAATTTGGTATTGAGGACATAAGGCCAAAGAAAATAAGAAAATGATATAAATGTTTCACGCAGATTAATCAGGAGTGCCACTTTACTGGTGACAAAAATGATCTTTTCTTTATATCTCAGAAAATATCACTTATAACAGAAAAGGTTCTTAGACAATATTGTAGAACTAGTCAAATAGCATATGTTTTGTTCAATACGTTTTTATCAAAGGAGTAACCGATTTCAAGAAAATCAAACGAGATATTCGTAATTTACTTAGGACTAAGAAAAAATTTCCCATCCTTTTTAATTGTTTTCAACGAAAACAATCTTCGTAGCAGTTTATGTAAACAATATCAGTTGTAAATACCTAATTAGTTTAATTTCTTTCGTGCGCACGCTGTATTTGGAAAATGAAGAGAAATATAATCTATGACGAAGAAATGAACGTAATTAGATACTTCTATTTTATATACGTACACTCAGCTTTTGCAAGCGAAAAGAAATGGGTAATTTATGACGAAGGAATGATTGTGAACATAAAGATTATATTAGCTAATATTCGAATGAGGTAAGTTTTAAATAATTTTGGATTGTTTTATTATTTACAATTGATTAAGAATTAGACAGTGAATAAAAAAATTCGATATTTCCTTGGCATCACTACTGGCATTTCAGTTCGTACGCATTACACTAAGCCATTAATGTTTATCTTTTTAACTTGATTGCGTGAATTGCAAAGAACGCCTCTGTCCAGTGCCAGATCCCAGGGGGGAGGGGGCGACCGACACCCTAGAGCTGAAGCAGAACCGAAAAAATATTAGCTTGGCATTAACGAATCGATCCAGTAAAACTTGTAAATTGTAATATCATAATAATCTTTTTTTATTTAATTGTTTTGTATCAAATGAAAAAGAATTTGTGAATAACTTTTCAATTGCTGTGAACGCATGTAATGTAACTGGTATATCTCCCCTCCCCCACTAAAGACAATTTCTGGATCCATCGCTGCCTCGCATGTCTGCACGCATGCTGTGCGAATCTTTCCACTCTTGTTTCTGGTTAAATAATCTTTCGTTGTCACTTATTTTAAATTTTCTCTTTCTCCTATAGGAATGATATGGTGAAAGTATAACTAATAATGACTCTGATATAAAAAATAAACATGTCTTAAAAATACGTAAACAAGGACAATATTGGCATGCGAAAGCAGTGAATCTGACAATTACAGGAATACAAATTCATCCATCTCAATATCACTGAATGGTGTAAAATGTTTTTTTGAATTATATGTTCGAGTAATCTAACAACGCAAACTATTGAAAGCACATGGCAGAAGATTAAGATGGGCCATAAGAAAGAATTTATAACAAAGAGAAATCACCTAAACAGCCACATAGAAAAATTTATTTGGCGAAAGAAATTTTCGAGTCTATACAATTTAGTTTTGCAAATAACAGAGTTATATCCTTTGCCCTAAAGATTGTTTAATGGAAAATTATTAAAAATAAACATTAAAAACACCTTTTCTTTTTATTTAAAATAAAAATATCGTAAGAATGGAGGGGGGAGGTTGGGGGGTAAAATATACTAAAAACGAAACATAAATAAACATTTTATTTTGCAATGGGTGCTCCGCCACCTAACCTCCGCTTTCTTAAGGATATTGATTAACATTTAATCTAATCAAAGGTACTAAAATCGAAAAACACAAATATGTATGTTTTATTTTACATAGAAACGCTAGGGAGGGGGGGTACCAAACTGCAAAAGTGCCGGCAGAAGCTTCGCCTACGGTACAAAATATCCTTGCCCTGGTCCTGAACTCACGCCTTCATTTCAAGAGTCAATCACAATCCATCAAAATAATCAATTCAATTCATCCGCCATTCTGTTTGAGAGTTAATTGAATTGTTTGCCACCGATGGCTCCACCATCTACCACACGGTCACGGGTTAAGAATCCATCTAACAGTTGAACTTATTTGTCCAAGATTATGTATTTGAGATGTGCTGTATTTTACCGTTGCTAGATCGCAGCATTGTGGTCCAGATACAGATGCCAACTTGAAAGAAGATTCAAAGAGGATCTCAGGCACTGTTGATAAATAACTCTACCACAGAGGTAAGGTACTCGTAATTATTATTAAGTAGTCGGTTATTTTGATTGTGATTCACTTGTATGATGTTAATACCAGCATTTCGATGTTTTGCTTTTTCATTCATAGTTTAGTTATATAAAAACCTCCCTACATTCGTGGGAATATCTTATTTAAATATGATATTAATCCCTCTGCCTTCTCATAAAAACCTTCCTCGCGAATTGGTTTTATTCATATATATAAACTAATATGGTGTCCGCTCTCAATGTAAGTTTTGACAAGTAATAATAATAATACTATTTTTATTTTTCACAAGAAACATTACCTGTAAGTAATGCACTCACATTGGCCTCATCAACACTGAACAGCCAATACAATGGGCACCATATGAGCTATCCATGGAATGCACATTTGGACACCAAAGGGGATAAGAGGCAGATGATGACACCAATCCCAGATCTCTCAGTCAAAGTTGGAATAACCAGTTCTATTACACGTGATGGAAGAACATAATTTCATTCATCGTTTGAAGACGACACCAGTAAGGTCCAAGCAGGAGAGAAAGACTGATGTTTTCTATTCTTGAATTGAGAGAGTGGCAGTGTGAAAATAAACTATTTTTAAAAAGTATTGTGAACTTGTATTACACAAAAAGGTCCAAATAATGTATGCTCTGAACATTTTGAATCAGCCAAGTTATTAGTCTCATCATGGCTATGGAATCATGGCATTTGTTCTAAATCACTATAATCTGGTGACTCATTAATAATTTTTGCTAACCACATGAAAATCTGGACAGGACTGTGGAAGAGCAAGTTATCTCAGTGACAGCCTGATTTCCAAAGTTTACTGTTGCCATTAATTACCTTTGGTTGCTATTGGATATTAAAGTTTGGCTATTGCCTAATCTAAAGAGATTTTTCAGTCTTCCATGCCAAGTGCAGGAAGTAGAACTTGTTTGAAAGATAAAGATTTCTAATTTAAATTTCATTTTCAAATAGAAGTATTATTCATTAACTAAGCGCATCTTAATTTATAGACTCACCAAGGCATTCTCAGAAATTTCAGTCTTGTGACTTTGGATAGCCACCAAAATCTGGAAATAGTTCAATAATTTTCTCAATTATAAATCTTGTATAGATGTTCCTAAACATGTTTTTGTGTTCAGAATTGTGAAAATATTTAAATATATGCTAATATTTATCTGGTGATTCAAACAAATAGTTTTATTCAATATTGTGTAACTTAAAGATTTAAATGATATAAAAAAATATGAAATTCTATACACTGAACATCAGTTGATTTATCAAATTTTCCAAATTCACAGGTGGTTACTAAAATACCTACTTTAATTGTAATGACTTATTGGTACATCAAGTGAGTAATTCAAACAGATTTATTGTAAAGTTATTAAATAAATTTAACGTTAATCTATATTTCATTCTTAACTAAGCTACAATGAAATATAATAATATGAATGGAAAGATAAAAAAAACTCAAGCTGGGGCAATTCATATTAAGTGAATGAATATCTAACTCAAAGTGACCAAAGAGGATTTATTCACTCCAATGCAAGCCACTTAAGCCAGATCCTTTATCACAGATATTGGACTTATCCATAGTTCAAAGTATATCATACCACTTTCAATATTGAAGGAGTTTTAATTATTGTTTTTTAAGATAAAATGCAGTTGTATGTATTTAGAGAAAACCACTTTTGTGTGTGAAAACTTGTGATTATATTTATTATTATAATACAATTAAATTTTATTATTTATAAATTACATCATTTTATGGATAAATAATAATATCTTTTCTCAACATCAAATTATTAATCTATATTAATCTTCATCACATTTTTAGTTTGTTTGTTAATTGTCCAGTAGAGTATTATAGCATATGATTATTATTCATGGAAGATTAAGATTGTCATAAATTCATGAATTCCTTCAAAAGTTACTTTATAAAGATTTCATGGAATTATAGAAACTTCAATTTTGTTCTCATTCTAAATTTTAGGTGAAATATAAATGAATTTACCAGTTGCACACCTAAAAGAGTTATCCTCATCATCTCGGAGGACCAATTTTCTATCGTTAACTACTCTAATGATCATGTTTGTTCCGAAATATTGACTCTGCTACAAATTTTTATAGTCTGATTCTGAATCAGATTTTTTATTATAATTCCCAACTTAATTACTTAGGTTATCAAATGTGGGACACTGACCAGGGATGCATGCCTTCATCTGAATGAATTCCTCCTGGTTTGCTTTTAATTCACCTGCACTCTGTTTTTACCCTGAAAAAAAAATGTTAGGCTTCAACAAAAACACTTTTATTTCACATAACACTTAATAAGTTATTTTTATACTGTATAGAATTTTTAGCAAAAAATAAATGATTTCCAGACCTATATTAAACTTGCATAAAATTAAATGAGTTTATTGATGATTTCCATTCATAATCTTCATCAAAATGCTTAAAACATGATTGCATCTTACAAGTAGTGATGCAGCTGAAAGTTTAACAAAAAAGTTTGAAAAATATTTTTAGCCGTTCTTAAAGAAAGTGGCAGTTTATCAGAGAAATGATTGCAGTTATTTGACAACTTTCTAAATTTAAAATGCATTTATAGAAAAGCCGTAACATAACCATCACAACTATTTATATTTTTGTTCATTAAATAAACACCTACTGGAAAGGTCAATAGCAGAGAGAAAGGAATTCTAAGATACAACACAGGTATTTGGAAATTGCATACTTCATATATTATGTAAAGTTTAACTCAAATTCAGAATCCTCCCAAAGTTTCACAGTTATTTAATTAAGCAGAAGAATCCTAAATGAGTTCTGGACAATTAATTGCATAT
Organism: Tanypteryx hageni; assembly: GCA_028673005.1. Classification (NCBI taxonomy): domain Eukaryota; kingdom Metazoa; phylum Arthropoda; class Insecta; order Odonata; family Petaluridae; genus Tanypteryx; species Tanypteryx hageni. The sequence goes on along the minus strand of CM054114.1, from coordinate 94,755,431 downwards.
TCAACATTACAGGATGTACTTGATTTTTAAAAAATGAATTTTCAGCTGCAATACTTGATACATTACAGACAATTTGAAAACCACTGCTCACAAAAATAAGGGTTTACCAGTCAGTCATTCAGAAATGTCAAATATTTTCTCTAGGTCAATAAAATATTGCAGATAAAAGGTTTCTACCCTTGGTGTATTTTTATATATTCTCACTCACAGAACAAGTATGTACTATGAATAATTTACCTTTACATTTTTTTCATATAAGAACCACAATAATCCAAGAAACATTTTTGGCTGCATAAACTGAATTTCATAATTCAGTCATTTTACATATGCTATAAAACTAATTGTTCTCAATGAGATATCTTCCACTAGTAAAGAATTTTGGCCAGAGTGATATGAGTTGTCATGTATTTGGCAGTCACTTGAAACTAAAAGATAACTTTACGCATGCTCCCATTCCAACAAGAAACTTTTCAATATAAACCTAAAGCGAGTTTGACAGGCAAACACCTCAGGTGTCAACTAAATTTGTATGTGTGAATGTGTATATAGAGAAATAATTTCTCTTTAAACGTAACGTATAATATTTAGGAAAATCAAAAATTTTTAACGAGTATCTAGTAATCTTGAGAATTGGAAAAAAAAACTAAAATATCACTCGGGGATGAGAGAATGCAGCGGTAGGTACACGGTATGTCGAATATACAATTGCTTCTACAGGTTACTCTGGCTCAGACAGCGACTAAAAACTGCCAGCGGTTAACACTTCCCCACAAGATAAACGAAAAACTACTTGGTTTTAAAATAATCCCTCAGAGCTTTGTATTATGTTCGTTCCTCCGCGCCTGGAACATTGTTGCCAAATTTGTGCTTAATTCAACACCTGCAAAACAGCTGATAAGTCCTTTATGGCGCGGCGGAGACAACTCTTTAAAATTCATTAGAGTAGCAACAACGTTCTTGTTTAAAACCTAGCTACAATTATTGGTGTTTCCGATACATTTTGGTCAATGTACACACCGACAAATATACCTTCGTGGTTGAGACGTCTAATTGAGAGATATTTGTTAGTTCCGTAAACTCATTTAATATAAATCACGTAATTATTTTTATTACAAAATTTCACCATTATGTTAATGACCGAGAGTTAGCCGCGTCTTACGCGAGAGATTTTAGAAATATCACACAACATCTATAATAAAATGATCAAGAAACTATCATTCGCCATGAGATACAATACCACGATTTAATTACTTCGCGATAACTGCTGCAGGAGGTCCGTTCGGGCATAAGAGACCGCGATTTGAGATGGCGAATTTCCTTTTAAAAACTACGTGGCGTTAAAAGGATATTCCAAAATTCGTTGCTATGAAGATGCAACAAGAATAATACCGAGTTTTTAAAAACTATTCAGCCGATATCACAAATCGCATAAAAAATATTAGGCGGGAAAAAATTAGTTAATTCGGTAATTGCGATTTTTACGGCCGCGAAATAAAACCGTAATCTAATAAACTGGCTAGGAATCTGTTAAGATGAATTGTCTGCTGTTATAAGCCATATATTACCCAGGGAGGAGGCGATGTACGAATGATTTAGTACAACATATTACAGGTAAAAAACTTTATTGATCAATTTGTTTTTTTTTTACATCAGTAGGTGGTTTCCAGGCTACTTGTCGAGATGAAGGCCAGGTGGGGCATATCTGTAACATGCGAGAACAAAAGGATTTATCAACATGATAGCGAATTGAGAGAACAATCTAAGATTACTGGAGTTAGAATTATAGGTGGTTTCACAGGTTTCCTCACCACGCAATGGCGTACTGTGAATGGCGCGTTATCCCTTTTGAGATGGAGGGATTCGCCCCCGAATTGCAAGTGGCGAGTTGTTGGCATTACGCAAGTGCCGCGCCAGTTGCAATACGAGAGCCCTATACATAACCATGGTGCGACACAGCATGAAAACTATGCCACGGAAAGAGTAGGAGAGATTTTAGAAGATGGTGTTTATTTCGCCTAAAGACCTATACCCGTACAGTGTATAGTCCTTATATCTAGACTTATAAACTAAATTAAGATTATACCTTAATTTTCCCCCCAGTCTCTAATGTTGAGGTTTCCTTATCGCCCATTCGGTGGGCCCTATAATTCGGACCTAAAGGATACCATGTCTCCGGTACGACTTACCCACTACCATCACCTGACGCTGCAAGAGAGCGGGGAGGGAGGAAGCGGTTCCCGGGAACCGAAGAGCCCCTACCGATTTGCTGCGGCCAATCCTCCAGCGGCGGAAGGGCTCTGCTCTCCCCCGACGACCGAACCTCCTCTTGAGCACGCACAACCAAGCACCACCACAGCACAGTATGACCATATTACACACGCACACTGCACCAAGGTGGGAGGACGAAGCTCGCAGATCGGGGACCACTTGGAAACACCAACAAGTGTATGCAGGGAGAAGTGGGGGCGAGGCGTGGATAGGAGTTGATAGAGAGGTGGAACGGTAGAAGGCGTGGTATTAGAATAAAGGTATTAAAGAGACGGAAGGAGAGGGTGGGATAATCGTGTCGTCACAGTTGCACAACCTGAAACGAGAAAAAAAATCCGTCATTATTAACTCATCCGCGTAGTCGTTGTCGCGTCTGAGACGCTCAGATCAATTTTGTTAATTTCTAAAATATTTCCCTAAAATTCGAGAATAATAAGTCTAAGTTAAACGACGTTTACATTCTATTGCGAAACCTTGAAAAAAAAGAATTACTTATTATCAACAGATAGCTTATACCTACCGTCTTCAGGGTGGCTGGGCGCCTTCTCTTCGAATCGCAGATCATCCCTCTACCCTTCCCGTAGATACGCATTCTATGGCAGCATAGAAACGGCGATCAACTAAATGTTTTTTCCACCTTCGAGTGTAATGTGATGATCCCATTGGGATCCCGACTGCTAGCTGCCCTGTCAATGTCCGTCCGTTTGCGACTGGGCCTTGAAGATTTCTTTGCGGCATTTCCTTTACCGCAGCAATAAACGTAACGAAAATGTATCAGGCACTCCCCAAAGCAGTCATTCAGACCCTAATACTTCTTATTGCGTTACTAGAATCTCGGATAGAAATACAAGCTCTAGTTCGGATTATTATGCAGGCTTCGACGTTAGCTTGCGTATTAGTTTGGCAATTTACTGAAATGGAAATCGATTCTGGTCCCCTCCAGCAGAACCAACTTCCACTCCCGTTGTCGTAGGTAGACTGAACTCATAAACGGAAAATTTGCGCTTATATGCTGTTCAAGCAGATCACGTGACCCCTCCTTAATGGGTTGGGGGAGTGTTGCGTGTGTCCGAGTGAAGGAGCTAGCGCATTTGCTTAACCTTCGTCAGGTTCATTCGATTTGAAGGTTCCGAACGTGTAACGTGATGCCAATGAGTAACGTCGAAAGGTGAATCCCTTAACATTTGAATCCTTAATCTTAAGATATGTAAGCAATTATAATATCAATACCAACACTGACTCACTCTTAAGACTTTTTTATGTGACTCGTAATAATAATTTATTATTAAAAATGTTCATAATTTCATTTGAAGCATACTTCATGAAATTAGATTAACAATCCCAATTATAATGTATGTGACAGTTAAGAGCGTGTTGTCCGATAGGGAAAAAATTAATCTGAACGAGAGAAAATAATTATTTTTGGATCCTTACGCGAAGCTACGTTTTACGTACCCGTGATTGATATGAAGAAAGGTCTCTGAAAACAATTTCCATAGAGACTTCCAAAATCTTGCCCGCGTAAATTAATCGCCGACTGGTACTTTTGGAGGTAGGCAAAAGGTGGAAGGCGTATAGAGAGAGAAGGAGCAAAGGGCGAGAAATGGAGTGGGGTTAGGCGATAGAGTACACGAGCGAAAGACGAAGTATCTTGTGAATGAAACCTCTGGGGAGGAAATGTTTTAAAGGGAGAACACAAATGCACCGTAAAGTCTAAATCAGGTTTGAACTGCGTTATTATTTCAATTCATTTTCCTCAGTTTCCAGATGTCAGCCGATTTACATAAACTTTACCTATTTAATTCCCGGATAATATGATGCCTTTATGAATATTTTTATTTGTATTTGCTCCGAAAAGGAAAGAGGATTTCTCTTCATTCAGATTGTTAGTTTTAGGCCTGGAATTTTTCTTCGGAGTCGACTTTCATTTTACTTCTTTCGTCTCCTTACATACGACTCGTCGAATGAATATTTCTAGGCGAAGCTATGGTTTTTGTACCTAATTAATCCATTATTGCATTGATTATCATTATCAGTCTACATTGTAAATCTGTGATGTGAAATTTTTGTAATTCATTCCAATCTCGGACTCCATCGTGTAATCTCGTAGGTGTTTGTTTAAAACTTTTAGGCTTCAGATTGACTACTTCGGTGATAGGTCTAAAAATGAAAGGAATGGGAGAGTCGTTGGCGGTAAAGATAGTGAATGGAATGAATTTATCTCACATTAAAAAATACCCATCAACGGGTGAGGATGAGAAATTATTAATACGGAAGATATAACGGAGATTCTTCCTACGTCTTCATATATCCCATTTCACGACTTCTTGCCGTCGGAATTACACAGCTGTTTTTTATTATATTTTCATTTCACTATGGTCTAAATATGTTATTTGGTGTTTAATCAACTCCTGTCTAAATTATTCTTATCCTAGTTGTGCCAACAAGTTCTGTCCCTGAAACATTAAACACAGATGTGGTCTCATAACAGATACCTACTTAAACTTAGCCGAGCGTGCTTGACACAGGAATTTTAATGTTTCTAGATATTTAGTTAATAATATTGGGCGTGGGATATATCACTCGTGCGCTTGTATTACACGAGAAAAGACCTAAAATTCGATATAGTAGTAATTATGGATGATCAGGTATTCTTATTATCCACAAGAAATGAAAAGGCCACCAGAATTTCAATGAAATTATTATCCTTCTTATGTTTCGCATATCCGGTGTTAATTACACCTAACGTAGAAATCAAATTGAAGAAATCGCCCGCTATTTGCGTTGATTACCAACTTGAGCGTAATCCACACTTTCTAAGCTGAAGAATTTCATTTTTCATCATTATGTTCAATAGCTACTATGAATTATCGGCCATTAAGTGAGAACAGAATCCCTTTCGACAGGGACTGAGAAAAGAAGTTTCCCATCGAAGCGTGAGGGATCTCGAGTGTGCGGATGACCTCTGGAACCGTGCAGGTGACCGAGACCGACATCGACTAGAGTGGACGGAGGAGGGGCAGGTGACAGAAACTGTGCCAATGAGTTTCGGGTTATAATGCCGATGGAAATTTAAACTTTTTAATCATATTGACCTCACACAACATATTTCAATCGACTGCGAATGAACGGGGATGCCGACTTTGACCGAGACTTCAGTGCCTTCAACACATTCCCTCCCATTGCAGTGTTCTTCATTGATTTGGAGTGCGCAGATTTTGATAATTTTAAATATAGTTTGAAGATGGTCGCGCTTCTTTGCATTGTTTAAATTGATAACTCAGTGGGGCCTTCATTTACTGGCAAAATGTCGATTGCTTTGGATTCCTCGATTAATCATTTTATTTAATTTTTCGACATTAAATCGAGTGATAAATGTAAACCAAAATTTCTAATCAAATACGTCTTAAGAAATAATATGTTTTATTGAGTACTCATGTAAATTATTACGAAAATAATTACACAGTCTGTGACGCCGAGATCGCGACGGGTTAGTGCGCTTCTTTTCCTGAAATCAAACCGTAAAATCACTATAACAAAATCGACATTTGGCAACAAGGCCGAAATCACTTTCTGCCAAAATTTCGCCTAGCGATAATATAATCGGACGTCCTTTGGATATAGAATTGCAGACCGCGCAAATTCAGCGTTCTGTCCTTCGGAAGGTATGTTAAGCCGTTGGTTCCCTTGATGTTCTTCGTTAAGAGTAGGCTAATGCCGGCACCGGGTTTTTTTTTTCTCCCTCGCTATCCAGCTATTCATTGCACTACCTCTTAGATACGTACCCATTGCGCGGAGGCAAGAGGTGAATCAACTGGGAACATACATTAACATTAGCAAGTGGATTTTGCGAGACCGATGCATTGCAATTTTAGGGGAGTTCGAAGATCATTTTTCCATGCTAAAGCCAAATGCGATGCATTCGACGCTTCAGAATAAAGCAGACAGTGGGATGCCTTCGACTGGCGATACACCGACCTCTGTTAGTGGAAGGAGGTATGAGGATATTTCCTCCAATGAAGCAGAATTACGGAGAATACATACCGGGGCCTTGCAGGGGGAGGTTGAGAGTGGCGAGGAGGTTGAAGGAGAGAGGGGAAGGGGGTTGGGGAGGAGGGGGAAGTGAGAAAGGGGGAGGGGTAATGAGGAAGGGTTGACGGGGTGCGAGAAGGGGGTGGGAGGGAGCAGTTTTTCGTCGCGTGTAATGAGCGCGAGTTCGCTGGGGCTATATTCGAGAGATGAACCCGATTGGCCTGTCCTATGGATATGCAATGCGTAAATCAGAGAAATTAAGCATTTTTGAAAACCCCAGCCAAACGAATGATATTTTAGCAATGAACCTCTATCCAACGAACAGTCAGTTATTATATCTCTCTGGCGAGTGAGAACTTCTTTTATCAATCTAAATAAATGTTTTTATCAGTCTGTACCGCAGCAATGGAGGTGCGGGTGCAGAAGCTAAAGGGCGAGTCGCGACTAGATAGTATCTATGTTATGACAGTAATTCAAAGAGAACATTTTTCGGTTGAATTGATCTAAATAAAGAGTCCTGCCTACATGATTTGAAAATCAACGCAAATTATAATATTCATAACTATGAATGATTATACGCTCATTCTTTATTCCTACGACTATGTTTTCAGTGATTTATTTGCCATAACTACAGCTAGCTGCTTCTAACACTCGTTTTACCCTGTCATTCAACTAATCCGTTGATTGAGCTTTGAGCGAAGAAACTATTTTGGCGTCACCACAATAAAAAGAAAAATTTATACATTGACATCTTTTATGTAAATATCATATGTAAACTTTAAACCACAGATTTTTTCTGGTAAAATTCGAATCGATAAAAAACTCTTCCCCCATACATTCGATCCCGCGGGTACGAGATCCGATTCCCAAATTCCTCATTCCTTTTATGAGTTGCCGTTCGCGTTAGTATTGCTGAATTTATAAACAGAGAGAGCCGATGGGATGCCGTCTTTTAACAGAGACATAATTCTTCTAAATTCATGAGACACCTGTTCTGACTTTCATTTTAAAGAACAATGGATTTATATTTCTTTGGTTTTCGACGAATGGTAAAATCGAAAATCCTTAGGCTCAAGAACTCCATCCCATACGCCGACCTGGGTATAATCAGTGGTGTGATGTAAGAAAGAATACGAAAAGAACTCCCGAAGGAATAAAAGTTGGTCAAATGGATTGTGAGGGCCGAGGCATTCACGGGTGAAACCGAAGCTCACGTTTCCATAAGACGCGAAGCATTGGACGCTCCTCAGCCCCACGAAAGAGCGCCCTCGATGGGTGGAGAGAGGGTCTCCCCAGGACATATTCGCCTCGAAACACGCCGGGGTCTGTTCTCGGCTGCTACCACGTACCGAACAAGAATGCAGTTTTCTCCAAACATTTTGTTAACGCGAGTTTGAAGAATCGAGATTCAAGAGATAAATACAATCATCAACGGAGCAACAGCTCCACGTTCCTTTCGAAGGAACGAACGCTTTCACTTGAGTTCTCTGGCTAGATGGGAGCTATGGAAATCGCTGAGCGATAGGAATATGAACTTCATTACGTAGTCTGAATGCCTCTGCTCCATTAGTATAGACGTCAATAGTCGAAAGTGGAATTTTCTCTTCGTCCGAGCCGGTGCTGAAGAGACGTTGCCCACTGAGGGAAATGGGTCTGCTGCGTTAATACTTTCCTCGACTTCAAGTAGGCGGATTAGGAATTTAACTTCGCTGTGAACATTTAGCGTGCGTGAGGAATGGGATAGGAGTGGCCCCAAATCTTTGGTCATTCAGGAGCCCACTTTAAACAATTAAAAATTAGTGTTCCTCGACCAGTGGGTACCAAAAGGATTTGAGGTGGTGCGTGAAAGATTAGAAAAAAATTAATACCGGTTAAATACATAAAAACTGTTCCGAAAATATAGCTATCACTCAATATCTTGTAAAAAGTTAACGCATTAATTAACTATTGAAAATTTTAATCAACTGCTCTGTTTATTAAATAAGCTGCTAATTTCAGTCATTATTATAGTGTTTTGTCTATATACGATATACACGTATTTGTATTATATTAGTGTGCCGTGGAAACTTTCTCGTAGGTTAGGTGGGCCGTATTATCAAAAAGGTTTAAATAATGGATGCATGAAACGTACCTAAATATTTATTTATCGCTCCCAGTAACCGAATGATATAAATACAAACAGCTTTTAAAATATGCCATCAAACTTCCAGCCTGTTCTAACATCTAAAATGAAAGAGAAAATTATCCACTTTCGAATTATGTATGTGTGTATATATATATATATATATATATATATATATATATATATATATATATATATATATATATATATATATATATATATATACACATACATACATAATTTGAACTTTTATTCCAGGACATTTTACATATATCCATTATTGAAGCAAATATTTCAAAATAACGGATAAGTGACAAGAATAAACACCCAATTCCGGTTGACCGATGTTTACCATAAACTAATCAGTTCTTGCGACATTTATAAAAATGTTAAATGTAAAATTTCGAGTTTACCTGATTAATAGTTTATGAGTTAGAGCACCAACAAAAAAGCTATCACGCACGCACACACACAGACATCATCGAGAAATGATCAAAACTTGTTCAGAGGACCACAAAACGTGTATTTTGGTGGAAATCTCGTAGTCAATTTTTTCATATAAACAGTACTTTTCTCTATACTACGTTATATATATATATATATATATATATATATATATATATATATATATAAAACAGCTTACGGAAAAGGAAAGGTAAAATGAATATATGGATAAACATAATTTAAAGTTTAACAACTGCTTCACAGTGAGAGTCATTCGCGCTCTCCCCGACAATGCTTCGGCTCCCCAACTCCGTCAGTGGGAGCTTTCGCATATCCATCTCCTAAACTCCTTCACTCCCCCTGGCCTCAACCTTCGATACCTTTTCACTCCCTTTCTGTCTTCTCCCAACACCCTACCAATCCCCAACCCCCTCCGTATCCTCCAATCCTCGACCTTTCCGCACTACCCTTCCACCCCCATGCCTCCACCCAGTGTCACCGCCATCAGTTCTCTCTCTGTAGCTGAAGAAGGAGTAGTTCCGAAAGCTTCTACGTTTGTGATGTTTCTGTGTTTTAGTGTTCTTTTACGTGTGTCGCTTCGACATCCCCGGTGCCTCGCCAACCTGAAGTCGTCTGATTGGTGAGTGTTCACTGGGTTTCCTCATCCCAACACCTTGTTGACATCCATATATATATATATATATATATATATATATATATATATATATATATATATATATATATACATATATATATATATAAAAGGTGACCAGATTTTTTACTTTCTCCATATACGTAGTATAGGGGAAAGTATTGTATTCATGAAAAATACCTAATTCGAGATTTCAACGGAAATACACATTTTGAGGTCCCCTGAGCACGTTTTGACCATTTTCTCGATGATGTCTGTGTGTGTGTGAGTGAGTGTATGTGATAGCATATTTGTGGCTGCTCTAACTCAAAAGCTATTAATTAGGTCAACGCAAAATTTTACATTTCACATTTTTATAAAATTCTGAAGACCTGATTAGTTTTTGGTAAGAATCGGTCAACCGGATGTGGGTGTTTACTTTTGTCACATCAGTTATTTTGAGATATTTGCTTTAATATGCGATATGTAAATTTAAAAATGTATTGGAATAAAAGTTGTAGAAAATTTAATTTTCTACAACCTCTGAAATATTTTCCCATATGTATTGTTTAAGAGATATCTTATATTTCTAGCTGCCACCACCATGCCACCTACCGATGTCTATTGTTAACAATTGATGCTTAATTACGTCTTAGTAATGCTCCTTTTTCTTTTCTTAATTGTTGGAGCTTTGTGGCTATATCCAATATCAGAAGGCTATGGTTTGAGTTTATTTCTGTTCTTTGTAAAGTATAAATTTTCTCACAGTTACTTAAAATATTTATTATTATGTAACCAATTTGGAATTTTTAGAAATATTACAGATATGGAGAAAGTCATGTGGTGGCCGCATCAGATTTTTTTACCAAAAGGGAGGACAAATTTAATTATTTTTAACAAAAAAGAATGACAAAGGCAGAAAAAATTAAATTATTAAAATACTTATTTACATGACTTACTTCATATTTACTTAGATAAAATAATAGCTGTATACAAGTCCATGGATTACAACAAACTTACAGCATTCGATATTGTTCATTTAAAAAATTCTCTATACATGCCAGAATAATATGGAATACCTCTATATTATTTTAGAGACAATTTTTTGTAGTAACACGACCTATTTATCCAGATTTACATTGTGATAAATCATATCACATAAATTTCAATTACTGCAGTTCAATAGTGAATTAAACAAACTTTCAAGATTACCATTCAGTAATTATAAGTGTAGAGATAGACTCCCTGATTAACGCTCTTAATTGGTGCCAGGAAAATCGAGCGCTAACTTAAACAGCGCTATTCGGAATACGTACTTCCATAAGAAAAGATTTTATAAGAATTAATTCATTCCTGAGATTCTATTAATGAAATTGAAAATAGGTAGCATTATATAAATAACACACCAAAGTATTCTTTGTTAACCATATTACGTAGAATAGAATAGGTTGTCATTTGCATTGCAATTATTTTGAAAATTGAACAGTTAAACTTGAATATAAATGAAGAACAGAATGCATTTTATGAAACAAATGTTGGTCCCATGCTGAATAAATAGCGCAGGAGCATTAAGGAATAGGAATTAGAATAGAAGAAGCTACCTGCATCTACTTATACATATATACAAGGTGAGACAATAGTCACTATACAGCCACAATTATATTAACACGTTAACACAAAGAAAATTGGAACATAATTAAATAAGCATCATGACTGAAGGTACTGTTCAATTAAGAGAAGGCAACCAATAAGACAAAAACAAAATCGTATATCCAAAATCTTACTACGTTTCGATAAAGAAATACTGATTCATAAAAGAATTCTCACATGTGCTTGATAAATAAAGAAACATGGAATGAGACCAAATAAAGGAAGAATTCAAATATCTTGGTATTACATTTTAAATAACTGAACAATCGAAATGGGAGCAATAAACTCTCTCCAGCTTTAAGTCGCCGTAAAACCTCTAATTTAACCTCGAGAGTTAAGTTTTTCTTCTTTTTCTCCTGTGACTGCCAGTCATCACTCATAGTCTTTTTATTTAAAGGGAAAATATAATTTAAACGAAGTTCACTCTATATTTTGACCTACAAAGCATCGACAAGTGTACACAGAACCATCAAGCGACTGCAAATTTTGACGTCTTGTGTGTTGTAAATGCGCAGAGGTGCTGTGCAGTGGACTTCATAAATTGCACCAGAAATTTGAAGAGGGTTAATGTGGAATGTGCGAGCACAATTCGGAAAAGGGTATTAAATTATTTTCAGTGTTAATATCGAACAGCATTAATCGGGGCAGCATTAAAGCGGGAAGTGGGTTTAATTAAATCCCAACATCGATCATTTTAAACCAAGTAAATAAGCATTTAAGATTGACAAAAAATAGTTTCGATATTGAAAAATAATAATAATAATTGGACTTCTTATTTTAACCCAGGAAGGGTACACTGGGGCACTGGATACCCCACGGATTTATATTTTGCGTGTAAGTGAGAGATTGCTATGCATATTATATTGTCACTTTTAGAGTTACTTTAGGATCACTTAAAAATGATGTTGATATTTTTTTTGTTTGTCATCACTCTTTTTTGTGCTTTGTGTAGTGTCTTTGGGGCACTGAATACCCTAATAATTGGAATTGGAATTGTATATTTCTTTTTCCCGAGCTGGTTTCAGTGAACTTTATTATTCACCATAATTTCAAAATCCAACAAAACTGTAACTTCACAAATCAGATTAGCACAAAATGCGACATTGAGGCACGTTTTAATATATTGCATCGATCTTAAAACTTTTGCCATGGATGCCTATATATCTGTTTACCTCTTGGAGTGGATAACGTATTTTTTTTAATTTTTAAGATATATTCCTTATTAATGTCATCTTTATGATAGTAAAGCATGTTTATAAACTAATTTCACCAAAAAACTTTTAATGCCACACTTTCATGTGTCCATCAACAGAAAGGATGGCTGAATAGGCAAACTTGCACAGCATTTGGTGTTTAAATTTGTTTTCCAGATAATAAAATCAAAGAAATTATTGAAAGAAAGCAAACTTAGAGTTGCATGAACTTTGAGAAGAAAAAAAAGAGAGATTCCTGCAGATTTGATCTCACTAATAGGACACCCAGCTGAAACAAGTATTTTTGCTTTTGACAGAGGCTTGACTCTCGTTTCTTATTCTCCTAAACAAAAATAAAACTGTTCTTCTTTTATCATCTATGCATGAAGGAATGAATATGTCCCCAGAGAGTAAAAACCCTGAAATTATTGATTATTATAATTCAATGAAGGGGAGTGTAGACATGTTTGATCAACTCTGTCATGCTTACAGTACCTCAAGGAAAACTAGAAGATGGGCTCTTGCTATCTTTTATGTGTTGTTAAATGATGCAGCTATCAATGCATTTGTTATTTTGTCACACAATAATGACATGAAAGGCAAATCTAAGCTGAATAGGCATTCTTCCATGATGAACATGGGAGAAGCTATGATCAGGCCCTAGTTCCAAGAATGCCTCCAAATTACAACTTTGAAAACTTCCCTCAATAAATCCATAGCTTCACAGCTTTGACTGCCAGAGGCTTCAACGAGTATTGCAATCAATTTGGCATCAAGACTGGAAGATGCCAGCTATGCAACCGCAGCAAGTACTGAAAACTACAACAACATGTCAGGAGTTTAATTGTCGGAATCATTCAAATATAATTTGCAAAAAATGTTTTAAATAATTTAAAAAACGGTTTCTTTTCACTTTTTTGCTTACAAATTGAAAAATAATCACATTTGTTTGCTAACAGTTAATGGCTAAATATATATTGTCTTCATGGGATACTCAGTGCCCCAGTGTACCTGAATAAGGTACCAAAACCTAGAGTACCTTACCATGGTGATGGATGATTTTTAGACCATAGAGTCCATTCTTACATATAACCCTGTAAGATGAACACAAGCATCCATTCTCTCAGCAGGATTTTAAAGCACGACCTGGTTATATTTATAGTTTCTGCCTCTACTTCTCTCCAACATTTACCTTAAAAATACCATATTTGAACACTAAAAATATTATTCTTTTTAAAGATATTTTGAATGATTTGACTTTCCTAATTCATCACTAACTTTTTCTCAAAATACTTTGTAAAAATAAAAGTAAAAGTCTCATATCATAAAAGGCATACGAAACAAGTTATTTCTCATAAAATTACCAAGAAATAGCAAGTTAAAATATGACATTCATGCTAACCCTAAAAAATGGTAAATCACACTCAGAAATGGATATTTGTCCAATATTGTTTGGATAAAAAAACGCACCACCCTCATTTGCTAGTACTTTTGGAAGTTGCCTTTTAGTTGATCATGGATAATAATAAAGAGACTCCATATAATTTCTTAATAAATATCCCTTTCCTGATTTTGTTTGCAGTACTCTCTTTTACAAATGATTGTAGAAGCATGTCAAAAGAAACGGCAGTGCAAGTTCCTTGCCACTCCAAAAGCTTTGTCAAAAGTCAGCTATGGAGACCCTTGCCCTGGAGCAGCCAAGTTTGTAGAGGTTGCTTACAAGTGCAGTCCATGTAAGTTATATTGCTTGCTGCTATTATAACACAATTCATGCCTTCACTTACTTTCATTCAAGAGATATTAACCATTATTTAATGACTGTTCTGTATTGTTCTGATTTTTTCTTGCGTACCCATGATAAAATTTAAAAAAATTACTATAAAACATGCTTCCATTTGTGCTTTTGAGATGGTTTTTGAAGTGGCTCTAAAATTGTTATGAAAGAACACCTCTTATAATGTGATTTCAAAGAATGCATTTTTAGATTTAAGTTAAGTGAAATCTCTGAGTTATGTGGTGCAGTATCCAGTGAATATGCGATTTTAAAACCAAAGTGCAGAAAATGTTCCTCAAACAATAAAAGTTGAGTATCAATCTTTTGGGTGGCCAGAGTATACACAAAAATAATGTACCTATATTACAGATAAATTTCAATGTACAAATTTCTTTCTGCAAATGATGCTAAATGACTACTAGAAATGTCACCTAAGCTATTTTATCTACAGCTCTAGGAATGACTGTTATTTAATTTATTGTTTGCTTATTTATTTATTTAAATAAAATACAAAAACTACCGCTGTTAGGCATATTACATTGAATTTATAAACAAAAAATAAATTACTAGATATCTCCACCTTTAAACTTTCCTCTCAACTTGACATGTGTTACATTGATTTTTGCAAAGCTTTCGACACAGTGGACCACTTACTTCTTTTACACAAACTTAAAAATCGCTTTAACATACATGGACCCCTTCTTTCCCTTCTCACTGATTTCCTTTCTCTTCACACTCAAACAGTTGTAATAGATGGTCATTCTTCCCCATCTGTTCCTGTCATTTCCGGTGTTCTGCAGGGCAGTGTTCTTGGCCCCCTTCTTTTTTCTCTTTTCATTGAAGATATTGTGGACATGGCACTCTTTAATTAATGTGACATCCTGTTATTTGCTGATGACTGCAAGTTCTTTAAGAGAGTTGATAGCACCATGGACAGTCAGTCTCTCCAAGGTGCTCTTAATTCGATTTCAGAGCGGTGCACTCGGAAAATGAAAGTTAACCCTAATAAATCATCTGCCTTAACCTTCACCCTTCGCATCAAACCCATTCCTACATTTTACTTCCTTTCTAACCAATCCATACCTGCAGTCTTGTCCCAATGTGACCTTGGAGTGGTCTTTGATCCAAAACTCACTATTTCTGCGCACATAAAAAGCACTACATAGAAAGCCATGTCCCTTGTCGGGCTTCTGTACAGATTCACTGAGTTGATGGAGCCGTTTGCACTTAAATGCTTCTTCTCTGGCCGCATCCTTCCTATAATTGATTATTATTCACCTGTGTGGAAGTCTGCCTCGCCCTCTAATTTGAAGCTTCTTGAACGTCCTCTCAATTTCTTCCTCTCAGTAATTGGCAATCATGTCCCCACCTTCCCTAATTCATCTCGCAAGCATATATTATCATCACTTCCTGTGCTTGTGAGACACAAGAGAGATTTAAACATCAGGAAGACCTGCCAGAACCTCACGTGGGCCGGATGGGACAACCTCGTGGGCATATGCTTGACACCCCTGATGTAACCTATTTGGAATTTTTAGAAAAATTACAGGTCCCTCCCCTTTGCTCACTGTTTCTTTGTTCCTACCATGTACACTATTGAATTTAGATTAGTTTCAAGTGAATATGTTTTGAATATGGGATTATTTGAATATGGGTATTTTATTCGGAATGTACATTTGGTTTTTAATAACAAATTAAGAAAAACAATAAATTTAAATGACATTTATCTTAACACTTCATTATAAACTACATTTTTAATTATTTGATTTTTTGCTCTATTATCCTTTCCAGTTAGTTGTATTTTCACACCTCGATGTCACATGAGTTTACTGAATGTATTTTTTAGGGATGTATGTTTGGTTTTAAATAACAAATTAAGAAAATTAGTTGAATAATTCGATAAACAAGAGAGCTGAAATTCTCGGAGATTAAAAATGGCTTAGGTATAGAGTGTTAAAGATAGATAGATAGAGAGAGAGAGACAAACAGAAATAGGATTTTAGTAATATAGATAAAAAATATAAATAATATGATTACCTTGGCTGATTTATTTGCATTTAATTCATATCTTTGGTCATTTCGAGCAAGTTTTAATCTTATTTTCGATCTTTAATTCTTTATATAAAGGCATATACACTGAAATTACCATGGACAACTATACTCGTAAGAATTGAATCTTATTATTGAAATGTTAAAAATTTACCATAACTCGAGTACAAATTCATAATATCAGCAAATTCGCATGAGATTGATTATTTGACAGTAAGAATAAGAATTCTCATTCATTTTGGAGTGTTTTAGCATAAATTTCATGTCGATAACTTTATTTTAAGATATTTTAAAGAGTAAAAGAATGAAAGCTTTCAAACCAAAAAGGTGATTTTTACATGTTATCTTATGGGAAACGACATTCATCCTCTGGAGTCAATTGTTTCTAGTATCACTAAATTCCAAGCAGCTGTTAACATGTGTATTGCTTGGAGAATATTTAATTTTAACTCCTGACTTCTCTCTATGTATGACAATACTTTCTGCACTAATTTCTACTATACTTTCATGCAGTGTATTATCCCAAAGTCAAGCAGCTGCAAATGACTCTTACAATTTGCTGGGAAAAACATCACGTTAAGTTCTGCAGAAAAGCTGTATCTGGGAGATGTGCTGGACACTTATCTATGAACAAGATAATTTTTTTTTGCAACACACATCTTTGCATCAATTGACCTGAGGAACATTTAAAAAATATCACTTTTCATACATGCATCCTTACTGTGAGAATACTTGCATGGCAGTGTCTGAACATTTCCAAAGCATCCTGGCTTCGCGTATTTCCCTATCACTAGAAGTGGCAACTTTTCCTTGCCATTTGAATTAGCATGTAGCAGAGCAGCAACTCATTCTTTGCCCCTTCTTCCTCCATGGCATGGATCTCCTCCAACAGATAATGTTTTCTGTTGAAGAAGATTGAAAAAGATGCCAATCTCATCAACACTGAAAATATCCTATGGCCTGTAAACTTCCAAGTGCCTCGACAATAACTCCATCTTCCAGTAATCAACTGGATTTTCATCAACACTTGGGAGATAAATCGGGGATGAAAATTTCTATCGTTAAATGTGGGTCATTCGCTAAATCAAGATTCACTAAATAGGGGGAAAAATGCATTTTTTATATAGGACTTTGGTTGAGACCTGAAAAAATATTCATTATGTGTAGGTTTTCACTAAACGCGGGAACGTTAAATCGGGATTTCACTGTAGTATTTGGGAATGTATTTCATCACTTGTGAGTTTGAAGAATTAATATCTATGATGTGGATATATAGAGCACATTGTAATGGCATCGCTTGTGCATCATAAAACATCCAAATATCCATTAACTTGGAATTTAACAATGAACCACATTCTGGAGAACAGGCAGAGACTTAATTCATTGCAAAAAACCATAGTGAAACTTTATTTTCAATAATCAATGTTTTTTCCTACCCATTGCTCTAACTTATCTGGGTTTGATTTTAATGCCTTCCACTTGATATCAATTACCATATTTTTTGGCATATAAAACGCACTTTTTTCCAGAAAATGACCCCCAAAATCAGCCAGCATCTTATATGCCGAAGGTAAGATTATTACTCTTCTCAATACTAACACTAATGAACACACTCATCCCTAAAATGGAATAATTAGCAGTAATTTGTAGCAAAGGCATTAAAATATACATTATTAATAATGAAAATTTTGTTAATATAGACAGTAATACCTTATGCAATGTGAATTCCAAATACATATTTTCATTATTGCACTTTATTACATGCATGCTTGCAGTAATTACAATTTCAGTATGGTTTTGATGTTAGTCATATGTTTTAGTTCCTAATGGGCTTATTGAATAACACGAATAGTGCCATGGAACATTGCAACTGCGATAGATGTGATAAAGAGTTCATAAATACCTAGAATAAATACTGTTATGTGTATTGAGATCTGAATGGCTAAGGAAGTGAAAAGATACTCCTACTCTATTAGTTATAAGCTTCAGGTGATTGAATACACAAAAACACACGGAAAAGCTACTTTTCTACTACCTTGTGCGGATAATCATAAACATCGGATACAAATTCTATTGCCAAGGACAAGTGCCATCTATCAAAAGATCACGGAGATGCATCTGTGAGTAGTGGATTTGATATGCATACTTATCAGAATTGGATATGCATTCAATTTATTAGGAATGAAAATATCATCTTGGACTTAAATTTATGTAAGTACTATCAGTAAAGAGTATCTATATGTGCAATGTGTGCTGCACACTCCGACAGCCTAATTAATACGATTGCCAAGTTCGTGCAAGGCACATTTAGCTACACAGGTCTCGAAGCAATTATTTATGTTTTAGATAATCATTATTTATTTTAGGAATGAATTTTACCTAAACATTATATTCAACTGTTATTGCACCATAATGTTATCTGTAAATATCGCCAGATACGGACTTAATCATGGCTGGAAATGATACAAGACATCGCCTTGGTGAACCAAAATATGTACCTTTTTCCTGAAAAATCTTCTGAAAAACCGGGGTGCGTCTTATACCCCACTGCATCTCATATATTGAGAAATACGGTAATCTGTTTTCTTCCATCTCCCAGCACAATTCAGCCTTACAAACCCATTTCAATGTTCTTCTCTTTCAGAAGTTGCCCCTTTGCCAATTTTTCCGCCATGTTGCAGTATTATCTCTTGGTTCTATGTAATATTATATTCCTTTTTTCTTTCAAATTATTCAACTGATGGCATGCATTACCTGGTGAAAAATATTTAATATGGTCTGTAATAATATAAAGTAAATCAGAATGTTGATACACTGATGTGTATATTTATTTGTGTGCAAATATTTTACATTTAACATTTAGTAACTACAAAAGTTAAGAAAACATCAAGTTTTTCAGAACAATCTTGATACCTTTCTGGAAAAAAAGCGCAACATACTTTTAAGAATAATACATGAACTAAGACCTGAGGATATAATGGTTTTACACAGTATTGCAGGGAGTTAAAATAGCATATACATATCTGTGCAAAAATACTAGGATCGATTTCCAATATCATTCAGTCAAATAATCAATGGACAATACAGGAAGGCATTCATTTGGCTCAGGAGTGCATTACTTTATTCAAGGAATAACCGTAGCACTGCCTAAGGAGGAGCTTGAAGAAGGCTTGTGATTAGCATTCACTAAGTGTTAATTAAGTGCTTTTTACTGAAGTGGATGTGCTATGACCATTTATGCATGCGCTTATTAGAAAACACACTATGTTTTTTTTTCAAAAAGTCCATCCATTAAAAATCCCACGCAATACAATTTATGTGACTTTGTGCGATGATATCTATGAGCTTGTTATGGAAATGTTAAGGAGAAATGATAACCCCACATATTCACAATGCTCATTCACTTTTCATATATACAGAGTTTGTTCCCAAAAGAAAAAATCAATAATAGATTGAGGAATATTTAAAAAAAAAGATAAAATTATATGCTTTTATGGAAAATAGAAACAATTTGGAATTTTTTGAGTGAGAAAATTATTGCAATTGATTGTAAGAACTGGTTCAGTTGCAACTATCATTCTCTGCATTATTCTTGGCAGAGTAAAAGGAAATTTAATAAACTGGGCAATACTATTAGAATGGCACTTTGAAGATTATGTCTACAAATTTCCTAAATGACTAGATTATGGAAACTGATAAGACATAGTTTACTGTCTCACACTTAGATATAATTACAGAAAGTGTTCAGTCAAACATATCTGCGATTGAGAAAGTCACAGTTAGTAAAAAAGTATGACCAACCAAAAAATATAGATGAAATGGTATGCATATGAGTGAAATTATCATTCTTAGAAACATAAGGTTAGGAAACAACACATCACTTAGAAGTTAATAAATAATAAAACTATGCTAAGATGCAATCTGCATGAGTTTTATGGCTCTGCAGCATGAACTCAACAAAGATAATGTTCAAGGATATAACTTGGAAAAGTTTGTAAACAATTTATATTTCGTATTTGTATATCTCTTTTAAAAATTTCCCCACATCAATTCCAGTTTTTGGCAAATATTTTCAGAACAAAGAATATGTCAGCACTTTAGTGGTATAAAAAGAAATTGCATATTTTTTGCTGAGATAAGAAAATCTTGAATTACTTTTCCATACCTAATAAAGTTGAATGCAAGCCATTAAAATTTAATTAGTTAATTGGTCAAGATGACTAAGTAATTTGAAAATGAATTAGCAGATTACCAATTAATCCAAACTAATTACCTTGTGTTATTTCAGCATGTTCAACAAAATAATTTAAATTAATAATTAATTTATAATTTCAATATGTTTATAATAAAACAATCATCATAAAGAATTTTTTGGCTTATCAAAAAATATGCCAAAGAAAGATTTCAGAAATAATACAGCAAAATTTCATTATTTATAACATATAATTTTACGGGTTTTCAGTTTCTTCACAGATGGTGATGATAATATATAATTATATTTATCCTTCTCTTTTAATTATAATAATGTAATAGCCATCCACTTACAACAGCAAGTGGCATTAAATTATTAGGAAACAAAGTATTGATTTTAGTCTTCCATATTACAAGATTAATGGCGAAGTTATAAGTGAGTATTCCTGAGAGAGGTGACCACTTGTGACATTTCACATGAAATTTTCAACTTATTGGTGTAATTATGAACACTGGACTGAAGAGGGAAAATCAAAATTGCATATATAGTAGTAAACATCTCAGAAGAGCTTGAAAATAACTACATAATTACATCTGAAATTCTCAGATTCGATATTCAAACTTAAAATGAATTAGTGATAAAAACAATTAAATCAGTTGCATATTAAGAGTTCCTTCATTACATGAAAAAAATATGCATACATAGAAATCAGAGGCTGATAGTTATGATTATTAATTATTGTTCATTCACTCTACACAAACATGTGTAGTAGGTAAAGGAGGTTTGAAATCTAAAAATTTTCAAACAATTGATTGTGGACTTGTATTACTGTTTTATTTTTATGCAGAATCTTCATTAAGATAAGTTTAAAAAGCTTGCATCAAATACTTTTGACCAAAATAAATCCAATGGAGTACACAAACTGATTAGAAATCTGACATTTTAATACGGCTCTACTTTTAGCTAATAATATGTTCTTCACCAGGCAGTAAAAGCACTATTTGTTTTAATTTTACCTTTTTAAAAATCACTAAAGGCAACCATAAGAAGAATCTCAAACTGGATTCTCTACATAAAAATCTATGGATCAAATGCAGAGCTTCCTCAATGACTCGTTAAATTTTTTTTCTAAAATTAAAAAGATCCATCTCTTACAGATGCTGACCATGATTTGATTTGCCAACTTAGATTATGAAAATGATGAACCATTTTGGAAATTAGACTAAATAGCTAAGAGTTTCTTGTGATATCTAATAGATTTTTATTACAAACTTTGTATATGCTGAGGAAACCTCAGCATAAATAGAAAAAGAACAAATGGCCTAGTATTTTTCATGTTAGACTATATTGAACAATATAGGGCAATTTTCATTTTTATTTTATATATATATATATATTTTTTAAATAACGGTCCATCATTTTCATAATCAAAGAAAGCATAAATGAACACACACTGAGTCCCTACCCATGAAAACCCTGCAAATTCCGTTGCGGCTTCCTACTTTCAAATATATTTGCAGGTTATATTTATTCGCTTCTCTGGGGAAGGGAGGCTGGTTATTCACAATAAGATGTAGTTGTTGTCAGTCAATTTGCACTCGGGACTTGATGGCAATTGGGACAGAAGAGAACAATGTGAGCCAAATATGCTTTGAGCCATACCTAATGGTAGAACAACAATGGAAGTGAAGCAGTTCACCAAAACCTACCACCATTATGTGGCCACCTGCCCTTATTTAGGGTTTTTATACCCCTCAGCCCAGGACTCTACTCAGGAAGTATGTGTAAAAGGAACGCCCTTGAGGTCGCGTTAGTTTGCGACTACGGTTAGGCCTAGGGGGTGGGGAGGATAGATCACTGTCCACCTCATCTCGCTCCTCAAGAAACCTTTCTGAAACTGGATCTAGTGTCCCGACCTCCGTCCATTCTCCATCAAATTCGATGTGTCCCACTCTGTCATCTGTGCTGCTGATGGCACCTTGTCCAGTGGTTATCCCTTCCGAGCTTAGGACTGTCAAAGTCACATCATCCTTGCTCGTATCATCTGTTGACTGGGCTCCTTCTTGTCCTGGACTTTCTGATGGTTCCTTTTCAGCACTGACCTTTATCCATTGATAACCATCTTCATTCCCCTGCTTCAGAACTTCATTCTGTGAGACATCGACCTGTG
The DNA here is from genome assembly GCA_028673005.1 of Tanypteryx hageni. NCBI lineage: Eukaryota > Metazoa > Arthropoda > Insecta > Odonata > Petaluridae > Tanypteryx > Tanypteryx hageni. Next base: position 94,732,906 of record CM054114.1, on the reverse strand, counting down.
TCTGACCTTTCAGGGAATCTTTGACCATTTCCTGATTTGTAACATCTTCCACCTTGTCATCTACATCATTACTTATGACTGCTGTTATGCGGATGTTCTTTGGTGCAGGATTTGATGAATCAGAAGAGTATCCATCGAGGATATCCACTCTTGTGTCAGGTATGTATGGCGATGAAGATTCTGGAGCTGAGCTGGTTAACTCAGTCTGAGTGCTGAATTCTGTGGCATCATGGGTCATCTCTGAAGCTGTTGGAGATGTGAGCAGAGAAGTCAGAGGTAGAGGGTTCAATGAGGATGTCTGGGGAGCATTTGAGGTTTCCGGTGCAACTTTCATGGGCAGAGCAGATACTAGATTCAACTGTGTTAATGGTGGTGATGAAGGCTTTTGAGTTTCTGGTTGACTAAGAGATTCTGAGGATGCTGGAGGCATCTCTGGGTGGAGAGAGAGTGTTGAAATAGAAACAGGAATGGATGACAGAGTGGAATCATCCAGAATTGGAGGCAACTTTGGAGTGAATGAGACAGAGGAAGATCTTGGAGTTGTTTCATCTGAAGATGAAGTTTCATGTTTCTGAGGTATGACTGTGGATTGAGATGTAGGCTCTATGTATATCACATCAATGCTGATAGATTTTGGAGCAGGTTTCGATGGATCCCCCGATTCCTCCTTTGATGGAGACGAAGAAGAATCCTCAGAAATATTCGAGATAGAAAATACTTCTCCTGATGGTGGAGAGGCTGAACCTTCTGAATTCTCCAAAATCACTTCATTTGTGATGTTTTCTTCTGAAGATGCCGGGGAAATGACAACTGTGAGAGAGACAGTTAAATTGTGAGTTGGGGTTGGTCTTGAAGTGGGCAGGTTAAGGCCAGGAGACTGAGCTGTCGTGTTTGTTGACGAAGTCACAAATGCTGAGATGGGGATGTTGTTGCTATCGGATGAGGAAGAAGTGGCCGAGGAAGATGTCTGCGCAGATGAGACCTCTAACGTGCTGTTTTGGCTCTCTGTTGGCTCTGGAGAGGGAGAAGAGGGGGCAGGGATAGGGGAGAGGGTTGTTCCAAGTGAGTCAGAAGGTATCGGAGAAGGAAGAGGAACAGAGTGAACCTCAAGTGGCATTTGCGATGGTGATGATGCTTGTGTGGTGGTCATTGAGGTGCCTGTGAGGTCTCGCCTGTGCCTAGTGGGAGGAGCATGTGTCTGCGGTCTTCCTCTCCTTTGTCTCATTCCAAAGTCATCCAGATGAAGTCGAAGGTCTTCAGAGCAGGACAATCTCCAGCCAAGTTCTTCACCAGTCTGCATTAATAGGAAATATTTTGTTAATAGCTTGATTTTCTTAGAACATTTTAAGGTTTATATTTTTTAAATCAGATTTTTGCTAGGTGAAATTTTGAGATCAATTTTTAAAAGAAGGAGATGTTCCTATAATATTCTATATTAAAAATTAAGCTATTTTGAGAGTTTTACCAAAATATTTTTCTAATTTTATCATCTTTGAAATTTATCAGTAATGCTTGATTTCAGCTTTATATATTCATCACAGTTCTTTTGATTTCTGTGGCATAAATTGTTCATAAAAGACATTAAGATGAAAACAAAATGAAAACTTAGTTTCTTTACATAAATTACAGAATGCAGAGAAGCATTTTGGTATGTAAATTGAGGAAATTAAAAACATTCCAATATTTTGGTAGCTTCAAGGATAAGAACAGGATGTTTTTTTTAGTCGAGAACCATGAAAAACAACAATATCTCAAGATGTAAATCAGATAGAAACTTGGAAATTTTTGTGTTTAAAGTTCAATAATACTCAAAAATGTTTATTTAAAAAAATATCGAATAAATTGCTGAAGATGACCAACATCATGATATATACATATACATTCCCTCTGCAGAACGTTTTACAACACAGACTGTTGCATTTATTTAAAGATATTCGCAATGACATACCTGATCCATGCCTTTAGTTAATAAATAGTATGGGGCAGGAGTGAGCTGCCTATCTGTTAACAATGGGCTTGCTATATGCAGGGCGTGCTGTCAATCTTTTAACTATGGGCTTGCTATGTTTTAACGAAAAGAGATGGATGTCAGGAATTTCAAGATCAGAACCATTTTGAAAAGAATTATTGCAGACATTGTGGGCTCTTAGACTCCATAATAACATAGAGCCATCATTATTAATGTTGTCGTTTATTGAGTGAATGAATCTTTTCATGAATACAAATATAAAATTCTTTTAATACAGTTCAATACAATATGAGATCCTTATCTCAGGGATGCAAAGGGCTGGGTTAATCACTGCAAGGGCAGTGGGATGTTCATTCCTGCGGCTCTCGTTTCCTGATGGACAATAATTTTCGGTTCGTCTGTTGTGTCACTTGTTTGATCCTTTTTATATTGCGGCTCTATGGCAGATACTTTAGGAGAAATTTGTTCCCTATCATATTAGATGTTGAACATCTCTGCCGTTGTATGTACAATATGCACTTATGATAAATTTGAACTATGGGCTCGGTGAGCAGGTTAAAATTTAGCAATGGGCTCATGCGAGCCCAACCGAGTCCACTGCAGCTCACCTCTGCCATTGGGATCTGTCACCACTACCTTCTTCCCTCTCTATCTCCTCCTCTCTGCCTTCTCCTCCCTTCTCCCTCACCACCCATTCTCTATCTTACTCCCCCTCCCCTTTTCTTCTAGAAAGTGACGCACTGTTAGCGGCCAACAACTGTAAGGGGGAAAACCCTCTAAAAAATATTCATTGAGGTGGGTGAGGAGTAAATATCTGTATAGGAAGGTTCACTGATCGAAGGAGCTTTGAGACATCTGTAACTCAACGCACAAAAAATTAAGTAATTGTAAAATTGGAGGCTGCGCAAGACGCCATATGTCGCTGTAAACGCTTGAGCGGTTAAAACGCTTATAATATAAACTTTAAAGAGGTATCTAAGTAGGACACCTCTGCTCAGAAACGTAAATAACGCCTATTACATTACTTTCAATGGGAAAAGTATTTTTGATTTACGCGTTTTCGCTTTACGCGACGATTTCCAGGAACGCAACTCTCGCGTAAATCGGGGGATACCTGTATTCGGACAGAAATATTATTACTCACTGAAGTTCTTAGTAGTTTATGGATTCTTTGAGCACACAGCTCAGTTAACATCCGAATTTTACCTTGTATATATCCGTGAATTACGGAAATGTCGCAGTTTTTCATTTAAAAAATCCGTAAAAGCGGATAAAATCCGTGAAAACGGCAGCCCTGCGGTACGGCATTAAGGAAAATTTCCTATTCTTTAGGACCATACTGTTTCCAAGTCATAATGGCCATCTCGATCCCCAGATCTGACATCCTCTATTTCCTTTGGTGATACAATAAAAAAGTAAACATTAAAAAATGTACGCATTACAAATCCCCATGCTCCAGCATGGTGGCAGACACTTTCATAATTTTATTTGAGATTAATTTAAGTAAGCATTTTTGAGTATTGTTAAACTTGAATAACAAAAATTTTTATATTTATATCTGATTCATATTTTGAGTTATTGTAATTTTTCATGGTTCTCGAATAAAAAAATCAGCTTGTATAACAGGATCAAGAAATATTATTCTTAACCATGTTTTCAGCTAAAAGTATTTTTTTGAATGGTTGTCTTTCATGTGATGTTTAAAGATTAAGAATTTCTAATAAACATGAATTTCAAAATTCATACACTAAAGAAAATCAAGCTGTTTTCAAATTTCTCCATTACTATTTGATTATATTATTAAAGAAGAGGAAAAAAATGTCCTCAAATATTAGAATAGCAATTCCCAGGAAAATTGGCAAAAAATAAAGTCCTCCAGTTTAAATAACTTTGTTTTATTCCAGGGAAAAATATGAATTCTACCATGAATACACCAATAGAAGTACAGCAAGTAAAAACTTCTGTGGCGAATTATATGTTTAAGTCATACCGTTGTGCCCTTTTTGCAAGCCAATTGTCTTTGGCCTCTAGGTCCACAATCTGCAGTTAAGTCGAGGGCGGCTTGATCAGGCAGGTACTGGATCGTGAGCCACGACATTGGAGGTGCGGATGACGGTGGCAGGGACGGCAGACATCCCCCTTCTCCTCTGCCAACCCATAAGGGGACTTAAAGCAGGAGAGGGAAATAATAATTACTCAGAATCCTTGCGAAATCGAGTCAATCTATAATGTAGTGCAGTTCTAAGTTGTCTCATTCAATGACACTCATCCATTGATTCAAATTTCACCAGTAAAATTTAAGTAGATATCATTAGCATTACCTGTGATATGATATTTACTGTAAACTTAGTATATAAAATAAAAAGCAATGTGAAAATAATTTTTTAGAACAAAATTGAACATTGAATTTTTAATTAAATTATCTTTGATAATATCAATAAAGAAAATCAAATTGAGACATTGTTGACAAAAAAATTCTCTAATAAAACATAATCGCAGAGAAATCAATCTGAGAGATGGATCATTGAAGTCATTCGTGAATTTTATTAGCTCATTTTTAACTTTCCCTAATGTTAAAGTACAAAGAGGGATTATTGTCTTCTTTCTTACACTATGCGCAATTCGTGAAATATTATCATTTTATAATTCATTCTTTGAAATTTTTGGAAATCTTGAATTTTTTGGAATTTTACGATTTTTCGAATTATTGGAGTTTTTTAAATTTTTGGAAATTTTGGGATTTTCGAGTTTTTGTAAGAATTCCAAGAATTCGAAAATTTCCAAAAATTCGAAGAATTAAAAAATTTAAGAATTCCAAAAGTTCGAAACACTATTCCAAACATTCGAAATATTAAAAAATTCGAAAATTCGAAAAAATCGGAACATTCGAAGAATTCCAAAGATTAAGAAAAATCCAAAAAAGTTATTATTACAAGAATCTAGAAATCGAAAATTTTCAGTTCTAAAAATACCATAGGTATCAAGAATTTAAAAAATATGCTTGAATTCGAAAATAATTATTTAACATTCGGCATATTTTCAAGTAAAATTATTTCGTTATATTGCCTTAATTTCGCTGAATTCGGTCAAGTGAATCGCGATACACTGTTTTGGAAAAAGGTCGCTAACCTGGCAATTGGCAGAGGAATGTGGCCAAAGATTCCGGACCGCAGCTCCTTGCCCTCCACCGAAAATCTGCAGAGGGGTCGAGGGCAACACACAGAGGAGATGAGGAATGCATTGGAGGACTCTCCAACCAATAGCCACCCTCCATGCCCATCGGGTGTGAATTGCTATCCAGGAAATAAATTTATTAAATCTTAGAACAATTCTCACTCAAATATATTAATTTGCCCGTTCACACAACGATCCATTGTCATATTTACGACAGAGTTGAACTGACTTTTGTTTAGTAATAATTCTTTTTCATCATTAAAAGCATTCGAGAGAAACGATTATGATTTCATCTGGCTAACTGATGAAATTTAAAAAAATCATGAAATACGAAAAATAAGAACGTGCCGACGATTTACATAATTTCTTTTATTAATAAAAATGTTTTTAGCCCAAAATAATTCAAATTTGGCAATCGAAGCGATAATGAGAAGATCGTTTCGAAACATTTCATTTTAGAATCGAAAAACTTTTGGGAGGGGCGGTTACTCACGTCCACACGAAGTCTCCTCCGGGTCTGGCCCTGCGTAAGCCGATCCATACGCTGCCGGAGGCTCCGGCACCCTCCCGGAGGAGGTAGAAACGCGTGGCGTCGAAGTCCCGGCTGCCCTCGACTGGAAACGAACGGAAAAGGTTCACGTGTATGAGCGATCGAGAAAAAATGGAGTTTCGTCACGCGAAACGGCTGCCAAATTAGAAAAGTTTCGTCACGAAGGGGAATCTTTTTTTATGGAAGAAGTTTACGACTGATTGGATATTAACCTTCCAAGGATCGGGTGCGTCATATAGACAATTAATCGATTGGTCGTATCTTTTTCTCTATAAAGTTCATATTTACACAAGGGAGTAAAAATGGCGATTGAACAAGCGTTGACCTTTTAGTCTGGTTTTTCCCTATTTTTATTCAATAGGGCTTTCTATTTTGCCATGAATTCGCCTAGTAAAAAAAATCGGTGCAAAATACGCTGCACAAACTTTTTCATATCCGTATACTTCTGGTGCTTACGGCAAATTGCCGTCGGCAATATTTCTGTTTACATGTATGGGCAACTTCACGGTATCTGGGGGAAAAACTCGATAGTTTACTTTCTCATATACATAGTATAATATAGTATAGAGAAAGGGGTTGTAATGTCGATAAAAATTGACTTCGAGGTTTTGACGGAAATACACGTTTTAGGTGTCACCGAGTCCGAAATTCGTTTTCGCCATGCCGTCTGTCTGTCCGTCTGTGTGAGGCACTAGAGCGTAAACGGTTAAACAAAATCAAATGATATTTCGTATTTAGACAAAATTATCAAGTATAAAAACTGCGAAGAAATTAACGATATAGCGCAACAATGAAGGGTAGTTTATTCTTGTGGATTTTCACAAAATGTCGATTAATTAAAAGATTTCTCTAACAATTTTGATTAAATTCACTCAGTTATAGAGCTTGTAGTCATAGACAATACATACTCCACATTTCTCAAAAAATATCTGCATAGCGTCCATCGACATTATAATACATAGATTTTTACGCCCAGCTACCACTCAGCAACAATGATTCAGCCCTTATGTGACTTCGCCAGTCTGTAAATACTTGATATTTTTATATGCATGGTATAAAGTTCGATTTTCAGAACTATGAGGTAATCAATAAATTAATACCACATACGTGCAGAAGACATTTCCGCGGTTCTGTTGTTTTTGTAACAATAAGAGTTCCTTCCAGTCAGGAAAGAATATACGTGAGCCAAGGTGCATACGCATCATATGAGAAATTTTGTGCGATGTATATTGTACCGATTGTTATTATTATGTCACTATAAGCTACATTATTACTTTTTGAGACGTGCGGTTTAAATATTATTGTTTATGATATCAAGCTCTATATGATTATATGAATTATAAACGAAATTCTTCTGACCAGTTTGGAACAAAAGGACATTTTGTGAAAATAAACCGTGCGCGACTCGGTTCATTTCAAAAACGCATCTATTGCGGAGGATACCATGCGTAAATGTGAATTTTTATCTGGTTCCGTCGAATCGTTGATCCCCTAGAACCGCGCACAGATAATAGACGACATACTACAGAAAAACGGAATAGCAAAAACCACTTTTTCGCACTCGGAAGTGCCTAAAATATTGGGCATTTAATTAAAAAAACACGAAGTCGATTTATTTCGCGATAACGGGATTTTCTGTATCGAGACATCATGGAGGAACGATCAAATGTCTGTGAGTTTCTGTCTGAATTCATTGAGTCATACCGGCATTTTCCGTTATTGTGAAATAAAAAGATTATAGTGCCGTTATACATTTTAAAATCTTCGAAGCTTCGTCCTGCCGGTAAAAATCGTAGTGTTGTTCGACAAACGTTGACTAGCTGAAACTGCTTCCCTCATTACAGTAGTATTTTGTTTTCGAGTGATGGGCGAAAGCATTTCTGATAATTCTTCGAATGTTGAATTAAACATCCGACAAAAATTTGGTGGTCCCTAGGATCAATTAATTTCAAATCGCGTAGTTAATTATCACGTATGTATTTAGCCCGTCTTTTGAACCAACCCTTGGATCAAAGTCGCAAAGCTTAATACAATTGCCCAACAAGCTTTGTCTTTGGATATCTTAAATGACTGACTTTGGACACTTCACTTTTCAAACAAATTATGGTCCAATTTATTGAATCGCGTAGGAGATATATAATATTGGGCAATAATGTTGTGCAATATATATATTGCTCAATATCATTTCACGTATTGGGGAAGGAGAGAGGGAGCACAAATGTTAAATTCTATTATTAACTCTATCCTCTCATGTGCCAAATAAATGCATGCTTATTATTTTACATTAAAGGAATTATATAATAGGACAAACATTATATGAAGAGCATCGAAATACATAATTATTCTCATTATCAGTTTTTCGGTGTTCCGTCTTAAGAAGAGTTAAAAAAACTAGTGGCATTATAAAACGTCATCCAAGCCATCACAAATGTCTCCTTGCACGATCGTATGTACCGCAGTGAGTCACATTGGAAGGAAATCGGGCGCTCGATCGCCAGAATCTTGCAGAATCCGCGAAAAACACTCCGAGAAACACGGAGTGACGCATGTCCGGGACCATCCGAAGAGACACACAAATGGGAATAGGAACGGACGGATCCAAACAAGGACATTTGAAGCGATTCAGACGGAGGAGAAACTGAAATGTTACCGGAGAGAGGAGAAACCGCAGGGAAAGGCTTGACCCTCATCCGAAGAGATTTATTTTATATTATGGAGTCTCGAGAGACAGATAGCCACTAAAAAGATTGCCATAAAGGAGAGGAAAGAAATAAGGCAAGGGAGAAGCCCGATGACGCAAAGATAAGGGAATATGGCGTGCGCTGAAGTCTTTATGTGAAGGAGACAATAAAAATACCCGCTTTGGCCTGTATACTCATGTATGCGCATAAAAACACACGAAAAGCAAGCGAAGCAAAAGAATAAGCATTTTATTTATTTATCATAAACAAATAAATAGATAGATGCAAAAATAAGTTGATCGATACATGCAGTAGTCCCTTGAGTAACGCGGGGATTACGTCTTTGTAAAAGAGTAACTCCCTATAAAAACTACGCGTTCGTATAAACTACGAGTTTTCTAGCTACGCACGCCAACTTAAAATGCCGCGCGCGCCAAATTCAGTATCGCGTATAATTAAATTATACAGGAGATTGGCAAATGAGTGTCACATTTATTTGGCAGTGTATACTTCATATCTCGTAGGGAAAATCCGCGATGCACGAGGTTTCAACTAGAAATAAATAATTCAACGAATAAATAAAAAAACAAGCAAGGGAATGAATAAATAAGTGAATGAATATGCGAATAAACTAATAAGTGGATAAATAAATAATGGAGTGAATAAATAACAAATGAATATATTCTTACAAAAACTCGTGCGCTTGCGTGCCTCCGTGGGTGTTCATGTCATAAATGAGTAACTTTCGCGCGGATGGATGTAATTGCGTGTGAAGAAGAGAGAAAAAGAAAAAGGAGGGAGGAAGGAAGGAAGAGGGGCTCACGAGATAAGAGAAGGCAAGGAACAAGGTCAGATCGATGCAAACTATTTTCAGGAATTTACGATGAAACGCGCGTCGCGGTTCCAACTCATCTCCTTCCCCCGACATCGAGGTCGGCTCATATGTATATATATATATATATATATATATATATATATGTGTGTGTGTGTGTGTGTGTGTATGTATATATGTATATATATTTATTTATTTAGTCATATATATCATCATAGGTAGTCTGTCAGTAGAAAGGTCCGAGATTATTCATGGTTAAACCTGGTTCTCCATATACTTCTAGTTTCTGCTGTCCTCTTCATATCTTGATAACTCTCTTTCCCTTTCAAATCGTCGATCAGCTGAAACCTTTTCCTACCTCTTTCCCTTTTTCCATCTAGTTTTCCTTCTTACACGTCTTTAATTAATCATACTCTCTCTCCTCAAGTAATGTCAAACCCAGTTTGCCTTCCTCTTTCTAATATATATATATATATATATATATATATATATATATATATATATATATATATATATATATATATATATATATATATATATAGGGGAAGACCGCCTATATTGGACCCCTTAAGAACTCAAGGGCTTTGACACAATGTTTGAAGGAAGACAAATTAAGAAATGGTTCTGTTTCAGAAAAACATTTATTAGGAATCGAACCATATACTTATTATTTAATTTAGAGTATAAGAAAGAACATAAAATAATTGGTTTTGATAGTCTGCATCGGTCCAATTTAGGAATGCATTACTCTAAATTGGACCATAGGTTTCGTAAATTGGATCATGATGGCAAACATAATTAACATTGTAGAAAAAATATAAATCTATCTAAATACAATCTTTACAATAGTATTTCTTCTTCTTCGGTCCCACTTTCGCACAGTCTTGATGGTCCCACTCCCTGCAACTCATGCACTGGATCATGTCCCGCATTTTATCCAGTTTGCATCATTTACAAAACCAACTATGTTGTTCTTCGACGCTCCCTGGATAAGCAAACCTGCTCTTCATAGTTTGTTTTGCAACACTATTTTTCAGCTGCTTATTATACGGTGAGGCTGTCAGAACTGTAGCATCGGCTGTCTTCCTTTTCCTCACTTTACTACTCGTAGGCAGAGGTGATATTTCCTGTACCTTTATGTAAGGTGTTTTTCGCTTTGGTGTTGTACCCCTGTGAACTTGACGAGGAGTGGGAGAGGGTGCTGAATCACATTCAACGTTGGGATTATTTACAAGTCAATAGCTGATGAGTCAGCCTCTAAAGCCGCTGCCGCGAAGTCGCTATCTCGAAACACATTTGGATTAAGGGGCCAAATTCCTGTTCTTGCGAACACATTTACTGCATTCTAGAAATGCACTTATTTGAAATTGCGTAATAGGCCTCATTGGGTGTTCTCGCACCCACGTATCGCAAGACTGGTTGAAGTATACCGAGAGAGGCTTCAAAAAGGCAACATCTAATGGCTTTAATCGATGTGTGGTGTGCGCTGGAAGGGACAGCATTATTATTCCATTCTCTCTTACCAAGTTAATGGCATAAATGTTCTTTGTATGGGTGATGTGCCCATCCAGCAGAAGTAACACTTTTGCCTCCTTGTTTGGCCTCGTAATTTGTATAAAATGCCACTGCCACTGTACAAAAATCTCGCTCGTGATCCAACCACTTTCTGTGCAGGCAAACTGTGTACCTGGAGGTGCCCTTGCCAAGAGCTCATACTTGAAGCGTAGCCTTTTGAATATGAGCATTAGAGGCACAAACATTCCGACAGCAATCATGCAAAATATAGCCGTCGTGTTCGTTCCTCTCTCCCCACTTGTTACTGCCCCAACCTGGTGTTTCCCCTTTCGTGCTAATATTTTTTGAGGTCTTTGAACGGTGGATAGGGCAGTATCGTCCATATTGTACACTCTAGTAGCATCCAAATTATTTTCTTCGACAAGTTTCCCCAGGATATTTAAGAATTCCATAACTTTCTCTTTGCAGAACCCTCGAGCTCTGGCCATAGATGCTGCCCTAGACTGACGTAGTAAGATTTCAGGGTGGCGGGAGATAAAGTTGTAATACCACTTGTCAATAGCCATTTTCAATTCACAGTTGAACCTATGAGACAAATTGCTCACTTCTGCTATTTCAAATGCTAGGTGCCGAAGATCATGTCTTGCCAACCCAAAAAATCTTTCCTGCAACAGCAGCACATTGCTTACTAAGTCATTTTCAACTTCATCAGGGAGGTCAACAGTTCTTCCAAATGATTGTTCTTATTCTACAGCGTTAATATTGGCCCCATCAATTCGCTTCTTTAAAGTTCCTTTTGAAACATTATAGGTATGCGCTGCACAATTCAGTCCCATATCACCATTTCTATACGTAGATAAGGCTCTTTCCATCATTTGTTCCTCCCAGGTTCCATATTTACCCCGTTTCGACATCCTCTAAAGAAAGGAAAAAAAAATTAAAAATAGTATATAATTAAGTTTGAAATTCACACTCTGAATCTGAACTATAAATGTACTTCATGATTAATTAATTTCTACTTCGCAAAAACTTATCAAGTTTGGTTTTATTTCATTTTCTTAAATTGGTCCACAGCAAGTAAGTGGTCCAATATAGGAAAATACTGCCGGTCCAATTTAGGATAATACGCCATTTTTCTTTTCGTTAAGGACGCTAAGAGAATGAATAGCACAATATCAAATGTAAATACCTTATTGTTTTCATCATTAAGTACTGTTTACACAGTTTTAAATAGAACTTACGTAAGATGAAAACTATTCCGTTCCCTAACGTAGATGTAGGGGTGTAAAATAAGATGAAACAGGTATAAAACAGAAACACACAAACAACAACGCAGCACGCTCTCGTATCACTGTTAAACTTTCTCCTCGAAGTGAAGCGACTACAAGCTTCGACTTGATGCCGCTAGGGTGCAGCAAATTACTAACTGCCAACTTCAGCACGTACGGTCTAATTTAGGCAGTGGTCCAATATATATATATATATATATATATATATATATATATATATATATATATATATATATATGAGGTAACTGCACCCAACATGGCCTAAGCCGTATAGAACGTACTTTGTGACAAAATTGAATGATGATGGTTGCAGTATATCGGTAGACTGCTAACAACTGTGCTTATATGGAATTCCGCTGGACGAGCTCAGTTGGCTGAATTTGCAGGAGCGTTTTGTTTGAGACCAGGGTTTGTGGTTACGTGCATCTATTTTCAAGACGTTGGTCGAGTCATTGTTTGGCAATTCATTGAGATGCCATGTGGTTCCAACGGAATATGTTTTACCAGTCCAAATCTCCCCATTACGGCCTATGTAGGTCAAATTGCCCATTTTGTGATCCTTGAATAATGACAATGAATTTTTTTAATGATATTAGATCTAATTTTGTTGTTCATTTCTTTATTTAAATTAAATTTTGACCTCATGTACCTAAATCATTGAAGGCACAATTTTACGATTTTGATCTGTGTAAAATTAGAATCTTGACATTTATTCTCTCATTTTTTAGTTACTTTTGCCTACCGACAATTTATTGTAACCTTTTTTGAACAATATAGCATTAGAATTTCGATACAAGACCTTGATAAATATTTCAGATTCTTGTTCTCTTATTTTTTGAACAATAAACCAATAGGCCATATTGAGGTCATATGTTCCTAATGTGGCCTAACAGCAACGTTTTGCAAAAATGCTAAACAGTAATTCCATGTTGAAGCGTTGTAGTTGTAACGTTTTTTTTCTGTTTACTTAAATAAACTGTCTAAGAGTATATTATGTTAGTTTTACCTTCAGCATTTGGGTAAGGTGCTTAAAAAATTAATAAAACTTAGCTAGGCCGTATTGGGTAGAGTTACCTTATATATATGCATACTATATGAAGAAGGGATCGCACGATATCTCTCAATCAATTCGATTCAGAGATATACTGCATCGGGTTACCTCTTCCTGTTTTCACTCAAAATGCGTTACTCATTTCCTCAGTGTTCAAGATCCGCATCTTTTATAACCTCCAATTTATTATATCCTTTTTTATAATAACCTGACCGCACGTGTGCATAAATGTCTGTATGTGTGTGTATATGCATAAGCACACACATACATACATATATACCAGTCCACCAATCAGAGAGCGAGAAGATATTTTTGAGAAATGTATCGAACAATTGTTTACACAAGAAAATTTAAGCTAGTGGATAAGATAGGTGTATTAATATTTCAAATATATATCTAGAATGATATTCGTACTTATTTATAATTACGACAATATTTTACTGTTAAATTTATGGTGAATTGCAGAAGAAACGCCACCGAAATAACGTCTGAACCAGTCTATAAGCTATTAAGTTATGCGTGTTGATGCGTGTATCTAATTAAACAAAATAATAGCGAAATACTGGATTCGAAGATACACACGTTTTTTGGGCGAATATACTTCTAGTATATTTATAAATGGATGTATATATGAGGGTAGTATTAATTTGCAATAAAAATGTTGGGGAAGGTAATTTATGTAAATTAACTAATTAGATTGTAAATGCTGTATTGTTGAGTAATTCATTATAGCATTGTCTACGAGTGAATACAAAAAGGTACCAGATAAAATATTTTAATATTTTAAAGGTACATTAATTACTTGGTGGAGTGGAAAATACCTGGAGGTGGTCTCATTTTAAACATAAAAGCTTATTAAAAAGAGAAACTTGTTTAAATAAATTCATTCTCATATCTTTTTTGCCCTTGATGCCATGGTTTAACGTCAACACATAATTAGGTCTGCTAAAAATTATCCCAATTTATAAAACGAAACCCATAAGAGGATGCATGTTTGTTAGCAAGCCTCAAAAGTTGTTCAATGTTTAGGACTCTTATGATATGCATTTAGTACGCACGGAAAATCATGCTAACGAATACATTTTTTTAAACATATACTTTGATGCCTTCTACTGTACGCTGAATATTGACCTGTAACTCTTTCAGTGTATGAGGGTTATTTGAATACCAATTGTTCTTCGATAAAAATCCAAATATCCGATCGGCTAAGGATTAGAGATTTTCTTAAATTTTAAATAATATTGTATTAATATAATTATTTTTGCAATGTATTAACAAACGTGGCAACTCTAATGTGTTGTGTTTCTTTTTTTAACAGCCGGTACATCTTCGAATAATTCGAGAAAGCCTACTTAGGTAGTACATATTTACCTTGTTCCCGTCTTTAATGTAAATGACGTTATAAACTATATATAAAGAGGAATACGGCAAAACATTTCGTTAAAACAAAGTTCCAGAGGAAGCGTAAATATATTATTGGTATTGAAACCCGTTAAAACGAATATCATTCAATATTATATGCAACGAAGATCAACAATTCTTTCAAAGAAAGATTTATAGTATTTTAACAAGCAAATAATTGTAATTCACACCTTCATGAAGATGAATATAAACTTTAAATTCACAACTTTAAGAATAAATATTCAAATACAAATTTGTATTGTGTTGATTTGCAATGTTCTTCTGATACGAGATGTCTGCCGGAGCTTAGAAATGTTTTATTTGTAGTGAGATTTTCGTTGCGACATTATTCGTTGTCGCGATGTTTCACTATATATAGTTTCAACCACAACAAAATCATTCGAAACTAAAAAAATCGAAAAAAAAAACAAAATACGTTTTCATTTTTTGTGCAAACAGGCAGTTTATAAATTATATTATATCATTCATGATTTCAAATACATTTTTTTATAATGTAAGGTGAAGTGAAATTTTAATTATAAAAATTTTCTTTTAATGGCTAATATACCAAATAATGAATTATATTACATTCTTCCCGACATGCACTGACGCACGAATTTATTTATGTACGGTAGTTTTAACATTAGTTCAAGTCAAAGCTTGGAGAAAGCAATTACAAAAGTAATACATTCCGATTTTTGAAAAAGCTAGAGACATAGCAACATTGCGATTTATGCCTAATTTTAAGCAATAAAAATCCTACAACAGATAACAACAGTAAAATTTACCTTAAAATCCAAATTACTCACGAATAATAATGGTATTTAGGAATGGGATGAAGTCGCCATAAGTAATTTTCAGTCCATTCATCTCGCTAAGTGGTTTCGGAAGAATAAGGACAGCGGAAATGAATGAAATTTTTTGATGCTTGGTAAAAATAAATTGAAACAAAAACCAGGAGAATAGTTTATTACTAGGAAAGGCCTCGGAAGGTAATTGGGGAGAACCTTAAGGAGTTTTAATTTTGTTGATTGAGCCAGACACGATACTGTCCTATTTATGAAGACTCTGGAATTTAAATGTAATTTCCGCCATGCCATTTCATTTTTATGTGCAAAAAGGGTTACTGCATTCTAGAAGATATCCATAAATTAAGCGAATTTATCTCAGAAAATGTAACAATTAAAATTTCATTGTTTGCGGTAGGTCGGTAGCCCTGATTTAGTGACAGGATCTAAATATTCTTAAGCGTTTCCAAAATCCTTAAATGTGGCGTAATTGAGTAAAATGATCCCACAAATATGCTATTTTCATCTCGTACTTTAACTCCAGTGAAAGTTGGCAATCCTGACAGGATGTTGTATCTGAAGCATGCCATTTTCTAAAATTTCGATAAAAAACCTAACTTTAAAACGCAAAGATTTATGCGCCCAAAGGGTAAGAGGAAACGATAGAAAATATTTGGTTGGTTATTTCTCAAAAATCGGAATCCCATGAAAAATATGCGTACGACAAGCATTGTATGCGTCAGTCACGAGTCGACAAAAAAGTTCACTTCCATATTTTCAGTAAAGTGGCAGCCATGTATAAATTACTCGAGCCGTGCGCATCATTTTCGTCGCCTACTTCGTCACGAATACCGAAGGCCACATTAATACGATATACTCCCAGTGGTAAAGCATAGAATTCAATTTGGAAGATGAAATTTTTTCGCGATTTTCGAAATTTATACGCAAGTGTAATACAAGAGTCATATCTAGGCCATTCGAAATAAATAGTTTTACGAGAATCATCTAAGGCGAACTTATAAAAACATTTCATTATATAATATTTTAAAAGTATACCTTGTTTCGGTGGACAAGCGAAGGTATCCCTCTGGGATAACGGAGCGAGAAACAATACTGCTCGAGAGAGTAAACATGCACTATAGTTTAGCAGCGGTTGGCATATATCCTTTAGAACAGCGCAACATGACGACAATGAACAATGGCAGCCTTGACATTTCATTCGGTGAGGAAACTTTAGTCGCAGTTTCGGATTCGAAGTTTAAAATATAGAATATCTTTGACCTATTCCCATGGCTGAAACTAAAAAATTAATATCGCAGCGTTCTCATCCCGAAGATGAATCGTGCGTTTTTGTTCGGTTACGTTTATTCCTTAGGGGAATCTTAGAAGCAAGAGGGTCTCTCTATAGCAAGGATACTGCATTTTTAGGTCACGGTAAGTTGTAATGTAATTGAGCTTGAGATTTCTACTGAATTTCTAAATATTAGACCACTTTATTCCCCAAAAAAATACAAATACGTCCGCAGAAAATTGTATTGTGGCGATGTCTTCGCGATTAATTACTATCAAACGATAAGATAATTATCGTGTTTCATCGAGTAAAGTGAAAGAAAATCATTGCGATGGATGTTTCAATTACTTTCATTTTAAAATTGGACTTCTGCACCGTGAAATTCTGTCTAAAAAATCTTGCAAATTACGGTCGACTTACACACCGAGTCTAAAAGTGGGTACCTAATAAATTCTAGGTAGCTATGTGGCATGGAAGTTGGCAAAGTTGGATAGAACACCACTTTAGACGATCGCCACTTAGGATAAGACACTCGGCGGTTTAAAATTATTAAGTAGATAAATATGGTACTAATTATGGGTTAAAGCAGTTGTAAATCGCAGCAGGTACCAAGGAATGATGTTATAAAGATTTCAAAGGCGCATAAAACGGTATCGAACGGCTGAGCAGTTCTGGTATTTTTATCTCCGAAACTATAAGTCGTAATTACATGGTCTCGCGGATTGTTGTGATAAATGTGGTCCTCTATATGAATAAATTTTTTAATCGATACCGCAAAGATCATATAAGAGCTTGGAAGAAAAATATGGTTTTTTTAACTGTTGTTTGCCGATAGAATCATCATATCGACCGATGTAAACAAAATATGCTCGGCATTTTCATCGCCGAAGCTATAAGTCGTAATTATGTGCTCTCGCATGCTTTATTTTGGTGAATGTTGTCCTTTATATGAATAAATATTTTAATCTATACCTTGCAGAAAATATAAGAGATAGGGGAGAAATATATGGTATTTAATTGTTGCTTGGCGGATGCCATTTAACGAGATAAGAGTATAAGATTATTTACGCGCTTGTATAAAGTGGAAGTTGCAAATGACGGATGCAGTTCAAAATCATAACTAGCCGATAAATTTTACTGAGGATCAATGATACTTAATTTAATTGAAATCCGCCCAGTAGTCTCGGAGATTAAACATGCGGACGGACGGGGGAGATATGCCAATAAGGCGTCCCGCTACTTCCGTTTTATAAGTCATCCGTTTAGGTAAATTTTCCCCTTCGCCGTTAAAAACTAAAACCCAAATCTTAGTCTGAATAAGAAATGGAGGCGGTGTCTTGGAATCCCAAGTTCTTTTTTTTAAAGGTCTCACATCTATATTTCAAGCGCGAGTCACGGCAGTTCCGTTAGATTGAGGCGTTTCCTCCTCGGGACTTGAAAGATTGATTGTTCCAACGTTTCGGATTTTTACTATATTGATGACGGGTTCCCAGGAAGGAATCATCGCCTCTGGTCACGAAACTTGAGGAAGCCGTTATCGGTTGATGCCGACGACACCACCCCTCGCGAGTGGTTTTGGCACGAATGCGATTCCTTGCATCAGCGATCAGTGGTCTCAAATAAGAGGGCCGGGAGGAGCGCTTGCACCGGCCGTTAAATACCGCATTGACCCGAATATTAAGCGAGGTTTTTTTACAAGTGAAGTATCCCTCAATTAAAACTCGCCTTATATTCGCGGACTAAACAAAACAAAAACTATTATAAACCTTCTGTAAGGTTATGTGTTATGTCGATTGCTTCTATAACGCCTATTGGAATTTCGATTTTGTTTTTTGCGAAGTCAAGTTCTTTTTAAAGATTGTTTTTTTTTGCTTTACGAGTCAACAATGGATAAAAGGCGGTTGATCACGTGGAAAAAAGATGCTCGAAAAAAGGTCGCGTGAGGTGCGAGGCGGAGTTATAACGCTAACTTAAAAATTTTGGTAGTGAGGGAAGCAGAAGCCTCGGACAATAGCAATGCTGCCAATGATAATAGTGTTACCGGAAACAATGTAAGACGATGGAAAGGTCAGAACAAATTTGCATTAAATGTTCATTTTCAGCTTAAACCTTTTCATGCGACCAAAATTGGACGGTTTGATGAAATTGACAAACGCGTTGTCGAGTTTGTAGTTGAGAAACGAAATGAAGGAATGTCAATCACGCGATATTTAATTCCGTTGAAATGCCGGGAAATCAGCAAATCTCCAAAGATATAAAAAAGTAAAAATGTTATTTTTTAAAAAATAATAATTTTTTTGTAAATTCCTAAATATATAAAAAATAAAAGTGTTATTTAAAACTTTTTTCAGATTTTTGTAAATTCCTAGATTTGATTTCCCAAAAACGGGGGTCGCCTTATATTCGGTGCCGCCTAATATTCGAGCCAATACAGTAAGTTACTCTGTACTATTACAGAACCCATACTCAAATGAATTTCTTAATAAAATACTCCGCCTAAATCTAGGAAATTAAAAAAGTGCAGAAAATTAGCACTTTCAAGATAGCCTTATTTATGCCCACTTAGGTATGTGCATTTAAAATTCCCTGCTCAGATGGGGGTACGGAATGATGCCCTTCCCTCTGCCAGCGTGTTTCTTACGTATCTGACGGACCTTGGCCACAGAATCTGGTACTTCGTAAAGAATGGCTTTAAAGTGAGCATCAAAAGGTAGGGAGCATATCCGCCCATTATTGGTAAGGGAGAGTGAATGTCTTGATAGCATAAAACGGTGTGATGGCGATGAGGGAAACCTTGTGACATGGAATGCAGCCCGCGGATCTGGCGAGGTGCCTTAATGCGGTCCCCACATCGATGTGAGTTTTAGATTCCTGAATTAGATTGAACATTTGAACGGCAAAAGCGAATGCCTTTGAATTGAATGAATGAGTGGAGTTAAAAAACACGTCAGTAGTTGGTATTTAATAGTTTTGTCAGTCGTAATTTTCAATGACAATAGTGGACAACTAGAAATCAGTATATTGAGACATTTGATACTTGCCGAGAGAGAAAAAGTAGATTCTGGATACTCTATAGAAAAACCAAAAACATTACAACTTTCCGTGATTAATGCATCAAATAAAATGTATCATTCAGGCAATTTCATTTCCATTCGTCGATAAAAAACCTGGGATAAATTGAAATCCGTTAGTCTCAAGAACCTACATGATTAAACAACTCTCACATGTCAGTTTAAACATGAGAAATCGACAATCGGTATAAATAATGAATACTTACGAGTATGAAAATACAAATTAAGTTTTCCGTCCAATGCATTTCGCACTTTAACAGCCCTGATGTATGTCCTCACCCTCCCCTCCCCTCTCTCTCCTCAACATTACACCATGTTTACTACGAAATATTTTGCATTTTAAACATTTTTAACTATTTCCTTAGCTAGAACATTTATCTTTATTACTTCATTATTTTGCCCTTACAAATGATATCTTTCATTTTGCAGTGGTTTACTCTAGCACAAATTCCTCTCTACTCACAATAACTTGTTGATGAACCTTATACCTTACTTACTGGCTATAGTATATGGCCTTGAAATACATACCCTACTCCTTATAACATAAATTTCCCAAATTGCACTATTCTTCCCCTGAAACATAGCTACTTACCTATACATATTAGTTCGCCCCCTCATTACACACAGTAACATACTCCTGAGCCATATAAGTCCCGCTAGCCCAATATTTCATCTGGAAGACATACAAAGAATTTCTCGCTTAAACCTATACCTCCCAATGTACACGTTAGTTCCTGAAACACCTATTTCCCTCTGGGCAGTAATTTTTCCCCGCCACTTATGCCTACCAACCTACATTGACTCTGCTCGGCAACATAAAGGCCCGCTCACACTAACGAGAAACGCGGCGACAAGAAGACTCCGACTCACACTTAGGAGAAAGAAGTCGATGACCTAAGGGGAATCCTAATACGAATACGCTCGAACCTTCACGATTATTCCAGATCTCCAGTGCATACCCCAATACCTTCACGGTGATCGCACAAAACTTCGCCTCGTGACGTCAGACGGAGGGAAGAAATATTCTCCCCAAGCAATTCTTTTCGCTTCTCCTCACTTCCGTTCCCTTCGCCGCGTCTAAATGTGAGCGGATTCCCTTAACTCTTTGGCAAGAATATAAAATAGTGTGAGCGGGCCTTAACTCTTCAATTCGTTTTCTATATTGCTCCAGCAGGACATGGCTAACTTTCTGCATTAGGCCGCTATGCTCCAGGAGTACGTTCCCTTCGCAACCTCATATCTTCATCATCTCCTTGTTTCATACTAGCTTCCCGGCGAGGAAGACGTGTGATGCATTTGCATGGTTTTAGATTAATTTCTGTTAAGGGACTGAATAGGCTTGAAATTTAGCAGCAAAGTCTTTATTTCTAAGGCTAATCGTGTGATATGAAATATAATAATAGTCACGGAGTAGAGCCAATTTAGATGAAGTTTCTTAACAGTTCAGTGATAAATTCTATGTGTAAACGTGGCCATATCGATCAAACAATATCTGGCATATCTCAATGATAATTTTCGAAAAATTTGTAAACTTTTACGATTTGGAAGGGTTTCAATGTACAAATTCAACATTTTTCCCGGAGATTCAGAGTAGATATCGCATTTTATCGTCTTCCGATAGACGCGGAAATACGTTCTTTTAGGCATTCGGCCCGACACTCTCCTTTTCTTCGAAAGGTAAAAAAAATCTCTTTCACATTCGTCTCTTCTCCAAATTTAGATTTAAAACCTCTTGTTCGACATCTGAATACTTCATGACATGGCGTGGGAGAGACAGCGACAGCCTTTTCCTCCCCGACAATCTCGCCCATTCCTTCTTATCTCCGAAAGGTTTTTTGTATTTCGGATTCTCCTTATTTTCCTTTGCGTTCTTCTGTTCTTTCCTCTTCGTTTTTTTCGTTCCTTCTTTTGAACATCTCCCCGTTCATTTCCCTCCCTTTAAGAATTAACTTAGGTAAATACCGCAGGAGAGACTTTTCCTCCCCTCGCGGCTCCGCATTCTCGGAATCTGATGAATATATTCGGGTCAAATGTCACACAATTCACAGAGACGCTGCGGAAACATGAATTTCTTCTCCAAGCAAAAAAGTAGTAGTTTATAGCAATAAACTTTTATGTCAGTTTCTTCGCATTCAATTTGGTTACACGAAAACAGATATGCATTTCTTCGAAACTTGTTCGATTCGTTTTGTATTTGTCAACAGTTTTAACATAACGACTCGACAGACAAATGGCAATATCTTTGTTTGGAAACAATAATTTTGTACTAGATCCTCTGATACGATTTATCTACTACGTTTTTAGACAATTTTTCTATAACTCAACGGCTTCTTATTTCTTTTGAAATTCAGCAAATGGGTAAGTTAAGTGGGAAATGAGAAAACCGCTTATCACCATAATTCAAGAAACAATTTAAAAAACTGAAATTCATGTAATTGTTAATCATCACAAGTGGTTCCATGAAATGTATTCATGGAAACATGTTTTGCAATTATGGTTGTGATAAAGTCTGCAGTTGCAGGCGTTAACTTGTGTAATCTTTCCACATTCTTAGATGAGAAAATTTTTCATTCACGAATATGAATACTTTGCATTCTTTTTCGACC
Organism: Tanypteryx hageni; assembly: GCA_028673005.1. Taxonomy (NCBI): domain Eukaryota; kingdom Metazoa; phylum Arthropoda; class Insecta; order Odonata; family Petaluridae; genus Tanypteryx; species Tanypteryx hageni. The sequence continues at coordinate 94,710,688 of CM054114.1, read as the reverse complement.
AAAGTTTCAGCAACTACTTGGCAACGCCACTATTAAATTTTAAGCTGCTTGAAGTCTACATTGACGTCACGAGATCTATACCAGGAGCTATTCCTCACCCCATTTCAGTAACATAGGAAGGGTTCAAACAAGTTGTGCAAGCCGTTTTTCGTTACCATTTTAAAAATTGTTTATAATTATCGTACAAACTCGAGATTTGAGCCAAAAAACTACCTAAGGAAAGAAACTATTTGATTATGGAGATAGCCATATTTAGTTTATAGATAGGAAAGAAAGAAAAACAGACGTATTTTTTAATTTCCAAAATGACAGCTAGCACGTGCCTCGATAAAGATTTAACAATTTCAACCGCAAAGTTATTGCACCGAAGAATATCTTTGTTATATATATACTGTATGATAGAACTTTGATAAAATGACAGATGCAAAAAAGTTTAATTTTTAGTTTTAAATATAACTATTAGTCGTTGGGGCTGTAGAATGTGGGAATCACTAGAAAAGCGTTAAAAGTCGCATTCGCACTCAGTTCTTGCTTTGTTGTATCATCTTCAAATGCTTACACAAACATTTTGCGATGAAAGAAAAATAGTATAAGCGACTATTTGATCACGAGCCTTCTGCAGATGCAATTCTAGAATATTTCAGAGATGGTTTTTATGTGTATGGCTGATGCCAGAACCTCTTCAAATTCACTTAAATTATAAGTAGACAATCATGCGCCTTGGAAAGCTTTCTTTAAAGAATGTCGCCAAATGTAAAAATAACGAAGGAGACTCAAGATTAAAAATAGTAACTTTTCTCCGAGAATGCGGAATAATATTAGTGATAGTCTGGGACAAAATGCTTCAAATATACAGTACCATGGTTTATAGCAGTCTTTAGGTACGAATTTTAACTCTTCCCCTATTCGCATCTTAAGCGAAATAATCATTTCGTTCAATTTTTTCTCACAACTTTCATTAATCTCAGATATTTTAAACAGTATGCTCCGGATATATATATCTTCTATCTTGAAGCCATAGATTTTTAAAAATAAAATCGAGAGAGGAAAAAAAATGCAATTTTATTTTAACCCTCGTATACGATGTTAGTTTTTCCCTTGGATATTGTCCCGCACTAAAAGAGAGGCGAATGATTTTTTTTGCAAGCGCATTTGAACCCCATTCCGCCATTCAAGCCCGCGATTTTTATTTTCTTGTTCTCCATCCTCTCGCCTTAATGCATTCTTTTCAACACGTCCCTATCGTCACCTTGGGCGTTTCTTGCCTATCCATTTTCATTTACATCACCCAAACTCCTATTATCGCCTCCGTCCTCATACTCACTCATTCTCTCTCTCGCTTTCTCCCTGCTCTCATCTATCTCCATCACTATTTTTTCTCGTTTTTTTTTACAGAGATAAATCCCTTCTCTCCATTCCACGCTGCCCTTCCCTTCCATCTCTTCCTCTCGCAAATTTTCTTCCTTTTCTCCTCCCTCTCTCTAGGGCCTGCCCGAACTACGGGCGAGCCGGGCGGCTGCACGGGGCGCCAAAGTTTTGGGGGCGGTATCTCGATGATTTATCTATGCATTACTTGCAAGTGAATAAATATTGAATACCAATTTAAAACGAGGAACAGGCTATAATCTTGATGGCAATACTTTTAATTTTTCATTATAAATAATTTTTACAGAGCGATGAATAAATTACATGCAGGTACTTTTTAAATATCTCAACAAACATTAACGGAGATGGGGAGTGCTATCTCGCCCGGGGCGCCAATATTCCTCGGGCTGCCCCTGCTCTCTCTCCTTACATTCTCTTTCCTCTCTCTCTCCTCTCCCTCCCTCTCTTTCTCTCTATCTCTCCCCGTTTGAAAGCACTTCCAGGGTCGTTCCTTCGCACTTAATATAGTCTATCCGTCATCTGTAGCGGAAAACGCTGACCTCGGCGATTATACGATGAAACCGAAAGTAGACGCGAAGGTAGGAGGGAGGGAGAGAGAGAGAGAGAGAGAGAGAGAGAGAGAGAGAGAGAGAGAGAGAGAGAGAGAGAGAGAGAGAGAGAGAGAGGAGAAGAAAGGGAGAGAGAGAGAGGAGAAGAAAGGGAGAGAGAGAGAAGCGAGGAAACAAGAGATAAAGAGGAACGAGAGACAGGAATTAGGAGATGTAGATAATAAGAAGAAGGTAAAAGAGGAACAAGTAGAATATCATAGAGAAAACAACAATTAACAGGAAGGAGGGAGGACGGAAAGTAAGTGTATGTGCTATGTGGAGAGTTACAATACCGTAATTTCCTCCTATACGTCGTTTCGCTTATTAGTCGTCGGTGGATTGAGGATTATGTTTATTTATAGGTCGCGTCTCTTTACATAAACATCGTTTGCGAAGAGAAAAGGCGAAATTATAATAATTCAAAGAGTGATAAAATTGATGTATGTTATTTCTTTGGGACATTTTGTGTAAATAACGTGTAGCTGAGTTGATGGACGATATTGAAAATGAAAAAATAACGATTTGATATTGCCCATTCTTTAGTTCTACCAGAGAATTCTAGTCGAGTTAAGCTATTGTCATCTTTACATTAATAGAATTATTTAATGAATTATCAAAATTTATAGGTCTGTAGCAATAAATTAATCTTGACGTTTTCATTACAACAAAATTGAAAATGTGTACTCCATGTCGGGGTACACAGAGTTTCCAAATGCGTTCTTTGGGATTTCACAATGTTCTCAATATTTTTCGCTCAGATGAGAATTTAACAAGAAGCAAGCGAGGTAGGTTGTAAAATACATGTAAGTCCTTATGTAAAGTTGTGGTTATTATTGTCCGATTTTAACCAAAATTGGAATCGGTAGACCAATTTTACTACAACCACCCAATACCAAATTTCATCAAAATACTTCGAGTGGTTCTCGAGTTGAAATAAAGGAACATTGTAAACTACATGTGGGTCTTTACGTCAAGTGGTGGTAATTGTTGTCCTATTTTAACGGTAATTGGAATCGTTCTACCAATTTTAGCAAAACTCCTCAATACCAAATTTCATCAAAATAAGTCTTGCGGTTCTCTAGTTGAAACAAAGGAACATTGTAGGTCTTCATGGAAAGTGGTCGTAATTGTCCGATTTTAACAAAAATTGGAATCTCTCTACCAAGTTTAGCAAAACTCCCTAATACCAAATTTCATCAAAATACGTCCAGAGTTTCCCAGATTTTAACTAGCGGACGGACGGACGGAAATGACATTCCCTCACCTATATACGTTCACTTCGTGCAAAGAACGCATAATAATACTATATAGTATGTAATATAGTGCAAGTATACTGGTGCATCGCCACTACTAAAACACGAAAATCTCTAAAAACGGGCTTCAGAATTATCTCAGGCGAATGTTTTACGAGTATAAATTTTACTTCTTTTATTTTTTAAACGTAGTTATCCCATGAAATTCGGAATAAAAACGGTCATTTGTGTCACGAAAAGAGTACTTATTATTTTATCGTTAGGCACAATGAAAAATTAGGCTTCGCAGAAAGTCGTTTCGTTATACGTCGCACGTAAAGGAACGGAATCTACGAACTGTTTAGCTATTATGTGGGACTCAACGCAAAATTACCCAAGTTTATTATATTAAACTAGACTTTTAGCCTGTCAGTATAACGGGAACAAAAATTGTGTTATTATCCAATTTTATGAATCCAATCTTATTATCGGATTCGATTTTAAATGTTGTAATCGCTTACTAATTTTTCGAATGAAAAAATACATCAATCAATAATTCAAAGTGGTTTCTAGGGTTTGTTTATTTTTGTTGGCACAACAAATAGCCTAAATAAATCCTACATTCTTTGAAAAAGAAAGAAAAATTATATTATAACTGCTGAATTCTGGTGAGCAAATACGTTAAATTTATCTTCATAGGCATTATGCGTTTCACAGACGAAAAGAAGCAGAAAATTGATACGAATAAAAGCTAAAACGAAGAAAGAATATTATAAATCAGTATACTTTTAATTATATAAATATTTTCAATCTATAAATCAGCATAATATTAAACAAATTTAACCTTAGCGATGGATAAAATTATATACTAAAATGCTAATGAACAAATAATAGAATAATGTTGCATTTGGACTTTTATTTTATCGAATGGCAAAACATTAATTTATATGCTAAAATGGTATGCGAATGAGCTAGATTTCTAGTGTTTGTTTGTTTTCGTTGCTACAACAACCGAGATATACAAAAATGCAGAAGTAGGCTGCTATTATTATTTCATTGATTTTTTCCTCTCATTTAACTTAAATCTTATGAAAATTTACCTATCCGTAATTTACGTATTATCTAGGCGAATTAAATCCTGAAAGAGAGAAACCAACTTGTAGAAATTACGTAACTGGAGAAGGAAAGGGACGGGATTGAGGGAGGAGGGATGATAACGGTAGGAGAACAGACGTTTAAAGAGGAGAAGAAGAAAGAGAGGGAGAGATGTGCGAGAAGAGGCGAGGAAAGAGGAAGCCGGGTCTCTGCGTCGGAGTGGCAGGGATTTAAATGAGGGATGGGAACGTGTACCCCTGACTCTTTATTAGTGCCCCAAGGGTCCCAAAGATGGCACCTCTCTCGGTTCTCTCCCCGTGGGATCCTGTTTTTCTCCAGAAGGTAGTGTGATGACGGAAGAGCGACGCTAGGCAGGAGGGAAGGGATTCATGGAATATTTAAGGAGCATAAAAACAACCGCGTGCTTATGTTATTCCTTTTTTCCCGGGGCCCGGGAATAATTTAAGAAGGAAAGCGTTGAAGTTTTAATTGAAAACGTGCTAGGGTCCTCGAGGCAATCAAGTAACCTCGTGCAACAGTAACTAACTGCCGACGGAAACATTTGGCGTAGGACTTTGATGGCGGCGGGTTGCATTCCATTAGGCTTGCGGCCGAGTTGATAAGTAAAACCGGGAAGACTTTCGCTTTCATCTCAAGGAAGAAGTTTTCGGCGAAATTAATGTGAAGGGAATCGGAGGAAAACGATGAATATTCGGAATAATTCGGGAAATGCGTCGTTTTTCTCCATTTTGTCGCATTTTACGAATTGGAAATCTTATTAAAAATGGGGATTTTTCCCCAGAGAAGCGATTTTCCTGCAGATGAGGCATATTAAAAAAAATTATTCTACCGCCTTAATGAAGAAATTTATCGCCGTTTAACGCTCAAGAGGTGGGAGATAATGTAAAAGGGACGGCCTCTTAACGCGATAATGAAAGGGCATAAAAGACGCCTTCAGAAGCATAAACGTGTATGTCTGCGTTGTCCAATCCCTTCGCCGCTCACCAAATGTGGTGAATCGGCCACAGACCTGTGGTGATATGATATGCTTTCATTGTTAGGGTGGTCTCAGGATTTCCTAGAAGTGAGAATGATCCCTGTTAAAAATGCATCGAAGGCAATGCATTGTCAGGACTACAGGACGATAAGACCACATTTGCACTGCCGAAGATCATCACAAGTATTCTCATTAAAAGGCTGAAGAAATGCTAGGAGAAGATCAATTCTGTTTCAGAAAGGATGAGAAACCAGAGATGTTATCGGAATAATGAGAATGGTATCAAAAAGAGCAATGGAGTACAGCAAACAGTGCTGCAACTAGCTATTTTAGCACCCGTGAAAAACTACCAAATATGTATCCTCTCCATAAAAAATTTCCAAATACCTACATGGATTTAGGGCGAACAATTAATATATAAAAATACACTATAAAAGATATAATTTCTTACTATAAGTGTAAATAATTTAAATACATAATTATAAATATGATTACATACATAATTACACACAAATTAAATACAGAAAGTATAAATATTTTAATATTAAAGAGTTATTCTATGTGATTTTAATGCAGCAAACTCATCAATAGCATCATCGAAATTTATAGTTTCTGCTCTGCGTAATGTCTGGAACAAGTATAGTAGTGAAAACTCCCCTGTCCTTGTGACATGCACAACTTGCCTTTAACAATTTTTGCGCGCCTTCTTTAGTTACGCCCGGGGCAGATGCTCCCCTTACCCCGCCCTAGTTACGACGCTGACAGCAAAGATTGCTGAATATGTTTCGTCGATTGGCCGAAGGCCTTCGATATAGTGAATTGAGTAATGGTCATAAAGATAATGAAGGGCGCAGGCGTCGATTGGAAAGATAGGCGACAGATCAGGAATCTGTACGTACATACATTTGTGAAAGTCAGATTTGAAAAAGCTGATACAAGCGGAATGAGTATTAGCAGAGAAGTCAAGGTTTTTCCCTGCCGCCGATTCTATTCAATATGGTACATTTATGGAGAAAAGCTAGTGGAGGAAGCACTAGAAATCACGCAAGATTTCAAGATTGGAGGAAATAAGGTTTTCAGGGTTAGCACAATTCGATATCAAGTGTTTTATTGCCGTGATTTGAATGTATACGATACGAACTTGTGTTAAATCTATTTTTACTTTTTTATATACGTAGTATAAAGTACCTATTGTATTCATGAAAGAAATCGATTTCAAGATGTCAACGGAAATACACGTTTTGAGACCCCCTGAACACGTTTTGACCATTTTCTCGATGATGTCTGTGTGTGTGTGTATGTATGCGATAGCTTTTTTGTGGGTGCTCTAACTCAAAAACTATTAATTAGGTCAACGCGAAATTTTACATTTAACATTTTTATAAAAGTCAGAAGACCTGATTAGTTTTTGGTAAAAATTGGTCAACCGGATGTGGGTGTTTACTTTTGTTACTTATCCGTTATTTTGAGATATTTCTTTAATATGCGATATGTAAATTTAAAAATGTATTGGAATAAAAGTTGTAGAAAATTAAATTTTCTACAGCCTTTGAAATATTTTTCCATATGCATTGTTTAAGAGATATCTTATATTTTTAGCTGCCACCACCACGCCACCTACCGTCAACTATTGTTAACGATTGACTCTTAGTTACGTCTTAGTAACGCTCCTTTTTCTTTTCTTAATTGTTGGAGCATTGTGGCTATATCCAATATCAGAAGGCTATGGTTTGAGTTTATTTCTGTTCTATGTCAAGTCTAAAATTTTCTCCCAGTTTCTTAAAATATTTATTATTATGTAACCAATTTGGAATTTTTAGAAATATTACAGATATGGAGAAAGTCATGTGGTGGTCACATCAGATTCAAAATGATAGCTTCGTGGGTCTCAGAAAACGATCTCGAGAGCAGCATGCGGCCCGCGGTAACTCACCACTGGTTTAGGAGCAGTTAGGTCGACAGACAGACAGACGGACAAACTGAACGTATGAACGGATTATTTTGAAAAACCCGTTAAAAATACCTGGAACATGCTATCTTTCTTATCAGTGAGTTATCATGGGGATAAAATAAAGGAATAGAGTCCGTAAGCTAAAATACAGCAAAAAAGACTTGATCAAAACGAGGAGTATATAATTTCGCTTCTTTTTACGTGGATTAAAAAAATATAAGATAAGATATTGAAAGAAGATTCAGAGATGCAAGAGGTTAGTTTCCGAGGTAGATTTAGTTGTATCAATAGGTTTACTTAGCCTTAAGTTAGGCTTGATAATGAGCTGGCGAAAATTCTGAGCATCTGTTTATTTTCTCGTGTTAAAGCGCGAATTTAAGTGAGCGCGTGCTTGTTTTAGAGCGAGTGTTTGTGTGAATCAGTTTGCGTGAGAAAGAGTAAGTGAGCGTGTGTGTGTGGCAGAGGGTGCAAGCGGGAGTGAGAGAGCGGGAGTGAGAGAGCGGGAGTGAGTGAGCGAGGGAGTGAGCGAATGAGTGGGAGCGAGTGAGTGAGTGTTAGAGAGTGCGAGAGAGCGAATGAGTGGGAGCGAGCGAGTGCGAGAGAGCGAGCGAGCGAATGAGAGCGAGTGAGTGAGTGAATGGGAGATAGTGGGCGTCTGCGCGTTTGTCTGCGTGTAAGTGGGCTCACAAGAATGCCGAACAAGGAAGAAAGGCTGAAAAAATGCTAGAAGAAGATCATTTTGATCTCAGAAAGGACGAGGAACCACAGATGCTACCGGAGTAATGGGAATCATATAAGAAAGGGAAAGAGAGTACAGACAAGATCGCAGCGCATGTGTCGTCAACTGGCAGAAGGCCATTGATATAATAAATATGGTAATGCTGTAGAGCAGCGCTTCCCAACCTTTTTCACTTCGCGAACCCCTTGAGCTAACCAATTTCTCGTCGCGAACCCCTTGGATTAACCTTTTCTCTACGCAACAGTTTTGGCGGCGAACCTCTTATAATGGAGAGTATATTTTGTAAAAACAAATCTTTTTGAACGCGTTTGATTCATGAAAAATAAATATTTTATATAGCGCATAGTATGTAAACGTTAACAATAAAATCAGAATCTCTAATATTCTCATCAGTTTCTAGTTAGAACACTGTAAAATTCAAATATAATTCTTGAAGCATAAGAGAAATTGAAAGTAAAACCATGCAACTAATTTGAATGAAATTAAAATATTGGCAAGAGTTGGAGAATCAAGAAATTGAAAAAGACGCCATTACCAAATTTTTCTCGCGAACCCCTTAGTTTTATTTCGCGATCCCCTAGGGGTACGCGAACCACCGTTTGGGAAACGCTGCTGTAGAGGATATTAGAGGTGTATGCTGAAAAGAAAGGAGAATGATCTGGTGTCTGTACATGGATTAAGTTGTGAAGGTCAGATTGGAGAAAGCTGATAACAGAGGAGTAAATATTGGTAGATGAGTAACACCAAGTTGCAGCCTATGCCCGTTCCTCTCCAATATATACCGAGTAAAGATAAAGGCTATGATAGAAGGTTCATCAGATTTCATTAATAAATAATAATAATAATAATAATAATAAGTTCCGAGTAATGAAAGTGCTTGGCAAAGCCCGTACCTCATTGAAATAACCTGCTCAAAAGCTGTGAAATACAAAAGTAAATAATATAATAATAACGCATGCTTATGTTCAAGCACTTCCAGCAAAAAAGGACAAGTAGAATGATATTAACAGGTAAAAAACATGCAATGAAAACAAATATAAAAATATCCTAGGTCATGCGAATATCGGAAAAAAGAATAAAATTCGAACATATGTATTGATGGAAAGTCATAAGAACAAGTATCAGATTATAAATAGTTGTTTAAGAAGTGTCATAACAAGAAATGCAAATGCACCGATGTAGTAATGACTAGAATAGCGAAGGCAAAAACAGATTTCAGAAGAAAGAAACTTACTCTGCAGGGGCAAATACAGGAAGATGTAGTAAAGAAATTGTTAAAATGCTATCTATAAAGTATCGCTCTGTATGGACTATAAACATAGACACTTAAAAAATTATATTAGGGAAGAACTAGTGTTGCGACTATCATAAGGGGCGTCTGCTGTTGTATACATTTGATGGACAAAATTATAGGTAAGTGTTTATCAGGGAAGATTTGGCGTTCATTTCGTATCGTATATATTATGCCACATATATTATGGGGAAAACTAGAGCAGACTGATATGTATTGAATGGAGGAACTCACAAAGGAGGAACTTCCAGCAGGACAAAACTTGCGTTGTGTTAGCATTTAGACAACGCAAAAATTGCATTATGGTCAAGACAGGCTTAAGCTTCGAGTTTCCTGACATTTATGAGTTACTTGGATGTCATCTTTTAGTAGTCTTAATCATCGTGGACAATACAATGAACCACTCCATACCCATAAATATTTTTCTTTAGCTGATACAACGATTATTTTTATCAATTCGTGGATAGTCTTACTTCGGATTCAGGTCGTCATATAGACTTTCGAGCGCCGCATGGTTCATCATCGCTTCATTCACAATTCTCCGAATATCTTTTTCGCCACTCAAAAATTCAATCCCCGTTGATTGCATTTTTAATCATCTGAAACGCATCTGTACATGCTTTTCCAGAGGTGTACAAAAAGTATAAAATATAGTGGTTGCATTCATAAATTTCTGATGGGTATTCCAAAAAACACTTTATTCTATGAGCGTGGCATAGAAACTGACAAGAACTTGTCAGGTGCCTATGAAGCTGATAATGCATGAGTGAAATGTTACGACTTCAGTAAGAAACTATTTGGCCTGATTCCGCAGAAAAAAATTGTCCTGTTAATTTCCGATCAGCCCTGATATTTACGTATATATGAAGTCCAGAAAACGAATAAAAAACTCTAGGTCATAAGTTTGCTTATACTCGGATTTTGTATTATAATAATGTCTGTTATCATATGCCTAGTTTTTAAGTACAGTACGCATACTAATACTTACACTCTTTTGGAGAAATATATGAGCCTTAGCAGTTAATGCAGCATAAGACAACATGAAACCTATTTAAAGATTAAGCACTTTTCTCATTAATTTTTTATATATTTAGTATTACGTGGCGAATATATTTAGGCATGCGTTTGCTACAGGTTTGGCGAACCTCGTAATCCTGTTGGACAACGCTGATACAGGCGTTAGAATAGAATAGATTTGATCCACCGATTTTCATAATATAAGTTAAACTAATTACTCGTGAAGGTTAGCAATGTTTTTATTTATGTATTCATTGCCTCTTATTTACAGCAGAACCGTAAAAATGTCCGTTATCTTTTTCGGCAGTTCTTCAGCGTTATATACAAAAAGTAAAAAAATAACGCCTTATGGTTAGATCGCATACGTCCGTCTGTCCGTGTTTCATCTCCATAAATATTGAGTGGATTTTCACGAAGTTTGGTACTAAGGATTTTTTGGACAATGAGACATAAGAAATGGATAAAAATGGTTCAAATAACCAAAGCAGATTTCTATTTTTCTATGACCAGTAATAGTTCTTTCGAATCACTATTTATGCATCGTTTTGCAATTTTTTGACATCATATCAGGCCATTAATATCTTTGTTTTAAAAACACGTTAACATAGTTCGTAAAGAACGCCTCAGGTTTTGAACGTATGCACACATTGAGTGTGCATCTTTCCTCTCTTGTTTTTCAAATGGCGGCTTCGAGAAAGAACAATCCAGCGCATCATACGGGTAGAGTCAAATTGACAAACTACGTCTTTCCGATTAGCCATAAAGTTATTGAGAAAACAATTTTCGAGTTTCGGCTGAAAACAAGCCGCCATCAGTGGTGATTCATTGATAGTAGATTAGGGAGTAGTAGTTCTTTTGGAAACTGCCATCGATGAATCGCCACTGACGGTGGCTGCTTTGTAGCCTAATCGTGCATTCCGAGCTGTTTCATGGTAAATGGAGAAACGTATTTTGTCAATTACGACCTTCAATGCAGGCTGAACCATAGGGATTCACCAGACGCTTCCAAGCTCCAGAACAACCGTGAATAAATCACGAAGCCAATTATGCGGCATTAAAAAAATTGACGAATAAAAAGATATCTTTCCCACGTGCTTGTTATTTCAGCTCTCAGAAAAACAGTGGAGATCTTCTCCTGTATCCCATAACTTCCTTTCTTCCTCCTCCACTATCTCTCCCCTCTTCCCCTTCTCAACCCTCCCCTCTTCCCCTTCCCAACCCTCCCCTCTTCCCCCTCCCCATCCCAACGTCACATCTCCCGAAAACTCGGATTAGCAAAAAAAAACACTCGGAAAATTTTAAACTGAACAGCAAGCTCAGAGCGAAGCTAATGTCCCAAATTAGTCTAACAACCCGAGATCAAGAATCACTATCATTATCCTTCCGCATCGAGGAAAACAAGGAGCCAAAAAATCAATCTCAAGATACAAAAGAAAAAATGACGAGGCATCGCGGGGAAAACGTTCCTTTGTCAACTGCGAAGCCCTTCCATTCTTATCGTGAATACAAAAATGAAACGAAATTTAAACAATTACGCGCGACGCAAAAATAACGATAAAATTAGCCAAACGTTGGCAGGATTTCCTGTCTATGTCCTTCTATCCTGAATAGTCCGTTTTTAAGACCTGATAAAAAAAAAGAAAGCTTCTCGCAACTAAACCAATTGAGTCCCATACACGTTTTCTCTCCTTTACATCCTTGTATCCTAGAGTTTATTCTACATGGTTACGACAAGTCGTGTACCCATGGAGGGGACTCACTCTCTTTCTCTGCAGTTGCTGCGCGGGTGGGTGAGAGGTCGGGGAGGGGGGGTTGGGGGGGGGGGATTTGAGGGAAAGATGGAGGAGAAAATGGAAAGGGATAAATTAACAAGGAGGGGTGGGAAAACGAGTTAGTTCGAACATAAAAAATGAAGGGGTAAGGGAGGCAGAGTGGAATAGAGAGAGAGAGAGTGGGAGGAGGGAAGGGCACGTGCTTGAAATTCATGAGAAAGGAGGCGGAGGGAGCTCGTAGGTGTCGGAGGAGGATACGGCTCCACCTGAAGTTTTAAAAAAGGAAAAGCCCAGCGCCATCGTCAACTCTCGGGCATATGCTGAAGCCTTCTCCTTTCTTCCAGTTAGGGAGGAGGAAAATGATAAGGACCAGAGAGAGAGAGAGAGAGATTAGATCAGTAGGAGGAGGTGACTGGAGGAAGTTAACAGAGGAAACCTGTAAACGTTGCCTTAAATAGCTCATCAACGAAAATGACCATTGTAACGAGCGCTAAAAAGGAAAAACCGGATAAGGTCCTATATTACCGCGATAGCGTTCCACACCGTAGCGCCCTACTTGACTAAATAAAACGGCCAGGAAGAGGAGCTGAAGGAGGTGGTTGTAGTAGTAACTGCCTTTCGATAACAATGAGACGCTTTCCGGCTTTATTACTCGTAAATATTGAAAATGTTTCTTTCAAAAGCGATTTATTTAAAATTTCATATTTACAATGATTTCACAGTATTCATCAAAACATTATGTTGATAGGAACTTTTTTATAATCTAAATTTTAAGGAATTCACTTTTTAAAACCTTAAACAAAATAACTAAACAACGTAGTTATAGGAATGTACAAGGTACAGTCTTATAAAAATGAGGTTAAATTTATTTTTTTTAACAGTGTGTGATAACAATTTAGGTATTAATATACGTAGATTCTTATAAAGTTATTGCTCAACAAATTGAACGAAGGTATTAGTTTCTTCGAAGGAATTGAGGGCACAACCATTTGTTTCACCTACGTATTGTTCAGTGGATTCTCTTCCTGAATCTAATAACACATTATAAAATTGAAGGAGTGGATTTTTTTTCCAATCAGTACCAAAATGAGCGGAAAGCAAGATAAATACATCTCAACCCTTTATGGGGTTTAATCGCATACCAAGAACATTAAACAGAAATCAAAATTAGCGTGCGTCTGACAAAAATGAATCTAAGAGAAACTTGATAATAATATTGGAGTGCTCATACCAGAGTTAATATCAATTGGGTCAATCTGCAAGAAATTTTTGGCCCCTTTTGTAATAATTTTATAGACTCCTGTATGGAATATGTAATTTACTTCTCCCCTCACAGACACATTGTTTTCTCCCTTACTTTTGAAGAAAAGACGCTTAGATGGGTGGAACTGCAAATGCCACTCTCTTGGAGATTATAATGACTGCCTGAACAACTGTCTTCCAATCCTTCACATTGCCAGCCATAGGTATGATCCTGCCATGGTTGGAAAAAATATTCTCATACTCTTCCGGCCTGATAATTACATCTTTCTTTGTTATCCCCTTCTCAATTCGGGCCAACGCTTTAATGGATGGAAGGAACCTCCAAGTCACGAATGTTGGTGGGAGGATACATTAACATCCAGTAAGCGATCATACCATACCAACTAGTGCTTGTCATCCCGGGATCCCGGGGGTAAAATGGTTTTCCCGTTTCCAGGGAAATCAATTGAATATCCCGGGAATTCCCGGTATATCATGAAGAGAATTTTACTCTATAGCTTTTATCGTCCATGTGGTTTCTAAAGGGACCACTACCAAGACTATCTTTGTTTCCAAGTCGCTTAGTTTCACTTCTAATGCAATAATAAGGAAGAAATTTATATAGAGCACTCACAAATGCTTGAATTCTCGTGAGAATATATACACTGAAGCCTTGATTTCACGTCCTCCGATTTGACGTTCTCCTTTTCCGCTCTCCTCAAATTTACGACAGGAATTTGAAGTCCGGATAATATGTAAATGCCACAGATTTTACGTTTATAGTATTCCCAATTACAATTCAACTGAATTTTTTTTCCATATTCTCTAATTAAAGTACTATATTAGTGTATTCCATGTTCAAAAATAATTTATAAGAAAACAAAAACGGCTGAAGACCACTGTGCTATAGGGTGAGTTGACAATTATACAGATTGTCTCCCAAATTGAGCATATGACGACAAATTGTTTGAGGTATCAAAGTTCAGGTTTTTCTCACGACTGCAGCCGGTCTTTTCATAACCAAAATATGCACATCACTGTGCGATCGTAGTCTGAACACATTATGTTTTCTTAAAAGTTACTATAAATCAATTACTAATAGGAAATAAGAATTAGAATACTGTTGTCGATATGATTTTGTATTTATATGATAAATGTATGCTAACGGTATAGATGTTTCAATTCATATTTTATTTTACATACCGTGTGTATTGGTAACTATATTTTTATAATCAATATAATAAGCGAATTACAGGTCAATAAATAAATGCTAATTTCAATAATTTTTTATTTTATCCGTGTAACTCATATTTGTTAATGATTTTAACACATTTTTTTCGAACTTCTCAGAGTTCCAGGATTGATTAAAAACCGAGAAACACAAGCACTAGTATAAACATCAATATGCAAGCTTTTTGTCTGATACGAGGATCAAATAAATAAAATGGAGTAATTTTCTACTAAAACATTATATAACCTGATTGAATTGATAAATCTAGAGTAAAATTACTTAATAAGATTTACCTGTTCATAAAAAAAGTTGTAGCACTATTTTTATTTTATTCTTATCAACCGTGGGTAATAAACAAGCAATTGCTAACCTTATTTTTATTTTTTCTTTCTTTTTAATTGGTTTTTAAATTGTTTATTGGAATTCCGGGATATTCCCGGGATTCATAATTTTGAATCCCGGGATTGTGAAAGAACCGGGAAATGACAAGCGCCATTACCAACCACAGCGGTGTTTTTATTTTGCCACCCACATCCATCGGCAACAAATCTTATTGCGTGAACATGCGGAGGGATTATTATCAAAGTTTGAAGGCAGCGAAACACAGCAGAAACAATTTCGTTGTAGCCTTTGGCGTGCTCGTTTTAATTACAGTGGTAGACACAGCAATTTTCAATCGTTTGCACCGTTGTAAAATTGTCTTTATATGACTGCCTGCTGTAGCAGACGATCTGATCTGGAACTTTAAGGCAGCACCTGGGAGTCAAAGGATATTTATCACGACATTATGCCGTCTATCTTTTAGCGAATCATAAAATGCTCGACATTTCAATGAGTGGACCCTCTTTTCCAGGATAAGTCTGTTCTTCACCTCCTCATCGGTACTGCATTTCAGTTTTTCCACAGATTGCGCACGGGTCGAGCAGGCATCGGGTCTTGGCGTCACGAATCCAATGTTATAGCAGAAATTAAAGACTTTGCGGAAAAAGTGCTCGTTAACGATAAGGTCAGGGTCAGACACACCTTTTTTATACATTCTGTACATTTTTTAAATGTTTAATGAAGAGTCCAGGAACACGCTTGCCGACGACTTGCTTCCACAGTTATAGGTTTCAATAGCTTGAAATTTAGCAATAAACGCTACAACTGCTTCCTTCTTATGTGAGAAAGCTCTTGACCTCGTGTCTCCACCTCTCTTTTCTCCCTTTTCCACTGGCATACACCCTGTCAAGCAGTGCATCTTCACCACTCGTATAACGCGGCGTTTCCTTAGCAGCAGGATGTTCGAAAAGGTTTCCCCACATACAGATATTGTTTTTTTAAATACAAACTTTCTAACAAAGTACTGACCAGTCAGTTCCCTATTTTCAGGCTTGGGTTCCCTCATGGCTCTGCCAGTCTTAACTGATCTTGTGCATTTTAAAACAAAAGCATCTTGTAATACTTTCGTAGTTGACCGATAAAACTTTGAGTGGAATGCTTTCACATCTTTTGTTCAAGTAGAGCGGAGAAACTTGGAAGTTTTAGTCGAATGTTTGCAGGTTGGCATTTTTGGTATATCAGGAGATGAATACCTAAAATTTGGAACAGAAATGTAGTTGATGGTTAATAAAACTGCTTGTTTACTATGAAGTTAGTGGTTACAAACCTTTCCTTCTTCTGCAAATGTTTACTCCACGTTTCGATGCATCTCTTCTTTTTTCTAGGCTTATCTGTCTCTTGGGGATAACTTTCCATTTCCAAGTACAAGAAATGAAAACTAATTAACCTTAAAACATACGATAAATTGTTACAGAAGAAGATTGCACTGCTTACGTTGCTAAGTAAGTGCGTGTTCTGCCAAATCATGACAGAACGCCCACAGGCGCACCTGGTGACAGCTATAGGAAATATGCAATTGTCCGGTTTTGAAACTAACTCTAAGTTTTCCTCACTATTTTCACACGGTTTATGGCCACTTTTGGAAGCAATAACAGCACCAGTGCCATTAAACTTTAATTTAATGCATAAAAAAATAATTTCAATGTTTTGTCAGTTGTCCGGTTTTGGAAATAGACGATTCATTTATACATACTGGTATCAACAATCTTTGAACTCATACATTTGTTGATTGTACACCTTAATCGATTAATTAGATAAAAAATGATTGCTTTAATTACCTACCAACATTTTCAATTCGTTGATTCATTAACTTGGCAAACATTATCGCGGCATCTCTAAAAAAACAACCGCATCACTAATTTCGGAAAACACTGATGTGTAGGCAATATAGATTAATTAAATCAGGCGGAATACGAAAGCAGTTCGACTTTATTGCTCGCCAGTCCAACGCAGTCTACCGAGGTTATTTGAACAGCCGGAATTTCGTAAATTCAAGCTATATTAGGCCGGTAATTAAGCAGGCGGGATCAAAGGTGCCGATAGAATCTCGGATTCCGTGTTATCAAAAGTTTGAAGACAAAGATATAACATTAGGGAAAGTTCTATTCCACCAATCCATTTTTCGGAGCGTTTCGCTTGCAGCACGAACGCCTATTAGTTTCGGTCTGTCCGTCCGTCTGTCCGTATGTTCGTCCTCGGCTTCTACCGAACGGATTTTTATTAAATTTGATGTCAAGGACTTACACAGTCTAAGGCAATAAGAAAATCACATATACGAATTTCGTAAATTAATCAGGGATACCACTTTAGTGGTGACAAAAAAAGAACTTTTCGTCATATCTCGTAAAGTATTAGTCATACCGCAATAGTTTTCAGATAAAACGCGTAGAATTAATAACGTCGAGTTTTTCTTTTCCTATACATATTTATCGTAGGCATAGCCGTTATCATGAAAATCAAATAAGAAAGTCTTAATTCTAGTTGAACTTGGAAATTTCTTGCACGGTTACTTCATCATTGTTACTAACATACATTTGCAATCTCAAGTTCAAAAAAGTTCATTTAAACGTTTCTTTCAAATACTCCATTGCACGAAAGGCGCCCAGTTGTGATTTGATATTTTTGGTAAAGGGAGAAGAACTGTTTAGTTTTTGATAAAAGTCGGTCATACGATAGTGGATACTCTTGTCAAATCCGTTATTTTTTTTAAATTTTTACTTTAATATTTGATGAATGTAAAAAAGTATAGGATTAACGTTTTATGAAATGCAATTTTCTGCAACGTTTGTTAGAAATGCTTTCCCATATGATGCATTGTGAAGAGATTATAAAAACCTAAATGTTTTAGCTGCCACCACCATACCACCTACTGGCAACTATTGCAAACAATTTACGCTTAGTTACGTCTTAGTGACACTCCTTTTTATTTTCTTAATTGTTGGAGCTTCCGGACTATATCTAATGTCAGAAGGCTATGGTTTAAGTTTATTTCTGTTCTTTTTCAAGTCTTTAAAATTTTCTCGCACTAAAAATATTTATCATTTAACCTATTTGGAATTTTTAGAAATACTACAGGTATGGAGAGAGTCGTGTGTTGGCCACATCAGATTTTTTTCTTTAAGCGAGCGGGCGCGGTCTTTCCCCGACGGAAGATAAGTTTTCAGTATTTGACCCTTTCGAGGGGAAAACTGCTATGGCGGTAATAACTGGAGTAGAGAGAAACAGAGACAGAGAGAGAGAGAGAGAAAGAGAGAGTTCCGCGCATTGTTTAGGGAAAGTTGAGTGTAGACTCTGGTGGGAATTTTTTTATGGAAAAGGTCGCAAGAATGTAGAGAGAGAGAAGGGGGGGGGGTGATGTAGGAGGGAAAAAAGGGGAAAGAAAAAGTGAAAGAAAGGAGGAGAATGGAAGGCGGTGGGAAGAGAGGTAAGATTGGTAGAGAAAGATGGTAGAAGGGGCGGTATGGGATCTTTGGGTTTGGGTGGCGTGGGAAGGAAATAGGGAGATAAGGGCATCAGGCGGAAAAAAGAGAACTCTGAACGAGAAGGGAGAAAGAGAGGGAAAAAGGGAGAGAGAGAGAGGGAGAGAGAGGGGGAGAGAGAGGGGGAGAGAGAGGGGGAGAGAGAGAGAGAGAGGGAGAGAGAGAGAGGGAGAGAGAGAGAGGGAGAGAGAGAGGGAGAGAGAGAGAGGGAGAGAGAGGGAGGGAGAGAGGGAGGGAGAGAGAGAGGGAAATAGGGAGAGAGAGGGAGAGAGAGGGAGGGAGAGAGGGAGGGAGAGAGAGAGGGAAAGAGGGAGAGAGAGGGAGAGAGAGGGAGAGAGAGAGGGCGAGAGAGAGAGGGAGAGAGAGGGAGGGAGAGAGAGGGAGAGAGAGAGGGAGGGAAAGAGAGAGGGGGGAGAGAGAGGGAGAGAGAGAAAGGGAGAGAGAGAGAGAGAGAGAGAGAGGGAGAGAGAGAGGGAGAGAGTGAGAGAGAGAAAGGGAGTGAGGTTGGAAGGGGAAAAGGAAAGGAAGGTTCCGGAAAAACAAATCCTCTAGGAGATTTATTAGGTGGAAGTTCGAACGGGAAAAAGGAATTATGCAAAAGGGAGGAAAACGAATAAGATTTCCGCATTAAAGAGACGGAGTTTAAATGCTTTTCCCACTCTTTCCTCCACCTCTTTTCCTCCGGAGCTGACTGTCGCTTCTTCCTCCGCCCCGTTCTAGCAAAGATGCTTTGTTTGTTAAGTATGATATATATATATATATATATATATATATATATATGGGAACGGGATATTTGCGCATGGCTTCTGAACGGAGCTCGAAACATTTCTTGCGGTTAATGTGCCTCGCGGTGGCGTTTGCTTTATTTAGTTTTTTTCTCCGGAAATTCGAATCGGCATAAATGTCTGAGACTTTTATTTACGGACTGATTCTCTCACTATATTTTTTAAAACTGCCGTGTACTGGAACTACGGATTTCACAAAAGTAAACCGCCTCGATGAACGCGGGCGGCGTGGTAAATAAATCACTATCGAATGGTAATAAATACGCTGCGCATATAAAAAAAATCTCTAATTGATTTCTAACAGACGATAAATTAATGATAAATAAACGTCTTAAAATATACGTTAAATCGCGCTAATATGTTCATGCATCGACAATAATATAAAAAGCGAATACGTGACTCGTTTCGACGTGTTTTTGTCTCGTGACCAATGCTCCAACATGGAAGGACGAAATTCTGTTTTCAACGGTGTCTCAGCTACTTATTATTATCCATACGGTTGTGATTTATGTTTTTATGGTAAACTGCTAGTAGAAGTCTCATCTATTAGCACTTAGCACATGAAAATGTATACGTTATAAAGGAGAGTGCCATTTTTGTGGCAGTGTGATAGATAATCTAACAATGCATCACGGACTACATATCTTTTGGCATATATAGATCCTTTTTTGTTTTGTCGATGGAAAATTACCAATGAACTAGTTGTGCTTCGTTGAAATTTCAGCAAAAGTAAGAAAAATTTCGTAAATGTTATTTTAGTTTATGATCTAATGCAGTGGTGTACAGCCTTTTTTTATTGGCGGGCCGCATCTGTGTCTGCAAATTCCTCGGCGAGCCGCATTGGCAGTTGCCATTTCTTCGGCGGGGCGGATTAGAGATTCAATCAGAATTTATCTATATGAAATAGCCGTTAATGTTTTAATAAAAGATTTCGAATTGCATTCACAAAAGATGTGAAATTGTGTACGAATGTATGCGCCTTTTTGTGATGCTATGAGCGATAAGAAAAATCTTCCATATTTCGATACGAATGGCGCACTATTTTCGCCCATTCCTTTCGTACATTCCGTAAGTCCTATAAGATCCACTTGCTATAACATTCATTCGAATGTTAAAATCATAATGGTAAATATAAAAAAGAACATTCTTTTCCCTCCACAAGAAACGAAACCGTCGATCTCGAACAATTATCGTAAATAACCAAGTATTTCTCGAATGATAAATAGCTCTTGGTTCAATTCAATTTTCAGAAACGAAGCGAATAAAAAGATGGCGATTATCGTTGCACGCGATATGACGTAAAAGAATCTCGAACCGAAACGACTTTTGATTATTTTTTTCCGGCGCATGTGCGAAGGACACGACACTCTTTAAGGGTTATGAGCCCATATCGAAGATGAAATGCATCAAAACGGATCGGAAAAAATGTATGGCAGAAATAGGTCTATGGAAATAATTCAAGAAACCATTAAAAATCATTTTCACTTGATTGGGTAGGTGAAATATTTGCATTTCAGATAATCTTTTCAATTAAAATTTATACACACACACATATAAATATTACAACGGGAATGTCAGTTCCACGAACAGTCGAAGGAAGTTGAGAGAATTACTTTTTTTCCGTCTAGGTTATAAAAAAGAAAAATATACTTAGAAATGTTTTATTATGTTGCCAACAAATTATGCATGAGTTTATATTTGAATAAAATACATTCCTATTAACTGTCTTTTCTTATTCACACTCATGTTTTTCACTGGCTCAAACAGCGCGAAAACATTTTACTATTTGAGCGATATTTCTTTTTGATATCTTTACAATTATTGACTTTAATATGTAGAAGCAAATGAATCAACACGAGCCAAATAATTGAACTTTTAAAGTAATTATTAGTTTTTATATTATTGCTTAATTGTTGATGCGGTATTTTTCGTTATTGACGGAGAATTACCAACAAATCTATATACAAAGTGGTTTAAAATCCTCGTTAGAATATTTATTCTATGCCACCATATTTTTTTATCAATTCATTTCTATTTAAATTTTTCTGATTCATGAACTATACCACTATCACTATACAAGTATATTGCCCGCCAAAAATGACGGCTTTAAATCGATAAAAAACGGAATTAAAAGTTTTAACTTTTAACTCTCACTATTTATATTGAGCTTGTTTCTCGCAGCAGTCTGTTGTCAAGATGAACAAATTTTGAGATATGGGAGGGGAAGTGGGGAAGGCATTTAGCCTTGAGACAACAATACGAGCTCAAGATTTGTCAATTACGTTGTCGTCAAAGCAGTTGTCGTTAAAATGAAAATTATTGCCCCAAAATATGTGATTTATTAATATGTACTAGAAATTTCTCCGTTGAAAATCAACGGGAGTGTTACATGAATTTCAATTCAACAAGAAAGTGAAGCGCTTGTAATTAATTATATTCGAATACTGTTATTAACCCTTAATTTGTATGGTGGGGTCAGGACTGACCCCAGGCATATTTAAATTAAAAAATATTCACCACGGCCCATTCTAGGCTTTCAAGGTATCATTGTAATCTTATTTCCTAGCCTGAACTACGCTTTAGAGAACCTTGCAGTGTTTTAATTCGTTTTTCCCTTGGGGTCATATTTTACCCCACCATACCATAAGAGGAACTTTACTGTCATAAAATTCCTCCACAAGTAAATCATGTAAATTGCAGATAAATAAACTTTTGTAGGTATGGCATAGTGGAGGCTTTGCTAGCTGGTCAACTGACTTTCCGTTGCGTTATGTTATCTCGGCTACACGATACTTCCTGCCTCGGATCGGCTAACACCGAGGGCCTCAATTGTGTGAACTGCTGTCGTAGCCACGCCAAGAAAGACCCTAGAAGCAGCCAATGATAGGAGGTGCTGGCGGTCAGCGGACCACGCCGAAGAACGGCGGGAGGGAATTTTTTAGCCAGTAGTTGACGGGAGTGCGAGGGCTGCAGAGTGTTTTGGGCAATAAATGTTTAAATCCGAAGTGGCATTTCTTTACCGTTCCCTTTTTGCTCCTCAACGACCCATCTCTCGAGATTAGGCTAACACTTTTGCGTTAATAACATTTAGCAATAACCATAACAACGTTTTATGTAATGTTCAATAGGTTGAAATCCTTGCAGAATACAACCACTGCTTACTACGTTTTATAAAAACTAAAACTAATAGATTATAATGAATAATTTTGTTACGAAATTAATTGATGATAAAAATTCATAAGAAACCTGCCGAAAAATTGAATGCAAGGAACATGGTACGCAGAGAGTTGTATGTGACGCTTGTGCCGACAAATCAGAGTGAGGTAAGCCAATTTATGTTTTGTAAAATTCCTTCACGAACGTACTTGTTGGCTTTTATGCATTCGATAATTGTTTATATTTTTTTGCTTAGGGGGAATAAAAAAACGCCGGAGAAAAGTAGGTATGGTTTGGGGAAGCCTTGGGAAAACAATATGAGTTCAAGATTTGACAATTACATCGTCGTCAAGGCAGTTATCGTTCAAATGGCAACATTTCCCATAAATATGTGACTTAAACGTTTTATACGAGCGATTTCGAGCTGTAGGCGGATAAAGATGAGCAGAATAAGCGACTTTATTAATTAAAAAAAAAGTAGTTTAAATCGGATGATCGCAGGTCAGGTCTTTCGAGTTTTAATTTCCAAAAGAAGAAAAGCCCGCACTACAAAAAGCCGATTTCTGGGTGTTTTCTTGCGAAGAATGGAAATATTCTCCTGGAGTCAAGTCTGAACATTTTTCCTGAATTTTCCATTAGGCAAAGTGTTGTTATTTATGCCTGAACAGATTATTTCTGCCAAATTTCAATTTTCTATCTACATCCTCGATCGAGTTATTCGCGTTTTAATAGCTCGAGACTCAGACCAACGGATGGACGACGTAGCCTTTAATTATCGTTTTTGTGATTCTTTAATTCTTTCAAACCTCTTTTTCTCTCACTATTTCCCAAACCGTCTTCCCTTCTTCTATCTAACTCCCGTAACCTATCGCCCAAACCTTTATTCCATGAATCTTTTACATCCTCGGTATGTTTATTAAAACGTACATCACGTTCCTCAGATTTTCATACTGTTCTTATTTCTATTTGGCTCATTATTAGGATTTTAAATCTTTTTGAAAAGTATTTCAGCTTTTTATGCGTTCCTTCTCGTAAGTAACGCATCGAATGTTGTTTACATTGATTGCTATAAAAACATTTCCCCCTCCTTCCGTCTTTCTCCCCTTCTCGCATTAAAAACCTTCCCAGCACGCTAAGTCCCATAAGGATGGAGGTTTAACAATGTAATTGGCAGGCAGGGCAACATTCCGTTAAAATGCCAAGATTTTTTAAAAATACATAATTCAAACGATCAGCATGAACGATTTTGAGCTGAAGACGAAAATCGACGAATAGAAAAAATAATTCAAAATATATTGTTTATAATGGTCTAAATAGGAAGGTCGTAGGTAAATATTTCCTAATTTTATTTTCCAAAAGAATAAAAGCCCGCACGTCAAAAAGGTCCATTTTCACGTGTTACTTTATAAGAAATAGAAATAATTTTCTGGTGTCGAACCCGGATCGTTTTTCCAAATATTTTTTTCGTCAATCGCTTTTGCCATGTGAATCAAGCAATCCTGGAAACTTTCGAACCATTATCTCTTTCTATTTTTGAGATATAAACGATTTAAAATGATCACCAACCAACCAACACTTGTCTATTATTATAGGAGATACATAGCTAATCGAGTTATTCATTAATTTGGTGGTTCAGAAAACACCTAGAGATGGCCTAATTTCAAATATGAAGAATTAAACTATTAAACAATTTTTTTTAGATACGGCTCGTTCTATGCATTTTTTGACAATCCCACGCTAATTGCAGCTTATCCCTGCTAGGAATAGGGAATGAGAATGCAATGGAACCGTAAACGTAGGCTTAAAATTCGAAATGACGAGACGAGGGAAAAAGAACGCGGAAAGAGCTGCGTGAAGAATGGCGTTTTATGTAATCGGTAATTCCAGCTGTGTTAGATGAGAGCGTGCGCAACGATCCACGGACCAAGTCCCTCTCACGACGTTCGACAAAAGATTTTCAACATCGACAAAGGAAAAGAGATTTTTAAAGGTCAAAAGGGTTCGCGTGGCGGGCGATCGCAGCGCCATCATCGCCGAGAATAATTTAGAAATTTCGCGTCAGCGGACAAGAGCTGCGGCAAAAATTCATTTATTTATTTTTTTAAATTTCTCGAGAATTTCTCTTCCGTAGAGGTCAAAGGGCGTGTGTAGCGCCTCGAACCACGCGTGAATAAAACGATCGTGTTGGCGACCTTTTTTTTTATTCCTTTTTCATCCAGAAGGAAAAAGGATTCCTAGGGACGTATCTCTTCCTCTTTCTTTTTTTTTGTCATCCTTTGCGAGAATCGATTCGGAGAAATGCCTTTCGTCCTTCGGGTTAATTCGAATGAGTAAATAGGGTCGGAAGAGGATTTCCTTCACGTCTTTATTTCTCCCATTCCCACATTTCTCTCTCTCTCTCTCTCCTCTTTGATATCCATCATGCTCTATCCCATTCTGTCTCTCTCTCTCTCTCTTCTCTTTTTTTGTTGCCATTTCCACCCTGATTCGCCACTTTCTCCTTTCACATATACGTAGATATTGAGAAAGCATTGTTATCGTGAAAAAAATTCGACTTCGAGATTTTGATGGAAATACACGTTTTAGGTGTCCCTGGGTCGATAAAAGTGGTTTCCGCCATGGCGTCTGTCGGTCTGTCCGCCGTTCTAGGGCCCAAACGCATACATAAAATCGAATGATATCTCGTATTTGTGTAACATATCATCTTTTGCAGAAAATTTGTTCATAAAAATGGTATTGTTAAAAAACTAAGGGTAGTTTATACTGGGCGATTTTTGGAAAAATTTTATTTACTCAAACATGACTCCCGAGTATTTGATTAAAATCAATCCAATTGTAGAGCCTGATGTCGCAAATAATACTATGTAAGCTGTATATTTCTTGAAATCACTATATGGCGTCCAGTGACATTAAAATGTACGCTAAGCTACCTTACCGAAGCCCTATGACGTCACGCCTCCGCCACAATCCACTAAAAATCTTATTACAGCCTAAACGGTTAAACTGAATCGAAATATATCTCATATATGTGGATAATATCATTCATGATAAATACTCGGAAGAGATGAACGATATTGCGCAACAATTAAGGGTACTTGATTCTAGGATATTTTGAAACAAAATCCGATTGACTCAGAAATGGCTATAAGGATTTTGTTTAAAATCAATCCAATCGTACAGCCTGATGTCACAAATAATACTTACAAAGCCATATGTCCCAAAAATTACTAAATATTGACCAGTGGCATTAAAATATACCTAAACTACGGTTAACTTGGATTTATAAGCACTTTTCTTTTATAAACGTACACAGTCGACCAAACGTATATACATACGTATATGAGAAAGTCTGTGCATTGTATATTGCGCCGTTAGTGCTTGGCTGTCGAAGGGTAAGGACATGCCTTTCACTTCCTCCTGCGAGAGCTTCTGACCTGCGGGTGACCGGCGCTTTAATAGCAGTAGCTGTAGAGTAGCTGTAGCAGCTGTCCTTTCGTAGCCGTATCGTTGTGTAGCAGTAGAAGTAGAGTCGAAGTAACCGTACTGATAAGTAGAACTAACATTTATTTATATTGTTTATTGCAGTATCTCTTAATCCCAATATCGTTATTTTTCAGTAGTATTTTTTCTAGCACTTGCTTTAAAAAAAACTCATATTCAAGTAGTAATTGTTTCTGTAAGAACGTTACGCTGTTTGTGCACTAACTTAACTTGTTTTAACTTGATTATCGCTGTTGGTGTACTAATTTAAATTGTTTTAACGCTTGCTTGTGTTTCTATCTTGCCTGTTTGCTAACGTTGTCTGTGCGGTGAGTCAGCGCTTCCCTTTCACTTTTTACCTGCGTTCCTCTCTAGCGTAGACCTAAAGTCCACGCATTAGTTAGTCACTTAGTACAACCTTAGCTTGAAGTTTAATTTAAATCGTAGCTAGTACGGATTAGTGTTTAGGATGGCTTCACTTAGGATTTCCGTTTCCTCTTGTCTATGCGACGCTGATTTCGAGGGAATGAGGTCTCGAATCACGGAGCTGGTAAGAGAGGTTACGGACCTCCGTCGGAGGGTGGCAAGAGCGGAGTCGGCCCTTGTTCGTGTTGGGAGAACGCATCCATCCCCGAGAACTCACCGCGCCATGATGGCGACTCGGGTGCGCTCGAGTGCGAAAGTCGGTGGTGTGATCAAGGGTGTTTGTGGGACCTCTTCGGGGGCTGGGGTCGCTCCAATCCTGAAACCCAACGATTGGAGAGTGGTCTCCAACCGGGGGGATCGTGGGGTGGTCCTGCGAAGGCTGGGAGCTGGGAATGCCTCGGCAGACCCTCTTCCAGTTTGCAATCGGTTCGCGGCGTTGTCGGAGGACGACAATTCGGCCGATGCTCTCGCATCCGCTCCCGTCTCTTTGGCGGAGGCTGGATCTATGGGAAGTCGGGGTGGGAAGGGAGGGCTCTTAGTAATAGGTAGTTCTAATGTCCGGCGTGTTATGGCTCCCTTGCTAACTCGGGCCCGCCGGGAGGGAGTGGCTGAGCGGGTGTTCTCCAGGTGTATACCAGGAGGAACGGTCCTCCAAGTGACGAGGGCGGTACGGGAGTCGGTGGAGTCAACGGGTTGCTCTAGGCTGCGGATGGTGGTCCATGTTGGGACTAATGACGCCTCAAAGCGCGGGTCCGAGGATATTCTAAGTTCTTTTGAGGACTTGGTCGCCGAGGTCACTCGTGTCCGAGAGGAGTCGGGTTCTGATGTGCGGCTCACCATTTGTAGTATTGTCCCGCGGATTGACTGTGGTTCGGAGGTTTGGAGCCGCGTGGCGGGGCTAAACCAAAGGCTATGGAATTCCTGTGTGGGCATGGGAGTCGACTTCGTTGATCTCCGGCCGGTTCTCGGATCGTGTAGGGTACCCCTAAACGGCTCTGGAGTCCATTACACGGCCGAGGCTTCAGAGAGTGTAGCGTGTTGGATCTTCGACCATGGTAGGTCTTTTTTAGATTAGAGAGTAGGGTAGGGTGTAGGCGTAATAGGAGATTTCATAGGGGCATCGAGTGTAATACAGTTTCTGGTCGCGAAGTGGGAGAGTCCACCTGCAAAAGCCGTAATAGAGCAGTTAATACTTCGGGCGATAACGAGAAATTAAATATTATAGTTTTTAACTGCCGCAGCATTCGTAGGAAGTCTGCCGAACTCGAACACATAATTCGCACGTTGCATGCGGATGTAGTTATAGGTACGGAAAGTTGGCTCACCGAAGATATCGCTAGCCAAGAAATTTTTCCGAAAAGCTATAGAGCATACAGAAAAGACCGTGCCAATAGAATAGGTGGTGGAGTATTTTTGGCAATAAGTGAAAAGTACGATAGTTGTCAGATCCCTATTATCGATGAAACGACCGAGAGCGTGTGGTGCTGCCTAGGTAAGGATAATTCGAAAAAGATATATTTATGCTCATTTTACAGACCACTTAATGCCAAAGTTGATTATATTTTAAGGTTAGAGAGGCAATTAGCCGAGGTTAGATCTATTATGAACGACGGTTATGTGATAATTGGAGGCGATTTTAACTTACCGTCAATCGATTGGGAAAACCTGTTTCGTTACGGGAGGTAAAGAAGCGAATCGTGTGAAGCCTTAATTGACACGTTTCATGAATATTCCTTAATCCAGATGGTACGAAAAGCCACGCGTTCGGGCAATGTTCTCGACTTGCTTGCTTCTAACATCCCGCATAGGATAACTAAGGTATCCACAGAGGAGGGACTTAGCGACTATCAAGCTGTGTATGCGGAGTCCGAATTAAAGCTCAAAAGACATCCTAAGCCCCTTCGGAATGTATACGCTTTCGCCAAGGCCGACTTTAAAAGTTTCAGCTTACATCTCAGAAGTATCTTTGTCAGTTATCGTGAAAAGACAGAACGATTAGGTATGGAGCCATCATGGTTATTATTTAAGGATATACTAGGAAAAGGTATCAATAGATTTATCCCCAGTAAGTTAAAATCTGATAAGAAAGAACCTCGTTGGTTTAATAAGGAAGTCAGGATTGCCTTAAGACGACATAGGCGTAGCCACGCAAAATTGAAAAACATACCTACCACCGCTTCCGATGAGTATCGCACAGCTATAGTTCATGAGTATAACAGTGCCCACGTATTAGCGAGAAAAACCATGCGTAACGCATTTAACACCTTCCGGAATGAGGTATTAAATACAAAACTGAAGGAGGACCCAAAAGCGTTCTGGTCCTATGTAAGAGAAGTCAAGGGAGGGGGTCCTTCAATACCCTCCCTGCGATGTGATTCCGGAGACATCCTTCACGATGAGGAGGATAAAGCTAATCTACTAAACGTTTACTTTGCGAAGGCGTTCATGGCAGGTGGAGATAGACTTGAAGATAATCTTATTCCCGATGGATGTACTAGGATGGATAATATTCAAATCTCTGAGGTAGGAATAGCGAAGCAACTGGGTGCGATAAAGCCCAACAAAAACCCAGGACCAGAAGGATTTCCCGCGCGTGTATTAAAAGAACTAGCAGAAGAAATAGCTCCCTTCCTTCGGATAGTATTCGAGAAATCCCTTACCCTCTGTGAGGTTCCTGATGATTGGAGACTAGCACACGTCACACCCATTCATAAGGGAGGTGACAAAGATAACCCCGAAAATTATAGGCCGATTTCTCTGACATCATTATCATGTAAGATTTTGGAGCACATTATTGTTAGCAACACAATGCGTTATCTCGAGAGTAGATCGCTCTTAGTCAGCTGTCAACATGGCTTCAGAAAAGGTAGATCCTGTGACACCCAACTCGGTCTGTTTTATCATGCGGCGAAAATAATAAGCAGGTCGATTCAGTGTTCCTTGATTTTAAAAAAGCTTTTGACAAGGTTTCTCACCGTAAGTTGTTATTAAAATTGGGAAATCTTGGCGTTAATGTTAAAGTCATTAACTGGGTTCGCGCTTTCCTTTGGAATAGAAAACAAAAAGTAGTCATCGATGGTAAGTCCTCGAGGGTGGCAGATGTAGTCTCTTGAGTGCCGCAGGGTAGTGTGATCGGACCTATGCTTTTCTTGCTTTATATAAACGACATCAGCTCAGTTGTGAAAAGTAATATCAGGCTTTTTGCGGATGACACCGTAGTCTACGGAGAAATTAGTGGTCCTAGCGACAATCGTCAGCTTCAGGATGATCTGGATGCGTTATCTGTTTGGTGCAAGGAATGACAGCTAGAAATCAATCAAAAAAAGAGTAACGTTCTAAACTTTTGGAAATCTAGAAGCCCATCATCCGTATTTACCTACTCGATAGATGGTGAGAGCATTCCTGTTTCGGAATCCGTGAAATACCTCGGGGTAACCTTGAATCGTGACCTGTCTTGGGACACCCACATAAGACGAGTGATAGGTGCGACAAATAAGAAGTTGGCTTTTGTGCGTAGAATAGTCAGGAAAAGCACGGAAAAGGTGAGAGAATCCTGTTATTTATCCTTGGTTAGACCTCAAATGGAATACGCAGCAGCGGTTTGGGATCCATATCAGAGGGGACTCATAAAGGATTTAGAAAAAATACAGCGGCGAGCAGCTAGATTCGTGAAAAAGAATTACGATAAAAAACAGAGCGTTACGTTACCCATTGAATAGTTGAGTTGGCCATCGTTGAAAGATCGTAGATTACAGGCGAGACTTAAACTTCTAGATAAATATAGGTCGGAGATATTCGTAAATGAAATGAAGGATATTATTCGACAACCAACGTATATCGGACGGAGGGATAATGAGGACAAGATTCGTGAAATAGATAGTAGGACGGAGAGCTATAAGGAGTCATTTTTCCCTAGGACAGTACGTGACCACAATAGATAAGTGAATAAAAATTAGTTAGGAACTTGGTGCGCGGCACCCCCTGCCATCCACCGTTAAGGTTACTTGCAGGGTAATATGTAGATTTAGATGTAGATGTTACTGACGGACGGACGGACTAACAGAATAAGGATATTATGTATATAATTACAATAAAAAATGGTTAAAAATTTATTTACGTTTTTAAAAATCACTATTACGTCTTGAATAAGTTCCTGTATAAACTCTCATCCGGCCCGCCGAGACATCCATAACCCCTAAAGCACTCACGTCTACGAAACTTAAAAACGTTGCACATCCCTACCTCATGATATCACCTAGAAGAGAAGCTTTAAATAAAAACAAGATGCAGAGTACGAAAAATATTTTTAATAACTAATTTTACACATACGTTGACACGAACCATCTTACGCATTAGTGAAATATTGTCCACTTTCACAAAGTTTCGAGCCACTCGAAAAATAGCCTGAAGGATAATTTAGTAATGGATCTCAATGCCATTAATATGCTACATAAGCCATACGTCTAAAAAAGGAAGTATATACCTGGGGAGTGACCAGACATTTGAGTCTGCGAGCCGCACATTAGCATCCTCCAGAACATTAAGAGCCGCACTCAAGCGAGAACTGTGATAACGGGTTGAAAATGCAACACAAGGAAAAGTAAGGAAAGAAATTATCGAAAAACTTGTTTATTCTTTAACAACTCCGAAAAATAAGTTGTATAGATTTGGCACAAATTTAAACTTGCCTTTGGGAGGTTAAGATAAAATTGATTCAGAGAAAAGATGGAAAATATTCCCCCGCGAGCCGCACACTGGATACAGATGAGCCGCACTTTGGCCATGTCTGGTATATACCATCTAGCGACTTTATAATATATCGAAGTTTACGCCCAACTACAGGCATGTTGTTCCCTTTTCAGCTGCCCTATTGCCCTGAGGAAAAAAACTGTGAGAAAAGTAAAATACCTATTAGTGTAATCGGTGACGTTATAGTTTGGATTAGAAGCACACGGATGCGAGAAAACTTGCATCGATTTACGTCTTCTTTGCAATCCGTGTCTTTTTTATCTATCCTAAGTTATAAAGTCGGAAATTTTTGCCATCCCTCCAGTATCCAAATGTTCTTATCATATCTACTTTCCTCTCCCCTCTTTTTTTGTAAAAAAATTTCTGTTAATAGGAATTCCAGTTAATCGAATTTCCGGTTAATCGAAACTGCATTTATTCGAAATTATGGTTAATCGGCAGTGTACCGTATTTCTTTCATCATCCTAAAACTCACTTTTCCACTCACTCTGTTCTTCCTTTGCTCCCTCTTTATATTGTCCATTGCCTCCATCCTTCCCAGTCCCTCTCTCCGTCTATTCCTTGACCTACCCATCACACGGTTTAGGTAGAATTTAGGGACTGTGTAATCCATAGGAGCCTCGAGAATAAAACCGGTTATCTATCCGCTTATCTCACTCCCCCCCCCTCTCTCTCTCTCTCCTCCTCCTCCTCTTCTTTTCTCATCCGCTCTACATCCGGCAAACCAATTAATCTCCAAACGCTCTCACTTCTATGGGACCCAACGCTTTTAAAAGGCCGTAATAAAAGTTTTCCGCTCTATTTCAACCCCGGGATGGAGGAAGAGGCACGGAGAGAAGCTTCCCATTCCTATTAAGGCGCTTGTCATAAAACCCTGAAGGGAAGTGCTGATTGTAGATGGAAAAGAAGAGACTCGAAGAGTTTCTGAAAGAATGCAATCCGTTTTTGTTGCGCGTGAGAGAAGAGGGAGGTGAGAGTGCCTTATCTGGAATGGTGGAACTCGTAATGGGTTTATGCTTGCGACATTTGGAATTCGAAACCCCATTTCATGGAAAATTTTGCTCCTTTAAAAAGCGAGAACGAACTGTCTAGAAAGGCGTCAATTGTTTGGAAAAGTGAAAGGTGGTTATCAGGTCTCAGAAGAAATAAGTGTCTCCCTTGAGTATTATTTTTACCTCTCCGTTTCATTAATATATATATATATATATATATATATATATATATACACGTTATTCTCTCTGTCGTTGAAGAAGGGCTTAAGACCGAAAAGCTTTCGCTTGTGTATTTTACGTGTTTTTGTTGCCACCGTCATCACCACCTTTACTTTACCTCAAGATTATATATATATATATATATATATATATATATATATATATATATATATGTGTATAATGAAACGGAAAGGTAAACAATACTTAGACTAAGATATAAGGGAGAAATTCCAATACACAACGTGCCATAAAAATATAATATGTTAAATCGAGTTTCCCCGTTTTTATGAACAAATTCAATTTTTTTTCAATCCTTAGCACTAACGTTTTTCATCTTTTTCCTCTTTTGTCTTCAAATTTTCTATCACTCAAATCTTTAACCATGCCCTTTCTCTCTCTCTCTCTCTCTCCTCAGGTTATGCCCGATCCAGCCCCCGCCTTCATCTTTTCAACCATTTTCTCCATCGAACACTTCTTTCCTATTCTTCTCTGCACTTTCTCATTTTTTGGTCGATCCGTCCATCGCATTTTCAGCATTCTTCTCCGTGCCCACATTCCGAAGCTTACCGATTGTTTATCCTTAGCGTTCTTTTCCGCTTCGCAAAAGACATACAGCATTGACTAAGGTCAAATCTCAAAAAATCCAGAATTCAAACATCCGGAGAGCTCAAGAATGCGTATATCCGCCATTGAACTGGAATTTGGCGACCCTTTGATCCTAACTATAACCTAACAGCAAAGTAATTTGGGTTATTCATCGTTTCGCTTAGCGTAGGTATTCTTAGTTTTATATATATGTAAGTTATCTATGGATTCCGAATGTGTTTATTTCTACTTTTTATTTTTATTGGAAATCCACCTTACACGAGTCTTTATTCGGGCATTAAAATATTTGTGTTCGTTTCAGTTATTTATTTTGCAGAATTTATTATCTTTGAGCCTTTTTCGCATTTAATTGCCTATAATTATATTCATATATTACGCAAAAATAAACTTTTTAAGTGTTAGTGTCCACAAGTCTCAAAAATACGCAATTTAGAATATCTTAGCTTTGACCATATATGTACATTTGTAATTACGGATCTGTATGCCGTCAGAAAATAGCGAAGGTGAGTAGGCTATAAAAGAAAGGCTCTGAGAGATCTACTAGGATGATGCAAGTACCATATTGCGAACTGTCATTTACGCAAATTGCCGTTTTTACGATTTTGGGGGCCCGAGGCCCAACAAAATTAGGGGCCTCTACTATTAATATGCGATAACCCCCGCTGAAATACTAGAGTATTAGTCGTATAAAGCTATGTAAACTTTTTTTAATTCACAAATAAAGGAGTAAGGGAGGAGGAGAGTGTAAGCGAAGTATTAACCTGGCTATACCTTTTATGGGGTCAAAAAAACTAAGAGGTGGCCCCGAAAATAACTATGTATTATTGAAGTAGAAGGTTACAACCAAGACAGGATAAAATAATTCGGCGGACGCACACATCTAAAACACGAAATATGTCGACCCGATTCTCTGGTGAAAGAATTGTAGAAATCGAACTGATTGTTTGACTACACCCCGAGTGCTTGGGCTCCCCCTTAAATTCGGGGCACGTGTGCCAATGTCCAAAGACGGCAATGATCATTTAACACGATGGATAAAGCTTGTATCTTCTGTGAGGGAAAACACAGTAATATGTAGCGTTGCGGCGTAACTCAGTCACCTACATATATCCTATATTAAGCTTATCACTCATCCCTCTCCTAGTACCATTAAACTCGGGAAACTGAACATTTACTCATTTATTCCTCTCAGTATAGTTAAAACGCTTGAAGTGCGCAGTAGGCGCATTTACGGTAGGACGAGTCCATCCTCGAGGCCTATAGGGGAGGGGGTGTTTAGGTGTGGGGTATTTGATGCGCGAACTTGGACTCGTGCGATCAAAAATTGTGTTACTGCGCATTGGCTCTGACGTCGGTTTTCTTTAAAATTTGTCTTTCCCATTCCTACCCTTCCCCTCTCACGCGTCCCCGGCTGCCACCTTAGAACACGCATGCTATACCTTCCGTTCTTATCTTTTGATACGGACAAAAGAAATTGGTCGCAATACGCGCAAGCCTACTAAGGGAAGATCTTCGAAGGCCAGTAAGGGATAACCAACGGTCCGCGAGCCGGATGTGGCCCGCGAAAAGTTTTTTTTATGCGGCCCGCGAGGGTATGCTGAAGAGGCTATCCGAAAAACTTAACACAAAAATTCATACATTTTTACGGAAATTATATATAATAAAACTTTTAATATTGAAATGTTAACCATAAAAAACTTATTTGGGCTTTATTGTCACTTATACGGCTCATCAGAACATATGCATAACTTTCGATTTGATCTCTAATCCGGCCCGCCGACGAACTGGCAACTTTCTGTGTGGCCCGCCAAAGGGATTCGCAACCACCAATGCCAGTAAAAAAAGGTTTGCCACCACTGATACACATAGAGGATGGGTATTAACCATTTTAAAGACTACCTTCGAGTATACTCGTCCATTATCCAACTGCGTCCACGGCATACGTTAATAGTTTCCGAATTCCGCTCACTATAGATACGATGGAATATATTAATGTCCTATATGTTTAACTATTTCATTTAAACCGTACTCTTAACCACAACATATTTCAATGTTACTGTTTTTTAACACCCTTCAATTCCATCCTACTTTTCCTGACACAGGCAAGATAATCAAAAATAGTCTTAGTGCCAAAACCGCTTTAAACCACCTGTTCTGTACAGAATAGCTAAAACTTTTTAAATTTATTAACAAGTATGATTGGATAAGATTTCTCTAACTAATGAAACTATGGAAAACTGCATTATACGACGAAATTTTTAGTTAATTCCGCACTGAGGAGCCACGGTTCTCGAATTGTTTTTAAATTCCGAGTGAAAGGTTAAATATCCCGTTAAAATATCCCCCATCTCTGCGTCCTAACACACTACAAGCGCGATTTATTTTCCAGCCTTTCGGTACTCCTCAATCTGCGGTTTCCAAGGCAATAGGGACTCTTTCACGAAAAGGCGCCATCACTTTCCGAAGAAGGTGGCAACAGCTTTTTTCGATAACATCATCGTAGCGTATTTCCCGTAAATGAAGTTTAAAAAAAAAGATCTTCGCCATAAGCCAGGATCTAATTCTCGATAGGGACGATCTTGTAAACAGGATCTTGCACCGAAACAAAAGACACTCGATCGACGGCGAGAGCGTGAGCGTGACGATAACGGCCTCCGCTTCGCCCCATCTGGCGGCGAAAA
This sequence comes from Tanypteryx hageni, assembly GCA_028673005.1. Lineage (NCBI taxonomy): Eukaryota > Metazoa > Arthropoda > Insecta > Odonata > Petaluridae > Tanypteryx > Tanypteryx hageni. The sequence goes on along the minus strand of CM054114.1, from coordinate 94,675,194 downwards.
TAAGAAACCGAAAGGAGCATCTCAACGAGGTGTTAGATCAAAAGAAAAGGGTAGAAAAAAAGAATGGGAGAGAAAGAGAGACGCCTCTTTCCCCACCTCTTTCCACCCCGCACCGTCTGCGTTTCCTTTCCTCACGCAATCCTCCGCTCTATTGCACGCTCAAGTTCTCATGCCCACCTTTTTACATGCCGCCGTCCAGAAAAGACCTTAAAGGTCGAAGAGAAGAAACCCTTTCGTGGCCGAATGAAGACGGTTTTTTTTTACTGGTCCCCTCGCGTTTAGTTTTTTATATAAATCTCCTCAGGCGTCATGCGGAGGGAGAGAAGAAAAGGGAGAGACTGGAATAAGGGCGGAATGAAGAGAAAGGAAAGAGACAGCAAAAGAAATTGGAGGAAGCAGGAAGTGAGTCCTAAAAGAGCGAAAGATAGAGCCGGACGTAGATTTTGGAAGAAGAGGCGGATAAAATGGACGGCGGAAAACGGAGAAGTGGCGAAAGATCGAAGAAGAGGAGCGATTGACTATCGAAACATTCCCGATGCTGCTGAAGTTGGAATAACACTAGCAGTTCTGGAAATAACTAACCCGCCTAGTTTCCTTTCAATACAATATTAATATATAAAAATTCATGACCAACAAAAACAAAAAAAAACAAAACACTCTCACCAAAGATGACCTAAGAAACACACAAGAAGAAGCGACGTTTTGTTTACAGAGTCAATATTGTTACTGACAGCAATATGCAGCATTCATATTTTTTGCCGCGATTCCGATAAGTTTGAATCCACCTAAGGGTGGATTGTTATCTCGATAGCTATGAATCGAAACACGGCTGGAATGTGCACTCGGCTATGCTCCAGCCGAGTTCGGCAATAATCATCACCGTAGCAACAAATCGAAAAAATGGCTTCCAAGACGCCGAAACGAAAGTTTTTGAGAGAAATTCAAACAAATACGATCGAAAATCAAACTTTTGTGATAAGAATACGAAACTTCACTTTTTACTCCTTAGAACAGTGCAAATCCCACTCCGATATTATATGTTAAAATATTTTAAAATGAAAAAGACAAACTCTCTGCACGAAGTATTTTAGATTAATACTGAAATTAAATGGGGAAAGAACTCACCTGTAATCGAACTCGGGACCTGTAAACTCGGAATATAAATTATGGCCTGGCGGTAGTTTCCGAGAGCTCTAGCCTTACACCAATTTTCATGAAGATCGGTCCATTCATGAAGAGGATGTAGAAAACATAAGTTTATCCCGCAGAACCGTAACCAGGCGGATCGTTGAGCTTGCTGCCAATATAGAAAACCCTTGGACAGAGCTTGTATCGGAATTTGAGTATTATAGTTCTTGATGAAAGTACCAATGTTTCTGACACAGCTCAATTAGTAGTATTTGCGCGTGGGGTGGATGTTGATTTTCATATAACAGAGGAGTTTCTTGGACTTCATGCAATAAAAAGTACCACGACAGGTGATGATATTTTTCATGAATTGAAAACAATAATGGCTAAATATAAGCTTACTTTTGAAAAACTTCATGGTGTGGCTACAGATAGTGCGCCGACAATGGTTGCAAGTGAAGTGGGTTTAATTTCTAAAATCAAGACTGAATTAGTATCACGGAATTTAGAAACCAAAGGATTATCTGTATTTCACTGTATAACTCAACAACTGAACTTGTGCGCTAAATCAGTAAAATTTTCGCACGTAATGAAAATAGTCGTTTCGACCGTCAATTTTATAAAGTCTCGAGCATTGAATCGCCGAGAATTCAAACAATTTCTTGAGGATTTGGAGGCTGAATATGGAGATATTATTTACTACTGTGGAGTAGGTTGGTTGAGCAAAGTAACTATGTTAAAATGATTTCATAATCTGAAGAGTGAAATTTCAACTTTTATGGAACTGAAAGGAAAGCCGATTCCAAAGCTTAGCGATGACGGCTGGGCACGTGATCTTCCTTTTTTGTTGACATGACTACCCACCTCAATGTGTTAAATTCGAAATTGCAAAAGGAAGGTCAGTTTATTCACAATTTGTGTTCGCATGTGAAAGATTTTCAAGTAAAATTACAGTTACGGGAGACAGCTAAAAAACGGTAATTCTTTCCATTTCCCAACTTTGACAAGTGATGGAGAACCTCATTTAGCCTACTCTGAGGATATCAAATCGATCAATATGGAATTTAATGAAAGGTTTGCAGACTTTAGGTCACAAGAACCTATCTTGTGAATTTTCTCAGTATGAACCAAGTTCCAGAAGAATTGCAGATGGAGTTAATTGATCTTCAAGGAAACAAAGAATTAAAATGTAAAATGATAAATTGCCCATTACTAGATTTTTATAAAAATCTACCAAGAGAAGTTTTTCCTCGTATCTTGGATTTTGCAAGAAAAAATATGTCATTATTTGAAAGTACATATAAATGCAAGCAACTGTTCTCAAAAATGAAATTTATAAAATCAAAAACAAGATCCAGATTAAGTGATGAACATCTCCAAAATAATTTAAGAATAGCAACTCCAAAAATCTTGCCAAATATTGATGATCTTGTCGAAAATACTCAAACGCAAAAGTCACACTTAAAATATTAATGCGACAATTGCATCTGAATTTTTTCGAACATACTACAATGTAATAAATTTGTCTTAATTATATCGTTTTTTATTATTTTTTTAAAGATATGTTAATATTGCCGTTTTTTGATTGAAATCCCGGGGGGAGAGGTGGATTTGGCCCTTGGAAATCTTAAAAATGAAAATCTGGCCCTCAGACGGGAAAATGGTACCCATTCCTATCATAGACTATCACACATTCTAAGCTAATTGCCATATACTTTTTTCACGAGTAAAGATTGAATGCGGAGACAAACTCAAAAAGGTTAGCTATAAACTGTAACAAGAATAGTTGTTTATTATACCTCGGGCAGTCCTATGTATGGAAAGTAAAGATAAACTATCAAAGTATATATATATATATATATATATATATATATATATATATATATATATATATATATATATATATATATAGCGATAGGCAGCAGTACTGTCAGTATGGTATAGAGCCGAAAACAAATGATGTTGGTTGGGTCTATATCCAATACAGCTGTAGGCGTGATCAGGACGATTTGAACGGCTACAGTACTGCGATGTGGAAAGCAAGAGGGAAACTACCACATTACAATCCCTAGTAAAGATTATATGGTTGGACAATATGAGTTCTCTCGAGGTAAAACAATCCGGAGGTAAAATAGTCCCCCAATCGGATCTCCGGGCGGGGACTGCCTTGAGGAAAACATTTGTCGAAAGTAAATTACGAATAGGGACTTGGAACGTAAGAACTATGAGAAAGGCAGGAAAGCTAGAGAACTTGAAAGAAGAAATGAGAAGAAATAGAGTTGACATTATAGGGCTAAGCGAAACTAGATGGGAGGGAGAAGGACAGTTCGACTCGGAAGAATTCACGGTAGTTTATTCTGGAGGAAATAGTGGGGAAAGGGGAGTAGCTCTGGTACTTAGGAAAGATATAATGAAAAGCGTGACAAAGATAATAGCAACGAACGATAGACTGATGGCAATAAAGCTAAAAGCAGTCCCAGTGGACATGCTGATAATCCAGGTATATATGCCAACGTCAGCTCATGACGATGAAGAAATAGATGAGATCTATGAGCAAATTAATGAAATTTACGAAGAAGACGGAAGAGGAAAGGTAAACTGCATAATAATGGGAGATTGGAACAGCATAGTCGGAGAAGGACAGGAAGAAAATGTTGTCGGGCAATACGGACTTGGGAAGAGAAATCGAGGAGGGGAGAAACTCGTAGAATTCTGCATCAATAATGACCTTGTAGTGACTAATACATGGTTCAAAAACCATAAACGAAGGTTATACACATGGAAAAGCCCAGGAGATAGAATGAGATGCCAAATAGATTACATCCTTGTAAAACAAAGATTCAGGAACAGCATAAAGAACGCCAAGGCATTGCAAGGAGCAGACATTGATTCAGATCACAGCCTTCTAATACTTGACGTGAGTACAAAGCTCAAACAAATAAGAAAAACGAGAAGAGAAAGACAGACCTGGGACCTAGAAAAACTGAAAGAAAGGCAGGATGTAGTCAGCATGAAGTTGGAAGATAACTTAAGAAAGTTGGAAAACAAACCGAAGACCGTTGATATAGAATGGGATGAAATTAAAACCAGTATCAAGGATACCTTGGATAAAGAGATTGGAAAACAAGAGAAGAAAATCAGAAAACCATGGATCACGAAGGAAATGCTGGAGAAAATGGATGAGAGACGAAAATGGAAAAACGTTAACAGTGAAGAAGGTAGAGCCAACTATAGGCGCATAAACAATGAGTTGAGAAGGGTAACAGATAAAGCTAGAGAAAATTGGATAAAAGGAAAATGTGATGAAATAGAACAAATGGAGAAGTTAGGACGTTACGATATGATGTACGCTAGGGCACTGGAATTAGAAGATAAGAAGTCTAATGGAATTTGTGGTAAAGGAATTATGAATACGGATGGGAAGATAGTCTCAGAAACAAAGGATGTAGCACAGGTATGGGAAGAATACATTAAGGAATTATACAGCAAACAGGCAGGAGCGGCAAAAATAGAACTGGAAAATGAGGAAAACATTGAAGAAGACAACTTAGGACCAAGTATTATGGAGAGCGAAGTAGAAAAGGCGATAATGGAACTAAAGAAGGGGAAAGCCACGGGCAGCGATGGAATACCGGCTGAGATACTTAAAGTCATAGGATCAGAAGGACTAAAAGCGATCACGAAATTAATTAATAAGATTTACGACACGGGAGAGTGGCCTCAGGATTTCCTAGAAGTAACAATGATCCCTCTAAAGAAGAAGCCAAAGGCAATGCAGTGTAAAGATTACAGAACTATAAGCCTTCTGTCACACACATCGAAGATCATCACGAGGATTCTTAATAAAAGGCTGGAGAAAAAGGCAAAAGAAATAATAGGGGAAGATCAATTCGGTTTCAGAAAAGGACGAGGAACTAGAGATGCTATAGGAGTAGTTAGAATCATATCAGAAAGGGCAATAGAATACAGTCAAGATATCTGCGCATGTTTCGTAGACTGGCAGAAGGCCTTTGATAGAGTAAATTGGGTAAAGTTGATGAAGATATTAAAGGATATAGGTGTAGACTGGAAAGACAGGAGACTGATTAGGAATCTATATGAGAATCAAGTTGTAAAGGTCAGGTTTGAGAATGTGGACACCTGCGGAATAAATATCGGTAGAGGAGTAAGACAAGGCTGCTGCCTATCGCCTACCCTATTCAATATATATGGAGAAAGTCTAATGCAAGAAGCTTTAGAAGGCACAGGGGATTTCAAAATTGGAGGAAGGATTATAAGAACAGTGAAATACGCAGATGATCAAGTACTTCTAGCAAGAAAGGAAGAGGAGCTACAAAAAATGATAAATAGACTAGTGATAACAGGTAGAAAATACGGTATGGAAATAAATACAGAAAAATCCAAGGTCATTCGAATATCGGGTAAAGAAGAGAATCTGAACATAACTATTGGGGGAAAGCCATTAGAACAAGTTTCAGAATATAAATACCTTGGAAGTATCATAACACGAGAGGCAAAATGTACGGATGAGATCAAAACTAGAATAGGAAAAGCAAAAGCGGCTTTCAGGAGAAAGAAACAACTACTTACAGGGAATATAAGGGAAGATATCCGCAAGAAGTTGATAAAATGCTACGTATGGAGTATAGCATTGTATGGGGCAGAAACATGGACGCTAAGGAAAAATGACATAAAATACTTGGAAAGCTTTGAAATGTGGACTTGGAGGAGAATGCTGAAGATAAAATGGACAGATAGGATGAAAAACGATGAAGTGCTACGAAGAATAGGAGAGAAGCGAATGATTATACAGACTATCAGAAAGAGGAAGGCTAACTGGGTTGGACATTACCTGAGGAGAGAGAGTATGATTAAAGACGTGTTAGAAGGAAAACTAGATGGGAAAAGGGAAAGAGGTAGGAAAAGGTTTCAGCTGATAGACGATTTGAAGGGGAAAGAGAGTTATCAAGATATAAAGAGGACAGCGGAAAATAGGAGTACATGGAGGACCAGGTTTAACCAAGAATAATCACGGACCTGTCTACGGACAGACTACCTATGATGATGATATAGCGATAGCAATACTCGTATTCCCCAAAGAGCTTTAGATTATATAGCGAATCCTCGGCCTAGCGAGAATTTATAAAATTCATAAAAACACTAGCTCTAACGAGCACTCGCAATATCCAAAAATAAATTCCGTATACCATATTTGCCCGATTATAATGCGATCTCGAATATAGGACGACCCCTTATTTCAGAAGCCACATAAAAGAAAAAATATTCGGTGTATCGATATTGATACAATCATTCATTTTAATTTTAAATTATTCCGACAATATTTTATCTTTCTAAAATGATAGCGCTTCAAACATCTAACGACAATGCTATGTGCAATTTTTACGTAATATAATTAGGCGATAAGATCAATGAAACTATGCGATAAAATATGTATATTTAATGGCATCCAGTGATCTACATTAAATTAATAGTTTTATTTCTGTAAACGATTAATATGGGATGAAGCGCTGTCTCTAATGAAGGAGAAATTTGGCAGATTCGTGCGCCATAAGATATTTAATGTCAAAAAATTGACAGTGACGGTGTTTTAGCTCGCAATAATGAAGTTTTCGTTATATGCACTTGTTCTATAGATGTTTAAATTGTAAATTAAATTTTCCATGCCTCAATATAACAAAACACGAATCTCATTCGCGAACATTAACAGGAGATAACTTCGAATAACGCCAATGAATAGACAAGACGTCACGCATGCGACACCAATTGTTTGCTAGTAGCTGTTTTCCTCCGAAGCAAAGAACCTGCAAAGCTCATTCGATAATAGTGGGTTTCACAACAGCCAAGATAAAGTAAAAATTCAGCAAATTTTCCGGCATTTTATTTTCGCTTCCTTCGAACGGACATGGCTACAGAGCAAGCTCTATTTCCTCGGGAAGGTCGCTGATTCGTTAGAATTGTGAGCGTCCCGCGCGAGGAAACTAGGCAAAACGTCTCGCTGTTCTGGAGTTACTAACTTGAAACTACAACTTTCACACACATATCCGATATCACATGTAGCCTCAAGCATCGCCTCTCGTTAAAATCCCGAAAACATTTTTGGGAGTATAAGAAAGTTTTATTGTTTGGATAAAGAGCGAAATAATTAGTCTTGGCCTTGTGATGGATGCAACTAATCCTACAGATATTATAGCGTAGTTGCACCTAGGCTGTGACCAAAACGTATCACACCGTACAATCTTAATTTTATATTCTAAGCTACGTGAGTAACCCCGTGTCTCGCTCCGCGAATCCATCCACTTCCAGTGAGTGCACCTGAACCTCCTCATTTCGTCATATAATTAAGGCAGAAAATTACTCCTAGTCCCATTTACGGACTTTCTCTTAGTTGACGACATTAATTTCTCTGGCAATTTTGCTTCTGGGAACTTTAATTATGAAAAATATGCAAATGTAAACGTTCTCAAACAGTTGATCGCCCTAAATTGATAGAGTAAAGAGGAAACAATAATTATATATGTATTCGTTCTCAAACAGAAATATACAGGTCAATATATACAAGGAAAAAAATCATAAACGAAGGGCAACAAAAGACCTACAACGGTGAACAAAAATAAAGAATAATCAATTATGGACAAAGAAAGAACCACAAATAACAATAAACGACAATATAAACAATTACAAACGAAGAACAAACCAGAAGGAACATAGAAAAACGTCGAGAGATGATATGCGAAGAACTTACCGTAAAAATCAACAAATGAACGTCAACGACGAACAGAAAATGTAGAATAAACAAATTCAAACAATGAAAGTACCACAAAGAACAATCAACAACAGTATATACGATTTCAAACAAAGAACAAATAAAAAAGAACCGAGTCAAACGTTAAGAAATGATACAAAACAAATAACAGCAAAAACTATCAAAAGAACCAAAAGGACGAATAGAAAATGAATCATTTAGTGAAAACGATGAAGAACGACACTACGAACGTATTTTTATCGATTTTTTAACGCGTAACTCGCTATTGTAGTTTTCAGCCAACGTACATTAAAGAGCCAATCCTTCCTCACAGAAATCAGTCAAGCAACTGAAATAATTCGAAGAATAAAATAAATTGGATAGCAACAACGTAAACAGATTTTGTCGTAAATTTGATCTAAATGAATTTTCATTGTTGGTCTCCTTTAAGAATATCACATTAGCTATTACTACAGGAACTATGAAAATGACATTGTGTCTTCTTATTATATAAATGAGTTATTTCACGACCAATTCCGTCGGCGAGTAGCAGAAACGTGGCGTGCGAGTCTTTTTTCGTTACCGATTTAAAATTACTTAAAATCATCGTACAAACTCAAGACTTAAACCAGCGTTTCCCAACCGGTAAATCTCGTACCGCTAGGGGCTGGCGAAATAAATCTGGAGGTTTGCGAGAACAATTTGGTAATGGCGTCTTTTTCACTTTCTTGTTTCCACAGTTTTTAATAAGATTTTATTTTCTTTCAATTTAGTTGCATAGTTTTGTTTCAAATTTTCTTCTTATACTTCAAGAATTATATTTGGATTTTATAGAAACTGATGACTATGACTCTGATTTTATTTAAACGTGTTACCTACTATGTGCTACATAAACCCTTTATTTTTAACGAATTAAACGCGTTCAAAAAGATTTGTTAAAAAAAATTATTTGCCATTATAATGGGTTCGCCGCCAAAACTGTTACAACTCAAAAGGTTTGCGAAGGTTAACCCAAGGAGTTCGCGAGGAGAAATATGTTAGCTCAAGGAGCTCGTGAAGTGAAAAAGGCTGGGAACCGCTGACTTAAACCAAAGAACGCCTAAAAGAACTAAATTTCATTTTACTGCCGTCGATTTTCAAAGCCGATGGTTCACAAGTCAGTATTTACTGTAAAATTTTGACGTATTTTTATGAGAAATTCTTTTGTTCTCAAGAATGTTTGCATTGTTGCCAAATTGCAAATGATTGACTACGGTTATTAATACACTTCGCATCAGTCACCGTATTCACGATATTTTGACGCTATTTTGAACTTTAAGCAATACCTTGGTAACGATAAACAATAAAACGATAACAAAAATAAATAAATATCCCATTATTCATTGATATTGTGCTTATAAGTAAGTGTTTTTAAATCAGATATAGAGATTTAAACTGCCGAATTAAAAAAAAAGTTTTTGAGTACATTTTTCGCGAAAACTGAATTAGTTCTATCTAAGGTTCGCTTCTTTCATCTGCGTATCCTTGTTATATTTATGCTAATTAAAAAAGAAATTTGTTTTTCAATCAAAATTTATTAAAAATATTGGAGCCAAAATTTAAAAAAGTGTGAAAAAACCAACGCAAAGAAATACGGGCTAATATTTGATATAAAATCTGTTCCAAAATTTCAACTGATAAGAAAAACATATTTGAATCTCATTAATGATTGATGCAGAACAAAAGCCTATACTCTGAATGTTTTGTTGTATTTGCCGGTGTTTGTATATGCAATCAGTTTTGCATTCATAATCTATAAAGTGGAATGGATTGGGTTGGTTTCTTCACCTTATGTTTTTAATTTTGGCTTATATCGTAAGGAAATTGGTAGAAAAACTGAATTTATCGGTAACGAACAACAAATACAAGGAAAATTTCAGAGTTGAATAATAAACCTGTTCCTAAAGCAAAAATACAATTTGTATTAAAAGTAATTTTAAAAATTCGTTATGTACACTAATATTAAATAATAGTAAGTTTAAAATCATATATATTATATATATATATATATATATATATATATATATATATATATATATATATATATATATATATATATATGTGTGTGTGTGTCTCAGAAAGTAAAAAGAGGTTTGGTCATACAAGAGTTGTTAGCCGTACTGTTTAACACTTATACTTCTTTGCCACACAAATTTTAGATATCCAAATCAAAATTTTACTTTCGGGAATTGACCCCTTCAATGAGCAATGGCGTTTACAATAAAAAAGATAAACTACATACTAATAAAAAAAACAATATAGAAGAACAAGAAAGGGGTCACAGAAGGTATACACAAGGGAAGATCTGAGGGTATAGTAAAAAAAAAATTTCTATTGATATGCTGCATTTAATGCATGTTGGATTAATTGTTCATAGGCGAAAAACTTTATTGGACGTTATTTATGCTCATGTACGCATAGTAATAATGCTAATAAAGCATAAAATGAGTAAAAATAAATCTAAAAGATAAGCCAAATGTTGCGGTCATGATAAATTCGTGATCCAACGATAAATATAGCTGACTTACGGATTTATAGGGAGATTTTCTCTAAAAAGCGCCATATTAATCTCGATAGTAGCTCGGAGACGTTCTGGATTTATGGGATGAAGGAGAGGCTCAGAGATATGACATCTTAAAAAAAATGGCAGTATCGTTCTCAAGGTCAAATAAGAGTCAGCTAGCAACAGCTGGCGAATTAAAAATATCGGTATGATCATATGCGCTATGAGAATATACCTTTTATTTCCTTGATCAATACTTATGCTTATAAAAATCTTTCAATCTCTTCAAAGGTAATTTCTGTTTTAATGTATTTAGGAAAGATAACGCAACATTTAATAATGCGCAATAAAAGAACCACGCGAATCAGAATCGCAGATGTTCTTAGGAAAACTGGATTTGAATCGTGGACAAACAGAATATAACATGACAGATCTCCGCGCATTGTTTCCGGGGTCATGGTTTCTTTTTTAGACCAAAGCGAACATCCGCATAAAGACCGCACAAAAAAAACGAGGAAAAGCAGAAAGAATCGCTTTGTCGGAATTTCTGCGATGTGAAAGAGGATGGATACTAAAATAATTCCACAGCAGGAAAGATATTTTACAAATATTTACCAATATTCAAATACAAATAAAATACGATTAGTACATTTTACTCCAAAGTTACATTTAAAATTTACAAGCGCATGGCTTAAGATAAGCATGAGCAAACATTGAATTAAATCTCGAAACTCTACATAAATAATTAATTTTTTATACTGGCGCACGATACGCCGTGAAAGTAGTTACAACTGAAATAAAATATATGCATTATTGAAAAGACTTAAGTAAATAATCCGCTGAGCTGTACACAGGCACTTGGGCCTTTCTCGTCTTGCTTGATGAGAGAAATGCAAAACTGTTATATAAGAAACACATTTTTGACTATATGGGAAACCATCTTAATACCCCAACTGCCTAACTAGTATTAGTTTTATTAATACTGTTTGATTTTTTCGCTCAATCTCCTCTGATTGGCTGGGCTTATGTAAAACGTAGCATCTTTTAAACAAATAGAATGGAATAAAATTGAACGTTCTTACATCTACCGTTTTCGAAAATCCACTACGTTTAAATTTCCCGGTCATTAATAGTGGGGTATCGGTGCCACAAGTTGTACCATGCGATCTCCAAAGGGTACCAGTAAAATTAATTTGAGTATATGAAGGCAAGATGCGGTAAATGGTGGTGGATACCAAGGAGTTAATCAAACTATCCAAGTGGAACAAGGAAAAAAGTATCAACGGCACTGCTACAAAGCTTTGATAAAAATTTCAAAGGACTATTTGCTCAAGAAGTTCAATTTATTTTAATAATACCTGAATAACGGAGAGTTATTGGAGATATCGTGAAAATACCAGAAGTAACCCATGTGGATATTAAAAGAATTATTGCGTTGGTAACTACATCATTCACATGATACGAGTAACAAAATCATCACTGCTTCATATACAAGTAGCTCTGAATATAATACGGTGGCATATTGACCAGCAGCACATTGTTTCTTATGCACTCTTTGCACACGCTGAACGCATAAAAACAACAATTTGGTCAATATTGACAAATTAGAGCATATCCTTTACACACACACACACACACGCACGCACACACACAGGTCGTTAATAATACACGCAAAGCTTAAATGGTGGTCAACATGGAGACAGCCTACCTTCTCCAAACTGGAAATTTCTTAAATTTTTCTCCTAAATTATAACGGTTTTCAGAAAAAAAGTATCGAAGTAGGCTTACATAGGGTCCTTGTAATCAGTTAGACCGCGATTTTGTAAGCATTACTTACAAAATCACAAGAAACGTAACAGGAAACTATTCTGCAGTCTGACATGTAGTATGTCTTTTCGCTCTTGCAGCACATTAATTTAAAATATGTATCAACTGTTTAAAAGCACGTTTCCTTGCAACTAATTGTACATTTGTGAGTGTATATATATATATATATATATATATATATATATATATATATATATGAGACAACACCTGGTTGACATATGCATCGATTTAGCATTTACTCATTCATCCTAGGGTAGCGTAGAGCATTGGTCTTCTTTCCTGCGAGCCAAACTGGCGCAGGTGCGTAAGATGCGACACTTAAAGCTCTGCGCCATTTGCGAGGCTCCTTCGATATATAGACTATCGATCGACACAATTCATTACTTTAACGGTCTGCGAACTTTGTAATACGGCTATAACGGCGTACGAGGATTTTGCGTTATGCACATGGCGCAGACGGGGATACGTATAGCGTGGCCCATAAAAAAAAAGAAAAACTAAAAGGTGAAAAATCCATCGTCGGAGTTTTAGAGTTGTCTCGCGCGAGGCAAAAACATTTCCCAAACTCGCTCGGAAACGTTCGTTTCCTCCTCTTTTCCACCCATTCCCTCCGGCTAAAAGGAGTGGCTTACCCCGAGTTCTAAATATTGTATCACAGCGTAAAACCCTTTTCCTCTCCCCTGTAGGCCCGCAACCCATCGTGCACTAACATCCTAAAAACCCCCTCTCTCTTCCTCCACCTATTCCTCTCAGGCACAAAACTGCTCCAATATTTCTCTCTTTCTCTCTCTCTCCATACCTCTCCCAATCTCCTTCCTCCCCAACCCCATCCTCCACTCCTGACTCCATTTTTCTCTCCTACAGCCTTCCTTTAAGCCTCCGAGTATCTCCCTCTCTTTTTCTCTTTACCAGATAGATTTTACTTATTCATCCGAGAGCTTGCATTAAGTTTCAAATATGCTTCCTCGAATCTCATTTCAACTTTGCCGCGAGTTGCGAATTGGTTTACGGAAAAAAATGTATATACATTTCTCTTCCTCTCTCGCCATCTCATCTAGTAGTTTACGTGTGTATCTCCCGTTGACATTGTCTGCCCGAGGGATGAACGTTGCTCGTGGGAGGGCGTGGAGCTTTTAAAGGTTAACGCTTCTGTCGTTTTGAGGTGCCGTCGTCATGGCGTCTGAGATCTGTATGGCGGACGACGAAGACGAAGTAATTTATCCGTTTGTTTATCTGAAAAAGTTTGTGGTTAGCCATTTCCCTCGCTCTCTATCTCTCTCTCTTTCGTTTCCTGTCCCAAGCACTTTGCCCATTTCCATCAACTTTTTCCTATCAATCACACCATTCGATAAAGAGTTATCGATCTGCCTTTGTGGTGGGTATCAAATTGATACGATCGGCTTTTTTCGATAGCCGTAAGAAGGCAAGGAATAACAACAATAAAATTTTGTTTGCAAAACAGCCGTCATCAGTGGCAATTTAGCTGCTGTTGATTTTAAACAGTAATAGTTTGAATTATAAGAGTTACTGAAATTGTACTAGAATTTTTAGAGTTATCACAGCTATTAGAATCTGCTGTTGGTTAAGCACTGCTGATATCGGCTGCTTGGTAGGCAAGATGCTGCTCATCTTGTTCAACTGCATTTGTTTCATAAATTCTAGAGATAAATATTGAGTCAATTTTCTCTTTCACTCCGATTTTTAGGCGTTATTTAATAATACAAAAAGCTGATGTGTCCACCACATGACTTTCTCCATACCTGTAATATTTCTAAAAATTCCAAATAAGTTAAACGATAATAAATATTTTAAGGAACTGCGATAAAAATTTAAAGACTGTAGGTATAGAGAACAGAAATAAACTCAAACCATAGATTTATGATATTGGATATAGCCAGGAAGCTCCAACAATTAAGAAAATATAAAGGAGCGTTACTAACAATAAGACGTAACTAAGCGTAATGTGTTTACAATAGTCGCCTGTAGGTGGTTTGATAATGGCGGCTAAAAATAGTTTTAAAAATATCTCTTAACAATGCATTATATGGGGAAATGTTTCGAACAATGATTGTATAAAATTAAATTTTCTAAAACTTTTATTCCAATGCTTTTTTACATTCATCAAATATTAAAGGAAATATAAAACAAACTGTTGTGACTAGAGTAACACCCCCTTCCGGTTGATCGATTTTTACCAACATACAATCATTCTTTTCCACTTAACAAAAATGTCAAATATAAAATTTCGCGTTGATATGATTAAAAGGTTTTTGAGTTACAGCACCCATAAAATTTCGGTCACAGACGCACACACAAAGACACCATCGAGAAAATAGTCCAAACGTGTTCAGGGGAATGTAAAACGCATTTCCGTTGAGATCTCGAATTCGATTTTTTCATGAGAACAATACTTTCTCTATACTTCGTATATGAAGGAAGTAAAAATGGACGCCTTATGGTGAGGTCGTGTCCATCTGTCCGCGTGTTTCATCTCCGAAGCTAATGAGTCGATTCTCATATAGTTTAAACCAAGGTCAATAAGGAAAATGATAAAATCGATTCTCATATAGTTTGTTACTTTAAACCAAGGGCAATAAGGAAAATGATAAAAATATTTCAAATTACACAAGCAAAATGTAATAATTTTTGGCATCAATTCTGATGCTGTTTGATATATTATACTATGCCATAAACCATAAAGTATGTTTTTAGCAGGTTTTCTTAAAACATGAAGCGTGCTAATGTGATCATTTCATTCGTCCGTCTGTCTGTGGACAATCACCCTTTTGTTTTGAGAGATATCTGAAATATTATTGTTGAATTTGATTGCTATTATCAATTTAGAAATTTTCCACTGATTGTATTTTCCAAGCAGTTCATAGATTTACCTCTAGGTGGCTTCAAAGTCGGAAAATAAAAAAAATTGAAATTGTATTGCAGGTAAACTACCACTAGACGAATGAGGATTTAACGAATGGGAAGGTCTAGTGAATATCTACATTATAACGGCGCGGAATTCACTCTCTCTTTTCCCTTATTTCGGTTTAGTTTCTTCTTTACTCCGATTCGTGTTGTTATTTCTGCATTTTTTCCTTTCCTTATCTCATCCAACTATAGAATTGTCTTCTTATGTCTCTCTCTCTCTTATCCGTTTGTTTCTGCTCTCCATTCCCTTTCTTGTGGCATCGCCTTCTCTTTCCCTATTTATCTCTCTCTCCTCCTTACCGCACTCTCTCTCTCTCCCTCTCTCATCTGATCCACTGAGATCTTCTCTCTCGCATCTTGATCCCTCGAGACCGTCTCTCAAAGTATTTGGAACTTTTTTTCTGTGTTCGATTTTCTCAGACTAACGCCGCCGTTTACATTCCTCTCCCGTGAACACTTTGACTGTTTTTGGCCCCTCTCTCTCTCTCTATCTTTTCTTCTCCCACTGTACGTTGCGAGGAGAGCAAGGAGAAAGAGAGAGAGAGGGAGAGAGAGAGAGAGAGAAAGTGGCGCCAAGCGAAGCGTAGGATAACATTTCCCATTGGAATGCAATCGAGTTCTTCCTTCCCCTTTGGCGGTGGAAAGAGGAGAGGGCGAGAAGAGCAGGGGAAAGAGAAGGGTGTGGATTTAAGGTAGTGGAGTGAAGGGTGGTAGGGTAAGTTTAAATGTTAGGGGGAAAGACCTAGAAAGGGTTGGGGAAGGAAGAAGGTGGAAAAAACGCGAGAAAAGTATGGAAGGTTTGGGAAAAAGGGTTAAAGTTGGATGCGGAGGAAGAGAAAAGGGATTAAGAGAGGGAATGAGATAGGGAAAGGGATTGGAGAAGAGTCGAATGGGGCAGGGACGAGCCGACTGGGGCCGGGACGAGTCGAATGGAGCTGGGACGAGTCGAATGGGATAGGAAAAAATAGGGGTAGAGAAAGAGAGAAGGGACGGATAGATTCGAAACTTGGTAAACTCATTGCTAAGATACCCGGTGGAACAAAGGTCACAGGTTAGCGTAGCCATGACCAAAGAATCTAGCAGCTTGTTTATTTACAGGAGTATAAATCTATTATATAGTCAAATAATACTGTAATGTAACGAAGTATGGCATTATATGGCAGCAACGCAAACGGGAATAGGTGAAGATATTTCTAAATTTTAATTTAAAAATTGATTGTAATGGAGAATTGAACTCGAAACATAAACGTAGGCACGAATGATAGAATGAAGTGTGTTATTTAACGGCTGAGAGAATTTCAGAATAAGCTAAAATCTTACTTTCGAATTTGAAAAAACGGCAAATTTTCAAGTTCTTCACAATGAGGAATTTCTATTTTCATGGCAATTCAAGTTGTTGCGACATTTGCAAATCAGATTCATATAAGGGGAAAATATTCCTCGTAATTCGGTTTTTAAGTCTCCGTTCACAATTTTGTTTTCGTTTTCTTTAGGCAGCAACAAACGAGATCCTTAACTTCATTTTCAATCTAATTTTTATTCTAAGTTAAGTATTCCAAAACAAACGGTCTGACATATTATCTATTTGTCTTTGAACAGCTTGTACTGTAGTATAGTCATCAAAGTATAACAATAGAGACAAAATTAATTTTATAAGTTACATTTAATATTAACGAGCCATAGACTTATTTATTGAAGTCTTTATTTTAAATCAACACCTGGCTAATATCTACTTCTTGAATTATTTAACATAATAATTCAATTTCAACCCGTCAATTTTTGAAGTGCAGTTACACCATATTCAAGATGGCCGATTCGTCGCCTTTGAGCTTCCGGCGAACACTTCAATAAATAAGCGAATAAAATATTAACTATTGATCGCATCGATTTTTAAACATCGACGTCGCGAAAACAATTTTTCCCCCAAATTTAAAAAGCAAATTGATTCCAAACATTTCCCCCCCTTTTCGACAGAAAAAAGAATATCGCTCTAATTACTCTATTGACACAAAAATGTCGGACGCGAGTATTTTTTTAATTCGAGAAAATGCTTTACTCGGAACTCCTTTTTTTTGGCGTTCCCTCAGCGCGGTTCGTGGAGAAGCCTAATGATACGGAACAGCGAAAAATAAAACAATTCCATCCGGCGTGTTATACTCGCGAGAATTTCGCTTTTATTTTTAGGGAATGATTTTTTTGATTCGCGATTAGAAAGACTCGCCGAAATTTCGTGGTTGTTTATCATTCGCTGAACGCGAATTTTTACGCGTGTAATCCGTCGAACCTTTATTGAATTTGCATTATTAAGAGGAGTTTTTCCTTTTCCTCGCATGATATTCTCGTCGAACTCAAAACAGAATTTGGAAATTTTCGGCGCTTGAAGGAATCGATCGTCTCGCCGGAATACACGATTCGATATCGAGCAGGACGGCATTTTGTGTACAACTGATAATCGCCCGTCAAAAAAGACGGGTAAGTATGGATGAAATATATAAAATTATAAGTAAATCTGTTGAATATATATGCCTTAGATAAAAATGGATCCACAATAGCATTGTCGATAAAAATACTCTATGGCTCATTGTCAACATTTATCGGACCTTACAAAATAAAGGTTAATCGTATCTATATTGCTATACTTCGATGATTTTAATTAATTACCCTCTTCTCAAATTAATAGTACTGAATTAAAACAACAAAAACAAAAATTTACTAAATATTTACTGAATAATCAAACAAAAATTTAATATTGATTCTTCTAACTGTGATTCCGTTCCTTTCTCTTTTAACATTATTAATATTGAAGAATACCAAACATCATAAAGTATTTTGTTTACATCGGTTGCCACGGAGATTGCTTTGCTAGACAACGATTGAAAAAGAACATATTTATCTCCCTAGCTCTTATATAATCAGTGAGGTACCAATCAAAAATATATCAGGTATAGAAGACAGCATTTGCCACATATATATCCCCGAGTGCCTATAATTATGTTTCATAGTTTCAGAGATAAAAATTCGAGAAGTTTTCGTCAAAACTTTTGAGACTTCTTATACGAAAATCCCATAAGCGGAGAAAATTTGTACCTGGACACAAACCCAGGCACTTCTGAATAAAAGGATTGTCTCGTTGCCCCCTCAGCTCTAAATGACGAACGAAACGGTAACAGAATTCGAGCTATTCGGACGGCACTCTGGACTTCTCCTATATAGAACGATAAATGTTGACGGAGTCCGTAGAATTATTATTATAGTATGCACGCGTAATGCATTTGTGCATGTTTAAAATAGTAAAAGCATACCTCCTTAAAGAAGTGGATGCGTTCCTGGCATCCACTTTGCTGTTGGAAACTTCGTTGCTTGAGGAATTTATAACAAACAGTGAACGTGGATAAATTCCAGTACTTCGATATGCAACTGTACAAGATGTATATTACTTATACCTTATTATCATCACAGGTAGACAGTCCGTAGATAGGTCCGTGATTATTCATGGTTAAACCTGGTTCTCCGTATACTCCTATTTTCCGATTATACTTATACATATAATAATAAAAATACTATTTGATTACAACAAATAGCGAGGCATAAAAAGTCTTTAGAATATTTACTGCAACTGGAACACTTCTATAAAAACTTGGAACACATGCGGTGACGCAGGAGAGGTTAGGAATTATTTTACCGGCGCGATCCCAAAAAATATGTGTTCTAACACAAGCATTGGCACAAGTTTCAGTCCTTATAAACTGTTCAAAAAATAATACACACGAATTGCTGCGATAGAAGCAAAGCTAATTTACCAGGAATTATAAAAGGCCAAAATAAAAATTAGGGGAGAACGGTCATCGTTATAAATCAGCTTCGTTGTCAGTCTTCGTTAACCGAGGTATGCATGCATGTATGCTATCAAGGTGTCCATTAAAAGTGATGTATATCAAAATGATGCAATAACATATGCTCAAATAGACACTGTTAATTCATTGACGCCAAGGAAAATATTCCATTCCATTTTCTTTATGCTAGCTCGAATGAAATTCGGTGTATGAATAAGTAAAGACAGTGGACACAGCCAAACAAACATTTTTAACGAGAAAAAAGTAAAAAATTTAATTCCTCGCATGCCGTAGACATCCATTTTCCTCGTCCCCACGCGCATGCGCACACACAAAAATTTCGAAAAATGTTCGATTTCGTGAGTCATAATAAAAGAGAATGTAGTCGGACCAATCGCGTTAGCGCTACTGAATACGATTCCAACCAATTTGCAAAAGAGGAGGAGGAGGGTTAGAAGGGTGGGGTGAGGGAGAGAATGGAAGGAGTTGGGAGGGAGATAGCGAGAAAAAGAGAGAACGGATGATAGTGGGAGAAAGGAGGAGAAACGGAGAGAGGACGAGAGAAGGGGCGGTATTTGGTGGAAAAGGGAGAAAAACGTCACCGAAACTTCAACACGGCCAATTACCGGCGAACTCGATGAAAAAATTTCCAATTTTTATCAACAGAATACCGATTAGCGTCTATAATTTCTTCGTGAAAACACCATTTCTAAAATTTAATTTTATATTCTGCGGAATGATTAAAAAAATTGAGGAAGTGAGGCGTACACTCACATGCACGCATGCACGCACACAAAATGTCGCCAGAATTTATACTTTGGTGATTCAGTTTATGTTATTTTATATCATACGATATCTTCAATTGTTTATGAAATTATATGGAAATTTATTACTACTACTATAAACTACTTAATACTATTTATTTTCTGCCTCGTAACAAAGTTTTATAGAGGTTATTTGCCTTTCCTGCGGAAGTAAGAACATAATATGCTAAAAATATGAAATTGATTAATAAAATTAAATGCTCAAAAATTTTAAAATGTTAAAAAAAACAGTAAAATGGAGACAAAAATCATCAATTTATTTCAAATAGAGATTTATTGAGCTAGTTCTGTGGCATGTATCAGAGAGAAGCCACGTCTCTCTTCAATTGCCCCATTCAAGTAGGGAAAACGAAGCAACCGTCATCAGCGGTGATTTACCGTTAGTAAATTATAACAAGTGAGAGAAGAATTTCAGAATCAACTATATAAGGCGTTCTTTTCTAAAAACACCGATTATTCCGCAAAAGCTCATTATAGAGCCACCAAATTTTCACCAGGTTTATTTTCACTTTCTCCATACGTAGTATGAGAATGTATTGTTTCGTGAAAAAATCGATTTCGAGATTTCAACGGAATTAAATGTTTTGAGGTTCCCTGAACACGTTTGGACCATTTTCTCGATATCTGTGCGATAGGAAATTTGTGGGTGCTCTAATCAGTTGAACGCGACATTTTATATTTGATATTTTTGTTGGATGGGAAAGAGCTGATTAGTTTTAGGTTAACATAGGTCAACCGGAAGTGGTGTGTTTACCCTTGTCACTCATACAATATCAGAAGTTTGTCTGTTTTTTGTAACGTCTTTGAATTTTTCTTGGTTCCTTTAAATATTTATTATCATTTAACGCTGGAGTGTGCAACGTTTTTGCTTTGCGGGCCGCATTCGTAGATGTGCTTTGATTAGAGGTCATTAGTGCCCCGGCGGGCCGGATGAGAGTCACGATCATACGTGATTTTAAAAATAAAATTAAGTCAAAGATTTTTTAGCGTTAAAATTTATCAGGGAAGGTTTTATGAGAACAACTGTAAATAATATATATATATATATATACATCTGTATATAAAGTAGTTCCGATAATCCGACCTAAACGGTAGCAAGGACTGGTCGGATTACCAAAAATGTCGGATTATACGGAAAAGAACGGGGCGAAACGAAACAAAAATTTGAAGTGTAACATAAGTATGAAATGGCGTTTATTAATCATTATTCTACAGTACTGCTAATATAAATAGAGTACAAAACTATTATTTGAAGTTAAAGTTATTGCTTAAAAAAAATGAGTAATTGAGGTTTGTTTCCAGGCTTTGCTTCCCTTCCCTGCGGCGAGGTCGCGCCAGCGCCTCAATAATATGACATCAGTAGCAGTACTTATACAAAAGTGGTAGAAAATCGCAGTTATATATATGCTTAATGAGATAACAAAATTTCGCTTTAAATTTAAAAAATTCCTCCGAATTTGCCGATAATTTTTCGCCACAGATATTGAGCTGCCTATGGCTATGTCGGATTTCGCGGAATGTCGGGCAATCGAAGGTCTGATTATCGGAACTCTGCTGTACCTGTATTAAATATCGCTGACCACATTTTCATCAAAGCTTCGCGGGACGCAGAAAATACTCTCGTGGGTCGGATGCGGCTCCCGAGCAGTAGGTGACACGCCACTGATTCAACCTATTTGGAATTTTTAGAAATATTACAGGTGTAGAGAAAGTCATGAGGTGACGGCATCAGGTATTTTGTCTAAACAAACATTTCCCGAAAATTTGGCTTTTCCAGGTTGTAGGATCCCAGAGATATTGCCTATAGAGACGAGCAGAAAAACCGAATACATAATAGATATTTTAAGAAAAAAGATCTAAAAAATAATAATTAACTTTATAGTGAATCCACGAGGAAGTATTTCAGATTTTTGTCTTTAGCAAAGGACTTCGAGGGTTTCTTTCATCAGAAATATATAAAAAGTAGCAAATCTAGCATTAAAACCTGAATGGATATAGGAGGGTAAATTAATTTAAAAGTTCTTTTTCATGGAGGTTTATGTTCCAAACTAGTGCTCCTCTTGCGGTTCGATGTTTGGAGGTAGAAGCATAACAGAATAATATTTCGAAAGAAAATTTAGGTACATTCAGAGATAAGTCAATTTTCCAGTAACTATAAATTTTATGCAAACTATAACAAAAAAAGCATGAGCAGCGATCAGATTAAAAAATCCTTAAATGATTTATCGGCCATTTAAACCCAGGGCTAGACAATTTTACAACCGCTGCTCGAAACGACACATTTAATATTCTGCCTGTCCCCCCACACTTTCTCACTTTCTCCAGTATTTTGCCAAATTATTTTTTCTCCCTAGTATTTTCCTTACTCCCTCAGGTAAGATTGAAAATAAGGGAATCGACGGTATAATTCCAACCACTAGATTAAACCAGCTTTCTTTCGATATTCTCTCCCTCCCTCGATTCTATTCATCTGTGTTCTCCTCTATCATCCCTCTTCTTTTTACCTCCTTCTCTTTCTCTCTCCCCTTTATCTTGTTCCTCTATATCATTTGCCCCCTCGCTTTCATTCTCCTGCTCTCCCGTCCGCCCTCAAGGGAATGAGAATCGGGAGATGTTGGCAAAAAAAGCAGTAGTGTGGGTGTGTGTGTTTTTTTTGGAGGAGGGGAAAGAGTTTCGGAGAGCGGGAGGAGGGTTAGAGGGATGGTAAATGGAGGAGGGGAATAGGAAGCGAATTAGATCGATGCTTGACTTGTTCCGCTGGTCTTGAAGATTTCTTTTTTTCCCTCCCGACTCATGGTCTCCCACCTACAGGTCCCATTTCACCTTCCATCCCTCTATATACCTCCCTCCTTCCATGCACTTTATTCTCTCTCTCCATCTCCTCTTTCTCCAGTCCCTTTCTCTTCCAACTCAAACCTCCCTGCCACCTACAACTACTACTATTTCCTCCATCCTGTTCTCTCTCTCTCAAACATTTCTCCCTCCCGACAACACGTACCTTTATCATCCTCCTTCCCTCACTACTTCCTCCTCCGTCTTTAAGAGCTATCTTTCCTATCTCTGCCTTTCTCACCCCCCTTAATCCTTCTTTCATTCTGTCTCTCCATCCCCCCACATTTATCTCTCTTTACTTTCTTCTTATTCCCTGTACCTCACTCTATTCTGTCTCCTTTAAGATCAAATCTTACACGCACTTCATGACTTACTATCTCTCTTTTTCCCTACCTTATTCATTCTTTCTTCCGTTTTCCCTAGCTTTCTCTTTTCCCCCATTCTGTTTCTCCTTTTGTCTTCTTATTCATCTCGTTATCACTCTCCTATCCATTCTTTCTCCCTTTTCTTTCTCTTCATCTATTTCCTCCCTCTCGGTCTCCTCTCTTTTCTTCCTCTATCCCAACTCACTCTTCATCCCTGTCTTATCATACCTCTCTTACCTTCTATTTTACTCTACTTATTTCTTTCTAATTCTTTTTTCCTCTCTCTTCATCCATACCTCTCCATCTCTTTTCATCCATATCATATCATATTCTTTATTATTTATCCTAATTATCTTTTCTTTTTCTCTTCATCTCTCTCTATTTTCTTTTTCCTCTCTCTCTGTTTATACATCTGTCTGAATCAATCCAAATCTTATCTTCTATCGTCCATTCTCTTTTCCTCTCTACCTCTCTCTCTCCATCTTAATCCCTATCTTATCCTTTCTCTCTTTTGCTCTCTCTTCTTCCGTCTGGTCTCCCTCCTACGCTGTTTCCTTCTCTTTTCCTCCCTCTAACTACGTTTCTGGCTCTCTCTCCTTTCTCCTCTTAACTCGCTAGCTCTTTTCCCCCCTGTAACCCTTTCCGTTCTCAAATCCCTCCAACTCCCCAGCTCTTTCCCTAACTCCTCCCATCCCTTCCACTTGTATCTCCCACTCTCTCTTTCTCACTCTTATCTCCCTTGTGGTCTCCCGTTTCCCTTTGGGGAGCCTCGTATATACCTTTCTTTCTTCCGCCCTCTCCCTCCCCGAAATTCCTTCCCCATTCCCTCCCCACCCACAACCTTCCCCTCCCTCACCTTCATTCTCCTCCTTCCACTCAAATTCCATCATACCACTCTCACCTGTCCTGCCCTTTTGCCGCTCCGATGGTTTATATATAAATCCGGTTCCTCGTTTTTCCACTGTTCCCCCACTCCCACCTTCTTTCTCTTCGAAATTTTATTGTTTTTTTTTCATCACAAAGAAAGGCAGTTTTTTGCAAACGGCGGGGTGAAGGACTTCATTCGTGTCGGAATATTATATATTTTTCCGGGCTATGTAATCAGTCAAGCAGTAGGTGGTGAAAAAAGGACCGTTTAGATATACATTATTCTTCTGGTGCGCAAAACCCGAATCGGAAGTCTATTGGCTACCAGGAATCCACTGGTGTTTACGTGCGGTGTTTTCAAATGTTTATCTACTAAAAACTCGGCGGGATTAAAGACCTATTCCTCACACGATTTAGTGCGAGTGGTTAGGTCTGGTGGGTACGCCTCCCCATTTTTCGATTCATTACTCTCTTTTACTTTATTTTATTTTTTTTTTGACTTCCTCGCAAATTTGTTTTCACGGATCGAAAGCGATGAAACGGATTACGAGTATGGCGCTTTGAGAAGTTTTTGTGAATGATCTTCTTTCGGATTCCGGCTTTATTGAATCCATCGTTGGATACGGGCCTTCTCTTCACTCGACGACGGAGAAGTTGGGTTCGTTGTAGTACGAAAATAAAATCTGAATCGTTCCATTCTATGGAATTTTTTCAATGGATGTATAGGGTCTGGAATATGTGTAAATTACGTGTTACATTGGATGCATATGTTGTACGGACATGTCTGAACGTTGGATTTAGGGGCTTCCGGTCTATGGATGTTGTTATGATTCAGAGGACCAGAGGTGAAGGTGTGTGATTTGGGTGGCAAAAATTAAGGAGATTCTTTTGTAAGTTTGGTGATATACGTATAAGAGAAAGACGAGTGTAAATTAGGTGGCAAACACCTTGGAGCATATGGTGAAGGCTTGATTGTAGTGGCCTAGCGAGGGAGGAGCAAAGGGGGCAGTTGCCCCAGGGCGCAGGGCTGAAGGGGCGGAAACTCACGGATGAAAAATTAACGTTTATGTTTATAAACAATAATAAAATTACTAGTGGTACCCGCAAAAACGTTTGCAAAATCAGTCAGAAATCTGCATGTTTAAAATGATCATCGTTAAAAATGCCCATATCCTACACGCAGTTTACTGAATAATAATTATCTTCAATTATTAACGTTGCAACGCTAAGTTTTACATTGATACAATTATAATTTCGATGCTTTAAAAAAAGCGAAAAGCGAATAACGCAATTCTTTCGTCTATTTGAAGGCTTAATAGATGCTAATTCAATCGGAGGCAACAATGAAGGTCGCCTTGGCAACACCCGGAAAGAGTGCGAAAAAGCCATAAAATTTCGAAAAGAAATGCGTGTTTCTGAGAAATTATTACGTGTAAAATCAAAACATGGCAAGAATAAGATATTGTATAGTTTTAACCGTCGAATAAACATGGAGAAATTCGGTATATATTTACGTATTTTAATGAATGAAAGAAATAAACCTTACACCTTGAAAAATCGAAACTCCTACGTAAATATATGGAAAAATATAATCATCTCCAGGAATCAAATCCGGGACACTTTCGTAAACACAAATAGTTTTCCCGGGCTCTCATAGTTGGCAGAAACAAAATGGCGTTTACAGTATATCTCTATGACAAACTGTTCAAGAGATAAAAGGGGGGACGAACGGACAGAAAGACATTGTGCATTAATATATAAACATTAGCGACGACCCGTCAAAAATGAGGGGATGATAATAGAAATCTAAAAATAGAAATTCTAGTTTGTGAAAATTTTCTCCTAAACAACAAAGCGAATGAAAAAAACTTCTTTTTTAATTTCTCCAACTAAAACTTACTTAATTGTTTTGTATTGCTTATTTCTGGAAAAACCTGTTTTGAAGATTTAATGATTAGTGTAACAGCTGTTTTAAAACGACGATTTCTGTGAATGTGCGATCCTCGCCTAGAATTAATTTTCCATGATATGGTATGTTGTGAACATGGACTCTTAAATTTTCATGATTTCTGCATCGTGTCAATTTTATGCATAAATAAGAAAGCATGCAATAATGAGGATCTCGAGTTCAACAATCTGTTCTGACATCATGGGAACCTTTCACAAAAAACGCAATATTTTCATGAAATTTTGAATTTTTATGCAAAGTTCGAGCGATTACGAACCGAAAGCGAAAATCGACGATGAGAATAATAATCTTTGTTTATTTTACTATCAAATGGCTTTCATCCGACGATCGTAGGTCAATTACTTCTAATTTAATTTTGCAAAAGAAAAAAATGCCTGTAGGTCGAAAAATCGATTTCTACGTGTTTTGTTATGAGGAATGTATCACCAGCCATGGACTCGAACTCGGGACGTTTTTCGTAAGTTTTTCTTCGTCAGAGCATTTTTATTTATGAGCAGCGGACTATTTCCTCCAAATTTCATTGTTAATTGTACATATTTATCAAGTTATTCGTCTGTTAATGTATCTTTAAAACCAGTTACGCACGAACGGACGAACGCTGCGAGTTGAGAAACAGAAAATCAAGATGATTTTGGTGTAAGTTTGGTGGAAGTGCAGGGGCAGTTAAGTGGGAGTTTGGTAGTTTAAAATTACTGAACATTTACTGCAATTTTGTGGTATAAGTTGTTTTGGCGGACAAGGCCCAGGTGTGGCATAATGGTAGGACAACATTTGATTTAATTTTGAGAGTGCACTTTTCACAGACAAAACTATGTTGGTCAGTTTCAGAGAAGATTTGATGTTTTTTTGTTGCATATTTTCTGGTAGAATACTGGAGTAGTTAGGTAGGTAGGTATTGGTTGCAGGGGCTCACATACGCATACGAGGAACCTCCAGTATAGTAAAAACTTGCATCGTGCTATACGGCAAATGCATTTTAAAAAATTGGAAGTGCAAATGGTATTATGGTCGCAATCAAAACAGCTGAAAATACACCTTAGCTTAGAGTAGATGTAAATGTGGCTCGGTATGCTTTTTGATCAAGCCGGTACGATGATTACTTTTTATAAATTCATCAATTATGACAGACTTTTGATTCAGATTGTGATGTGGAAGGTCACCACTGTGGAGTTCGTCACCTATTTAGTCACATCCATCAAAAAACCATTTATGTCACTCAACCACTGAACTGCGGGTAAAGCAATCCCAGTTGAATTGCACTTTTGATAACTACGAACGCATCTGTAGGTACATGTTTCGCCAAACACACAGAAAACACTATTGCATGTCATAGTTATATTCACAAAATCATGATGGGCATGTTGAACAACACTTCATTCAAGGAAGGCTGTTTATAAACTGAACTTATAATGCATGATAGTGTATTGGCATGTGGCGAATTGCAATAAAGCATTATCTGGCCTCATTCTGGAGATATCAAAATTCAGTCCTGCTAATGTACGATCATCCCTCGTGTGTGTGCAAATATATATATATATATATATATATATATATATATATATATCAGAGGTGGGCAACGTACGGCCTGCAAGCCGGATGTGGCTCTTCGAGAGCATTTTCTGCGGTTCGCTAACTTTGATGATAAAGAGATCCCTAACATTTCAAAGACGAAAGTTCGTATTTTTTCACTTAAATTCATATGATTATTGTAAAGCATTTAACATTGCAGTGTTAACCGTAAAAACCTATATTTAAACTTCATTTCTAACAATATGATACCTCAGAAACTCTAGGTAACTTCTGATTTAAACTAAACATGCCCGCCGAAGCATTGGGAAAATGCAATGTGGCCCTCCGAAGGATTCGCAACCATCATTGCGGCCCGTCATATAGAAAAGATTGTCCGCTCCTGGAAACGCAAAAAAAAACATAAAACGATAACATTTAGGTCTCACGCTTGTCCGTTTGCGATTTTTGTACTCTTATTATTTATGACCACAAGCTTTACAACTGGAACAGTTATAATTAGGCTTGGTAGAATTCGACGTTAATTTTTTTTTAATCGACGATTTAAATAGACGTTAATTTTCCCGGGAGATTTTCGACGAATATCGACGCTAAAAATTACTACTTACATATAGGCCTGTTAGGTTTCCACGTTTATATTCTTAGAAATCGACGTTTATTTTTCCTAAAAGTCGGCGACGAAAATCGTAGCTTAATTTAAGACATTTTACTACGCTTGGTAGTTTTGGGCGTTAATATTTCTCAAAAAGCGACCACAATCATTGTTCATCTTTCCTTGGAATCGACAACGTACGTCACCGTTTATTTTTATACATTTAATTAGGCTTTATAGTTATCGACGACGTTTATATTTCGTAAAACGCGATATCTAATATCGACGTTTATTTCATTGCATTTTATCAATCTTTATCTAGAAAAATGTTATAAATTGAACTCCTAATTAAACTTAATTAAAAGAGTACATATAATAATGTTTATTTTATATGCTTCTTTGTTTGTTGTTATCTATATTTTGGTGAATGAGCTGCTATTGCCTTCGGCATAAACTAAGGTATGAGTGAATATTTTGATGAAACACATCTCATCTTGCTGAGTAACAAACGAATACGAATAGGTAGAAAAAATAGCCCAGAGTCCCTCTCTTTCAGATGGATTATATACCTTTTATGACAGGGTGCTTTTGTAAATGCTATAAGGTCATCAGACGATCGGTACTCATTTTTCAGTCAGGGAAAACCATTCATTTTGCCTCTTGGAGGAAATCGGCAGATGTTGTTGCGCAGAAGACGCAATAGACGTCCTCCGACTTTTCGATAAATGGAGTCCATAGTGCGTACGGATTATCGTATCTGGCCGATGGTAAAGAAAGAGCGCAATAAACCGATCATAATATTTTGTCCCTTACCTTTGGATCCTACGGCAGCTCAGTATGTGCCCTTAAGACAGTGACATAAGCTATATTAGAAAACAAATTCCGAATGCTGTCGGGCCATTCGGTATGGCAAATACAGACTGTCTCTTCCGTTTGATGGTAAAATATGTTGTTTTGGAGCGGAAAACAAAATTTTAAAATCATGACGCATAAATTTCATAGAAAATTTGGTGGTAAAAGTCGACACTTATCGACGAGAATTCATTTTCGTCGAGTTTAACAGAATTTAAATTAGATGTTTATTGACATTTATCAATTTAAATCGAATCCTACCAAGCCTAGCTATAATTAATATTCTCGCTTCCGTTTTTGAGTAATTTTGGCAATTGACAAGAAAAACTACCCTCCATTGCTAGGCGATGTTTCTTATTTCAAAAAGGTTTCTTTTACTGGTGATGCACTATACAGACATGAGTTCCCATCAGATTCTTTCGAACCCTTTAGCCCCAAGACTTACACACACACCACAGACATACGGAATTGAAGAAAATTCTTCTTTGAATACAGTGGCACCTAAAACATGTATATTCAATGTCACCTCTGTTCGAACTTTTTCAATGCCACAATACTTAATGAATTTAGCATATGAGAAAGTAATATAGATTTTCTTCGAGAAATAAAAAAATAGAGTTTAGAAGGAGAGATGTACGCCAATATATAGGACATCGAATGAGAAGTTTCAGTTAAATTTCTTACATTCGACTTGGATGGAAAGATCGTAGAATTATATTATCTTTGGGTCAATTTCTCCCACCAGATAGTTTTTGTTTATGTAAAGGGTATACGTTTTAGAAATAACCAATTACATTAATAATTGCATTTGCATAAACCATTAACGCAGGAAAACTAAAGGGATATTAAAAATAAGGACATTATATTCGTCCTAATTAAAGAGAAAGTCCAGAAATTTATATTTCGAAGTAAATTAATTGCTGTAATTACTGTCGTAATAAAATAAACGAATCTGGAAATCTGAAAGTGAGATTTGAGAGAAGGAGCCAATATTAATCGGCGTAAATTGGAAGGAAGCAGATTTCTTTGAATGCTTAAATTTACGCGGTATCAGAGCTGGAATTTATCGCTCTTAATTGGATTCTAATAGTCGACGAGCGGCGCCCGTTCTCTCCTGTCCTCGAAAATCAAGAATAAAATCCTTTGCTGCGCCGTGCTGGTGCTATAGCTACTCGCTGTTGAAATTACCACGCCTTGACGAATGATTTTAACAGTCTGCTCACGGAATGAAATTTATTTACTCCTTCATCTTGGCTGAAAGTTCTAATGAGCAAATGAATTTTAAGTAAACGAACAAAGTTCTGTTGTGTGTGTATATATATATATATATATATATATATATATATATATATATATATATATAACAGCTTACGGAAAAGGAAAGGTAAAATAGATATATGGATGTCAACAAGGTGTTGGGATGAGGAAACCCAGTGAAAACTCAACAATCAGACGACTTCAGGTTGGCGAGGCCCCGGGGATGTCGAAGCGACACACGTAAAAGAACACTAAAACACAGAAACATCACAAACGTAGAAGCTTTCGGAACTACTCCTTCTTCAGCTACAGAGAGAGAACCCCTTGTTGACATCCATATATATATATATATATATATATATATATATATATATATATATATATATATATATATATATATACACACATACAAGTAGATTCTGCAAGCATTTCAGATCACTTTGTTTATTTTAGATTAAGAAATCTCATGTCTTAAAAGATTGTTTTGTGAAACACACCAGCCGTAGTTAGTGTACCACACCGAACAAATAATATCCAAAATATCAGCATCACATGATTTAAGAAGAGTGAAGGATAAAGGAGGAGCGTGAAAGACGAGGGGAGGAAAGAATGGTGAGGAGAGGGAGAGAAAGAGGGAGTAGAAATGATGGGGATGGGAGCGTGGAATTCCGCAGTTTGTGGAGGTCTCCCCTCCACTGCATTTAGCGATCTTGGCGTGTTAAAATGATAAAATCGCCCTTATATGGTCTGTAAGGTATAGATTTAAATTTTATTTGGGTAGAGGACAATATTTCCTGCAATAAAGACCTGAATACCACGCATCTACGATTAATAGTTTTCGGGATAAAAACTGTTAATACGTAACAATCGTTTAAAATACGTATAGCAATCGAGAATTCTATTCTCTTGTCATTATTTTATCTGTAAGTTAGTGATTTAAAAGATTATTCATACTACATAATAATTGTAAAAGCTTGTTGTCACGACATATTGTTTTAAAGATAAAAATTGTTAAACATTAATGTATATATAGGGTAAAAACAACACATAAAACCTAACAATTTGAACCTTTTTATTTTTTTTCGTTAGTTGTGTGCAAAATCCTAAAATCATGCAAAATTGAAGCTCCCTATACCTCTTAGATTGGTCTAAACACTGGAATAACTTTTCCCCATGCTAGCTTATAGGAGATTTTCCGGAACATCTGGAATCGAAACCAGGGCGCTTTAAGAAAATCCAATAACAATTCTTAATAGGTATAGTGGCCTTTTAGCAACAGTCGAAATTTCGTTTCTCCAGTTTATCGGAAAGTGCCCGAAATTAATTTACAAAAATGGCGCAATGCATTTCTTGTGGGGAAAAACGCAAAATTCGGAATTTTTGTGTCGAACCCATGTCAATTAGGTGATTAATCTTATTTTTTCTGAAAGTTTCTCCATAGCATCTACTAACTTAGAAATTTTTCGCACCCTAGCTCTTGTAGTTTGGGCTGGACATTAGTATCCTCCTCTCTCTCTCTCTCTCTATATATATATATATATATATATATATATATATATATATATATATATATATATATATATAACAACTTACGGAAAAGGAAAGGTAAAATGAATATATGGATGTCAACAAGGTGTTGGGATGAGGAAACCCAGTGAGCACTCACCAATCAGACGACTTCAGGTTGGCGAGGCCCCGGGGATGTCGAAGCGACACACGTAAAATAACACAAAAACACAGAAACATCACAAACGTAAAGCTTTCGGAACTACTCCTTCTTCAGCTACAGAGAGAGAACTCATTCCTCATCCCAACACCTTGTTGACATCCATATATATATATATATATATATATATATATATATATATATATATATATATATATATATATATAGATATGTTATATCCTCCTCTGTAAGGAACGTCTATGTATTATATATATATATATACTAGTAGAAGGTGCTTGCATACTGCAAGCATTTCATCTCACCTTGAAAAAAAATTAATTTTTCAGAGAGATATTTCCTCATGGGAAATATTTCTTTAATTCAAAATATTTCTCCTAGGGACCGATTTTTGTTTTTTCCTTATGGAACAATAATGAAGTAAAAAAATCGCTAATTTTAGCAATATTAGGAATATTATACTTTTTCCACATTGGGTTAATAATACCACACATTTCTGCCAAATTTTTAATTTGTAGCAGATTTAGAAGTGAAATAACATTTATCTAATTGTTTAAAATTAAATAATTTTTAACGGCCAAAATAAAAAATTCATGGATAAATTGAAATGTTAAATCGTTTATATAGACTAAACTCTAAATAACTTAAAAATTTCAGTTCTCTCGCCCCGTAGTATCTAAACATTTACCTATTTGTTAAAATTTTAAGAATTTTTAACTGCCAAACAAATTAAAATATAAAAATTTGTATGATTCCTGTTTCGGTATTTTAGAAATCCTACCTCTAAAAAGAATTTCAGCTCCGTAGCACATTCGGAA
Organism: Tanypteryx hageni; assembly: GCA_028673005.1. NCBI lineage: Eukaryota > Metazoa > Arthropoda > Insecta > Odonata > Petaluridae > Tanypteryx > Tanypteryx hageni. The sequence goes on along the minus strand of CM054114.1, from coordinate 94,642,589 downwards.
ATACATAAACCTTGAAAATTTGTTAAAACAATTGCTAATTTTTATCGGCCGCATTGTTGAACTTTTCCAAGTTATTCGTTTTCGTTTCTTGGCATTTATAATTGGAAAAAATGTGACCAAACAAAAACCTATCATAAATGGGAATAAATTCTTGAAACCGATTCACATAAAATTTTCTGAATGCATTTTATCCAACGGCAGATATAACGTCTCGAAAGGCCTATAAAGACAATCGAAACAACATATCGTCAACAGATGAAAATCGTATTTCGTAGATAAAAGAAGGCGAATCGTATGGGAAAATCTCTACTACTACCAGCTCAGCTCACCTTATTCGCACACATGTACAGAAGTTCTTCTCGCAACGCGGGGGTAACTTTATTGTAAAAGGCCGAGCTGGGCAAAACCGCGTGGTTCAATTTTAAAACCTTACGGAAAAGCCATGCGTTCGTATAGGCTACGATCCTTCTCACTTCACACACGTACGTAAAATGCGGCGTGCGTCGCCATCTTCGTTGTAAATTCATTATGAATAAATTTTCTACTTGGAAAAATAAGCGCCAGATTCATCTTATCATTTTTCATCGAATCCGCGCTGAAGAAACCCAGTGTTGGACAAGGGGTTTACCGCGTTTGTGTATGTGCGAGTGTATAAATGGGTCTAAATATTGGTGAGTTACGAAGCCGCCGTGTAAAAGTAAATCGATGCATTGCGCGAAGCTCCGTGATGCAGAACTAATTCAACCGAGGGATTTTTACCGGGCAATTTAACATCACGCGTTGAGGGCGTGGGTATGTGGATAAAATAAAAATAAACCCTTTTCCACCCCGGGGAAAAGAGAGTGAGAGAAAGAGAGAGAAGATCAAGAGACGAACGAGAGAGAGAGAGAAAGATGGAAAAATCTTTATTTCTGGCGAAAATGGGAGAGGAAACGCATGGCAGGGCGCTTTTGTGTTTGTGGTTCCAGACGGCGAAAGTAGCGCGTGAGTGGTGGGAGGGGTGGGGGAAGAGCAGAGAGAGAATTCTTGGTAGAGGGGAGAGGAGAAGGGCGCATGAGGAGTGGAAATAACCCACATCGCAGCGAAACCCCTCCCCACCACCGCCTTCCGCCCCCAAACCTCTCCCTTCCCGACCTCCACGCCATCCGCACCCGAACCAGCACACCGCGACTGTGTCCCCGTGCCATACACACTATCGCGCACACCCCCCCACCTCGCCAAACCAAACCTCCACGCCCTATCCATTCATCACGACGACCTCCCCAATCCACGACCACCCCAATCCATTCTCCCCACACCTCCCTCCAAACCTCTCCTTCCCCTCGGGGTACTCCCAACTCCCTCGTTGCCCCGGAAACCACGAAAGGGTTTGCACCACAAGGGTCGCTCGCTTTCATGCGACCTCCTCACTCCTCCCACTCTCCTCCACTCCTCCCCTCCCTCCACTCCCTCCTCATCCCCCAAAAACGTGGCGTTTGCTCTCCTCCCAGAACTTGTCTCATGCTCTCTTCTCCGCATACCCCATCTCGGTCTCCCTCCCTTCTTTCATTCTCTTCCTCTCCCTCCATCCGTGACTTCCTTCCCAACCCACAAATTTTTCTTTCGTTTCCCCCTCTCTTTTCTAATATCCCCTCCATCGCTTTCTCCCCTCTCCCTCTGCCCTTCAGCCTTGCCTCGACTTCTTTCCATTCCTTTACCTCTTCCACAACTCCTCCCACGAGCACTTCCCCTCCTCTCAAATATCCTCTCCACGAAGTCTACCTAAAAATCGCCTCCCTCTCAAAATTCTCTTTTCCGCAATTCTATACACACACTACACATTCTCTCTCTCTCTCCTCTCTTTCTCCCCCCTCAAGACCTCCTCCCTCCTCCTTTTTTCCCATTCCCTTAGCCCCCGTTTCTCCAGAAAATATTACAACCCGCAATGGGATATCGCCCATGCAAGCATGCGACTCCCGCAAGGCAATGATATCGACCTACGCAGGCAATTCTAAACCAACAGGATTGAGAGAGAGAGACAGAGGGTGAGAGAGAGAGAGAGAGAGGGAGAAGTATAGACACGCCGCTAGGTAGGGAATAATTCATAGTCCTGGTGGAACGCGCTGAAACGAACAGTAATTTGGAATCGCTCCCAGTGTGATTACGGAGAGAACGCATAAAAAAGAAAGGATATGGGCGAAATGGGGTTTCGAATTCGAATTTTACGACTTTGAAGAAGTTCCTTTACCTAGCGTTTCTTCTCTACCTCCTGGAGTTAAATTTTTCAACCGTTCGGTTTTAAGAATGGGACGTGACTCCTAAAACGACGTGGTTTGGGAGTTTTGGAATTTATAGCGTTGGACGAGACATTAATTCGAAACAAACACAGAGCAGAATCCACGGTCGGCGGACCACCACGAAAGACAGCTGCCTTGTAGTTGAAATGCAGTTCAAGTTTTGCCAAACGTTTTGTGGCTGCTAAATTTGGCGGATGAATTTTAGAATTTATACGGATGCAGCTTATAACATTGGAGGACATTAATTCGGGTATGATACAGAACCAAAGGCCAAGACTGAAAGCAGTCGTCTTGTAGTCAAAATGCGAATCAAACTCGGCCACATTTTGTGTCTACCAGAGTTATAAGAGAAAAAGGAGACTACGGTGAAAATTGAAATTAAAATAAAAAAACAAAATCAACTCCTAAACCGTAAAATTCAATTTTTTTAGAGAGTCAAAAATGTCAAGTACGGAGAATTCATCTTCCGCAAACTTGATATATTTATTGATTATCTCTAAAAAATTTTAATTTCACAGTTTAGAAGTTGATTAAACATTTTTTTAAATTTTAATTTCTACGATAGTTGTCATAAGTATTTGGATTCCAGGAGAGATACGAACTCGATATTTCATTTTTTGAAACAATACATTTGATCGGTGTATTATTAAATGTACTAGCATAATTGCCGGTCAAATATGACGGGTATGCGTGAAAGAAATATTAGGTTAAAATCAAATTTAAATATATCAAGTTTTATTTGCACTAAAAAGTAGAAAAATATATAAAATTCACATAACTGAATGTTTAAAAAGTAACAATAGTTTTTGATGGACAAATAAAAGTAGTAGTAAATAATAAAGAAGATTTATTTTTGACAAACATTACGCTACGAAACTTTCATATTCCCATAACTATTTTCACGTTATGGAACACTCAATGTAATATAAGATAGCTCTTATCAATATATGAATTTCCCTCCTATTGGATTTTCCAAGTAATACAGATTTTCCGCTAGATGCCTCCAAAATTGAAAAATAAATAAAAATTTTAAAATGGTATCGTATCCAAAGTACCGAAGCTAGAGGAGTTACGTTTTCACGGATGGGAAGGTCAAATGAGGACATAAATTCCAAAGATGCGGGTTTCCCCTCCCCCTCACGGGCGACTCATAAATACGTGCTACAAAATTATAAGAATACGTGCTCTCATCTCTTGCTCTAGTAGTGGTATCCTACTTGTTAAACCACGCTAAAACAAATTTCCGAACATAAGACGGTTACTTTAATTGAACTAAAAAATCAATCAATATCACTTTAGCAATGGAAGCTAGCCATATAATCCGATCATCCGATAAAAATCACAAGCTGAACTTATTGATTAATTTTTTAATCATCAACCAATCTTTATATCGCGGAAGAAAATTATCGAAAAAATGTTTTCTCACGAATCCATTTCACGAGACACGAAACTTACAAGACGTCGCGGAGTAATTTTTTTTCTCGAGAATGTAACACACCTTCTAAATCGAAAACCGTTAATTTCCTGCCCCTTCACTCAATTTTTACAGATCAGAAATCGATTCCGAACCAGACACCATTTTTAAAAGGACGTCGACACCGTTAAAAATAAACTTGAGTTCCGTTATAATATCAGAACGAAAACAAAATGTTATGCGTAATATTGGCGAATGAGGAAATCGTGGTACTTCATTTCCTATGCCTACGTCCTACACGAAGGTCGGCGTGTTGGCTGTGTAAACCATTAATGGTCACCTGAAACCGATATAGGAATTAGGGCTAGAAGGATTGAAACTTTTGCAGCGAGGATAAGAATGGAAGCATAGAAATACATTTGTGCATTTAATGATCTCGGCTACATATGTACATAAACAGATACTAGTTTTTTTAAATACAGAGAGCACGTGACGCCGTCATCTAAGCCTCCGTCATTAGCATTTAACGTTGTATTGTGTTTGATATTAACTACATTATTTGTCGTTAGTTATTACATATTAATACCATTTCACGTTAGTTTCAATTCTTTAATTAAGATGATTAAATTTAGTGCTTCCGCAGTTTCTTCAGGATTGCTTTTCCCGTTAAAACATTTAATGTGATTTGACGTAATTTTTTTTAAGGTTTTAATTTTAAATTCTCAAAAACTCCTTGTGCGGAATGTTTGTATTTCCATCTTTAATCACGCTAATAGTATTTCCGCAAATGAGCGCTGCGTGCAATATGGAACCTCTCATGAACTCAATTCCGTCCGAATAGAATACACCCGCTACTCCGCATCCCCTCGACTTTATGTGCATTCTCCTACTGTAAAAAAATCCGACTCTTTGTAATAGAAGGGAAAGAGAGAGAGAGGAGAAAAGAATTGTTTTTCCTTGACCCTACCTTCTCTTTAGACAAGTGACCTCGCTTCAACTCCCCCGCATCCCACGCGTTTGTTCAGCGCGAGTGGAATTTTCTTTCGTTTCCCTCATTGTAAAATCAGGAGGGGAAAATCGTTATTTATTTTTTAGTCGGGGGAGGAAAAACATCCTTTCCCTAGCTCTCATTTTTTTTGCTAAGGTACGAACACATCTGAGTGCGCCCTCTTTATTTCTGAACGCGCCCTCCTACTTTCCTCTTTCTTATTGCGACCCTCTTCTCTCTTTTTTTTTTTTTAAATCTCTCCTCGTCCCTTTCTTTTTGGTGTCCCTCCGTCCCTCCCATCTCCCCCGCATTCACTGTGGATCACTCTCCTCCTCTCCCTCTCTCCTCTTTGACAAAACGCCCTTACAAAAAAAACATCCCTTTTCGTTCGTCCATTCTGCTTCAACCCTTTTTTACCCCTTGGCTATCTCTTCACTTCTCTTTGCCTCCCTTTATTCTCCACGTTTTCGATCCTTCCCCTTCTTCCTCTCTAGCCTCATTCTCCTGGTCTCTCTTTTTCATCTTACTCTTCACACCTTTCTCTATCTGTCTCATCTTAGCTTTTAATATTTATCACTCCTTGAAGCTCTCTCGTTTTCTCTCTAGCCGTGCACCTCCTCCATTTCTCCATCTTCTTCTGACACCTTTCTCCCGCCGTTCTTCCCTCCCCTTCCTTCTTCCACTCACCCCATCAACCTCCCTAGCACTGTGCTCTTATTTTATCTCATGTTTATTTAAAAAAACGTTTTCTTATAAACCGTTGGCAAAGCTTGCCTATTATTGACTGACTAGCCGATTTTTCCGTTAAATATGGCTGGAGCGAGTATAAAATAATACAATATCTCGGCTCAAAATCGATTATAATTATTGTATTTTTCCATTAAATCAACTTTTATGGCAACGTTATTTCGCTTATCTTTCCTTCAATGAAATAGCAAATTTTTAAGGTACAGTCATTTGTAAAAGTCTGTGGGCAAGCTCGGTCGCGCCGCTCACGGCCAAAAAGTGAAGTTAAAATATATGTTGGCACTACGTGATTCGCAGTGAGAGAGGGGAAGGGTGGTGTGGGATATATGTTTTGGAAGTTCGAGCAAAAAAGGGGAAACAAGAAATGGCCGTAGAATTGCAGGCTACCGGGGTCGAATTGAGACCGCACCTCGCCCCTGAGGAAAGGTCTCGAAATTGAGACCCAAAGACGGAAAAACGTTTTCCATGCTCATGTCAGACCCGGCTACGATTCAGCGCAAATCCTCCACGTCTCTGATATGGTTCACCAAGGATTTGGTTTTCTATTTTCGCCGATATACCGAGAGTGTTTGGAATGGAGAGGGAAGTGAAGGAATAGGATAACGAGAAATGAGGTTAATGAAATTTACCAAGGGCTTGTTTAGCATCCAGCCGCATAACGTCAAATTAAGAATTATATTAATCCTTCAATTTAACTTTAATTTGTGTAACTCACGGATTGTATGTGGAAAGAATGAGTTGGAAACCTCGTGAAAATGAAAGCTATTAAATTCTCTAATATGTTTAAATATGTTTTTCTTATAACAAATTATTACTATTTTGGTTTAGTATTAACGGTTTAGTAGACCTGCTGTTTTGCTCAGTTTCTAACTTCTTTTGTCAAGTAGGTTTTTAAACGGGTGGATTGGGCTGCGGGGGCATTGGACAAAGTTCCGGTGGGCCGATGGTCTGTGAACCTGTGGTGCTGCCTTGGCCAATAGGTTGGTAGCCTGAGTGTTACCAAAATGAGCCAGAGGCGGGCTTTTTTTTGGTCCGTTTCCCACTTCCAATTCGCCCCTAGTTATACACTCGCAATTAGCATTCATCGGGCATTGGAAATGGATCGAGCTCCGTTTGCTGAGACTTCGCCTGCGGTCAGAGGAGAGATTGTGGGGATGGTGGCTGGTGGAGATTCGGTCGCCGAAGTAGCAAAGCAGTTCGGTGTGCACCGAAATTGCGTGTACAGATGGGTCAAACGTAGCAACGATGGGGACCGTGATTTAAAAAATAAACCGCGAACGGTCCGGCCCAGATTCACGACTGAAGATCAAGATTTGGCGATTCGGCAGCATGTAGCAGAGCATCCTCTCACAAGGCGTGGCCGGCTTCGGTGCAACGAGATTTCGGTTATGATCTATAGGGCTAGAGCGCTTGAGGCTGGACTGTGCCACCATAAGCCGTGCCGTAAGCCACAGCTTACAGCAGGACATAAGACATCCCGCTTATTCTTTGTGGAAACATATGCGTAAATGGGCCAGGCCTTCTGGGATCTCGTCATATTTGCCGATGAAAAATCATTTCGGAGTGATGAGGATGGCAGGGTACAGTTGTGGCGTCCCCTAGGAACAAGGACATCACATTTTTTTCTTTTTTTTTACTTCTCGCAAGATTTTGAGCTCTGCTGTAAATCTGTAAATATTATCACCAGAAATTTTTGATATGAAAGAAAGTTTTCCTGAAATATGTGTTTTCAGGTACGAGCCGCAAAATATGGTTCGCACTAAAAAGTCAGGGCACGTAAGTGTAGGTTTTTGGGGTGCGATGACTGCAGCTGGACCCGGTCCTTTGGTGAGAATCCCGCCTAGAATGACGGCAAGAATTTACAGTGATATTCTTCGCGAGCACCTCCTGCCTTATGCGAAGGAAATCGTCCCTGAAGGCGAGGAAGTCGTATTTACTCAGGACAATAGCCCGATACATATGGCACGCATTACAAGGGATTTTTTAAATAATCATCCCGAAATACGAATTCTTCCCTGGCCTGCGCGTTCTCCATATTTTAACCCTATTGAAAACCAAAGAGGCATCGTTGTTCAGGAGTGGTTCGCAGAATACGAGCGCACTCCTGAATCTCTGGAAGAACAAATCAAGGAGATATGGACTTCTCTTGGGCGGCGTCCGTAAATATTCCAAAATGTAGTGGGGTCCATGGGACGGTGACTACGTAGCGCAATGGAAGTTCATGGAGATATCACAGAATATTAAACTTGTTAACATTTCTATGTATTTTATTTATCTAAATACCCGCTAAAAATGACATTTTCCTTATGCATAGGGGAGACTGGGGCTAGTTGTTACACTTTTCACTAATTATTTTTTTCTCTTTTATACCTGAGATGAATTGACAAAAGACTTTCCTTGCTATGTTATAATTTTTCTTTATAAATTATATTTTTATGCGCTATTTGCGTAGCGGCTGATTCCAAATTCAAAAATCCGAGCGACAAATTTTTAAAAAACGTAATATCTTCATGAACCCTCGAGGGAGAGGATTTTTTGTATTAGTGAAAGATTGGTAACAAATTTGTTACAATTCTTCATATTCTTCCGATATGCACTAATTTAGGACATTTAAAAAACTGATAAAAAACGCAATGAAAATGCATTTTGCTTATAAAATAATTCAATTCTATTTAATGTATTTGTTGAAAAGAACTTCTCAACGTTCTCTGGCAATGGTAAAAATTTGATTAAGTGAAACATAATTTTAATAATGCAACAACATATACTACAATTTTCGTCTATTACGTATTTCTAGTGCCAAAGTCGACTTAATGTTTGCTTCCAGTAAACTGGAATACTTGTTCGCATGACAGATATTACTATATCTATTGTTATTAAAACTTACAGTATTCTGCAGTATAAAATCATCTTTTCTGTTTTTATTAAAAAATAACTCTAAAAATACAACCTCAATTCCATGAAATAAGCGAAAATTTAAATTAAAAATTTTGTATTAACGCACGCGTCCACATCCTTTACTCCGTTGTCGGTTCAAGTCCCTAGCGATCACAGTAACGCAGCCAGTGTTAGTCCAGCGGAAATGGAAAGCCATATCCTTCGGTGAACCATTTCAGACGTGGAATATCCTCGAGGATTTGGGCTGAGTCGTAATGAGCATGGAAAACACTTTTCCGTCTTTGGGTCTCAATTTCGAGACCTTTCCTCAGGGGCGAGGCGCAGTCTCAATTCGACCCCGGTAGCCTGCAATTCTACGGCCATTTCTTGATTCCCCTCATTCGCTCGAACTTCCAAAACATATACCCCACACCACCCTTCCCCTCTCTCACTGCGAATCACGTAGTGCCAACATATATTTTAACTTCACTTTTTGGCCGTGAGCGGCGCGACCGAGCTTGCCCACAGACTTTTACAAATGACTGTGCCTATTTCAAATCTGATCACGTATATATGTTATGTAAACAAATTTTAAACAACAATAACAATAAATAATATCGTAAATATTCTTGTTTATTCAAAAAAATTTGCTTATAAACTACATTACATGTAAAATTTCTTCTATCATTTTCAATTCCATGTTTTTTATAATTTATATTTGCAATTTTAATTAATTGCTTCTCCCTTACGAAAAAGGTTATCTTCCAGCATTAAAATAAAATATTTTTTTTCTTTTGTTCGATTATTTAAAATGCCCACAGTCCACGCGCAGTTTACTGAATAATTACATAATTATTATCTGCAATTATTAACGTTGCAATGTATTATGTTTGACGTTGCTACAACAATAAATTCGATGCTTTATAAAAACCGCGAAACGAATACCGTAATTCTTTCATCTATTTGGAGGCTAAATAGATTCTAATTCAATCGGAGACAACAATGCGGGTCGACTTGGCAACATCCGCAAAGAGTACGAAAAGGTCATAAAATTTCTAATAGATATGAGTATTTCTGTCAAATTCTTTCGTGCAACATCTAAGTATTGAAAGAATAAGATATATTGTGGTTTTAGCTTTCTAATAAAGCAAAAATGGATAAATTCGGTCCATATTTACATATTTTAATGAATGAAGGAACCTTGCACCATGAAAATTAAAAAAGCGCCTCACGCAGATCGACCAGACTGAACAGACAGAACTGGAAAACTATATGTAAGATGTGTGCTTGCTAAATGTTAAAATATCCTTTTAATATCTGCTATATACCTAATATCTATTAGATTCACCGTAGGATTTCTCGGGTTTTTTACACATCCCTTATTTGTGGGTAAAACTCTGCAGTGGGATTTTATGTCATGCAATTGTTTCTTTACCAACTTTTATATTAACTTCGCCAGTTATATATATTTTGGATCTCGTCTGAATCGAAGAAATCCGAAGTTACAGAATTTGAACGATGGAATCAAGAGGTGAAACTTTCAATAACGTTAAATTCCCATGAGGTGATGCGTAGAAAAAAAGTCTCAGGTTTGACTCCGGGGACGATTATATTTTCCCATAAGTTTACACCGAGTTTTCGATTTTTCAAGCTGCATCATTTTTTTCCTTGATTAATCAAAATACTTATATATTAAAAAAGGGAAATGGAGACTACGGTGTACAGATTGGAATTAAAATTTAAAACTCCTTAACCGTAAATTTACCCAGAGGGCACTCACACGTCAATAAGAAATAAGGAAAATTAAAATTATACTTACAAGTTTGCAGGACGATGATGGCCTACAGGGACCTGTTGTCAAAAACTAGCCTAAAAAAAGAAAAAGAAAACACACACGCACAAGCACTCTGGAAATCTCTAGATACGTATTTCGGGAGCTATGCTCCCATCTTCAGTAGCTGAAGTCGTATATATTGATATATATATATATATATATATATATATATATATATATATATATATATATATATTGACCAATTTTCTCCGTTTTCCATCATTTGACGGCTAAAATTATAAAATATCTTATTTTTACAATATTTTGACGTTACACGGAAGAATTTGTCAGAATGACGCATTTCTTTCTGAAATTTTATCGCTTTTTCGCACTCTTTCCGGGTGTTGCCAAGGCGTCCCGCATTGTTGCCTCCGATTGAATTAGCGTCTATTAAGCCTTCAAATAAACGAAAAAATTAAGTTATTCGCTCCGCGCTTTTTATGAAGCAACAAAATTATTGTTGTAGCGACGTCAAACAATAGATTGTAACGTTAATAATTGCAGATAATTATTATTCAGTAAACTGTGTGTGGACTGGGTATTTTTAACGATCGACTAAAAAAAATCTTTCTTTATTTCAATACTAAAATATTACTTTTTTCGTAAGTAAAACCATTTTATTCTACATATTTAATGTTTATTAACGCAAATAGGTCCACGCATCAGTTTAAAATTGGATGATAAGTAGAATTTTGGCTATCATTAATGAATGAAAAATAACATCGTGAAGTACAAAAAAATTTGTGGTGGTAATAATTCATGAGTAAAAATGAAATAAACTGTTGAATTAATTGTATATTATAAGACTGCGCATATTTGAATAAAAAGAAACAAATTTAAGACATTGTTAACAAAACTTTGCAAATAATGTTGTGAATCATTATTGTCCTCGGTAAGATGACTGTTAAACATTCAGATTTCTGTCTTACAAGGAGAGGACACGGTAGTGGGATGACGGATTCGTATTAAACTTGGTAGGTGTATAGCTCTGTATTCCAGGATCACTGCAAACCCCCCTTTTGGGCGTATACGGCCGATAGTTTTTTCCCGAAATGGAATTTCACGTCATCTGCTATAAATTTCTTAATGCACGCCTAATTTAACAAGTAATTGTTGGCGGTGAGCGTATAGTGGTCGCACCCGAAACGTGAGGGCGCGAGTTTGATTCCCTCCTGGGTAGTATTTTTTTTCATTCCTCCTCCTTTTACAAAACCTTTGTTCTATTTCGCATTTAAATTTATTTGGGCAGCCACGTTCGTATTTTTATTTTTTTCCCATGTTGTTAGGTAATGGTCCGGATTTTTTCTTAAGTCATTCAACGCACGAATGTATCAACAAGGTTTCAATTATTAAATTGCATATTCTTCATTGATCTCAGCACAGGCTTCATCCTACATTGATGCTTATGACATGGAAGGGATCCCCGAAATTATTTTGGCGAAGACTTCCTCCGAATACTTAAAATATACGCATTTGGCGAAGATATATCAGGCAAAAGATCGTTGAAAGTATAAGAGAAAATTAACTGGTGAGAAGTCCGTTAAGAGTACATTAATATAAAAAAATAAAAGTAATTCTTTTATGAATCCATAAGAAGTTCTGTTGATCCGCCAATCATCACTGGGACCAATGATGGGGAGAGTTAGAAGGGAGACTTTAATTTTCTTATGCATCGACGGGTAACGACGCTTGATTAATTAATTCACAAACAAATTATTAGCCTTTTTCACGATCCACTTTGTAAGGTATCTTTACTACGCTTTAGAGAGCTACCAAGCAACATACAACATGACAAAGGAAAACAAGGCATTACAGAAGTTCGTTCAAGTTTTATTGAACAAATTCAATTCTCATCAACAAGTGCAACCGTCGTTTCTGTAATACTTTTAGCGATTCAATTTAACAGCAATAATTATAATACCCACCTAATGGGGATACTTATGTTAACATCCAGGAAATTACGAAGACATTTGCTAACCTAAAACAAAATTTCCGATACCTTTTGATGCATAAGAAAATAAAAGTTTCCCTTTTAACTCAACGCAATCACTATACGCTCACCACCAACAATTACTTGATAAATTAGGCGTGCATTAAGAAATTTATACCAGTTGACGAGAATATGCATTTAATCGCGATTTTCGAAAAAAAAACTATCGGCCGTATACGCCCAAAAGGGGGAATTGCAATGATTCTGTAATTCAGAGCTATACACCTACCAAGTTTAATACGAATCCGTGATTCCACTACCGTGTCCTCTCCTTGTTAGCAAAATGTTTGCGGGCACCACTAGTCAATTAAAATTACGCGTGGCAAGATGGAGGTATATGGTAATGGCATTCTTCATTTTTATTTATTTAAATTATGATTTCGTTTTAGTTGGTTATTTTTATAATTTCATTATTTTGACAATAATTAGTTATCACATTATATATTATATAACCGTAGCTATCCTTTTCATAAGTTATATTGTGGAAGTGAATATACACAAATTATAATCGTCCTTTGTAGCAACAAGTATAAACAATCTATTCTCATTATTGGTAGCAATGAGTATAATCAAAATACGTTTACTTCAATTTGAAACTGCTTTAATTCGACCTTTCCTGCGTTTCTTGAAGAGAAATTATTATTAATAATAGCAAGTTGTTATTTATCGTAATTATTAAAAAGAGTAAGGTTTTATTTATCTTATTAAATTTATATATTTATTTCTTTGCTCAATATGAATGGATCAGTATTTTCATTAATGAAACAACATATAATCAAAGTATAAAAATCCAACTTCTTACAACTTATATACCAAACTATTCTATGATCAATACTTAGTAGTCTACTTTTGTCTGCCATTCTCTCAAGTGTAAAAAAGGTTAAAGCTTGAGATAAGGGCTCCCACGCCATTAAACAGCTGATAGACGCTATGCAAATTTCTAAACCCATGCAAGTAGAAATGTTTTCATAATTATATTATAATGTTTATTCATATCAAGATATTAACTATATAAAAGTTGTTCATAAAAATTCATTTTGACATTATCACTTGTTTCCACATTATCTTCTCCGTTCCGTTAAATGTGATTAATTCGCGTTTCCTATGTTAGTTTCATAAGTTTTTTCTCTTTTCATGTTAACCTATGTAAATTTCTGTATATTTATAAGAGGGAACTAATTATCCTCAAGATCGTCCATGAAAATAAAACCATTTATTTATCTATCTATCCCTATACCTCCATCTTCTTCAACCATCCTCCCCTTCCTTCATCTCTCCAACTTTCTCCTCCTTACCCACCCATTACTCCTTCCAACTCTCCCTCAACCTCCGCCAATAACTTCAACTCCCAATCCTTCTACATCCCTCTACATCTCTCTCTCTCTCCCTTCACATTTCTCAGCCTCCACCTCTCCCTCCCAAATAAATCCTCTACTTTCATATTACTCCCTCTATATCTCCCTACTCTGCCATCTCCACTATCTTCCTACCCCTCCGTATTCCTTCCACTCCATCTCCCTCCACCCTCCATCTCCCTCCCTCACTCTCTCCCTCCATCTCCCTCCCCTACCTCCACCCTCCATTACTTCTTTCCTCTATCCCCCTCCCCTAACTCCCCCTCCCTCTCCTCTCCATCTTCCTACCCTCTCCATCTCCCACCACTACCTTCCCCTCCACCTCCCTCCCCTACCTCTCCCTCCATCTCCATATCCCGTTTCTCCATTTCCCCCTCCATTCCTCTCAATCCTCCCGCTACATCCTTATACATTTACATCTCTCCCTCTCTCGCTCTTCCTTTACCTCTCCATCATTTACGAGCTATCTCTCCTCATCCATAGTTTCTTCGACATTCTCTCCCTCCTCTCTTCATTACCACTCCATTCTCTCTTCCGTCACTCTTCCGTCTTTAATCTATTTCCAGCCCTCTTGCCCTTTCTTCATTTTTTTCAACGGACCACTCCCCCTTTCTCTCTCTCTCTCTCCCTCTCACGCGATAGCGATTTTCACTTTTGTCTCCCTGAGCGAAGAGATTGTTTTTTTTATCCAAATGCGAGAGGTCTTTCAAATGAAATGCTCCTCATCGGAGATTCCCTTTCCTTTTTTTTACATTCATTCCATTCGCTGGCCGATGCACGTCTCTTGCTTCTTTCAACGAAAGGGATAATGAGGCTACTCGAAATATTTAGCGCTCTTTATATATTTCGGGGTTCGTATTTTTTACCGTATTGACCGAAACGAAAACGCACAATAAGGCTAGCCGTGCTCTTAACTTTCGGTTCGGATCCAGTCAAGAGTCTGGCGGCGGCTATCGGAAATTAAACGCGGGAGATTTTAACGTACACTTCATCGCTAAATAGCGCAGATGATTATACAGAATTTAATCTCGTTAGACCGCCGCGAGAATATGTGTATCGCGCGTCTTCCGTCCTGTACGAGTTTTGACTGGAGCTTAAGCAAATTGAGGGGTCCAACGACGAGGCCGTTTCCAAATTCCCAGCGTTCCGGGAGGCTGTCCGGAGAGTCTAAAACCCCGAAGGCGTTTTCCCCGACGCTCGACATATGTCATTCACAGCTAAAAGATAAATGGACACAAAATGAGCGGGCGGGTGGGTGGGTTTCATCGCTTTTGGCCGCCATCGTATCAACTTTGTCGCCAATGGAAAAAATAAATAGGTAAATTAAGGTTGTGGGAATTGATTTGATGAAAAATCACGAGGTGGAAGAGGGAGCATGCGAACACAACGTTGACTGTGGCGTCGAAACACTGCGGTAATGCTCAGACCCTCGCATGGCTACAGTGTTAAGCAAACCAATAGAATTGATGGCGACTGCATAAAGTTTTTGATATTCCCTCCTGCTTGGTTAGAGTTTTCAAACTTTACCAGAATAACAGCAATGCGTCGGTTATCCGAACATTATCTTTAAAAAAAAGAAATTTCGACAACGATATTTATAAGGAAAGAAAAACATCGATCGAGTTTGTTGCAGCATGAAATCAATTATTATTTCGATTAAAATTTTATAAACCTCTCACTAGAATATTTGTATGAACAAAGTCAGAAACAATAATTATGGATGTAGATCTAATTATTTTGTAATTCGATCGCATGCTAGTAGTGTTATCCGAAAAAATCTTTCTCCGTATTCAATCAGTTCGGGAAATTTACGCCTAATATGAGATAAAGTTTTTGCAGTAAATGCAATGCAGTAAAACGCAATAAATCACGCAAAGTTTGAACAAAGTTCATTTTTCGCCGATTTGTTAGGTTTAATACTGAGATATGTTCTCCAATAGCCACAAATAGCTTTGGAGAGACGGGCGAGCATCTTAGCTACAAAGCAGTCGTCATCAGTGG
The DNA here is from genome assembly GCA_028673005.1 of Tanypteryx hageni. Taxonomy (NCBI): domain Eukaryota; kingdom Metazoa; phylum Arthropoda; class Insecta; order Odonata; family Petaluridae; genus Tanypteryx; species Tanypteryx hageni. The sequence continues at coordinate 94,627,107 of CM054114.1, read as the reverse complement.
CGATTCATCGATGGTAGATTGTTGTAATGACGGCTGGTTTGCTGCTTGGTTTTTCCATTCGTTTAATGACTATTGGAAATAGAGTTTTCATTTAACTTCAGCCATAGGGTGAACTTGATTTTTTATTGAATTCGTTATTTCTCGGCACTCAAGTGTATTTCAGACACTCATTCATTTCGGGAAATCACCACAATCATCATAACAGATTATAAACACTTCTGAGCTGCAAAACAAACAATATTTTGCTTAATGATTCAGGATAAATTTCCTTTATAAAAAGGATTTGGTCTTAGATATATAGTTCAATTAAACCTTGCATAGCTTTGCGCTAATTATTATTAGCCTCAGAAATTCACTTAAGAAAAAAATACGAATATATTTATATATCTCTTCGCTTTGGTCGAGGGAGAATGGGAAGAAGAGGGGGAGAGGGGAGGAGTGATGGGGACTGGGGCGAGAGGGGGAGAGTGAGGGAGGGAGAGAGAGAGAGGGCGGGAGGGGGAGGGAGGGAGAGAGGGAGATAGAAGGAAGGGAAGGGAGAGGGGGAAGGGAGAGGGGGAAGGGAGAGGGGGAAGGGGAGGGGGAAGGGGAGGGAGAGTGGGAGGGAGAGGAAGAGGGGGAGTGGGAGGGAGAGGAAGAGGGAGAGTGGGAGGGAGAGGTGGAAGGAGATGGAGAGGGGGAGGGAGAGGGATGGAGAGAGAGGGGAGAGGAGGGAGAGAGGGTGAGGGGGAAATGGGGAGGGGGATGGAGGGAGAGGGGGGGAGTGAGAGAGAGAGAGAGAAAGAAAGAAGAAAGAAAAATGTCTCTTCCACCTAACCATTACAATTTGTTTACATCAGGATTTACATATTTAACAATTTTTTTTAAAATTTACAATCTTAATTCACAAAAAATGGTTACCACGAGAGAAATATACACATATACATGTACAGTCTCTTATACATATGTAGATAAATACAAATAAATAATTATAAATTTATAATAAGACCAATATTTTTTACGGTTTTAAAGAATTGGATGGGTGCATTATCAACTTGCAGACAGTCGATATCGAAGTTGATGTGGGAAAGGAGCTTTGGGTAACCTATCAAAATAGCTTGTGATTTAGATGGATTTATTTTTAGGACATGATAACTGCTCCAATCCGTTAGTGATTTAAGGTCCGCATTCAGCTTACTAAAGGCGTCTGGAAGTTTTGAGGTTTTTTAATGTATATAGATCTGAAGGTCGTCGGCGTAGAGGTGATCGGAGCACGATGTAATTGCCGTGGAGATGCCATTAATGTAAATGGAGAACAAAAGAGGGTCGACAATTGATCCTTGCGGGACGCCTCTGGAGACGGGGAGCCAAGAGGAGGAGGAATTATTTAGAGTTACTTTTTGGTGTCGGTTATTTAGGTAAGATGAGAGCCAACCTAACGTAGCACGTGAGAAACCCATGCCTTTGAGTTTGTCCATGAAGATATCTTTCTCGATTCAATCGAATGCCTTAGAAAAGTCGACTAATGTTAGAACTGTAATTTGTTTTGTGTCCATCGCTGCGCCTATATCGTCAGTTATTTTTAAAAGAGCAGTGGATATGCTGTGGTGTTTTCCCCGTGTTCCTTAAGTTTCTTCAAATTGATGCTTGCAATTTGTTAGTGCCAATGATTGAATGGTAATATTATAACTTGGAGTTTCTTAGCATCTGCTTGGTTTTATTGAGCAATTGCTTGTAGTATTCATGACCAACAAACCCCTTCGATCTTTTGAAGTGACGAAAAGCAGCGTCTCTAAGTTTCATAAAGTTTTATTTCTTCCGTTATCCACGGCGCTTGCCGTTTGGAGACGCGAACCGTTTTCATCTACATTATACCCTGCAAGTCACCTTTTCGGTGGATGGCAGGGGGTGCAGTGCACCAAGGGTCCATAGTTTTCCTACGTTATCTTTTTCTATTATGGTCTCTTATCGTCCTAGGGAAAAACGATCCTCTATATCGCTCCGTTCTACAGTCGATCTCGCGAATCTTATCCTCACTGTCCTGCCTTCCGAGATACGTCGGGCTTCTGATAAGTTCTACTACCTCATTCGCTAGTCCCTCCGACATAAATTTTTCCAGTAGTTTAATTCTAGCCTGCAGCCTACGTTCCTCTAACGATGTCCATTTCAGATTTTCTATAGATTTATATATATTATATATTTATAGATAGATTTTCATAGGAGCGTGTCGATCATAAATGTTGATTTTCATGCTATTTAACGCCTCGACTTTGTCATCTACTTCCTCGGAAAACTCAGTGAAGTAAAGCGGCGTCCGCAAAGAAACTTGTGTCGTCTATATTTTTTAAGTCTCTGTAATTAATGATTTTAGATTTTTGTTTTGGGACCTTAAGAGAGAAAACAATATATATTAAGTCGTGTGATGAAATTCCATGAACCGGTAGTTGCCCAAATGATACTGTTTTGTATATACTGGAGGTCGCTATTATGTCAAGCCAGTCGGAAGAATATGGAGCGTGACGTGTAGCATCGAGAGAAAGAATATCTAGCCCTAAATAATCGAAGGAGTTTTTTAAACAGTGTGTGTCGTAGCTATTTGCGGAAAGAAGATTGGTATTAAAATCACCCATTACAATTATGTGATTTGAGTTAGGGAAGTGTTCGGTTAGAGACTCAAAAATATCCGAGAAGTGGCCTATTTTAGGTGGTCGATAAACCGAGCCGACTATTAGTTTATGTGAGTTTAATGTAATTTCAATAAAAATCAATTCTGGGCGTTTTGAATAATGTGGTTCGCTAAGGCTAAGTATTTTATATTTCAAGTCTTCGCGTATGTATAATGCAACATCGCCTCCGATTTTACTCACACCGTCATTTCTAAGAATTCTGAAGCCTGGAATTTCCACTAGGGATGACGAAAGGTTAGGTTTTAGCCAGGTTTCCGATATGGCTATGCAGTGTATGCAGTTATACTGTGTTTTCGGTTAGAGATGAGCGAAGTTCATCCACATGTGCTATGAGGCTCTGCGCGTTTATGTTAAAAGTTTTGAAAAGGTTTGAAGGCTTTACTGAGTAGGTCCCCCGTAGAGTTAAAGGTTCTACAAGGAGGGTTCCTTCCGGCTCCCTGGGGAGAGGAGGGGTTGGCGTCGTCCTGAGGTGAATGGAAATCTTGGGTCACTGTTGAGTCACTAGTAAAATCATTGCTTGGGTCGCTGGTTGGTATGTCCGACAAACTATCTGCTTTCTCATGTGATTTAGATAAATTCATTGCTTACAAGCGTTTATAATTGACGATGAATATAAATCAGCATAGATTAGCGCTAAAGAGAATCCAATCAAATAATATACAATGCGACGAATAAATTAGATGTTAAAATAATGATTTCAGAAAGGAAATATATAAAATCAAATAAGCTAAAACAATAAAATAAAAAAAATGATTAAATACAACGGGAAAAGCACTCGTACAGGATAATAAGGCAAAACACAGGACGGGATAAGATAATTATTACTGCGAGGAAAGACAATGAATAAATTCAATGTACGAGTACATTTAAAAAGTAGGTATTAATAAAGCATTAAAAAAGATAAAAGAATAAAGTAAAATAATAATAACACAACAGCGATTGGGACTAAGTTCCCCCAAGACCCACTTACTGATGACCATTTGAGAGATATCTATTTATTAAGCCTAGCAAGTTCACCTTGCTTGGTGATATAATGTTTTTTGCTGCTTTTCAGAATAACAATTTTACCCTCCTGAGTCCAAACATTGTTCACCCCCAAATGAAGCTTTGGCATCGTTGAGTAACCTCACTCGCATGGGAGTGAGGGACTCAGTAATTAGATAGTTACACGCCTTCAGTGTCTTTTTTCAGTTTCCACAAAGCGACGAGGTCCAAATGGTCTCCGAAATTGAAGGAGGATCCAAAAGCGTTCTGGTCCTACGTAAGAGAAGTCAAGGGAGTGGGTCCTTCAATACCCTCCCTGCGATGTGATTCCGGAGACATCCTTCACGATGGGGAGGATAAAGCTAATCTACTAAACGTTTACTTCGCGAAGGCGTTCACGGCAGGTGGAAATATACTTAAAGACAATCTTATTCCCGATGGATGTACTCGGATGGATAATATTAAAATCTCTGAGGCAGGAATAGCGAAGCAACTGAGTGCTATAAAGCCCAACAAAAATCCTGGACCAGAAGGAATTCCCGCGCGTGTATTAAAAGAACTAGCAGAAGATATAGCTCCCTTCCTTCGGATAGTTTTCGAGAAATCTCTTACCCTCTGTGAGGTTCCTGATGATTGGAAACTAGCACACGTCACACCCATTCATAAGGGAGGTGACAAAGAAAACCCCGAAAATTATAGGCCGATTTCTCTAACATCATTATCATGTAAGATTTTGGAGCACATTATTGTTAGCAACACAATGCGTTATCTTGAGAGTAGATCGCTCTTAGTCAGCTGTCAACATGGCTTCAGAAAAGGTAGATCCTGTGACACCCAACTCGGTCTGTTTGTGAATGATGTTTTATCATGCGGCGAAAATAATAAGCAGGTCGATGCAGTGTTCCTTGATTTTAGAAAAGCTTTTGACAAGGTTCCCCACCGTAAGTTGTTATTAAAATTGGGAAATCTTGGCGTTAATGTTAAAGTCATTAACTAGGTTCGCGCTTTCCTTAGGAATAGAAAACAAAAAGTAGTCATCGATGGTAAGTCCTCGAGTGTGGCAGATGTAGTCTCTGGAGTGCCGCAGGGTAGTGTGATCGGACCTATGCTTTTCTTGCTTTATATAAACGACATCAGCTCAGTTGTAAAAAGTAATATCAGGCTTTTTGCGGATGACACCGTAGTCTATAGAGAAATTAGTGGTCCTAGCGACCATCGTCAGCTTCAGGATGATCTGGATGCGTTATCTGTTTGGTGCAAGGAATGGCAGCTAGAAATCAATCAGAAAAAGAGTAACGTTCTAAACTTTTGGAAATCTAGAAGCCCATCGTCCGTGTTTACCTACTCGATAGATGGTGAGATCATTCCTGTTTCGGAATCCGTGAAATACCTCGGGGTAACCTTGAATCGTGACCTGTCTTGGGATACCCACATAAGACGAGTGATAGGTGCGGCAAATAAGAAGTTGGCTTTTGTGCGTAGGATAGTCAGGAAAAGCACGGAAAAGGTGAGAGAATCCTGTTATTTATCGTTGGTTAGACCTCAAATGGAATACGCAGCAGCGGTTTGGGATCCATATCAGAGGGGACTCATAAAGGATTTAGAAAAAATACAGTGGCGAGCAGCTAGATTCGTGAAAAAGAATTACGATAAAAAACAGAGCGTTACGTTTCTCATTGATGAGTTGAGTTGGCCATCGTTGAAAGATCGTAGATTACAGGCGAGACTTAAACTTCTAGATAAATATAGATCGGAGATATTCGTAAATGAAATGAAGGATATTATTCGACAACCAACGTATATCGGACGGAGGGATAATGACGACAAGATTCGCGAAATAGATAGTAGGACGGAGAGGTATAAGGAGTCCTTTTTCCCTAGGACAATACGTGACCACAATAGATAACTGTGAATAATAATTAGTTAGGAACTTGGTGCGCGGCACCCCCTGCCATCCACCGTCAAGGTGACTTGCAGGGTAATATGTAGATGTAGATTTAGATGAAATGTATCATTAACGGTCGTGGTCTGCTGGACACTGGATTCCTGGCTCGAAGACGGTGAGCGCGTGAAATCATACAAGGATGAACTTCAATATTGAGGTTGCTCCCTAAAAAGATCTCGGCAACTGTGGCGGGAGTTTCCATCTCCTCCTCGTGAATCCCGTGGATGAGGAGACAATCACGTCCAACATGCTGATCGAGGTCGTCCAATTTCTCAAAGAGAATGTCCGTTTTGGTCTCGAATGATGAGATGCGTCCTCCGAGAGATTTCACCTCCTCGGTCAATCCCACTATGAATTTTAAAAATCGGGATTCAAGCGAGGCTAACGCGTCCTGACGATCATCACCGTGCAGGGATTTTGTAGCCGTAAGTCCCGACTCGAAAGTATCCATTCGTAAGTTTTAAGACTGAAGAATTTTCTTGAAATCTTTCACGAGGAATTCGAGGGCCTAATTTTGGGCGTGGAGGTCAGCTTTCGGAGCCATGGCGAGTGAGAGTAAGAAGTTGAGGTTAAGGGTCTGCGGGGAGCGGAACAAAACACGTGTCTCCTATTAGCATCGGCACTAGAGAGAGGGAGAGAGAGTGAGAGAGAAAGGGAGAGAGCGAGAGAGATAGATAGATAGATAATCGTCTTTATTCGGGCGAAATTTAGACCAGAAGGTCCATTCTTACATTTAACCCTAGAGAGAGGGAGGGGGGGGAGAGAGAGAAAGAGAGAGGGAGGAATGGGGAGGGAGATAGGGGGAGGGAGTGGGGGGGAAGGGGGGAATTAGGAGAGGGGGAGTGGGAGGGAGAGAGGGAGGGAGGGAGGGAGAGAGAGAGAGAGAGGGAGGGAGAGAGAGAGTATAGGGCAGAGGTAGGGACTCAGGTGAAATGAGGGCCCGGGGCATTTTGCGCGGGTGGTAGGTAGAGGCATTCGAGATGGGTACCGTATTTGCGAGAGGAAAATTGATAGAAGGAATATGGAGCACACACAAATTGAGTTTTTGAACTTTCTAGTTGGCTCACTTTTGCGTTCGCGGGAGGATAAAAAAATACACTCCAATTACATTGGAGAGGCAGTGAATGTTCGTCTCGCTTCGAAGAGAGTCTCGTGCTGCAATGGGGAGAGGGCTGCATCGTAATTCGCAATAATGAATCGGAAAGGGATAGAGAGAGAGGCAAAAAAAGGAATGCAAACTGTGAATCTTGATCGAAATTTATTGAATATCTACCATAAAATATTCCATGGAATTTTTAAAAAACTATAACAAACAAGCAAGAGGGAAATATCAAGTCTTGGGAGGTTATTTGATGAATTTTTTTCGATTCATTAATTATTTTTTTGTCACTCGTAGTTGCCAGAATTCGTTTCCGAGGATAAAAAATAATGCAAATTGGTGTCGCGACGCGGCGCTATATCGCGAGCCAACAGAAAAGGAGAGAATGAAATATTTAACTGCCACATTATTTAAAATTCAAGTGTGTGTGTCAAAAAAATAAAACGGAGCGGTTATCGCGTGCGGACACGGATAAGCAATCGAAGCAAGCAAACAAAGCACGTTCAAATAGATGTATATAAGGTGGCTAAATCGATATATTGATTGCTATGACATCGATGTATCGATTGCGGTCAAATCGATATATACCAAAACGTCTACTCGGTAATGCCTTGTTGTTTAAAACGCCTATCATCGTCCTTAATTGTTATACTAATTACCCGCGGTGGAAAGTGATTTCGGTACAAAATATCACAAATCATTTGCTAACGCTGCTCTTTTTTTTCGTGCATTCGTGTTTGTTTTGGTTCTATCCCACGTTATCCTTAACCCTGTATGAAACAAAAAACCGAGCCCGATATAACCCGGCCTCATAAACCGCGGGAGGGAAAATGAAGCAGACGTCGGAACATCCGTGAGAGGCCCTTCAGGATCGGATGAGCGTTCGTCGAGAGGATTGCATATTCTCCAGGGGGAAGAGATAGGGGTGCATGCACGGATAGAGACCGGTGGCGGTTCCGGAAACTACCGCTCTTATAGCCCATTCACCGAAAGAACGGCTCGGAGTGGTTTCTGCGGTAATGCGGGGAAAGGTACTTGTGTGTATGTGCTATCAAAGTTGCCAAGTCTCATTTGAAGTGGAGAGGCAGGCTTTGTCCGATGTACCTTTGCATTCTAATAGGGTTTCTCTACGATGGATGGTATTGGAACTCGTCCGAGAGCTCCCGATTGGTCAAGGGCGTTTCTCTATCTCTCACTGCTTCCGAATACAGCTTCAGGTAATTCTTTAGCCGAGATTAGAAAACGACATTTTTTTCTTTAAAACCTCGCCTGAAAATTCAAAACTATTCACACAACAGCTCCTATGACTTTTTAGTGAGTCTACACAGAATGAAATGTACCAACTAATGATAGGAGATAGGAGGTGAAAGTATTACCACCATTAAATACGCAGATGATCAGGGCTTAATAGCAGAAGGCGAGAAAGAGCTTCAGAGGATGACAGACAGACTAGTGGAGGTTGGCCAACAATATGGAATGAAGATCAATGCAGAAAAAACGAAAGTCATGGTGGTTTCAAAGGAACATAAAGAATTAAATATAATGGTAAATGGCCAAAAATTGGAACAAGTAAGTAGTTTCAAATATCTTGGCAGTATTTTAGTGCAGGATGGAAGTAGTACACAGGACATCAGAAGTAGGATTGCAATGGCAAAAGCAGCATTTAACGAGAAGAAAGAGCTTCTCACAAGCAAGAAAATAAATTTAGAAACAAGGAAGAAATTAGCAAAATGCTACATATGGAGCATAGCTCTTTATGGTGCAGAGACGTGGACTATAAGGAGAAAGAAGAAAAATATTTAGAATGTTTTGAGATGTGGGCGTGGAGGAAATGATGAAAGTGAAATGTACAGAGAGGAAGAGAAATGAAGAAGTATTAGAAATGGTGGGAGAAGAAAGGATGCTAATAAAAACAATCAGGAAAAGAAAAGCAAATTGGATAGGGCACATATTGAGAAGACAGTGTTTACAAAGGACGATCGTAGAAGGAAAAATTAGTGGAAGAAGAGGAAGAGGGAGAAAAAGAATAGGAATATTAGATAATATAAAGCAGGGATATAATATTTATAGAGGTATAAAAGAGGCTTCTAGGGAGAGAGAGAAATGGAGGCAGCGATTCAGTTAAAACCTGTCTTCGGACAGAAGCATGATGATGATGAATGATGATGATGATGAAAATGTTGATTTACAACAATAGGTGGTGCCAAAACAAGAGAGTAAACAACGAGCATATTGACGCAGTCGTGGGTATTCAACTGCATTATTTCATATTTCAATGGGATACTTTTTACAGTCAAGTAGAGGCTTCAGAATGTTATCTTCTGAGAGCCCAATCAACTCCATCTGCAAATCCTCAGGTGCATTCGAGACTACAACCAGATGTGGCTGAAAAGCTAACCTCAGTGTGGCATCATGTTTCTCAAAATCTTTAAATCTGTTATTGTATTCTTTAATCAAGGAGTCTAAAACACCTATATACTCATTCATATTCAAATTTTGCAAGTTTTTATTCATATCTTGTTTATCAATTACCTTTACCAGTTCAGGAAAATGCTCGGCTGAAGCAATTGATCTGATAAGGTCAATATAAAAAAATCAACTTCCGAAATGTCTGAATTTGCTGCAACATTTCATATATGGATTTAGTTTTACCTTGCAGAGAAGTATGCAAATGATTTTTTGACATTAAATCACACAAAAATGCAACATTTCTGCAGAAATCTTTTTTCAAAATTTCACAAGGTTCATTCTGTTCTTTGAAAAAGTTTGTGACTTATTTTCGCAAAGCTAAAAGATTTTCTAGTACTTCACCTTGTGACAACCAGCCCACTTAATGGTTTGGATGATCAACACTAAATGTTTCATCATCATATTGAAGCACTGGCGATGCCGTGAAGCATTTTCTCGAATGTAGTTCACAATACCAATAACTATACGTAATGTGTCATTTAAAACAAGATTTGGCGCAAAGATTTTGTTGATGCAAAATTCATATCTCTTGTTTGTTCTTTCTGTAACTTTCATGCTAAAATTCTATATGAGTTTGAGTGTGTTTAGACAAGTATGCAAAAGGCCGCACTGAGTAGCACAAAAGGTCGCATGCGACCTGAAGGCCGCCGGTTCCCCACCCCTGCTCTAAAACGTAAGAATTTCGTTCCACAACAATGGAACACAGTCTCTAACACAAGAGAGGCAAATAAGAAAGTACAAATAGTTTCATGACTATACTAACGGAATGGCCGCTAATTTTCGTGGCTATTCTCGAGAATGTTACGAAAATATTCAAATGTTACCCTTCAGAAATGAATGACGTTAACAATAAGACTTGAGGTAACTAAATAACGGCGGAAAAGAAAATGAAAATACGATCAGGTAATCCTACGTTAAATTCGATATATTTAAGTAAAGTTGTCGCTAAAATATATTACTAATTGTAATCATCTGGGACTACAACGGCTTCAGAGTAAAATTTTAAAACACAGGCCCTGTTAACACAACTCAAATAAAAATGACTGACGCCAAACAGAATGATTCAATAGCAAATGCTCACTTCTATTTTTATCTGCATCTTATTAAATTTTTAATAGAAAAACAAATCATATAGTGGAACTATGAAATTATTTTGTAGATAATATCTAATCCGTAAAAACATGCTCGGAATCCTTAAGTATTTTCCTCAGATTCAGAGTTATACGCTAATTAACGACGGTTTCAGATCTCGTTGGGGTGAAAGTAAACATTTAGCTTTTTTTTGGGCAAAGAAGCTCGCGTTCAGAGATTTGTTGTTATCGTTACCATTTAAAAAATACAAATGCAGGAAAAAACAGTATTTCGCGCGTTTATAAAATGAGGAAAAAAATTACTGGGATAGCAACTGGGACATTTTCCTCTCAAAAGCCATAAAGTTCAAAAAGTAAGTTATTGTTAAAATGCGCTAGCGTTACGTCACGGATGCTGTCACTCCAACCAGTGAAGCGGGACTATAACAACGGGAACGACTTCCCGGTTGGTCCTCGGACCGTTAAAAATTCCTCTCGCCTCGTCGTCGGGACATTTCCACTGATTTTAGAAAGCACGAACAAAATTTTAGCTCTTTAATTCCGTTTAGAAGAGCCCGAAAAAACGTGATGGATGAATACTTTGGATATATTATGTGCACACTCCTGTGTAATTTCTCGTCAAAAATGACGGGTGTGCCTGAATAAAGTTATAAATTAAATTAAACACCTCCCATCTTCCCTTCCCCTCTCTCTCTTTTTACTCCGTTATCCTCCATCGTATTCTCTTTCTCTTCCTCTGTTAATCCTCCCTTTTATCTCTCTCTCTCTCTCTCACTCTCCATTCAAAAATGTAGCAATCTCTCTCAGCGTGATATATATTCCCCTGGATTCTATGCCGCCGTTGGTGCATACAAATGGGCATGACGGAATAACACCAGACATAACTCATTATTTTATCAGAATATATTCAAATATATTTGAAGGTTCTAATTTGGAGACTTCTCTAAGCACAAAAGTTAATGTCCACTCGTTGCTTCAAAATTCTGTTCTCTCATTTTTCGACAGCAGGAAAAAACCTGCACTACTGCTATTAAAAGCAGACTGATCGGGTTCAAACAGGTCTGAACCTGCTTTTAGTTAACACCCACATGCATGTCTGGAAGATGCGTAGCTCCGCCCTCTCTATTTAAAAGTCACATTCGGATAATTCCTGGAACTTTATAGCAACAACACGACAAAGTAATGAACGTGAACATAAAGATTATATTACTAATATTAGCGTGAAGTAAGTTTTAAATAATTGTCGATTGTTTTATTAATTACAACTGATTAGGAAATAGGTCAGTGAATAAAAAATTTGATATTTTATTCGCATCACTACTGGCATATCATTTTTCTGTTATTAGACATTATACTACCTCATCAATATTAATCTTTTTTGACATGATTGCATAAACAGTAACCTTGCATGTATGCACGCACGATGTGTGCATCTTTTCCTCTCATGTTGATGCATAAGATGGGAAAAAATAACCACCTGTTCATATAGCTTACGAGTTTTCTCACGTCACATACATAATATCTGAGGGGCCCCAAATTCAAGACCGAGTGCAATTCAACTTCATGCGAGTTGGACGAGCATGTGTCGCGTTCATTCAACCACGCATAATCTAATCCCCGTCGGGAAAACCCGTGCTGGACAAGGGTTTAATGTGAGTGCTCCTGCGCACGCGCGTCGTGCGTGAGTGTGTTGCGCAAATCATTCACACATTGAAACTCGTCACCTGATCTTCCTAATTAAAATCCGAAACCTCTGTCCCTCAAAACCTTCGAGTTCTCCGACAAGCATGGAATTAATCAAACTAGAGAGCATCCTGAGGCGCTGTTCCAAAATCCTCGCGCGTTATTTGCATTCCGCCAGTAACTAACTTCGTCTTACCCTATTCCCCGCTGCCGGTCGGATATTGAGGAGATAAGGGCTTGGGCGAGGATGAATCTGAAGGGAACGGACGAGGAAAGAAGAGAAAGATGGAGAGAAAGAGATATTGAAGAGAAAGGCGAAGGGAAATCGCCTTTATCTAGACAAAGAGATGGAGACTTTCGATTTCCTCTAGCTTCGCGCCAGGAAACCCTCGGAAAGAGATAGGAGGAGAGAGAGAGAGGAGGAAGTGGAGGGAGAAAGGGAGATAGGGAGAGGAGGGGAGGTGTTTGTCAGCAATAGGGAGGATGCTGATGATCTTCCCCTGCAGCATCTGTATCCTTTCCATTCCCCTCTCAAGAGTGGTTCTACATTACGCCGCGTGCTCTTTGAGGGCGCCCTGATTGTGTTGCCCTCGGGTCTGCGTATCTATTCCACATATCTCTCTCTCTCCCTCTCCCCTCTAACCTCCCATCTCTATCTCTCCCTCTCTCTCTCGCTCTTTTGTTCCTCATCTACCTCTCTCTACCTTTCCCTCTAATCCTCTCTTCTGCTATATTTATCCATTCGGCCCGTGTTTCGCCATCTCCGTTACAATCTTCCATGAATTTTAACCGCTTTCTTCTTTTCCTTCAATTCTCTTTGCAGATTCCTCTTATCGCCCGCTGGTTGTGCCTTTCATCTTCTTGTTTGTTTCTCTTACGCATAAAAAAAAAATCTGAGGGTAAGAAGAGCTACCACGTATGCTCTTGTGATTAAAATATCGAGAGAAGTATGACAGAGTCTTTTTTGCATTCCCAATACACAGTGTAATTCTACAGGGAATTGTCGAGCTCGTCTTATGGCTGACATAATTAAAATACTTTTCTCAAGTACTTCCAATACCTTGTTGTGGCTGTTGGAGACACCTGAGATCTGTATTATTGAGTGCTTCTTCTCGAATACGCAGTCATGTTTTTATGAAAAAGATCGAATTCGAGATATCAACGGAAATGCATGTTTTGAGGTGCCCTTGAATGCTTTTCCATAACTTTCTCCATGATATCTGAGCGATATAGGTATGAAAATTTAGTAGTGGCACTAACTAAAAAAACTACTAATCAGGTTTGCAAAATATTTATATTTAGCATTTTTAGGCGTCCTTTACCAGAGAAGCTTTAGTAGCGGAACGCCTTATGTTCACGTCTCGTCCGTCCGTTCGTTTGTCGTAACTTTCCTCTTCTAAACAGCTAAACGGGTTTTAATTGAATCAATTAGGAGCGATCTTTATTGAAATATATCGCCCAATTGCGATTATGGACGCCATTCCTCAATTAGAACTTCCACTCTACATAAATACTTCAATAAACTTATACTCGTATCTCGTTAAATGGCATCCGTCAAGCAACAATTAAATACCTAACTTTTCTCTCCCTAGCTCTTATATGATCTGTAATATATAGATTAAAAAATTTATTCGTATAGATAACATCATTTATCACAAGGTTGAAAAACCACATAATTACGAGTTATAGTTTCGGAGATATAAAAATCGGGAAAATCTCCAGCAAAACATCACATATTTTGTTTACATCGATCTCTAAGACGGTTCTCTCGGCAAACAACAATTAAATACCATATTTTTCTCCAAAGTTTTTATATGATCTGTAAACTATAAATTAAAAAATTATTCTGATAGAGGAGAACATTTGCCACAAAACAGTTCGTGAGACCACATAATTACGACTTTAAGTTTCGTGTACAAAAATTCATGAACCGCATAATCATTCGATACTGTTTTGTACGCATTTCCTATAAAGAACGCCATTTAAATCTCGGTACATTCCGTTTATAGAGTTTACTTTTCCATCTTGCTATAACACTGACTATGTTTTGGTTCAAGTCGGTCAACCAGAAGCGGAGGTCATTTTTCAGTTTGTCGAATATCTCCTTCAAGGCTTCGTTAACGCATTATTATTTATAGTCTTATATTTATATAACCGTAATCGTCGGCGAACGTTTTGGCAGGTTTTTATTGGTTGACTAGCCAGCCAATCAGAAATCGGGACGTTATTGCTTATATACCTTGGTTACATTATATGTTTACCTAAAAAGAACGATTAATTGCACGTGCTCTTATTTGAAAGATCAATAGAACAATATATTCATAACCCGCCAGAACTTTTATTGTAGCAGCGACTATAAACAAACTATTATTGTCATTTGTAGCAACGAGCGTAAACAAAGCACGATTTATTTAGTTAGCATTAGTATCATCGATTATCTACATTCGTATTTATGAGAACTTCTATGTCACGTATTTATTTTCTTTTAATTTTTCTTTTTATCTTCATAATTTTATTTCGTAATATCCGTCCGTTGCCAATTTATCTCTTATGCCATTTCCCGATAGAACTAAGAGCTAAGACTATCTTTTTAGAGTAAGTGCCAACTAATGGGGATAATAAAACGTTTCATATTTGCTATTTAGTATTCATCAGAATTGAGATAGATTGAATAGAATAGAACGAACGCGGACTTCACAGCACAGCGCATCCGTTCGCTGAAAAATATGTTTTAAACACTAAAGTCTAGGTTTGTTGAAGAGAAATTCTGACCAAAGTTAAGACGAGTTCCTTTTTAATTTATGAAATGACAAAGAGTTATTATTTTCATTGAAACCATTAGATATATATTTATTCCTGAAAGATTCATTTCGAAAGATTTTTAGTCCGAAAAGGTTATTTAAAACATTGTAAATTTATTTGAGAATTTTTAACTATAAATAATTATAAATAAACGGAACTTATGATGCCTACTTTACATTTAATCATTCATTTAATACTTATATTGCCTTTAATAGCTTTAAAATCACCATGGATATATACGGTTTAGCGGAAAGATTTTCCGTATATTACGATTTAGAGAGATGTGAAAATACAACATATTTTATTTCAATAATTCTACTTTTAAGTGCTTTTGTGTTAATGGATACGTTAATTTTGTTATTTTATTAAATAATTTATGCTTATATTCCTTAATCTTTGTGAATCAATTGTAACATTTTCTTTAAATTTCATTTTGAATTATGGTAAACTGATGATTTATTTAAATGCTTTTAAAAAGTTTTACTGAATTTAAAATTTTAAAATTTAAAAGCAAATGATGAACAACAATATTTTTTGTTATAAGTGAGCAAATGAAAACTGTTATACATGCGAATCATACAATTTAACGGGCTCTCTAGAAAATATGATATCATTATAAAAAGCTGCTTCTAACATATATAGGATATAGTATAGATATCATATAAAGACCTTAGGTACTTCTAGAAAAGTTACAGAGCTGATATTAGGAAGTCATTGGATGCAACCTTTGGGAAAAATTCAAAATTCTAGAAAAAGTTATATTTAAGACCCCAAAATCCAATTTTTAGCACCCATAAGAAAAGCAATGAAAACTTTGCAGGGCTATGCATAAATGCTTTTTATCTTGCTTATTATCTTTGCACGAAGTGAACGCATATAGGGGAGGTCGTTTCCGTCTGTCCGTACGTCCGCATGTTAAAACTCGTATTCTGACGATATATGGTACTGGGGAGTTTTTCTAAAATTGGTCGAGCGATTCCAATTTTTGATAAATCGGACAACAATTACGACTCCTTTACATGAAGACCTACAATGCTCCATTGTTTCAACTCAGGAACCGCTGCACGTATTTTAATGAAATTGGATATTTTGGAGTTTTAGTAAAATTACTCGACCGATTCCAATTTTGGTTAAAATCGGACAACAATTACCACCACTTTACATAAAGACCCAAATGTAGTTTACAAGGTTTATTTGTTTCGACTCTGGAACTGCTGGGCGTATTTTAATGAAATTGGATATTTTGGAGTTTTAGTAAAATTACTCGACCGATTCCAATTTTGGTTAAAATCGGACAAGAATTACCACCACTTTACATAAAGACCCACATGTAGTTTACAAGGTTTATTTGTTTCGACTCGGGAACTGCTGGGCGTATTTTGATGAAATTGGATATTTTGGAGTTTTAGTAAAATTACTCGACCGATTCCAATTTTGGTTAAAATCGGACAACAATTACCACCACTTTACATGAAGACCCACATGTAGTTTAAAAGGTTTATTTGTTTCAACTCGGGAACCGCTGAGCGTATTTTGATGAAATTGGATATTTGGGAGTTTCAGTAAAATTAGTCGACCGATTCCAATTTTGGTTAATATAGGACAACAATTACGACACAATTACATCAAGACCTAATTGTTTACAATGCTCCTGTTTCAACCCGGGAACCGCTGGATGTATTTTGATGAAATTTGGTATTGGTGAGTTTTACGGAAATTTATCCACCGATTCCAATTTTGGTTAAATTCGGACAATATTAACGACATTTTTACATAAGGACTTACATGTATTT
The DNA here is from genome assembly GCA_028673005.1 of Tanypteryx hageni. Lineage (NCBI taxonomy): Eukaryota > Metazoa > Arthropoda > Insecta > Odonata > Petaluridae > Tanypteryx > Tanypteryx hageni. The sequence continues at coordinate 94,610,575 of CM054114.1, read as the reverse complement.
TACAACATACACCTCACTAGCTTCTCGTTATATACTTATCTGAGCGAAAAATATTGAGAACATTGTGAAATCTCAATGAACGCATTTGGAAACTCTGTGTACTCCGACGTTGAGTACATCTTTCCAATCTTGTTTTAATTATTTAAAATTAAGATACAAAGTCAAGACATGCAACATACCGTGGATGAAATAATGGTTATTTTCTTGAAGAGAAAATTCAAATCCATGCTGAATTTACGTAAAAATTTGATTTTAATCGTAGAATTATGAAATATTTTTCGGTCATCAAAGATGAAAAATATTGACTACCATAGCAACGACTCCAATGCCTTTCAATGGGAATTGATTTTCCATACTTCAAGGGCATCGATTCAATGCTTGGACTGCATTATAATCCATTCGATTTCAGCCAACGACCTATACATATGACGACGTAATAATTTTAAATTAATTTTTTTATCCGGAAACCTACTGAAAGGCATGGATGATGACGCCTTTAATCTAACACAAAATATCCTAATTTTTACATAAATTTCAGTGTAAAATATAAGCTATTGTCGTAATGATGATTATAATTATTTCTTAAAAAGGGCGTTCTTAGCCTTGGAACTTGAAATTGAAAAATCCAATTGCCAAAGAATTTAGAAATTCCAGCTAGATGTCTTAATTTCGCAGAAAATTAAAACTACTATCTTATTTAAATGTGCTCTCTGTAGTTTAAATGCTGTAGCGTTGGCATATTTACGAGTTTATATCTTGGTATACGGTGATTTTTTAAACGCTTGCAGCATGCAAGCACCAAAAACTCGTATAAATAATATATATAATAATTATTTGTTGTCATAAATGTTGCAGACAATATAATTTTCCATAACTTTCTTGAAATATTTTTCACTGAGCGGATTGTATCTGATATATTAATTGTCGATTTTCATGCATTTATGGGCAATATATCGAATATCGCTCTTTGGCAGCTTTGTTTCCTTTTTCTCTAATAAAAACTTCCTTGCAGGATCCTTTCGGAAACAAAATTATTTTCATATAAATCCTCTTATATTTTTCTCAGAATATCTCTACCAAAAACTAAAGCGCAAGGATAATGCCATAACCGACAAGAAGAGGCATTCTTTCTACCTTATTATAGCACCCATTCATAATGCAGCTGTGAAACTTATCGAAAAAATAACTAAAAGGGAAAGGGACACTTTGTAATATCAACACGAAAGCCACTTCTCAAGCATTTGGTAGAGGCAAATAATTGTGTTTTTCTGTTACCTCGCACTAATTACGTGCTGTAAAAATGCCAAAAGATTGCCTTTAAACATTATTACAAGGTTTGTAGATGAGAAAAATCGACTTCGAGATTTCAACGGAAATAAACGTTTTGAGGTCCCCTGAACCCGTTTTGACCATTTTCTCGATGATGTCCATGTGTGTGTATGTGATAGCTCTTTGTAGGTGCTCTAACTCAAAAACTATTTATTAGGTCAACGCGAAATTTTATAATTTACATTTTTATGACGGTCACAAGAAATGATTAGTTTTTGGTAAAATCAGTCAACCGGAAGTGGGTGTTTACTCTTGTCACTTATTCGTTATTTTGAAATATTTCCTTTATTATTTGATAAATGTAAAAATGTATTGGCATAAAAGTTTTAGGAAATTTTATTTTCTACAACTTTTGTTTGATACATTTTTCCATATAATGCATTCTTTAAGAGATATCTTATATTTTTAGCTGCCACCACCACGCCACCTACCGACCATTGTTAACAATTGATGCTTAGTTACGTCTTAGTTAACGCTCCTTTTTCTTATCTTAATTGTTGGGGCTTTGAGGCTATATCCAATATCAGAAGGCTATGGTTTGAGTTTATTTCTGTTCTTTATAAAGTAAAATTTTTTCGGTTTCTTAAAATATTTATTATTTTGTAACCTATTTGGAATTTTTAGAAATATTAAAGATATGGAGAAAGTCATGTGGTGACCACATCAGATTTTTTGAATGGCAAAGGGCTAATACAGAAATATTGTAGAAGAAATCTGAAAAAATTGCTACTATAGTATGTTTCTCGTCTTATGAAGCTTGACCTTCACATAGCAAGTAGCCTATGAGAACCTTTTCCCTCTCCCCCGTCACCCGCGGCTTTCGAAATGCATGGAAAAACCTAACAGCATTGCCAGATATCCGCTCTTGAAATGATCTGCTTGCGAATGAAAGGCGACGCGTCGCAGAAAAACTTACGGTTATTGTTTATTACTACCGGCCATTTTCCATTGCGTTAAAATGATAACAAGGTGCAAAGTGAAAGCGATAAAGAGATCGCAACGGAAGCGTGAACGCAGTAGAGCTGGCAACATAGTCGACTAAGAGCGATGTGAACAGCACGATGGCGAGAGAGAGACTGAGCTTCTCCCCTCTCCGTCGCCCGTTACTCGAGCGTTGATTGGATGCAGAAATAGTCACTCACAGAGGATTTCAAGGTCAAGCTTCATAAGACGAGAAACATACTATAATTGTAAGTCATTTTCGGGGGAATGAGGGTAGCATGAAGGTTTTAGAAGATTAGAAATGGTGACGTGAGGATCTTGGAAGATTGGAAAGGGGGGCGCGAGACAAAAAAGGTTATTAAGAACCACGACCTCAGACTAAGCCATTAATATTTATCTTTTTACTTTTTCCATATGCGTAGTATAGGGGAAAGTATTGTATTCACGAAAAAAATCGACTTCGAGATTTCAACGGAAATACACGTTTTGAGGTCCCCTGAACACGTTTTGACCATTTTATCGATGATGTCTGTGTGTATGTACGTGTGTGTGGGTGTGTGCATGTGATGACTTTGTGTGTGTGTGTGGGTGATAACTTTTGTTGGTGTTCTAACTCAAAAACTATTAATAAGATCAATGGTAAAATTTATATTTAACATTTTTATAAAAATTAAAAGAATTGATTAGTTTTTGGTAAAAATCGGTAGACCGGAAGTGGGTGTTTACTCTTGTCACTTATCCGTTATTTTGAAATATTTGCTTTAATATTTGATAAATAAAGAAATGTATTGGAACAAAAGTTGTAGGAAATTAATTTCCTACAACCCTTGTTTGAAACATTTTCCTATATAATGCGTTGTTTAAGAGATATCTTACATTTTAGCTGCCACCACTACGCCACCTACCGACGACTGTTAACAATTGACGCTTAGTTACATCTTAGTAACGCTCCAATTTTTTTTCTCAATTGTTAGAGCTTTGTGGCTATATCCAATATCAGAAGGCTATGGTTTGAGTTTATTTCTGTTCTTTGTAAAGTCTAAAATTTTCTAGCGGTTTCTTAAAATATTTGTTAATATGTAACCTATTTGGAATTTTTAGAAATATAACAGATATGGAGAAAGTCATGTGGTGACCGCATCAGATTTTTTGAACGGCAAAGCGCTAATACAATAATATTGCAAAAGAAATCTGAAAAAATTGCTACTAATTGTAAGTCATTTGCTAAAATTATACGTTACCTTTCCATACATAACCGGACAGTTCTTTAGTCGTCAAAAACAGTTAACTCACCTGAAAATAGAAAAGATTTTATGTATTAAAAGTTGGTCACATGCGCTCTAAATATTATTTGATATGAATTAAAATTTATTTTATTAAAACTAAACAATTACATGTTACACAACAAAGAATATTGTATAACTAGCGAAATAGGCATATATTAGTCCTGTGAAGCTGCGCAAAGAAAAAAGAAACATTAAAAAATAATTTTAAGTTTGCACAAAAATAAAATTCAACACACTATTTATTGGCATTCCTCGTGATTTTGTAACCAAAATAACCGGGTCCAAAGGATAATGCCAGATCCAAAAAGGTGCGGAGTTCTCTCTCAACTGGTGCCTCACCTACTCAAAGCACACAATTAAGCATTTAATGGGAAAAAGTTCATGGGGTACGGATAATTTGGTCCTGTAACAAAGGGATTCATTTTAAAAACACATAATTCATCTAAAATATTTTAGTTTTTCAGCGACGTAACCATTATCATTTCACGCTATTTATGGTAATGCATCCCAAAAATCTCAATCACTTCTTATGGATTCACTATAGAATTATCGAGGTCGCTTTATGGCTCTCAACAAAGTCAAGAATAAGCATATGAAAAATGAAAAAGTAAGTACTTAACTTAGTTATCTCCAGTAAACATAACGATGTTATGGAAAATCCGATGAATATATCGGCTAAAATTCAGTGATCCTTTTAGACTATGCAGTACGTGAAACACCACTGAAGACAGTTGCTTTGTGTCCGAAGCGAGCATCTGGTGTTTGAAACCTCGATATGGCTATTGGAGATACCAAAGATTCGTACTAACTCTTTCAATATTTTCATTTTGAAGTACTTATTATTGAATTTACTTTTTATGGAGTTTTTTTAGACTTTTTCTCTAAAGAAATCTTTACTATGTAATTTACGTGCTTAAAAATATTCATATAAATTGGAAATAGGTTGCAGTTAATACTATGGTATATGTTATCCTTAACTGTATTTGTTATTATAAAAATAAAAACAAAATTTCAGATTTTTAAACAAAATTAGTAAAAATAGCAAAACCGTAAACATGAACAAAGACAGAAAGCGTTGCTTCATCGTCAGACCGTGTGAAAACACCATATATATATATATATTTGCTAAAGCGCCAAAACTTCAGTGCTTTAGCGGCAGTTTAAGGCAAGCATCTACTGCATTATAGAGCAGTGGTTTCCAAACTTTTCGTGAGTGGGGCACCCTTTTAAAACATAAACAAAATTTCGCGGCACATTCTACCTTGAATCAAGGTTTTGAATTTTTAATCAGGAGTATAACATCGCTTGGACGCATTCTTTTGTTGGCATTACGTCACTATCAATTTATTATGGGAAAGATTGTCGCCATAGTGGCGAATCAACACTTCCACACCGTTGATTTGATTAATTTAACGAAGTTTTTCGCGCCGCCTCTAACAATCAGCTGCGGGATATCAAGGTGACATGGCACCCATTTTGGGAAGCACCACTGCTGAGACACGCGTCAAACATTTCTTGCTCTCGTAATATAAAGAAACAAAAGCAGCACTTCAAAACCGTTTCGTAGCGCATATTGATATCGAACCGAATCTCGACCTGCAGTCACGTTACCACGTTCTTCTTCAATATCTTTTGTCTAAACTTTCTTTTTTAAGGAAAGAAACAGAGCGCAAATAATGCAACAGGATATACATTTTCTACAATTCAAATGTAAAAGTTAAAGTGGGAGAACCTGGCCAGAAATTACGCCAAGCAGACTTAGAGACAGAGTGGGTTTAAACAGTTCAAAGATCTAGCATTAGTCCCCGTGTGAAGTGTAAACTTCTTAAATGCGGTATTACTCTATTCATACAAACTATACGAATACTAGTAAAGTTTTTACATAATAAATTAAACCTATTAGGCAGTGATGCCCAACTTTTTCATTGCAGGCCGCATCAGTGATTGCGAATCCTTTGGCGGGCCGCATTGGAGGTTGCCAATTTTTCGGCGGGCCAGATTAAGAGTTTAAATTGGAAGTTACCTATTCTGAGGTGAAATATAAGTGAGCATCAATTTTAAATAAGGTTTATGTGATTAATATTTCAATTTTAAAAGTTTCATTGTCAAAATATTTATGGAAATTTATGACTTTGTATGTTAAATTTTCCGGATTGCTTTTTCATCATAGCTTAGCGGGCCTCAAAAAAACCCTTCGCGGGCCACATGGCCCGCGGGCCGTAGGTTGGGCACCACTGCTATAAGGAATAAATTCGACGATATGCAACCCGCTCTAGTGCCAGTGTCGAAATATTCTACTAATAAAATATTTAATTTTAACTTGTATCAGGTACAAACTTTTAGCATTTAAAGTTAACTCTGTTAATCTTTAGTACTTTACTGTAGACGGTTGAGAAATTTCGTATTTCATTTGTTTATATCCACGTGAAGTTATAGTGTAAGTATAGGTTGTAAATTTGGCATTTAGTACTTTAGCGCAAAGAAAATGATATAAATGGTTTACATAGTGTAATCGGGAAAGTTACATTACTGGTGACAAAAATGAACTTTCAGTCATTTCTCGTGAAATATTACTTACATGAAAACTTCTTCTAACAAAATTTGCAGAGATAATAAAATTAAATATGTATTTTCCGAAACGTATTTATCGAAGAATTATCCGTTTTCAAGAAAATCAAACGAGAGGGTCGTAATTCACTTTGAACTTACAATTAAAATAATAACCCCGTGTTTTTTTAATAGTTGTCAATGAAATCAATCTTCGTAGCAACTTTGGTAAACATGATCATTCTTCCTTTCGTTCCCTTGCAGCATATAGTACATGAATAGAAATTGGTTATCTAATACGACGAAGAAATGAACGTAAATACGTTTATTCTCCTTACGTGTACACACAGCTTTAGTAAGTGAAAAGAAACGGATAATTCACGACGAAGGAATGAGCGTGAACGTAAAGGTTACTAATATTCATTTCAAGTGAGGTATGTTTTAAATAATATTCGATTGTTTAATTAATCATTAATGATTCTAAAATCTGCAAATCACAAATTCAATATTTCCCCGATGTCGGTCCTGATGTATAGTATTGCAGTGATTAGACATTAAACCAGTGGTTCTTAACCTGCGAGTCGTATGAGGATTCTAGGGGAGGGGGGAGCTTTTTGGACCAAAATCTCTTTTCCCTCAAATTTCTATCTCTCATATTTTTTTAAAGCTGCCCAATTGACCTGCTTTAATAATATTTCATTTATTTTACAACTGTATATATTTTATAAGTCTTGTACTGATGTATCCAAATCTCTCGGTCAACTTATCACCTCCATAACAGATGAAGTGCAGACGAATGGATTTAATTATACGTCGAGATAATATATGAAGAAATACATGGATGTTTTAGGCTGTGAATTGTGCGTCGAAACAAAAATTAAACAGATTAGAATTCCACACAGTAGAACTCGGCTCAATTAAGGAAAACTTAGAAGCCTATGTCATTAAAATTAGTTACTATTACTAATAATTTTATGACAATAACCCTTAAAAACATAAAATAAATTTTTTCGGGGGAATGAGGAGAGCATGAAGGTTTTAGAAGATTAGAAATGGGGACGTGAGGATCTTAGAAGATTGGAAAGGGGGGCGCAAGAGAAAAAAGGTTATTAAGAAACGCTGCATCAGACTAAGCCATTAGTATTTATCTTTTTACTTTCTACATATACGTAGCATAGGGGAAGGTATTGTATTAATGAAAAAAATCGATTTCGAGATTTCAACAGAAATACACGTTTTGAGGTCCCCTGAACACGTTTTGACCATTTTATCGATTGTGTCTGTGTGTATGTACGTGTGTGTGGGTGTGTGCATGTGAAAACTTTGTGTGTGTGTGTGTGTGTGTGTATGTGATAACTATTTGTGGGTGCTCTAACTCAAAAACTATTAATCAGATCAATGCTAAATTTTATATTTAACATTGTTATAAAAACAAAAGTAGAATACTCCTTTAGCCAAAACAACTAGAGGGCTGCAAACCCAATGCATTTCGCCCACAAGGTGGGCATCGTCAGGGGCAGAACCTGTTTCACCAGTGACTGGAAGCCCTCTAGTTGTTTTGGCTAAAGGAGTATTCTACTTTTGTTAGTTTTGGCCAAAGTTATTGAGCTACTATCAATTATTGTTATAAAAATTAAAAGAACATTAGTTTTTGGTAAAAATCGGTATACCGAAAGTGGGTGTTTACTCTTGTCACATCCGTTATTTTGAAGTATTTGCTTTAATATTTGATAAATATAAAAATGTATTGGAACAAAAGTTGTAGGAAATTAATTTTCTACAACCTTTGTTTGAAACATTTTCACATATAATGCATTGTTTAAGAAATATCTTATATTTTTAGTTGTCTCCACCACGCCACCTATCGATGACTATTGTTAACAATTGACGCTTAGTTACGTCTTAGTGACGCCACTTTTTCTTTCCTTAATTGTTGGAGCTTTGTGGTTATATCCAATATCAGAAGCAATGGTTTGAGTTTATTTCTGTTCTTTGTAAAGTCTAAAATTTTCCCGCAGTTTCTTAAAATAATTATTATTATGTAACCTATTTGGAATTTTTAGAAATATTTCAGATATGGAGAAAGTCATGTGGTGGCCACATCATATTTTTTTGACATGATAACATAAATCGCAAAGAACGCCTTTGGAAACTGTGTACTCCGAAACGGAGCACACTTTTCCATTCTTGTTACAAATTGTGTCGATTTAGTCGTAAATTACGTCAAATTAATCCTTAAGGAATATAAAAAGCTCGCTTTAATATAAATGCTTAAAAATTAATCCTTATAGATCACCCTGCTAAGAAACGGCCCTAATTTATAAAGCCATTTATCTTGTACTGTTTGAAATTGGCGATGCAGCATAAAAGTAAGCAAAGATATTCATAGAATGGTCGAAAAATCGTATTAAAAACGCCATGGCATCGGAACCTATCCTCCAAACCTTTTATTTTGCACAAAGTGCAGACGTCCACTCGACCTCTGCCCTAGGCATACTCGAATCGCTGTAAAAAAAACTACCCTTGTCACGTGACACCTCCCCACACTCCCATTGGCCTACGAATTCACATCCTTTTTTTGGACCTTTCGCCTCCCTCGACCACCTTTCCGATTATCGAAAGGACATCGAATGGCCTTCTCTCTCTCTATCTCCCTCTCTCTCTCTCTCGCTCTATAGCTACGGGATTCCCTCCAGAGACGTGGGATGAGAGAGAAAGATGGCTCCCCAAACCGCCATTCCCGTGAATTTGCATCCCGCCATTTTTATTTTTTTTCTCGTTCTTTCCCTGGCGCCAATTTTATCGCCTTTCCACACTCCACTTCATCATCTCCTTTTTTCCCTATAATTTGCTCCTTTTTTCTTTCACTCTCCCGTCCTTCATTTCCTTCATTCTTTCCTCTCGTATCCAAACCAAATTTTTCTCTTTCCAATTTTCTTCTATGCCATTTCCTTTCCTCACGGACACCTTACTTCGCGTTCCTTCATTTTGTTACGCTTAAGCGAAAGAAGGGATTACGTCCTCTCTATTTTCCCACTGAATAAAGCCTTCCTATTCTGCTCTCTACTTTCTTCCTCTGCTTCCGACTTACGTCGATTTCTCTCCATTTTCTTCTTTTTATTACGCATATATTCTGAAAATCCAAAAAAGTAATGTTTAAGGGGTGTTTTTGACCCCGAAGTAAAAGCATTGAAAACTGTGCAAGGCTATATAAATTCGCTTTCTTAAATTATTTGCGATTGAGATACAAAGTTAGGATATGCATCATACTGTGGAAGAAATAATGAAGTTTTTTTCTTGAAGACAAAATTCAAATCCACGCAGAATTTGCGTAAAAATTTTATTTTAATCATAAAATTATGAAATTGTTTTCCGTGATCAACGATGAAAAATATTGACTACCATAGCAACGACTCCAATGCCTTTCAATGGGAATTGATTTTCCATACTTTAAGAGCATTGACTTAATGCTTAGACTGCATTTTATTACATTTGATTTCAGTCAATGACGCATGCATATGATGACGTGATAATTTTTTATCCGTATATATACTAAAAGATATGGATGATGACATCATAATCATAACAGACAAAATATCCGAATTGTTACTTTCGCCATACGTAGTAAGTATTGTTCGAGTGTTAAGAGTTTAGATCTTTGTGTATGGTGATTTTTTAAGCGCTAGCAGTATGCAAGCACCAACAAGTCAAATATATATGTATATATATATATATACATATATATACATATACACATACAAATACATACACACACGTGCTGTGAATATGTGTATGTGCAAGTATGGCGACTTTTTTACTTACAATTAGAATTGTAATTCCCTTGCGCAATTAACAATTTATTAAATCACTCATATGAAACGCTGTGTTTGCGTGTCAAGAATGCATGTATTCTATAGTGTGTATAATCATATGTAAAGTTTATTTAGCTTTTTCTATGGTGGGTGCGCGCGCATGTTTTTCAAGCTACATACATGTGGAGGCATTCCTGCAGGAGACTTTTCTCATTAAATATGAAAAGTTTTATTCAAATTTAGATTTTGCAACACAAATTAACCAAATAATTCTCTTTCAACTTAATAATTCAATCATAACTATATCTTTGGTTTTTTACCCTTTTCTTTTTCAGTTTTAATTTTAAATGTGTTAGTACTGTTTTATTATTATGCAGTATGGTGCCTAATAAAATATAGTATGACGAATGGGTCAAGATGTAAGAGAGGGCTATAATGCTTCCCTCATACATATTCAGTCAACTCTGTATCCTTCCATTCATTCTCAATTATTTTTTTGTGTTCGACCGGTACATTTTCCTCCTTATTGTGACCATTCGTCTCCCGTTCCTCCCTTTCCTCATTTTTACGTTTGTCATCTTCCCTTCGTATTTATCTCTTCATGTCTACGTCCTTATTACTCTCTGTACCTTTATACCTTGCGCAAGATATATTATCCGTACACCGATTGACAAGGATCAACTATACGGGCATCAGTTTCTTTAAAAGAAATATAGACGGCTATTTATCGACAATTGATAAAAATGCTGGTCGAAATTTATGCAACGTCAAATAAAATGTTATTGTAGATGAAAATTTAGTTTCTCACTCTTTATTTCCTCCATTTCATAGAGAAAATATCGATCAACCGGAATTTTTAAAACTCAAACTTAAGATTTACTGTATTACACACGTGCATACTTGTAGTATTTACTTGTCCTATAACTAATAAAGGTACTAGTACGTAATAAAGGTACTAATACGTTGTAAAATATTGAGTTATTTATCTGTCGATTTTCTCAAAGTTTTCTTCAATTTATTAATATTTATGTAACTTTTACATTTGTGCGTAATATGGTACACATAAATATGCATATCGATCAACCGGAATAAGCTCGGTACCGAAGCATCCGGTAAATGGGAAGTTGATTGTAGGTGCATGGTAGAAAAAAAAACAATTCCACCATGTTAAGCAGGTATCATTCAATTATTCAATTCCATTAATGTTCGATTATACGAACATATTTATAATCCGAACTATTCCGGTTTCCCAATTAGTTAGCATATTCGACATCAGGATGCGCTCCAGTCGCTTCTTTCTGTTTTTTACTTAAAAAGTTATACATCGAGAATTATCGAAATAAGGACGGCGATGATCGAGTGGGGTGCGAGGTAAAAATGAACTGTTATTTCGAACGAAGTCAGGAACATTTCCGTACCATTTTATTGCATTAAGCTAGAAGAAGTGATATATCGAACTACGTCCGTCTCCGATTAGCTCGACGGTCAATTGTTTTTCCTACGTCTCTTCTCCATGCCTTTTCCCTTTCCGCCTCGACGTTTCCTCGTGTCCTTTCCTTTTCATCTCTCTCTCCTTCTTCTTCCCTTTCTTCATCCCCGGCAGCGAGACGAAAAAAGTAAAAGAAACAAAAAAATCCTTTCCTCCTCTGAATTATTAATTTACTCGGATCGATATTCCTCGGAGAGCGTATTTTTATTTATTTTGCGCGTCGTGCGGATGGATATGGAAATACGCGCATCCATCTCCACTCATCCAAACGTTTTTAATCTTCTTCCTTTCTCTATTTTTCTTTCATTTTTATTTTATTTTGTTACTTTTACGAACTCGAAGGATCGCGAAACTCGTTCGGCAACTTCTAAAAAAAAATAACAACAGAACGGTAACGTCGAAAAAAAAACAATACTCGAATGGAATCTCTTCCAAAATTGTTATTTTTATCCGGAGAAGAGCGTTCTTTTTTATGGTACAAGAGAGAGAGAGAGAGAGAGAGAGGGAGAAAAAATTCTAAACTTTTTTCGAACGGACAATGAGCGAGAGGGCACGGAACTACTTTATGAGAATATGCAAGGTGTCCAAAATGGAAATGAGATGTTTTTTATGCGCTTGATTTTTTTTGTATTCCTTGAGGGTTAACGGTGTTGAATTGGGATTGACTTTCCCGCAATTTAAATAATTATACCTGGCGAACGAAGTGTTTACTCAATGGCGTCTCTCTTGCCCAGATATCCCAAAAGTATCTGGATGGATTTTTGGGAGAAAAGAGTGAACCTTCTGATAACGGGGTCGTGAGTTCGAATCCAGTTTCTCATCGTACAACGTACGTCTGCACCAACCGATTCAATTGTTTCGAGTCCCATATGCGTGCTAATAATATTATTTATTTATTATGCATGTATTTATTTATATTTTGAGTAGTTTCAGGCATTTACGATAACAACGATAGCTATGACGATCACAAACAACCATGCCCTGCTCAGGACTTGAACTCACGACCATTAAGGGCTAGACATGCTAGAAATACGTTATTTAAAGAAAACCTTTTTTTATTCCTCAAAACTTACACCGTTCTAAAATTTTAAGAATTTCACGATATTGCAGGAGTTACCGGATTTACGCATCCTCTTCACAGTTAGATCTATTCGGAAGCGAATAAAAAAATTTCGAGTTGGAAGAATAAAAAAGATATCATCCCATATGTATATACAAGGAGTTTCGCAAGAGAGAGGAATTTATTATTTTCCCCTTCGAATTCTTCCTAGATTGAAACCAAACTTTCGGGTGATGATCTGCAGAGACCGACGATGGAACGAAAATTAATGGGATTTTTAAAAGAAAAAGAAAAGTTACGTGATTGTGAAAGAGGAAATCGAAGACTGATGTAAATTAGGCGGATAATTTTGTGTTTTTTTTAAAGGCGTCGGCCTGGCTCAGAACGGAAAAAATCCCAAGAAATAAATGAGACAGACAATAAGAACGGTGGAATACAGTTTGTCCAAAAATCGGTTCAGCAGGCCTTATGCAGGATTTCTCATATTCGCACTATTCTTAACGCCTGCAATAAATAATGCCGCTGGTTACGTAGTTGTCGGTAGCTGGGCGTAAAACTCTATGCATCGTATTTTAACTAGCAGATTGCACTTCAAAAATGACGGGTTTAAATTGATAAAAACGAATTTTGAATATATTACTGATGAAAGTTAAAAACTCCAGCCAAAAAACAGTGGTAATAGCCCGATGCATTTCGCCCACTAAGTGGGCATTTTCAAGGGCGACGTTCCTTCGACAGCGACTACAGTCGACTTTGGTCGCTGTCGAAGGAACGTCGCCCTTGAAAATGCCCACTTAGTGGGCGAAATGCATCGGGCTATTACCACTGTTTTTTGGCTGGAGTTTTTAACTTTCATTCAGTTTACACCAAAAAGTTTTTTGAGCCATCTTTGAATTTTACTGATAACAAATTGCTTAAACTATCAGCATTTATATTAATTTTATTTTCCGCAGCAGTCGGCTGTCGAACTTGGAGGTAGGAGAGGGGAAGACGGGAAGGTATTTAGCCATGAGTTCGAATTTTCACAATTACAATGTCGTCGATACAAGTTATCGTTAAAAATGGTAATACTTCCACAAAATATGTGATTTTAACGTTTCATATCAGTGATTTTGAGCTGTAGGCGGAAAAAGATGAATATAATAAGAAACCTTATTAATTTTCTAAAAAATAGTTCAAATCGGATGATCCTAGGTCACTTTTTCTAATTTATTTTCCAATATAATACAAACGTACCCGTCGAAAAGTCCATTATTACGAGAAATGGAAATAATCTCCTGGAGTAGAACTCTGGCCGTTTTTCCAAATATATTTTCGTCAATCACTTTTAATATGTGAATTCAAGCAATTCTGCCCAATTTAGATTTTATTTTTCGGTTCTTTATCGATTTTTTTAGAGCGTGACCAAACGACCAACACTTGTGTCACTCGGCGCTTTATAGTTATATTTGAGCCACGCCGGGCATGCAATGTTATTTATGATATTAATGGCAGGGGATGGGGGAGGGAGGAAGGGGAAGGGAGATTAATGCTTTTTGAAACGCTATAACTTAGCCAATTCTTAACGAATCTTAGCCAAATATTGAATAGAAGCTATATGACTAAAATTTTATTTCTTAAAAAATTGGCGGGGGAAGGGAGGAGGGGGGAGGGAGGAAGGGGGAGGGAGAACGAAGGGAATGGGGAAGGAGGGGGGTGGAGGAGAAAGGAGGGAGAGGGGAGGAGGGGGGAGGAATGAGGGGAGAGGAATGAGGGGGGGATGAGTGGGGAGGAATGAGGAGGAGAAGGGGAGAAAAGGAGGGGGAACGAGGAGGGGGAAGTGGGAGGGAGGAGGGGGAAGGGAGAAGGTGGTAAATGGAGGCCAATTTTATACTGGCTCTTACACCAAAAATATTTTGTATCGCTTATTTGATTTCAAAATTTTCTGTCGTTTTTAAATAAGCTAGAATTTAAAAATCTAATGTTGCCACCACATGATTCTCTCCATAACTGTAGCATTTCTAAAAATTACAAATAGGTTAAATGATAATAGATATTTTAAGGAACTGTGAGATCATTTTAAAAGCTTAACAAAGAACAGAAATAAACTCAAACCAAGCCTTCTGATATTGGATATAGCCGCAAAGCTTCAGCAATTAAGAAAATAAAAAAGAGCGTTCCTAAGACCTAACTAAGCGTCAATTCTTAACAATAGTCGCCGGTAAGTGGTGTGGTTGTGACAGATAAAAAATTTAGTTTTTAAAATATCTCTTCAACAATACATTACATGGGAAAATGTTTCCTACAAAGGTTATAGAAAATTGCATTTTATACAACTTTTATTCCGGTACATTTTACATTTATCAAATATTAAAGGAAGTATTTTAAATAAATAAAATATCTCATTAGCAATGCATTCTACGAAAAAATGTTTCAAAAACCCTATAGAAAAGAATATTATCTATTAAGTTTATAATAAACAACATTTACATTTAAGAAGATTTAAACGAGTTATTCTCCAAAAACCAAAACATGACTAAAGTAAACATCCACTTTTGCTTGAGCGATTGTTGCCAAAGCCTAATCAGCTCTTTATTAAACTAGTAAAAGGTGCTTGCATTCTGCAGGCATTTCATCTCACCTTGAAAATCATTTTTCAGGGAGATATTTCATCATTGGAAATATTATTTTAATTCTAAAGATTTCACCTCTGCGCTGATTTTCATTCTTTCCTTGTGTAGCAATAACAGAATAAAACGATCCCTTAAATTTGAAAATTTAAGAATATTATACTCATTGCACAGTAGCGTACTAAAGCCACACATTCTGCCGAATTTTAAAGTTGTCCCTTATATAGAAGTGAAATACTAATCTTATCTATTTGTTTAAATTTTAAAAACATTTAACGTCCGCAACAACATTTTTATTGAGATTTTCAAATGTTTATGTTGGTATGTGCACTAAGCTCTAAATAACTTAAAAATTTCAGCTCCAACACGACATTACTTTTTTAAAAATTCTCTAATATTTCCTGTTTTTGGATTTTGACGTCGTTATAATTTTACGCCGTAGTTTTAAATCAACTGCATTATAATACAATCCACTGATTCTATTTAGAAGCACTAAATTAAAGCTATTATTATATACAATTCATCAACCCCCATAATTGAAAGGAGTAACGTTCTTTTATTTAATAACATATCGCGTTTTAAAATTATGACGTCATCACATTTATGCGTCTTTGATTGAAATCAATGAGATAATAAGAATTTCCCTATTAAAAAGCATTCGCTACAATTTGTTTGGACAGTAAAAAAATAAAATGTACTAAAAAAGATAAACGGGCAGTATTCAAGCAGCAGGAAAGAAATTGCAATTAGGGACACCAAATTATGCCTAAGCTTCAGTATAAGTTACCCATGGCGATTTTCGTTTTTCTTTTATTGTTTTGGGAAATGTTTTCAAGGAGGAAGATTTTGCTCGTCCTCACCGGGTTGGGTAAGTTGGTTGAAGTGTTTTTCGTTCCTCCTCAAAAGAACATTTTGTTTTGGGAAACTATTGCATGGAGAAACATTTTGCTCGTCCTCACCGGGTTGGGTAAGTTGGTTGAAGTGTATTTCGTTCCTCCTCAAAGGAACATTTAATTTTTTTTACGGAAATTTTATTTTTTGTACTGACATTTTAATTTTTTACTGCCATGTTGCATTAAAATACTGCTAGTTTTCGCTTTCCTTACTGCTACTTGAATACTGCCAGTTTATATTTTTTACTGCCATTTAATTATTTCTACTGCCAAATAATCCTTTTTTCTACTACCAATTTTTTTTACTACCAGCTTTATTCCATGGCAAAAGCATTAAAGCGATGCTATTATAATATGGATTGTCTATTCCGATTGAAAAGCATTGTCCTGGTTGCTATGGTAACTGAAGTTCTTTATTGTTAAGCATCTGCTTTCTACTTTCTCCATACGTAGTATGAAGTATAAGGAAAGTATCGTTTTCATGAAAAAAATCGACTTCGAAATTTCAACGGAAATACACGTTTTAAGGTCCCCTGGACACGGTTTGACGATTTTCTCGGTGACGTCTGTGTGTGTGCACGAGAGTGTATGTTATAGATTTATTGTGGGCACTCTAACTCAACAACTATTAATCTGGTCAATAAAAAATTTTTTATTTAACATTTTTATCCAAGTCACAAGAACTGATTAGGTTTTTGTAAAAATCAGTCACCTGGAAGTGGGTATTTACTCTTGTCACTTATCCGTTATTTTGAAATATTTGCTTCCATATTTGATACATGTAAAATTGTACTGGCATAAAAGTTATAGGAAATTTAATTTTCTACAACCTTCGTTTTAAAACATTTTCCCATATAATGCATTGTTTTAGATATATCTTATATTTTGAGCTGCCACCACCACGCCACCTACCGAAGACTATTGTTAACAATTTACGCTTAGTTACGTCTTACTAACACTCCTTTTTTTCTCTTAATTGTTGGAGCTTTGTGGCTATATCCAATATCAGAAGGCTATGGTTTGAGTTTAGATCTGTTCTTTGTAGTCTAAAATTTTCTCCCAGTGTCTTAATATATTTATTATTATTTAACCTATTTGGAGAAACTCATGTGGTGGCCACATCCGTATTTTTTCCGGTTAAAATCATATTCCTTCGTCAATTCGGCACCAATTTGAATTTATTCTTAAAAAATAAGAAACATTCTTTTAGCTATAGAATTGTTTTCGTCGCGATTTTCTATCTGAATTATAACTAATTAAAAAATGCAAATTTACGAAACTGTACAGATTTCCATGTTTTTCAAATGGATCGAAATGTAATATTGGGGTCAAAAATATCCCACTAAAAATTTAAAAAATAGGAATTTTCGATTTTTCTGGTTAGAAGTTTCTAATAACCTATAATCCTGCCAAATTTCATGTCCGTGGCCTATCTAGAAGTACTTTAGGTTTTACATGATATATATATATATATATACACACACTAGTAGAAGGTGCTTGCATACTGTAAGCATTTCATCTCACCTTGAAAAAAACATTAATATTTCAGAGATATATTTTATCATGAGAATTATTTCTTTAATTCTAAAGATTTCTCCTCTAGACAGGTTTTTGTTTTTTCACGATGGAACAATAATAGAGTAAAACAATCACTAATTTTTGCAATTTTTGAAATATTATACTTTTCCCACATTGAGTTAATAATGCCACACATTTATCTAATTGTTTAAATTTAAATAAATTTTAACGGCCAAAATAACCATTTTATTGATAGATTGAAATGATTATTCGTTTACATTGCCTAACTTCTTAATAATTATAAAAAAAATTCAGCTTCCTAAATTACGGCGTAGTGTCTAAGCTTCTACCTATTTTTTTAAATTTTAAGAATTTTTAACTGCCAAACAAATAAAAATATCAAAATTTCTATATTCCTTATTTCTTTTTTTTACAAATGCTACCCTTGAAAAAATTTCAGCTCCGTGGAACATTCGGAAATACATAAACCTTGAAAATTTGTTTAAACAATTGCGAATTTTTGGCGGCCGCATTGTTGCACTTTTTCAAGATTTTCGTTTTTTCTAGTCGATTTTGCCCAAAATCCTACCTAACAAAAAAAAATTCGAATCTCCAGCTCATACGGAAGTGCCTAAACATTAGTATCCTCCTATATGTTATATCCTCCTCCTCCTCTGTAAGAAACGTCTATATAGAATGATATATATATATATATATATATATATATATATATATATATATATATATATATGTATATGTATATATGTATATATATCCTTCGCAAGGAGCAGCTATTTATAATAGATAGTACACTTTCTAAATATAAAATTTAGTATTGATAATTGATATGAGTGTAAGTTTTTGAGTAAGAGAGCCCACAATATCCTATCACATACAGACAGACAGACATCATCATGAAAATAGCCAAAAAGTATTTAGGGGACCTTAAAACATGTATTTCCGTTGAAATCTCGAATTCGATTTTTTTCATGAAAACAATGTTTTCTCTATAAGTACTTATGGGGAGAGTAAATGGAGAAAGTAAAAAAAGATGTGGAGCCGACATTTTTGACGGGCATTAGACTAATACTAAAATATATGGCATATACGTACGGAAAGTACTCTAAATCCGGTAAAGCGCAGGATCTGGAGGAGATTTTTTTATGCGAGTTCATGGAAGAATGGCAAATGGGATACGCGGGAGAACAGGTCAACTCTGCAAAGCTTTTAAATGGATGCAGATGGTTATTTTTAAGCCGTGGGATCGCGGAAACGAAGAAGAAAACTGGCAGACTCTCAGGTACGCCCGAAACGAAGGAGGGTTTCGAAATTCCACCCAGATGAAAACATCAATCGGAAATCGATACGTGGCACAGTAAAACAAACAAACATCATCATCTCTCGGGTAGAGACTTCGCCGCAAGAGGCACGTGGTATGTTGAAAAGACCTCGAGAGGCACTTCTGCGTGAATGGACGTGTTTTACCAGATTAATTTTAATTAAAAATCGACCACTAGTCACCTCAGATTATGTGCTTAATTTAACCTTCGATGGATATAGTATGTAAGTTTCCTTTTAAGCGCAACGATGCAAATGGGACAGAATTATAATAGCCTTTACGAACAGACGAAGGAAGTCAGGATAATAATGTTTTTTAATTGCCTAGCCTATACGAGGGAGAAAAAATATATTTATAAATAATGATCTTTTATAATATTTTGTATTTAACTTTATACTTATACATTTTTTATTGTGGTAGCGGCATGTTTCATTGTTGATGGAGAAATATTGACCAGTTTATATATTAAGTTGGGTGAATTAATAAACTTCATTGAGTACATCTTCTCTGTGTGAATAACTATTCTTTTAGGTACGATAAGCTAACAACTATGCCAATGCTAGTATATACGCTACGTTATAAAAGCATTTTAAACAACCTGATCGGAATATTCCTTCAAATATGAGATAGAAGGAGTTCTTACATCACCCGACTTATAATTACGGAGCAACACTCATTGCCGAGAGAGAGAGAGAGGGCAATTAGCAAATTACTATCATATGTGAGCACAAAAAAATAATAACGCCAATTTAATCAACCGCTTCTCTTTCTCAAACCATCGCGTTCCTCTCCTGATTCGACTTTCTTCCATTCGAATCGCACAAGAGAATCACAGACGATGCACATTAGTTGGCCTATCGCGCCACATTCCCACGACGCATCCATCCACCAACTTGATGTCGCGATGGAGGCAAAGCTACAACTTCTTTTTACTCGAGAAATTCGGCAGTACGAGGCGACAGGACGAAATCAAAGAACGTCAGCGGTATTTTCCGAAGATAGCCTTAGGATCCACACGCGTCTGCGAAGGCCGCGAAATTAAATTTCGGCAGCGACCCACTCTAAAGCTCATCAAAAACGGATTCCCACGGCCCTCCTGCTACACATCGAATCTGAACTCGTCGATAATCTGGGCGCATGGATTTGCATGGCTTAGAGAGAGATTTTCCCCTAGCCCTTGACGCAATCTCCTTTCTTTTCCCACATCCCGAACGCACAAAAAATTCTCTAGGAACGCCGGAATATTTTTCTTATTTCTCAATCGCAGAATTTTAATTTCTCTTTCGAAAAGGTTTTCCGCAGAAGAAACGATTTTATTCTGTCGCCGCTCTATCGCCATGGAAACTGATCAACTTAACGAACGAGGCAAAGGAAAAAAATAGGAGCGAGCGGCGTAGCGTGCTTTCTTCGAAGGGGTTGCAGTGAGAAGAATGAGATGAAGGATCTTGTTTTTATTTTGTTTTTGCATCGCGATCTGGGAACGGCGGAACAAGTGGTCGAGACACTTGAAGGCAGAGAGAGAGAGAGAAAGAAAGAGGAGGCTGTGTGTCGGAGAAGCCAGCAATTTTCCATGGCAGACGCTAAGAAAAAGAAGACCCTGGATGAACTCTTTCATTACTTAAAAGCAGCAGCCCGCAAAAATCATTTATCTGAATGAAAAGAGGTACACAGATAAAGAACGATATCACCCCACGGAGCAGAAGAGGCATCGTATTCTTAATGACGAAGCTTTGAGGAATCCGCATTAAACAATAGATGGTCGAATGGTCCCGGGATCAAAGCGTATTGAATCCAGGTGCTTGTATGTTTTTTAGCAGCGTTCAAAAGCCAAGCTGTTGGAAAAGAAATCATCCAAACATCAATCTTCCAAACTTCTCATACTATACAAAATAACGGCGCTGCTTACATTAACCCTTATTTGCGGCCAGGATAATAGTTTCTCGCAGTTTATCTCGTAACAACAGCAGTCTAGAGGCTGGAGTGGAGAGAGTGGTAGAGGGGAGGAAGGAAGGAGAGCACGAGGGTTGTCGCATGACGTCAGAGCAGCGGAAAAAGATGTAGGCGGTAGCTGGGCGTAAAAATTGATATTATATTAACGTGACCGAGCGATATAGATTTACTATTTATTTTTTTCGTATAAGGCATTCTTCGGATATCGAAATCTATAGCTGGCCGGGATTATAATCTTAAACATCCGAAGCCATTTTCAAATATAACGACGTTTTGAGAAAATCGAGGAGAATAATATATCCATTTCAGGAGATACCCTATATAAATAATAGATTCAAGTTCGGATTAACCGTTTAGGCTGAGGATCAAAGCACAGATGACAGACTACAGATGGATATAATAGCAGAAAACAACTTCTTGGGAGCAACTACTAAAGCGTGAGTGATCATCAAAATCTCGAAGTCAAATTCATCACCATCGCAACACTATATATATATATATATATATATATATATATATATATATATATATATATATATATATATATATATATATATACACCCTTCGCATGTGAGAAAGTAAAACAAGTGAGGAAAGAAATGACGAATGAAATATTAAGAGCGGGTTTTATTTATTGTAGCAACGTAAACAAAACGAAAACTTACCGTAGTAACGGACAGTTATACATAGTTCATAAGGGGTTTTCAAAATACTGCTGAAAGGCAAACGGACAGACCACAAAATAAATAAGCTTCGTGATTGTAATAAGTCAAAACTATCCTGAAAATTTGGTTGCTCTAACTTGGCCGGTACAGAAATAATGGGCCAATTTAATATTCATCACCCATTGTAGCTCCGACTACACCCCTTAGGATGCTTCCCCAAATTCCAAACGCGAGAAGTACTTATTACAATCACTCAAACTTTGGTTCCTTTACATAGAACGGTACCGAAGCATTTAAACGGACACAAAAGTGACGGACGGATGAAAAGATTTAATTATGCGGATTCATAACGAACCGCTAAAAAGATCGAGGTTGCAGAATAGCAGGGCTCGTCGTGTTTTTGTTTAGCAGGCTTTTATGCTGCAGAAATATAACCTAACTATCAAACGAAAGGGAGATTTAAATGTTTACTCGAAGGATAGGAATAAGCTCGGATATGAAAACCATTTTTTTTTAAACTTCAGATGTCTCGCAAAAACATAGAGGTTTAAATGAGCGATAAAACGACCAATTCCGTCTCGTCTGAGACAACTTGGAACGAAGTGCAGTTGTGAAAGTAAACTGGCAGCGGTTGGAAAAAAGTCAATGGATTTAAGATATATATGATATCCAAAATGATTTACGGAGGTTCGTATATTTCCTGGTCTTATCGGTAAAGCCAACTTCGCCAGTTAAAAATTTCTTTTTCATGCTTCTGAGCTCCTATTTCTCATCTCAATACGAACGAACGACGCCTAAAATAATTGCAGCATATTTTTTCCCAAGAGGAAATGTAATATTTACTCATTATCCCATTAGAACTATCTCCTAAGTGTTGCATATTCTCATTCAACAATTCAAACATCATTTTCTAAACAAAATGGAAAAGTATACTCCATAAATGGAGATTTAAAAGGCGTTTTTAATGGGAAATACGGCATCGAAAGATTAAGTGATTCTCGAATTTTTATCCCCGAAACTATAGTCTATAGTCTACTATCTTGTAGTAAATGTTGATCTCTATCCAAATAATTTTTTTAATCTATACCTTATAGATAATATAAGAGAATAGGAGAGAAATATATAGGTTTTTAATTGTAGTTTGCTGAGAGAACCGTCTTTGCGAACCACGTAAACAAAATATGCGATGTTTTGCTCAGGATATTCTCGATTTTTTTTTCTCCAAAATTATAACTCGTAATTATGTGGTCACTGGACCATCTTGTAGTAAATGTTGTTCTCTATCCGAATAAATTTTTTGTTGTATACCTCTTAAATCATATAAGAGAATGGGAGGGAAATACGTGAATTTTTAATTGTTGCTTGCTGAGAGAATTGTCTTAGCGATTGATGTAAAAAATATATGATGTTTTGCTCGGGATTTTCTCGAATATTTATATCCAAAACTATAAGACGTAATTATGTGGTCTCTGAATCATCTTGTCATAAATATTGTTCTCTATTCGAATAAATTTTTAAATCTATACCTAGCAGATCATACAAGAGAATGGGAGGGAAATATATGGATTAGCGATCGATGTAAACAAAATACGTGGAGTTTTGCTCGGAATTTTCTCGAATTTTTATCTCCGAAATTATAACTCGTAATTGTGTGGCCCCGCAAACTTTCTTGTAGTAAATGTTGTTCTTTCATCTAATAACTTTTTAAATCTATACCTTACAGATTATATAAGAGCTAAGAGATAAAAGTTTGGTATTTCATTGTTGCTTGACGAATGCCATTTAACGAGATACGAGTATAAGTTTATTAAAGTAATTATGTGGAAGAGTGGAGAGTGGAAGTTCTAATTGACAGATTCAGCGAAAACTACAATTGGGCGATAATACGCAATCAAATTAAAATCCGTCCAGCGGTTTAGGAGATGATAGTTACGACGGACGAACGGGCCAGACGTGCCCATAAAGCGTTCCGCTATTACCGGTTCGCTGGTAAAAAACGCCTAATAACGAGTAATTTAGAATTTTGACAACGATCATGGCGGTGTGCCTGCATATGTTTTCATTAATCTTTTTAGCAAGTTTTCTTAAAAGAAAAAAAACGTGCTTATATTATCACTCTGTCCGTCCGTCTGCTGAGAATCTACATCAATCTATGAATTTTTAACCGGTTGGATTTTCCAATTAGTACTTATATTTTCCGCTAGGTTGCCACGAAATAAAAAAATTCAAAACTTTGAAATAGTATAGTAGCTAAAGTACTCGAAAAATTCTTTTATATTATCAATCTATAAGTAGTCCAATGCTTGGATTTTTCATGTACTTCATAGCGTTTCCGCTAGATGGCTTCCACTTCGAAAGTTTAAAAAATTTTAAATGGTATTGTAGATCAACTCCTATCAATATCGAGATTTCAATGGAAATAAACGTTTTGAGGTCCCCTGAACACGTTTTGGCCATTTTGTCGATGATGTCTGTGTGTATGTGACAACTTTTTGTGGGTGCTCTAACTCAAAAACCATAATTCAGGTCAACGCGAAATTTTATATTTAACGTTTTTATGAACGTCACAAAAACTCATAAGTTTATCGTAAAAATCGGTCAACTGGAAGTGGGTGTTTATTCTTGTCACTTAACCGTTATTTTGAAATATTTGCTTTAATATTTCATAAATGTAAAAATGTATCGGAATAAAAGTTGTAGGAAATTTTATTTTCTACTACCTTGGTTTGTAACATTTTCGCATATAATGCATTGTATATTTTTAGCTGCCACCACCACGCCACCTACCGACGACTATTGTTAACAATTGACGCCTAGTTACGTCTTAGTAACGTTACTTTATTGTTTCTTAATTGTTGGAGCTTCGTGGCTATATACAATATCAGAAGGCTTTGGTTTGAGTATTGGAATTTTGAATTTTTGGAAATGATATAGGTATGGGGAAAGTCATGTGGTGGCCACATCAGATTTTTAATTTTTGAGGTGGCCAATTATTATTGTTATTTGCTGATGCTTTGAGCACAAAATACATTATTCTAAAAAAGTATATATTTGCGTTAAACACGAAAATTGATGTCCAGTCCAAGGATGTAAATTTCTTGCAATTCACAATGATAACGGAACTACGAAAGATGATAACACTTATCCTCCCATTACAATAACAGCCAATACCATTCAGTCATTTCACGTGTGAGATTTCCTGAATTTGTGCAAACGATTGTACAAGATCGTTACGTTCGAATTCGACGAATCTCTCGCCAGATGGTTGGCGCGTCCTCTTGCCGGTTCTGAACTGGTCAATATCTATGACTAAAGACAAGTACGATTTCAAGAGATTTAGTTTTCCGTGTTATAATACCATTGGAATGTGGGAAACGTATTTATGATTTGCTTGAGCCAAAATACGTCTGTAAGGAAATAAATTTTTCTATTGTCGATCCACAAGTTTGCTTTTAACATGAAAAATGTTCTCCCTCAAGGGCAATCGCATTGCTGCTGATTTAACGAAATTTTCTGATGTAACGAGACCAGACCGATAACGGACTTTGCTGTTCATTTTATTTTGTTTTTGCGCGCAGCCAACAGGGTGCGCGTCAGTTCTCTCCTCTCTTGTGGAAGCTTACGTAGTGTAGTGTGCGCCCCAGGCGATTAAAGGTGTTTGTGTTTTTACGCGTAACTTTCATTTGTGCCCTTTCCTCTCCGAGAAACCCTAGCCCGTCACATACATTAAATTTTATTAAATGGAAAACGCGAATAGAAGTGAATTTGTTGCCAAAAGGATTTTTCTTAAGAACATTCAATTTAATTTCGAACTTACATACATACATACATATATATATAGTTGTGTTAGTCATATTAAAAAAAAAATTCGTAATAAAATTTCAACCAAAGTTTCTCCGATTTAACTTACCAATAAATAAATTCAAGTTCATACATTGTTGATGATATATTGTCAGAGAGGGAGAGAAAATAAGGTAGATAGAGAGAGAGAGAGAGAGCAGAGGCGCGGTAGGAGGAGAGAGAGAATGGTTTGGCGAGAGAGAGAGAGAGAGAATGCGGGAAAGTGAGAAATAGAGGGAAGGAAAATTTTCATCAACAGCATCTGTAATATATGGTAATTTGATTAAGTTACTTCCATTTTAATAAAAGTTTTTATTTAAAAAATAATTTTTGTCTTTTTATTCGACAACCGTGCAAAAAATACATGGTTATATTAAAATTTATGTACCGTAATTTTTGATGGGCATTCACGCTAGTTTCGTGATAAAAAACGGCAGAAGGAAGATTAGTTCATGAATCAGAGCAAGAGTATCTTTAAACGCAAAGATAATCACGAAGCTTCCATCAACTGAGCAATGGCGAAAAACGAAAAATTTCATATCACGACGAAGAATCCTTAAATGAAGTCGTTTACTCACAAAAATAACATTTTTAACAAAGATGTAGGTAAGCTACATTAAACATATAATTTTGCGAGGATAATAGTCCACGAGGCTGATTCGCCATTTTACATACGCACTATAATTTTGCGAGATTTTGAAATCAGTGCATTTTAAATAATAAACGAAGGAATATATATATATATTTATATATATGCATACATACATATATATATATATATATATATGCATATATATACATGCATATACATATATATATATATATATATATTTTCTCTCGCTGAAGAAGGGCGTGTGTTGCCCGAAAGCTCCAAATTACAAGCCTTCCTCTATCGCTGTTGACGTCCACCACCGTATGGTAAGTGTTCACTGGCTCCTTCCTATCCCTCTCAACCTATCGTTGCATTTATTTTATCATATTATTTCTTTTTCCGTATCGCTATATATATATATATATATATATATATATATATATATATATATATATATATATATATATATATATATTTGTAAGTTTCCCAAAGGAATAGAATTAAAAAATCGATATGAGCCTTATTAAACCAGAGTTTTGCTCGCATCGGCGTGACCCATCGCCTTAAAGCAAAAACGTGCAAATTTCCTTCATGGAAATGATTCAGCGAGCTGCACTGGAATCTTCTGACGCTCGTTCCGGCTGTTTACATGGAAGGTTACTTATACAGGAATTATATAGTAAAATTAAGGAGAATTTCAGACGTAAATTTTTGTTATAATTTTGATTCAACCACAAAAGGCTATACCACCTCAGTTGCAAAGAAAAGATAGGAAATTTCCTGAACTAACGTTTTCAAAGACAGCTTTTTCTCACACTTTCCCGGTTTGCATGTTATATTCTTGCGCGCCCCATGCGGCTAACGAGCAGCGGGCTGCGCTCTACCTGCCTTGGAGAGTTTTCTTTAATCTTTATTGTTGCAATGGATACTTCTCGCTGCCGTCACTCACGAGGCGAATCGTCTATGGGCATGCGATGCAGTTGTATTTTCCGTCCAATCTTCTAGATGTATACGTTTTCTGTGAGCGGGATACTTTTTCTATGATAAACAATGCGAAGTAAAATATTAATGAAATTAGAGCTTTCGTGGATAGGAAAAAAATCCAAGTTTAATTTGAATATTTAAATTGTGAAGGGATTATTTTTATGTTATAATGGCAATAAATAAGTAAAGATGGAGACTACGGCGAAATTGATGTTAAATATAAATTAACTCCTTAACCGTAAAATTCAAAATTAGAGACACACAATGAAAGAGGGGGAGGAAAGGAAAGGAAAATTATAAACTCACTTGGAGCCTAAACCTGTAAGTTTATAATTTTTATTGTCTTTTGCCTTTTCCTTCCTTTCCTCCCTCTTTTTCACTGTCTCTAATTTTGAATTTTACGGCTAAGGAGTTAATTTCTATTTAACGTTATAATGGCATGTTTTTACGAGTATCTAATTCCTATTAGACGCAGATAACAGGCAACCTTTTCACAAGCCCTCCGTGGAAACCCTTTTAATAATTAAAAAATAACTATCCTAAATTCGCAACTTAGGAAGGCTACATCACAGATGAAATGTGCCTCTGGTTTTCTCACTCATTCTACGTATTTTTGGAGTTAACTACATTCTATATATTGCGTTCAAGCAATAATACATAATTTATTTTTAAACTTACCAATGGAAAACATCAAGCATTGATTTATATTACTAATTCAACTAATTAATGAATTAACTATTATTCATTTCAACGAAGGCGAGCATAAATCATTATGGATTCAGGATGCGGGATCTGACCTCAAGAATCCATGATTGCGAACCAAAGATGCTAACCAAATACGTCTAATAAGATCGGTCGCTTTAAATTTCATTTGAAATTATTCTAAAATAACGCAAGGGTAAGAGTGTATTTCAGCATAAACATTTAGTAATATCTACCAGATACTCATCATTTTTTAACGTGAGGGGGATGGGAAGGATAGTTTTTCCAAAGAATCGAGAGTTTCGCAAACGTTCCTTTCTACCACCGAAGGCAGAAACAAGAGGCACGAGGCGCCCTTCTTCTACTACTGGCCGTGAATGGATAATGAGAGAGAGAGAGAGAGAAGTAGATACATAGATAGAAAGAGAGAAAGAGAAGATCCAAGTGTCTTTCTCTTCTCCTCGCATCTGCTCTGGATAAGCGATGTCCCCATTTTTTTATTTTTAGCCAGGCGATAAATCCGTCGCGTTTATGTCCCTCTGGCGGAATATTTTCGGGAATAAATTTCCCGGCGTTCATTTTTTTTAAACTCTCCCCCTCCAACCCTCTCTCTCTCTCTCTCACTCATACCTTCCGGAGTCATTTGCGGCGGGTTGAAATAATGGAGAGGGTAGATAGAGAGAGAGAGAGAGGGAGAGAGAGAGGGAGAGAGAGAGAAAGGAGTAGTACAGGAAGAGAAGAAAAGTCTTGCGCGTTACGCTGGCGGGAGAAGGGTTCTTTTCTTACCCGCGTAAAGTGTTTGCTCCCTCCCCTTCCCCCTTCATTTTTTCCTCTCCTTAAATATCATGAACTCGGAAAAGGTGAAGAGAGAGAGAGAGCTAGATAGTGAGTGTGGAAAGGGTTTAGGTGAAAGGTAAGAAGAGTTTAGAAAGAGGAGGAAGATATAGCGGGACGATTAAAGGGGCACCCTGGCGGCAAGAAACTTAAGTGAAAGGGAAGGCGCTAATGGGGAAAAAATTTTAAATGACGAGAAGTGAGAAGAGAGGGAGGGAGAAGTCTTGATAATTACGAAAAGGGAGAGAGAGGAGAGGTAGACAGAAAGAGAGAGAGAGATGAGAGGTAGAAAGAGAAAGGGGAGAAGTGGAAAAGACGAATTGCTCTGAGGTTTCGTCTCGGAAACCGGAATAGTTGAATGACGCTCAAACTAACTCCTTTAATCAGGGGAATACGAGAAGAGAGATATTTTACGCAGCGAACCCAATGGAGAGAGAGAGAGAGGGAGGTAGAAGAGAGTGAGACGGAGGATGTGGAATAAAAATAAAGGAACGTAAAAAAGGGGGCTGAAAAGGGAAATGTATGCATGTGAATAAACGTATACGTAAGTATATATTTGTGTAACATATGTATAAACACAGAGACGTCCCTGCGAGATACAGCGCCTATGGCAACATTTTAGGAAACACCTTGGTTATGTAGAATATAATTTTTGCTGCTTTTAATAGAGAATGGTAGCGTTGTTATTACATATAACTTTAACATTTGAGTATTAAAAAAATACATACTTATGGACAAATAAACTTTGGGCATTTTTTGCGAGAACGTGTAACGCTCTTTGTAAGCGGCGCCTTTGACCAACGCCACCTTTGCCATACCCTATTTTCAGCACTGCATATATGTTGTAACGTGTGTATGTGTGTAACGTATGCATATATGTATATTTATGCACGCATGCAAATTTGTTTGCGTGCGCGTATTTGTGCGTGCGTTTTTGTCTTTTCTCTATGACAGATGATGGATTGGGCCCGCAAAACTAAACAGCTCTAATCTACAGTGCAACAGCTTCCAAAATGGTTGCAACAGCCACTGACTGATTATCAGGGACGCCGTGATAAACTCTGTTAAATAAACGGGGTGATTCATGACTTCATGTCAACACTTCAGGAGCGTAATCCTGAGGACATTCCCAGTCAGAAATGTCATATGGTTATGTGTCCAATTCTCAATGGTTGCGGATCTATCGGTATTTGAAATGCAGCTTAGGTGCGCATGCGTCAGTACCCTGATCGGTGGATTGGTCGTGGAGGGTGGCAGAGTTGGCCGCCGAAGTCACCAGATCTCAGCAAGATAGCTTTCCATTAATGGGGTCACATGAAAACCATGGTGTATGAACTCAAAGCGGACACAAGAAATGAACTACTTCATCGAACTCTAGATGCTGCAAGACGCGTAAATGACCTTGAAGTTCTTGGTAGAGTTACACATTCAGTATTGAAACGAGCCAGGATGTGTATCCCAACTGACGGTGGCCATTCTGAACATTTATTATAAATTGAACTTTACAATGTAAGAACTCGTTCCAATAAGCAGCTTAATTAAGATGAAAGCATCTTGAATTTCAAATAACCATAGCTCCGTAACGGTTTAGAATCGGACTCATGTTCGCATGACATTTCAGACTGGGATTGGCCTTAGAAGTTATCTCCTGAAGTATCAACATAAAGTCACGAATCAACATTTATATATTTAAATCAGAGATTTATAATCCTTAATAAGTCATTTCAGCAACAATTTCCGCTTTAACAAATGATGAAGATGAAGGATGAATGATTCCAAATATTATGAAACCCGAATGCATTGATTTGAAATATTGTTTCAAGATGGGAACGTCGCGAAATCCTGTTTATGCTTAAAGGGATGTCGCGCCGAAAAACATATTGAGAACCACCGATCAAGAATAGTACCACTTATTTTCCTGTTTCAAATAATCCTATCACATTCTAATTTTATTTTTACCTTTCCTTTACTCTGTAAATACGCGTAAATGTGTATTCATAAATGTGTGTGTATGCGTAAGGTTGCCAGACCCGTATTATATGGGACTGTCTCGTATTTCATTGACTTGTCCCGTTGTCCCGGAAATGTCTATCGGGACATAGGAAATGTCTCTTATTTACGTCGCCATAAATGCTGAATTTGAAGAAAAATAGGAAAGGTGCTTTACTTGGTATTTTATCGTAACTCGCTCAGTTTATCAGCTCACATATATGGGCGTCAGTTTACCCTTTCGCCCCTTGTAACACTCAATAAAAATTCGCTACTCAATCCAAAGTAGGGGCACAGTAGCTCATACTAATTTTTAAAATGTAGGATTGATGGTGGGCCTGGAGCACGAGAAGGTTAACATATTTCTACAAAGTAGCATGAGGAAGCAAAAGCCACGCTAGAATTCTTTAGTTTCTATAATTGGTGTATCATTAAAAGGAAAATAATCGCTTCGTTACCATCCGAGGTTACATCTAGCGACTGGAATTGGTTGTGGTAACACGACAGTTTTGCGCTTTGAATTTGTTTTGCTACATATATATATATATAATTTTCGTTAACCCTAATAATTACAATGCCAAAACGCAAGTGTAGTTTTAGTGAAGAGTGGGATTTTATTAAGAAAGGGAAACAAATCAGTGACGGAATGCAGACTTTGCGGATTTCTTTTTAGCATTGCTCACGGACGGCCGGACATTTTACAGCACATTGCTACGAAGAGGCATAAATTAAGTGTATCTACGGTGGCAGGATGTTCAAAAACGATAGACAATTTTTTGCTGAAGAAGGATTCCAAAGAAGAAGCCAAGCTTATTGTAGCTGAAGTTTCTATGGCCTTCCATGCAGTGAAACACCATCACTCCTTTAACTCTACGGACTGTATGAGCGAACTTGGTTCAGCTCTCTTTTCCGATTCTAAAATTGCTAGTAAGTATTCTTGTTCTAGAACTAAGTTAACCTCCATCATCAAAAAAGTATTAGCCCCACACAAGGTTATGCAAGTTGCGAAAGAGATAAACAGTGCACACTTCTATGGAATTTCTACTGACGCTAGTAACCACAACGCAGAGAAAAACTTTCTCATTGGGGACTCAGTATTTTACTCGTGAGAAGGGTATGCAAGTTAAATTGTTGCGTGTGAATTCTCTACCCAATGAAAAATCCGAAACTATTGCTGGGTTTTGCAGAGAAACTCCTGAAAAAGTCCATATTAACCTATCAAAATGCGTAGCTCTCTGCGTGTATTACTCAAATACTAACTTTGCTGGACGTCTTCGGCAAGGTACGAATAATGTTTTTATGAGACTCAAAACTAGCATGAATGAAAATTTGCCAAGCACATGTACTACACAACACAATGCAGTCTGCATTTGACGTGCTCTCCACTGATATTGAGGTTATAGTTGTGAAGCTATTATCGCATTTCAGCATCTACACTGTGCGAACAGAAAGTCTTAAGGACTTTTGTAATACTTTTGGGATTGAATATCAATCAATCCTCTCACACTCAAACTTCTAAAGCTATATGACGCGTTGAAAGGATACCTTCCATCCGAAAGAGACATACCTAAAATCCTGGAAATATTTTTCAATGATCCTTTGAGCGAAGCGTATCTTCACTTGGATTACAGTCTGTCGAGTATCTTTAATAGAAGAATCATGCAAATTGAAGGCGGAGAAAAATGTGTTTTCTAAGTATTAACAATTTTACAGTAGACCGCAGATTGTGTGAAAGAAAGAATAGAAGCAAATTTTTTGCCATTAAGTGTAAAGTCAATTATTTATAGGGATAATGTTCCAGAATACATTAAAAATAAAATCTTCTCAGAAGTAGAATTGTTCTATCAGACCTGTTCTGATTATCTAATGAAATGGATTTCACCTCTAAAGCCCTAAAGGGCTTAAAGGGCTTTCGCATGAATGTCGCTTGTTCAAGTTCCGACATGGGAACAACTCGAAGAAACCTGTACCTATCTCAACGAAAGAGGGCAAAGGGTCAATGATACTTGTTATTTAATCAGTGGACAATTCTGAAGAAAATCATAAAACAAAACCTCCAGTCGAATAGTGAATATTGGAATGAGAAGTTTTGCCATGTGAAGTGGTCAGATATTCTCCAGAAAATCGAATCTTACGATCAATTATCTGAGCTAATACTTATCTGCGAGTATGTATACAGTATTCCAGCGCATAATGCTCATACAGAGCGTATTTTCTCCTTAATGGCCAGGCAATGGAGCCAAGAGAGGAATAGACTAGACATATCTACAGTAGATTCAATTTTAGTGTTTAGTAAATTTAAATGTCTTGCTACGAGTTTTATCAGTATGTACTTTAAAATGAACAATTACATAGAGATGCAAAATCGTCAGAAAAATATTAATTTGTAAAATTACAAAATAAGTATTGCAGTTAATATTTTTAATTAATCTTAAATTCCAATAAAACTTTCCTAAATGTAAGCCAATTACGTATTATTAAAGATTTTTCGTTTTTATAATTCAACTTATAATGTTAAATGTCAATGTAAACTTTCTAAATATAAGTCAATGTGTATTTATTTTTTATATGCCTTTTCAAAAGAATTAACCAATCTGCCAATTGTTTTCAAAAAATCATCCAATTTGCACAGGCATGATGGCATTTTTTCCTGTCCAAAACTGTTTAACTAAAAAGATGAAACATCTGAAAATGATGTATAACTGGACATCGCTCAAAGCACATGTATGATTATAAAATAAATATATTATAAAACAAAAAACTTCGTAAACTGAAAATTCAATTTCAAGTTGTATGTTCCGTATTGGAACGCAGAGATTAATTTTACGGAACTTATATGCGTACAGTTTCATGGCGAGTTTTTTTGTTTGTTAATTTTTTACTTTAAATATGGAATGATTCTATAAATGTTTTAAAGCACAAGAATAGAGAGTTTCGGATTTTATAAGTGCTCCGTATTTGTCCCGTATTTTATTGGAGAATTTTGTTGTTTGTTGCGTATCTTCAAAATCAAAATCTGGCAACCTTATGTATGCGCATACATACATTTGTTATTACATTATTAATTCATATTACAAAATCAGCTTCCCGGCTTAGGGAGCGTTTTCAATTAAATTCGCGAAACGCAATCATGAAGACTTATCAATAATTAAGCAACTTAAAAAGGGAACCCGTGACCTTGAAATGCCGCTTAACTTCATAGAAACCAAATACATAAATAATCCAACTAGACACATCGTTTCTAGAAAAAAATCCCTGCGAGTATAACAACCAAATGTTAAAAAAGCAACTCCTACGGAATTCCTCTGTGGACGTCCCGCCAAGTCTCGTCTCTCAGAACAGATCCTCGAATTTCTCAGTTGCTAAAAAAAAATATAAATTAACGAGCTCGGTAGTCAAATATAACAAAATTCGATCATTTCGTTAAAGCCTCTTAACTTTCTTCAAACAAAATGAAAACGCACGCAAGAGCTCCGGGAGAGAAAATTTGCATTTAGCGCAATGAAGGGAGAGGGAGAATGCGACAGAAAAGGGCGAATATGGAGGGAGAAAAAGGAGAAGAGGAAGGGGAGGACGAAGAAGAAAAGAGAAAGGGAAAGTAGAAAGAGGCAAGGAATAATTCTCGAGCGATACGGTACCAAAAAAGAAGGGGTGAGGAAAGAAGATTGAAAAAAGATGAAGGATTGGTTAATTGATTAAATAGCTCTTCGTATTTATTTTTAATGACTTGATTGCGGGTTAATACCAACAAGGAGGAGGAAAGGATAAATATCCGCGGAAAATCTTCTTTAAAAGAGGCAGGAAATCCATACGCGATGTAAAAACGAAATTAAATAAATTACCAGAAAGAAGGTAATGACAGTACACAGAAAATTGCTACTGAAGTGCACAGATTACACAAGAACGAGCTGACAGACGTTAATCAAAATGCACTAATGGAATACATAAATGTATAAAACGTTAATCAAAATGCGCTAATAGAGTACATTAATTTTATATTTTGCTGACTTTAATGTATTCTATCACAGTGCATTGTTAACGACATGAAGTTCTATAAGAAAGTGAATTGTGATTAAAGAACGTTAATCAAAATGTGCTAATAGAATACATTAATGTTATATTTTGCTGACTTTAAAGTACTCTATTACAGTGCATTGTTAACGACATGAAGTTCTATAAGAAAGTGAATTGTGGTTAAAATCACTTAACGCATGTTTGAGCCAAGCGATACTTTCTGAAAATCGACAGGAGTAAAACAGTCTCTAATTTTAGCGCGATGTGGTTCATTAGAGCAACGAATTCATTTCCGGTAACACCCTACATAAATAAAAAATTCCATTAGCTTCTGTGGAACCTTATGACTCATAGAGCCGAGGTCATATAGAATACAGAGAGAGGGAATGGCGAAAATAGCCTTTTGGACATATGAGGCACCTTAATCGTTCATATTCATTAAAATCTCGGGGTAAATTTTTTATTACGGTCATAATAGTACATACACTTTGTATATGACAATGCATATACTTAATGAGGGCAAATGTAAATACATAAGGTACACATAATGGGGGAGTTGGAAGGGAGAAGGAAGAACACAGGTATGAGGCGGCGCCAATAAACAAGGATATTGAGAGATGATGTATAGTTCAAAGGTGGAGCAAATGGCAAAAGGGAAAGAGAGACGGAGAGAGGAAGAGAAAGATGAAAAGATAGAGAGATGAAGAGAGAGAGAGATGAAGAGAGAGAGATGAAAACAGAGAGATGGTGAGAGAGAGGATGGGTTATGAAGAGAGAGGAAGAGAGAAAGGAAAATAAAGAGGAAGAGATATGAAGAGAGAAGAAGAGGGAGCAATAGATAGCTAGACAAAATGAGAGGCAGAAAGAGTGGGAGAAAGAGAGAGAGAGAAAGAGATTGGAGAGAGAGAAATGGAGAAAGAGAGTGGGAGAAAGAGAGGCAGGGAGTGTGAAGGAGAGGGAGTGACGGAAAGAGAGAGGGAGGGAAAGTGGAAGGAGGTGGCTGGGAGGGGGAGGAGAGAGCGTGATAGGAAAATGAGGGGAACGCCAAGGCGTGGAGCAAATCCGGGTCTTCCGGTAGGTTTGCTCATACAAATTAGAAGACGAGGGTAGTATTAAGTGGGCTCGCACCTCGCGGCATCCAGACCTTCGCAGCCTCCACAGAGAGATCCTGATCCATCATCAACGCTAATATGCGCCAAAACCTATTCTAATTCCCAATTTTTAACGCGCGCTTCGTGCGATCTCTAAAATTTATAGGCGCGTCGTTAATTGAATCCGTGATTAAAAACCTTAACCAAAACTCTTAAATTAGAAAAAATACCGAGTTTCACATTTTAAATATATTTTATTATCTGGTAATTATTTTCGAGATAAGTAAGTCATTTAAATTTATATGTATGGGAGTATGCATACTTGCGCGAAACGGGGGTTGCGTTCATAGTAAAGGACGCGTACAGCAAAACCATGTAGAACGAATTTTTAATAATTTACGGTAGAAAACCTCGTATAAGCCTGCAGTGCCCAAACTGCGGCTCGCCGAGATTTAATCGAGTCAAGAACACAAAGTATCACAAAATGAGAATATGAAAATCTAAAAACAATTTGTTTCATCTTTACCTCTCGATTCTTGCGAGGGATAAGGAATTTAAAAACTAATGAGAATATATTTATCTTTTAGTTTCCTTAAATTATCCATAAAATGTATTTTCGACTGTGTGTGGTCGGAGATGAATGTGCCCCTCGAGACGAAAAGCTTTGGTCGCCACTGGAGTATAGACTAAGTAAGAGCATTCCCGTGTCGCATACATATGCGGTTCGCGCCCAATTTGAGACAACGTGTGATTAAATTTTGTACGTATTGCGTATATAATTATCTCGTTTATTCAAGTGCCTATAATCAAATACGACCGTGGAAACCCGCGCTAGAAAAGGATTTACTGTAGTCCGCAGAGTAGCAAAACGTTCGACTTAAATATATGCCTTCCTAAACAAAAGATGATCCGTCCTTAGATTTATTGTATCGATAACGGACAAATAACAACTAATTTACGCTATTCTGCACATCAAACGCATATACTAATTCAGGAGTCTTTTAGTTATACAAATTACCAGTATTATTTAGATTGTAAGACCCAATGATGAGAAAGAGGAATTTTCTGAATTTCTAACGCGGTGGAGGAGAAAATTGTGAACTTGACCAGCAATCTAACCCGGGTCTCGCACGTTGCGGGCAGATGCTTTCACCAGCTAAGTTAGCAACCCTTCTCCTTTCTCGAATTGGGGTATTTCCCTTGAGAGGAAGCCAAATGGATAGTAAACCTTACAACACTTCACGTCCTCAACGAGAGTAAACAGAAACGTCCCTTCCTAAATCCCAAGACGGTGAGAGAACTTGAACATACAACATGGAATGTAAGTTAATGTAGTTTTCACGCATGGACACGTGATGTCCAACATAAATTTCAACGTAGAGAAGGAGAAGTATTCTGTTCTCGACCACACATCAAACAGAAAATATTTCCTCTTCTTTGGACTTAAAACACCGAGGCGGTTTACTCTAAGAATATTCTCATAGAAACAATTGTTTCTTTGTTTGTTTTGTGACTAATCAACCTCTTGGATTATTATAGCCACAACTCCTTTCACACCGGACAAACACAGAAGGGTGGAGGGAAACCCGGTGCCGGCATTAGCCTGCTCTTTACCAAAAGCACTAAGGGGGTCAACTGCTTAACGTCCCTTCCGAAGGACGGAGCGCTGACTTGCGCGGTCTCTTTAAGCCACACAAGTTTTGAACGGGACGATCCCATGTTGAAAAATCCGACCTCTGCTAGATTTGAACCCGGGACCGCTGCATGTACGGCAAACGCTCTTACAACTACCCCACAGCTGCCTTTCATGGAAAAAATACTACAAGTAAACGTATAAAAATGAATTTTTATAACCAACTTTTATATGGGTAATACCTTAATATGAATAAACTTTATAATATAATTATGATAAGCTTTCAGTTTGCATGGGCGTAAAAATTTGCAAAAGTGTCTACCTACCAGCTGTTGAGTGATGTGGGGGTCTCTCTAGTTAATCTTTTTACAGTTGAGAGAATGGCAGACAGAAGTAGAGAACTCAGTGGCAAACGTAAGAATGTTTGGTATATAAGTAGTAGGAAGTTTGAAAGTACCTTATGTTTCATTAATGGAAATACTAACTTATCCATTCATATTGCTTAAAATCCACGAAAATATACTGCTATTTCAGAGAAATTCAGCTTTAGATACTAGTAGGAGTGAAATTGGTGAATATTTCATATTTTAGTCACCTAACTTAAATGACAAAAATAACAAATTTTTATTTTTCTAACATCACATCAACCATCCATATAAAACACTGTATAAATATAGTTATCTGAAGAATTCCTAAGCTACAACACAACACTTTAAAATGTTTCATTCAAATTTGTGCAAATTAACATCCTTTACAACAGTATTGCCCATCTTAAATAGTGAATAAAGACAAAAATTATTTAAAATAAATAAAAACTTACTATCAATAACAAATACGATAAATAAAATCTTACAATTATTAACAGAAATATCCCTTCAAAAAACGTAGGAATGCTCATATCAATACTAATTAAAAGAAAGAGACTTCTATTAAATAATACAGGATTAACAATGACAATAATTTGTTTAATATCGTTGCTCTGATGAACGCTTGTCTATCTTCCCACGAGAATTAAATACACATTTATCGCAACCCGCAGTCAAGGATCTGTTGGCCGAGATGAAAAAAGCACTCGTCTTACACGATGGTGAGGTGGTTTGAATCCCACAAGCAGCTTTGGATTCTTTTCAGATTAGACGGAGTCCAAAGCATTATATATATATATATATATATCTATAAATCGAAGTTATAAAAGTTGGTAAAAAGCATTATTCGCATTAAAAAAAAAACACGCGTCCTAGTTCTCTATGGGCTTTTGGTAGGAGGGGGCGAGCATTATAAACCGCCATGAATAATTGATATCTAGCGAAAACGCTGCGTTTGTTCCACGGGTCCGCCGAATTAGCGTAAGTTATATATGAGGCCCGATTGAGTTCCGCCGAATTCGATGTCGCGTTCATAATGGTTAGTTCCATTACAGCGAGATTCGTTGGGCCTGAAATCTGCCGAAAGGTCCATTTTAATCTTTGATCGACTATCATTTAATCACTATCGATTGAGATCGTGCGGCATAGGCAGGCGCAACTGACGTGGCGGCACACGTAGAAACGGGCGAATCGAACGTTACTGCGCCGCAGTGTTAACTAGGTTTTCCAGAAGGAAATCAACGCCGCGCAAGGTTAAATGGACCAGCTCACCGACGTGTTGGTCACCTGGCGCTGCGAGGTTTTTGAACACTGCGGCAGTTCGTCGGTTTTACACGCCAAGTGCGTTCCCGTAACAGACCGAATAATGCGAAACCGCGCAAATTGTGATAGATTTCCACACAATTATGCGTGCGGTTTCATTTGAGAGCCGTGTTTTGTCACATTTCATTCGGAAATGCTTCGTTCGTTCTTTATTGCTTGTGAATCGAACTCATGAAAATCATAAAAAATTATTTTTAACGCTTGTAGACCGCTGTAAAACTGCGCTAAAGTGAAATTGATGGTCGTGAAACTCGAGGCAGTTCTCTGAAGTTAAAACCGCGCTAGACCGAAAACGTGCGAAGCGGAACCGCGAAAAGCGTGGAATGGATGTGTAAGCCACCGTTTATGTCGACATCTCTACGTGGGACGCATGAACACATACATAAGTAAATGAATTAAATCGTTTAGGTGAGGTACAATAACGAGACCACAGATTTACGCACGTACACAAGCACAATTTTTGGCGCGATTTACGAGGGCTATTGTTTCCAAAAATTGATAAGATAACTCCTTTCTCAAATTTCGGAAACAGAAATTAAAGAAAAGCAATTATAAGTAGGAGAAAGCGTGATTGCTGAATGGATTATATATGCATATATATCTAGAAAGGAGCCAGTGAACACTTACCATACAGTGGTGGACGTCCACAGCGATAGAGGAAGGCTTGTAATTTGGAGCTTTCGGGCAACACACGCCCTTCTTCCGCGAGAGAAATACGGAGACTCTCTATCGCTGTGGACGTTCACCACTGTATGGTAAGTGTTCACTGGCTCCTTCCTATCCCTCTCAACCTCTCGTTGCATTTATTTCATCTTATTATTTCTTTTTCCGTATCGTTATATATATAATAAAAGTTTGGCTGTCCGAAAGAATAGTAATTGAGAAATTTGATGAAATAACACTGCGATCGAAGTTACGCCCTTTATCGCCAAATGTCTTACTTGGTTCTCCAAAATCAGATCTGTATACCCTGAAGAGCTTAGTTTGATACTGCAAAGGTACTGACAAGTTCTCAAAGTAGCACGTTTCGTACTAGTTATATTTTATGAAGCGTTCCTATGAAGATTTAATTTGTGTACCTATTTTGTTAATCTTGTCTTTCAGATTGTTTGTATTTGAAGTTTTAGTAACCATAGTTGTTTCTATTTATAATCGTGCCAGCAGAATGAGTTATTTTCTGTAGTGTCAAGAAAACCTTTTTTGTGTAATTTAATAATTTCTTTTTTGTAAACTCAGATAAATTATGTAAAACTTGAAATATCTTTACGTTTTGTATGTTATTTTACAATGTATGTATAACTAACTTAACAGGTTTGATGAAAAAGGCGTAATTGCGGCTTAAGAAAATGCTGACTACATCAGGAAAACTTGTATTATACTTAAAAATAACTTTCGGAATATCAGTCGCACGTCCAAATAGTCATTTAAATAAATCTATACCTTTCCGCATTACGCATTGCTTAGCAACACTAATATAAATCTTTTAATGGGTTTTTTCTCAGAAGGCAATTTTTTAATTAAGCTCAATTCATAATTGTCAGACCGCAGTTTTAAACGTTGAAAACCTATTGAGCAACGTTAAAAATTAAATTGCACAAGAATAGACTGAAGAGGTTACACTGATTACTTGTGGACAGGAGGGACTTTAAGCGAAGAGAAAAATTCAGAAGCGGCTAGTAATGATGGATTAGGACAATAATAGCTGTATACAAAACACGACAAGAGAGAGTTTGTGAGAGAACTAATAAGTTGAGTAAAATACGCACCTGCAAAGAGGCGCGAAAATTACGCTCACTAAATTTCGCTACATTTCATTTCGACCGCGCAGAAAAGCAAAATGTAAATATCATGCATTCGAGAAAAATTAAGTCCCGTGCAATACAAAGCTTGACGACGCGTCACGGTAGGCAGAAAAGTAGTGAAAAAGTGAGGTTGTTTCGTCTCGCGCGCAGCGCGCGGCTTTATATATATATATATATATATATATATATATATATATATATATATATATGTATTTTTTGGGAGTTTGTTTTGATGAAAAGTAACGGCGACCGCTCACTTTTAAAAAACAAGCATCGCGACCAAG
This sequence comes from Tanypteryx hageni, assembly GCA_028673005.1. Taxonomy (NCBI): domain Eukaryota; kingdom Metazoa; phylum Arthropoda; class Insecta; order Odonata; family Petaluridae; genus Tanypteryx; species Tanypteryx hageni. Next base: position 94,569,683 of record CM054114.1, on the reverse strand, counting down.
TCAGAATAAATCACTCTGAAAAAAAATGCGACCGTTCTTGAATGTCAGCAAGTCTGAAACACTTTTGCTGTTCTCGACGAAGCCGCGGCGAAACTTCCAGCTTGAGTAGCAGTCTCTATGGCAATAGCGATGATGGGAACGAAGAAGGAAGAGAAAGAGAGAGAGAGAAAGGGGAGAATGTGGGAGAGGGGGAGATAAAGCGGTAATCATATTAAGGAGTCGGGAAAGAGGAAAGCCGGAGATACGAAGAATGGTGTCCGTGAAAAGGGAGCGAGGGTGCGAAGGAAAGGGAGGACAATGAGGAAAATGAGAGAGAGAGAGGGAGAGAGACACGCAATGGAATGAATTGGGAGGAAGTGAATAGGCATACAAACGAAGGTAAAGGGAGACTTTCTAGCCTTCGTGAAAAGTAGAGCTGCGCTAAAGTTCAAGGGTCCGCGAGAGGAGCAATTTCTCAGAATTCAATAACATGTCGGCTAAGTTGTCACAGAAACGTAAATAAAATCATACTACATTGACACACCGATTATCCGTGCCGATGGGGAACGTTGTACCAAGTATAACAGGAAAACACGAATAATGCGAGGGATGATATTTCAATGACAAAGCTCTTTAATATATGTCAATTCAGCAAAAACAAATCACAGTATCCTCCCGAATGGAGGTTTTCCTACAGAAATTTAGTTAACTTAATAAATACTGAGATTCTTGTAGCCTACAATAATCTTATGACCGTAAATCAATTTATTTGACGTCAGAGCGCTGTTTATATGAGAACGATAAATAAATAACTATAAAGTAAAAATAAACAAAAATAATAAATTAATAAATAATAATACCAAATAAAAATAATAATTAGATAAATAATAATAATAAACAGAAGTCATATATAAATGAAGTAATAGATGAATGGTTGACTGAACGGATGGATTAATGCATGAATGAATAAATAAACTTAAAAAGTAGCAAACATGTGTGCATAAAAAAAGACAGCTCTGAATAGATAAAGGAATATTCTAGCGTACTGAAAAAAACTCCCATTTAACCGATTATTTCCCTCACTCCCCGAAAACCGGGGTTTATGACAAGAGTAGAAAGATGTAGCCAATGCCGGATTACACACGTTTCATAAATGTTCCTTTTGGATTAGACAACGCTAAATGGTACACGTTGTTGTAAAGTCCATGTTTAGATAGACCGTGAGTAACGCACGGTCAAACCTCGATAACTCGAACGCCTATTACTAGAAGTGGGTATTTTTCATTCCCGTATTCATAGACGTTGAAATGAAATTCTACGTCTTTCATTGAGTTTCGAGTTATCGAGGTTGGGGTGCCTTAGTTGGTACTCTTTGATATCTATACTTCAAATATATGTAACTCTACGATTCACAAAAGTCGTGGGTGGCAGAGGATAAAATGCACCCAACTGTTCCTAAATATTTTCACTTGTAGGCATGGCACGCCTTATCTATGGGAAAAAACAGCCTAGATTAGTCTCCGAATCAATATCACGTATATTATCGTTTCTCGACATAAGTTGATCCTTCAGCTAATCCTGCAACCACCTCAGCTAAACCTTTCGACGCGTGCCATTGACGATATAACCTTTAAAGCTAATTTAGGTTCTTATGCAAAAGGGTTAATGTAATCGTTCGATATGTGCCAAAACGAAATCCATCCGACCTTTAACTTTTGGTGTAGATCTCTCACTTTTAAAAAAATCTCAAAAAAATAAGACAAACGGCTTACGAAAGATGCGGCTGGAAAAAAGATCTGATAGACAATACCTAGCCTAAATACGTCAAATTTGATCCAAGAAAACGTAAAAATTGACATTTCTTGTCCTATTAACGTTTATTTGACACTCTTTCATGTGCTAAAAGTCACTGTTTTTCAAGAAAGAATTATCGAGCTTAACTTACGAAATATAATTGAAAATCTGTTTATCTAACATCCGTATAAAGGTTGCAATAACCAAATGCGCATCATTCATTTGCCACCTTTTCTTAAAAGCAAATACGTGCTTGTGTGATCACTTTGTCTCTCCGTCTTTCTGTGTCAGGATAGTCAACATTTTTACTTCAAGATATATTCGTAAAATTCTTTCCTGAATGAGGTGTTATCAATTTTTAAATTTTTACACCGATTTTATGTTCCGCGTAGTTCATATGTTTTCCAATGGGTGACTTCAAGGCGTGAAAATTCAACATATCGAAATGGTATTGTAGTCAAACTACTGAAGCTAGAGTGAAGGTTTCAGGGATGGGAAGGTCTAATAAGGACCTGGGTTGCCTGTAAGAGGAGACATCTTGTTACTATCTAATACCGGTTAATCACCACGGATGGCGGCTGTTTTTTGCTGAAACGCGCATCTTTTTTCCTCGAACATTTTACGGCCCCAAGACAAACACGGTTTTTTAATTTCTCCCAACCGATTTATGAGAACCGCACTCATCAATACTCTGACGTAATTAATTTCCGTGTTTGCGCAATAATTGGAGTTGAAAATGTGATTTGGAAACCGATGATATTTCCTGCAGGCATATCTCTTATTTAGGTTAGGCCAAGCGCAGCGAAAATGGTGCATATAAGAAGAATCGGTTCAAGTTGGCACGGGTGTTAGAGGACTGTCCTTTAGCCGTCTCACGGTGACGGTCTTATTCTATTAGGTGATAATTGAATAATGCAACCGTACGTTGAAACGCTAGTCACGTGAAGAGAGAGAGGGGAGAGAGAGAGAGGGGAGAGAGAGAGAGAGAGAGAGATAGGAGAGAGAGAGAGATAGGAGAGAGAGAGAGATAGGAGAGATTGAGAGAGGCGTGTTGTGGGAGAGTGTGGATAAAGGAGATAGGACGATGAAATTTCGGAGGGATACGCGGGAAAGGAATGGAAAGAATAATTGATGAGGTCGAGCAAGTGCACGGTACGCTTTTAGGCGAATTTTATGGCGGAAAACAGGAGCGAAATTTTAAATCGAGTTTAAAAATTCACGAATTTATACAGACTTTCAAATAATTCATAGGGATGATCGATACGACCTTGAAAACATTTTTTACTCAATTCGTTTGAATGCATCCATGCGATCTCGCATTCCAACGCCAGAAAATTGGTTATCCAATAGATAAAAAATTTTCCAGTGACGTTACAAATATATTCTGTAATCTTTGTAGCTAAACCTCCAAAAAAGGAGTAATCTAAGGAATATTTAAATATTTAACAAATATTGCATAGGTTGAGATTGCTTCCTACTTTGTAAAAGGACAGTTGAAGAGTGTCTATAGAAACATCAGCTAAATGTGGTCTAGGTCTAAAAATTGATATGGTACAGAATTTTCTTTCTTTTAGGGAAACTATATTGCTTCGATATGTCACGATACGCTGTTGTTTTAGCTGTACAAAACAGAAGTAAGATCACATCATTTCCATAAAAAATACAATTTCTGAAAATACACCCCCCTCTTCGAGATCATTCGACATAGAGTAACTATTAAAAATTTCGCGAAATTGCCGTGACAATGAAGAAGCCATCCGGTCTTGGAAAGATGATATGCCATAGGTATGTTAAAATCCGAAGGTTAGGAAAGTTTTTCGTAAACTTTATTTTTCCCGTGTTTCGCCAAGAAAAGGTCCCTTGCATTCGTCTCGGACAGATATTGGTTGCGTTTTCAGCAAAATGATCCATTCCCTATTCTCAGGAGCGGATTGGGCCGCCGAGACATTGGGCAAAGTCCAGGTGGTCAGATGCTGCCCCTGGGTTGGGGCTATCTGAGTGATAGCTGCCTCGGTCAACAGCTTTTCCGTATCCCGAGCTAGTTGCCAAGTAGTTTAGTGTAGAGGTGTTTTTCTTTAAAATTTGATTTAGTGAGTTCTATTACAGGGAAATTTTTTTCCCTATAAGAAATTTGTCCGGAATATCATTTTAAATTTTAAATTGGTAACTATCTTTACTACTTATTAATATTTTAATGAATATTAATCGTGTCTTGAAACGGAAGAAGAATGAGTAATAGATTTTTATTTATTCCAAAAAAATAAGCTTGTCGGAGTTAGTAACAAATTATTTCACGACTTGAGGGAAACAAAAAACATCTAGCGTAAAAGTGTCTCCTTTTTATATAACGTTTACGCTAATTTCAATAAGTAATTTATTTTTTTATCGGTGTATGTTTTATAATAAGAATGTGGTAAAATATTTTACTCGGCGACACATCCAAGTATTTGCCCGGGTCGACTTTTTCTCCCAATCCGCCCCTGCTTATTCTGATTGCGCACGAAACTGTTCTATTCGACTACTAGGGCACTTACGAAACAAAAAAAATTAAGAGGGCGTTGGATCGAGGGAAAAATGACTCCGAGGTAATTATCCCTCGGGTATGGATGGCATAAAGGGGAGAATGGGTTATGGTCTTTTTTCTCGACTGTCGCCGCTTCCGTGACTCAAATCCTTCTACTCCCTTCTCTCTCTCTCTCTCTTATTTTTATCATCCAATCTTCGCTTTCATCCTTTCTCTTTTCCGCTATGGTCCCTCTTTGGGCCGTGTGCACTCTCGTACATCGATTGTGAGGAAGAGGAGGGAATTGTGGGTGAAATTCTCTCATCCCCAACGTCCCAGAGGGATGGTGAGAGGCGAGAGAGAAAGAGAGAGAGAGTGGATAGAGAGAGAGGGAGTGAGGTCACCGGCTGCCACGGGGTCGACCTCCATTCCCAGGTATACAAGCTCAGAGGGAGAGAGAGGGAAAAAGAGACAGAGAGAGAGAGGGGAGCAATGAAGAGATAGATGTATGAGGGAAAGGGAGAGAGATGCCGAGGGAAGAGATAGTAAGTGAATGGGATGAAAGTATAAAGGAGGAGATTGGCTGCAAGAGGGCAAAGGAAAAGGGAAGAGAATAAGATTCTAAACATAAAAGGAAGGTGAGAGGAGGGGGAGCGCTTTTTTTTTAAGGGAAGCAAATCCAAAGAAATGTGAGCGAAAAATGGATAACGGGAGAGGTGGAAAAGAGGGAGGGTGGAAATAACGGAATGCTGATAAAATACGAAGAGAAGGGGAAAGAAACAATGAGGATGGATCAGAGCGGAAGAATCGCAATTCCTAGATTTGCAAAAGAGATAAATTGAAAGAAGGAAAGAACGCAATTTTGGACGTATCCAAGTTTTAAATTGTGGAAATTAACAAAGTTGCTCGTTCCTTATTCTAATACAACGCAACTCCGAAAAGTCACGCTTCCGAAAGAGAAGCGATTAAATTGCTTCGAAAAAATCGCGCAGATGAAACTAAATTTCACGTTGGAAAATTGGGATATTTGAACAGCCTCTCTAAAACTCAAGTCTTTCAGCGTGTATGCTTCTCTGAATAGTTTGGCTTACGGGGAGAACCTTGGTCCAACACGGGTTTCCCCAACGCGGCCTTGATTACACACGGCTAAATAAATGCAGCTTTTATTTATACAGCACGTATAAAATTCAATTACGCGCTGTCCCGAATCGTTCGCGCCCCGCTTTTTACGTATGCATGCGACGCGTGAAAGCTCGCAACCAAACCTAGAGCACGTGATTTTTTTTTGCATATGGTATTAAGTTTGCACGATGCGGTTTTGCTCAACGCGGCCTTTTCCAAGAACGCTACACTAACGCCGCGAAACGGCCTGCACCTTTACTATAATTACTTCAACTCTTTAACATGTCAGTCGCATAATGAAACGTTTCATGTGTTACAAAAAATCGTCATTTGTTTTTGTTTGTATAGATCTCATATGCAAGTATATTGTCCGTCAATAAATGATGGGTTCAAATAAATAAAAACGGAATTTTAATTTTCAACTGATAATAAATTATTATAACTATCACCATCCTAAATATTATGTGGGATGTGTTTAGCCATGTGTCACAAGACAGTAAACGTAGCATTAAAGCGAGTTTTAACAAACTTCCCGAATAGGTGGAAGATTGTTATTTGGTAGGAATTCATTATAATGCATTACAAGTCAATGCCAAATAATCTGATGTGGCCACCACGTGACTTTCTCCATGTCTGTAATATTTCTAAAAATTCCAAATAGGTTATATAATAATAAATATTTTAAGAAACTGCGAGAAAATTTTAGACTACAAAAACAGAAATTGATGGAATGATATGATCCGAAGATCCTATGCAGACAGGCATAAGCTGTGAAAGTGGAAGACCCGGGTTCAATTCCCGGTCATAGCAGACTTTTTTCTCGTTTCAAAAATTGTTCCAACAAAAACAGAGATAAACTCAAACCATAGCTTTCTGGTATTGGATATAGCCACAAAGCTCCAACAATTAAGAAAATAAAAAGGAGCGTTACTTAGACGTAACTAAGCGTCAATTGTTAACAATAGTAGGTGGCGTGGTGGTGGCAGCTAAAAATATAAGTTTTCTATTAAACAATGCATTATATGGAAAAAAGTGTCAAACAAAGGTTGTAGAAAATAAACTTTTCTACAACTCTTATTCCAGTACATTTTTACATTTATCAAATATTAAAGCAAATATTTTAAAATAACGGATAAGTGACAATAGTAAACACCCACTTCCGGTTGACCGATTTTTACCAAAAACTAATTAGTTCTGACTTTTATAAAAATTTTAAATACAAAATTTCGCGTTGACCTGAGCTAGAGCACCCACAAAAAGCTATCTCACACACACAAACACACGCGCAAGCACGCACGAACGCACGAACGTCCACCCACACACACACACCCACCCACACCCACCCACCCACACCCACCCACCCACTCACACCCACCAACCCACCCGCACGCACGCACGCGCGCGCGCACACACACACACACACACACACAGACATAACCGAGAAAATGGTCAAAACGTGTTCAGGGGACCTCAAAACGTGAATTTCCGTTGAAATCTCGAAGTCGATTTTTGTAATGAATACAATACTTTCCCCTATACCACGAATATGGAGAAAGTAAAAAGATTCGGGATCGACTCCGGGAGATAATACCTATTTCCCGTAAAAATCCATTCGTCGACGTGCAGTCTACTCCTCTTTTGCAAATTAAAATTAGAAAACCTTGAATTTCGATCTTAAAATTTAAAATCTTTTAAATGAAAATCAATATAGTTTCTTATTTTTATTGTCGATTTTTCTGTACGGGTCTAGTTAATCCAAAACAGGCGTTTTAACAAAAATATTACGGTCTTAGACGTGAAAATGTTTTGATGTTAACGACTAGCGCATTGTTGCAGAATTAAGAAAATTATGTATATTAATATAATAAACGAATTTTTAGGAAGGGAAGGGGAAGAGGGGAAGGCCCTTGGGACAACAATATGAGCCCGAATTTTGACGATTACATTGTCACCAACGTAGTTACCGTTAAAAGGGCAATATGTGATTTGAACGTTTAATATGAACAACTTCAAGCTGTAGGCCAAAATAGATGGATAGAAAAATAAAGTATTTTTCTTTAAAATAGATTAAATTGGATAATCGTAGGTCATTTTTTTCTATTTTTTATTACTAAAAGAATGAAAGCCTGCACGCCGAAAAGTCAATTTTTACGTTTTGCCTTACGGGAAATAGAAATAATTCACTGGAGTCAAACCAGGGTTGTTTTTCAAAATACCGTCTCGCCAATATCTTTTAATATGTGAATCGAGTATTGCTGGAAAATTATAAATTTCAAAATGTCTCTTAACGTTTCCGAGATATAATTGATTTCGACTTATTGTACATAGTCTTAGCGGGGCGACGAAGCGGAAAGAAGGAAGAAAGAAATAACGCTATTATTATAATAGGCTAGTGTAAATACTCGTTGAAATTCAACGGGAAAATTGAAACTTAATATATATATATATATATATATATATATATATATATATATATATATATATATATATATATATATATATATATATATATATATATATATATTGGAAGGAAGTTAGCTAATTCTGACACTTATACGAAAATTAGATAAGATAGATGAACAAGTTTTCATTTTAATATATATTTTGATATTTAATAGTAAGACAATAAGAGTATACAATTTTTTAACTAAGTTAACTACATCTTTAACGTTTTATTCCGAAAAAATTAGCTATTATGGACTCACCAGATATGTTGATTTTCTGTATGGACAACAATGCTGTTGATCGCCAAGGAAACGTTTCAATAAAAATGCAAAATTTTGACAAATGCGAGTGAATTCGATTAGAAAACAAAAATCGACGATAAGAATAAGAATCTTCATTTAATCTCCTTTAAAATGGTTCTTATCCGAAGATCGTGCGTCAATTACTTCTAATTTAATTTTGCAAAAGAAAATAAGTCTGCAAGTGTGAAAGATGTATATTTAAGATCCCTCTTATGGGAAATCCCATATAGCGTTCCAACCAACCAACAGATTAAGGCTTTTATTAATAGTTTGATGATCATGATATTTGGATACACGACCTGAAAACCCAAAGAGAAAACGTACTTTATTTAATGACAACAATAGGTCGATGAGCATTCTCAGTCCGCAAGGATGATATCGCATAAGTAAATTGTTTTATTTCACGCCAGCAAACTAACGTGACGCCGTATTCGAAGCAAGAGCAACCTCCAAATGCGGACGAGTATCACCGAAACACCTCACACACTAGGTGTAACTGCGCTCCATATAAATTTCTTTGCGTAAAAATGGAGATTTTTTTACAAAAATCTCTTGCGGTTTTCACGGCAGTTATTATAACACGAACGGTTTCAACGATTCATCGCCATCTTTTAATAAATGCCGTGGAAATTTTAAATTCGTACAAACAAAAAGGTTGGGAATGACATGTGAATTTCAGCCACAAAAATAGCCATCATCGGTGGCGATCCATCAATAGCAGATTTAAAAAATAAGTTTGTTGCAGAAATTCGCCAATGCTGGCGGCAGTTTTGTAGTCGAAACCTCGAACCTGGTTTTTTAGCCATATCGGAGAAAAACATACATTCGTCAGCTAATGATGAAGGCGGTGTAACAGCAAAGTGAACAGGAAAAAGAGTGAATAGATAAAGATGCAACAGAGAAGGAAGAATGGTAGGACAACATACGCAAGTACAAAGTACAGCACTAGCAGAGGAGAACAGAATGTATGTATAAAATAACGGAGGGATTATTGATTGACTAGGCTTGCCACACATATTCAGGGGACAAAACTTGGACAAAATAATTTCTGTGGATGAAACACAGGGGCAATTCTGGACATAACCGGGATATGCCATGCATTATTTTACGTTGTTGCATAAAATTTTAATGGGATATAAACGAACTCTGCGTAGCTTAAACGTATTTTTATCGCTATTAAATCATTTTCCGATTTCTCAAGCACGACATTTTTATAGTTAGCCCAATCATATTTTCAATTGAACGAACCAGGACATTTGGGGCAAGGGGGAAAGAAGGAGAGAGAGTTGGTTGGAGCTGGACAAAAAACCGGAATGTACTGACACTAGCAATCATCTTATATAATATTGCAGCAATGTCTGTTTGTGCCATTATGATCTGGTGAACTACAGAACCGATGTTTTAAAAATTGACATTTTTAGAAGCTTAGGCCTCGGCATTGATGCTAATGTTCTTTTTTTAGTTTATCCCTTACCAAAGGGTAGTTTTTAACATTTTAAGTTCATCCCTGTTGTGCATACAACCCGCATTGTCTTCGACGGAGACATAGCAGCGGAAGTTATCGGCGCTGGAAAGACTGTTCCCATACTGAGGATTCAATTATGCCCATCAGATCCTACAATCCCTTTCAAACTGTGTAGAAGACAATTTCCGATCAAAACCGCATTTGCAATGACAATCAATAAGGCTCAAGGGCTCAAACATGTTGGAGTTTACCTACCATCGCCCGTTTTCTCCCACGGTCAGCTGTACGTAGTTTTTCCCGAGTTTCGTCAATTAAGGACGTAGCTGTTAACATCATTGAAGGACCTCGACAGCTTATGGACAATGATGAAATAATAACCTCAAATACTGTATTCAAAGAAATATTGCAAAATGGTAAATACAAAGGAAAAATAAAATGATGTGGGCAACACATGACTTTCTCCATATTTATATGGAAAATTACATGTTATTAGCTCTGGGATCGTTGTCAATATTTACTTCCGGTTGACAATTAAGAAAAGAAAAAGGAGCGCTACTAAGACGTAACTAAGCGTGAATTGTTAACAATAGTCTTCTGTAGGTAGCGTAATGGTGGCAGCTAAAAATATAAGGTATCTCTTACACAATGCATTATATAGAAAAATGTATCAAACAAGGGTTGTAGAAAATAAAATTTCCTCCGAATATTATACCAATATATTTTTACATTTATCATATATTAAAGCAAATATTTCAAAATAACGGATAAGTGACAAGAATAAACACCCACTTTCGGTAGACCGATTTTTACCAAAAACTAAATGGATCTTCTAACTTTTATAAAAACGTTAAATATAAAATTTTGCATTGACCTGATTAATAGTTTTTCAGTTAGTGCCCACAAAAATCTATCACATACAGACAGACAGACAGACATAGAGACACGCAGATATCATCGAGAAAATAGTACAAACGTGTTCAGGGGACCTTAAAAAATGTATTTCCGTTGAAATCTCGAATTCGATTTTTTTCATGAAAACAATACTTTCTCTATACTTCGTATAATGGAGAAAGTAAAAAATCTAAAAAACTGTTGTTAATTAAAACACCTTGTCTTTTCGTGCGAATTATTCGCTCGGGCACAGCTAGTTTCATTTATTCAGAAAAGGAAATGAATTTTTTTACCGCTACCACGATATTTGACTCATTTATTTTCCGTGACAGAAAAACAAACCGACCGGGGCAAGACCTAGAGACAGGGACGCGTGGTAAGCCTACGGATGACTCATCCTTTCTAATGCGACAAGAGGGAAAAAAAGGGGGCGAGGCAACGGCCATCCATTTTCCCGGATGACCTTGAACATGCGACCCCCTCGCTGGATGGGCAGCACTCACGCCAAAGTGTATCCTCAAACAAAACGCCACACGCACTGCATCGCACGAGAGAGAGAGAAAGAGAGAGAGAGAGAGAGAGAGAGAGAGAGAGAGAGAGAGAGAGAGAGAGAGAGAGAAGGCGATGAACACGGATGATGACGTGTAAAAGGAGGAGTGGAACCGGAGACCCAGGAGAAATCTCGCCTTTGTTTCCAGCCTTTTTTGCAACGGAAGCTTTTTTTTCGTGTAGTATCTTGGGACGATAAGACCAAAATGAGAAACGCTGCTAAAATTGAATTTTCAGTGCGATGATTTTAAGTCAAACACCGAAAAAAGTGATCCTATTATAAGCTTCTGGTAAGCAGTAAAGAAAGGTCTTGTCCCGATTCTAAGCACCATCACATCCCGAAGCGTCATGGTATTTTTTTTAATGACAGGTTATGCCGATCGAGTCCAACAAATGAAAATATTCGATCGTTTATCGCGTACATTACGGGTTCTTTGTCCGCCAAGCGATAGTCTCCTGCTTCGGTCCGTCCGTCCGTCCGCATATTTAGTCTCTGAAAACGCCGGCTCACAAAAAAAAACCGAGTTCATTAAATTCGGCGTTTAGGGCATTAGGGCAAAGAAAATAATATAAATGGTTTGCATATCCTGATCAGAAGTGCCACTTATCTGGGGACAAAAAACGAACTTTCAGTCATATCTCGTGAAATATTACTTGCGTAAAAAGTTTTAAAACTAAATTTGTAAAACTAGTCGAATAAAATTTGCTTTGTTCTATACCTTTTTATCGAAGGAGTGCCCGTTTACAAGAAAATCAAAGTCGTAATTCACTTTGAATTTTGAAAATTTTCTCAGTGTGTTTTAATTGTTGTCAACAAAAACATTCGTTGTAGCAACTGTTGTAAACAAGCTCTACTATAAATGCCTTTCATGTCCTTTCGTGCGCCTACGGCATATAATAAATGAAAATATTCACTTGGGAGATCTAAATATAAAACTAACAAATTCAATTTTTAAATAATTCGTTTGTTGCTCAGCAAGTCGCGGTGACTGCTCTGCTCTTCGCTACAAATCGATACCCTTCATCGGGAGCGAAATATTCGCAGTTGATTGTTTTTCGGCCGTGTCAGCCGCAGACTGACAGCAGGTGCAAATGAAGGTTCTTTTGTTTGCCTTGTTGTATTTTTCTTCCAGATCGGAAGGTGGTGGCATGCAAGTGACAAAGACCCCTCGCCAAGGGTGGGGAATTCAGTGCTCACCTCCTTAGTTGGTAGGTGCTATGCTATTAAAATAATATGCCTACACTAGAAAATAAAAGATTGTAGTATAATAGCGTCTTTAACAAAAATCTTTAAATCATTCTGTTCACATTGTAATTAGGGGGAAAACAGATAGTTAATAAATACTGGAGACAAGTACACCCCCTCCCCTCCCTGGTTTTGCGAGGGTTAAGCAAAAAACATCCTTCATCTTATGCAGCCCTCAACACACGACCCTTGATCGAGACTGACTATACGTAATGCGATAAGGGTAAGGCACTTCTTTCTGTGCCTCATCCCAAGAATTTTATAAGGGAACAGTAAAACCTCGATTGCACGTGTGTAGACTCAACGGAAAGTGGAATAACCATGGGAACGGGCGTTCTAGAGCAAGTTAGGGTTTTTCTCTGATTGGCATTTATAGATAAAATTTTTCTGACCACCTCATAACGTGATTAATTCGTCGTTAGTACAGTACACCTATTCCAAGATAAACCCTTTTGAGGATAAAATATGAAAAATTAAGCGCGCGCCTTAGGCATCTCCAAACAGCCACAGCATATGACAGGGTTTCTTAAACATCCAATATTCGTGGTCCCCTTGAATATCACCCGACTCCCTTTGAATTGAAAATAGTAAAAATAAGAAACTTTAGTAAAAATTTCTTCATTAAATATAACTATTAATCATTTTTACAACATCTTATTGCCTAATACTCCCTGATAAATTTTATTTTTCGTGAAAATTTTATTTTTTTTTGCATTTCACCTTACATCCAAAGTAATTTTGCGATCCCCTGGCGGGTCGCGGCCCATAGTTTGAGAAACACTGGAATAGGAGACACCTAAGACAATTGCTTAATTTTTAAATTTCGACGCTTAAACGCTTATTCTGGAATTTATTTTCAGCCATAAGACGAGCTCGATGTTTCTCTAGATAAGCAATCTTATGTCAAATGTAACGAGCTCAATTATTTGACGTGAAACTTTTATTGCACGTTTTGCGAGTCTCGTTATTTAATGAACTGACTTCTATGCATAGAAAGCGTCTTCATTTGGATAAACACGATACCTGATGTATTTTTAAATTGACAAATATGCAGTTTTTGGAAGGTATTTTAAAGAATTTTGTCCTAGAATTTCCATTCTTTAGATACCACACGCAATTCTTAATTAAAATAATAATTATCGGTGTTTTACTTTATGTATCTCTTCTGCATTCATTTGCGTTGCATAGGCTACCGATATTCCTCAAAATGAGAATTCAAAGCGACTCTGAAAAGATGGAAAATCCGTTTGGAAAGGGTATCGGAAAAGAAATAACTTGTAAAAATCCTGCGTTATTTTCAGTATCAGCATCCAACTATTTTACTGTAAGAACGTTATTCCGCGAGTGGAGATTACCTTGCGTCACCGGTAAATATTTTCCAGATGACGTCATTAAAAACATCGCTTTAAAAACCTTCAACGGCTTTATCCTGAATTTCAGCACGCATTGTAGCAGTTTTGCACGTGCATTGTGGCTTCCTCAAAGCTTTCTCCACCTGAACGCACACTTTAAAGTGCGTGGTTCTAACAAAAGGTGGTTAGACCGCCGCGTCGACCAATCAGAAGCCCCGCCTCAACCGACAAAGGCGTTTCCCTCGCGAAACACTTTTCATCGGATTTCGGTCCCAAACAGTGGGGACGTCGACAACCAAGCGGACGCCTAACTACCTAACTTCGCCGCTTCGCGACTGGAGCTCAAAACCGATGCATTCGTTTGGGAAGGGCGTCAATTGACTTCCCCCTCCCCCCACTCCCTCTCCCCTATTTATTGCACGTTGTTGCTGTGACAACTTGCATGGAGGGTAGTGCTTTGTGACTGTCGCCATGGGAAACGTCGAAATGTCCCATTCAATGGACCATTCTGAAGCTCCGATCGACGCACACTCTGTTTTTTCCTCTCCGCACCCGCCATTTCCCTTCTCCTGCCTCTCTCTCTCTCCCTCACATTTACTTTCCTCCCTCTCCTCTCTCACTCCCCCTGTAAATACATGTGCGTTTGTGTGTTCATGCGCGTACTAGCATATAGCAGGTCAACAATGTCCGGTGCACCCCACAACAAAATTTTGAATTTTATTTATTTATTGTAACTATAAAATTTCATTATGTACTATGTTTTGCGTGAAAACGTTCTTATTATGTTTTATATACCCTTGATCGTGTTTTAAGTTTTTTTTTCAATTATTCCATCGATGTAGATCGTGAGAGCGAGAAAAAGTCGATTTATTTGCCTCCATCTATCTTTTCATAATATTCCCTCTCTAGTCCATTTACCGTTTGAGCTCTCCCTCTATTCTTTCTCTCTTTCCCTCTCCTATTTCTCTCTTCTCCATCTTCCTCTTCCTTTCTCTCTCTCTTTCTCCGTGACCTTTGTCCTTTCCCCCAAATCCCTTCTAACAGACCGAGAACAGGAGGATCAGTAGAATGAACGTGGCCATTACGGCCGGGTGCCTTTCAATCATTTTCATACAACCTTTGCAACGAGCTTGCGGAATACACCAGTGGGCGAACACACGCGTATACATCTTCGGAACCAAGTTTCGTCGCGGAATTCCATGACGGTTTGGTGTCGTAAAAAGTTTAGTGCGGAGTTGAAAAACTCACCTTAATGTCTGAAGGGCCGAAAAATTATTCAGAACTCCTATTCTTCCGCTTTGAGGCGGTATAAAACGCATCACAAATGAAACCGAAGGGGCACCAAAGATTCCAAAGAAACGCGCACATCTGCGCTAACAAACGATGAGGAATTTAATAGCCATGAATACTTCGAATACTTGGTCAACGGCCATGGAAAGAGGGATGGCTAGTGTCTCTGACTCCCAATGCTATGACCGCCGCGGCGGTTCGAATTCTGCTTGGGGTCGGTGATTGCCTTTGTCGTTTTTAAAAAAACGCCGTAGTTGTGCTATTTAAGAGCAGATTGAAACAAATAAATAAACGAATGCCCAGCGTGCACGCTCATTTGCACGAGTACGGAGTCTGGCATACAAGTGATTCCTTTTCAGGTGATTGCCAATTTATTCTACAGATCATGTCGAAGAGACGCTTTTCTCAGCAACAGACCTTTAGAAAAGACTACTTCTAAATATTACACAAGCAAAGTACAGCCATGTCTCGCCTTATGCGGCAGATAGGTTTCTGAAAATTTCGCGCTCAATGAGGATAAATTTCACGGACGTGAAAACTAAAGTGCAATATGAATAAACATACGCCTGAAACAAACAGCTTCTTGTCGGCTTCCATCCATCAACGGCAGATGAAAATCTTTACATTTTATCATTAAATTACCTTCATCAATAATTTTCAAATGGTATAGAAAACTAAAAACTTCATTATACTCGGGGAAAAAATGAAAATATTTTCTGTATGAATACAATTCTATATAAATCAGCGAGGAAGTTCTATTCAAAAAGACAACTTTCTATAGAAATAACAACGACAAAATAAGCGTCGATCGATTAATAAAAACGGTGTGCCATCGTGGAGATTTCTTTTATAGCAGGTGTGTGCCACATCCTGGCTCAAAATGGAATTTCCATTACATTTATAGTTAGGCCGCCTCAATTGCCGGCCGCCCTTGAGTTTTGAACACCTGGTAGGTGCAGGTGTGCTTCGCGCTATGACGAAATGAAACGGGGTCCCAAAAAGCGAAGTATGACTGTATATTATTATGAGAGTACGATGTACTTTCTATTCTTAGCAATAAATTTTCACCGCACTTTATCTTCGTGTAGCATCTACTCTTTAGGAAGATGTCAGATGCATAAATAAAAAATAATAACCCGGTTGTTTTGAGTTCGTGTGCTGTGGCGTCACGCAAAAGGCGCAGCATTGGTGATATATTTACAAGGGATCGTGAAGATCCGCAATGAGGCCATTTGCGAAGCCCAGGTTTCCTATAAAAGGTTTCTTTTAAAGAGCAGCTTCGTACACGCAAGGATTCCATGTCACTTCCTCGCCACATCGCAACAAAAGAGAGCCATAAAATAATCGGAAGGACTAGCCATAAAGGGATACGATGAGATTTTCATCTTATAAGAAAGGTAACTCGCAGTCGAAGAAATTCCCTTTGCGGGGCAGAACAGGAATACTATTTTGAGTTACATTTCTCTTATGGGCTAGCAAAGAAAGCTTTTACTGGGTGAGACGGTTTCCATGGCAACCTCTGCGACTGCATTACATATTTTGAGAGGAAAGCAGGATTTCAACAAAGCTTTTTAGGAATTCTTTACGTAAAGTGAACAAGTAGAAATCCATAATTGCCATGTCGTGTCCGTCTGTCCGCATGTTTTATCTCCAAAACTATTGATTTGGATTTTTATGAAGTTTGGTGAGAAGGTCTTTTTGGGCAAAGTACAATTAGAAAATGATTTAAATGGTTCGCAAAACCCAATCAGGAGTGCCACCTATATCCAAGCAGTGGTGCCACCTTGCTAAAATAAAAACTTAACTTTCCGTCTTGTCTCGTGGGAAAAAATGTCTTATCAAAAACGCTCCCAAGAAAAGTTGTAGAATTAGTTAGTTAACATCATAATAAAAGTCCAAGTCTGCCTTCTGGTTTGTTGGGAACGATGTATGGTGTTATATGGTAATATATATACCGCTTGTGAGTCGAGAACTGATTTTAATTTTAATCATGCTTAGTATATACTTGACCTTATCTCTTTTAAATTTTAGACCGTTCAAAATCTACTAGCGGCGTCATAGGTTAGATTCTATGACCGCATAATTTGATAATTTGATTAATATACGAGCTGGGTGTAGTATATTTCATATTCGCATTTTAAAATTACTTTTAATCATCGCAGACATTTGAAACTTGAACCAAAGAACTCCTAAAGGAATGAAAAATCATTTTAACACCGTAGATTATTAAATACGCATTGAATGGGCCTAAAAATTTGTTTTGATCACAAAAAGTTTGTCTTTTGAGAAGGAAATAAATAATCGTCAGGGGCAACCGCATTATTGCCAATCCAGCGTAATTACGTGCATTAAATTGGACTGACATATGAGATAACGATTTTTATTTGTCTGTCTAAAAACATTTTTGGTTATATTGAGTTGTGAAAGTTACAATTGAATTTTATCGAAAGAAATAACTGTTGTATCTGTATTATAATTGTAAAACAATCTAAATCGATCTTTTGTGATAGAATTTTTAAGTTTATTTTAGCATGCATTTAGGGTTTTGCTTACGTTTTTATTTGGATTTAACGTTTGACCACGACCTATTTGATGAATAATGAAAAACAAATTGGATTGACATATGAGAGAGCAATTTATATATTTCTTTATTCTAAGAACTGTTATATTCGAGCAAGTTGTGAAAATTTAAAGAACTTCAATAATGCGTTTTAACTTTGAGTTGTTCCATAAAAATTGCGTTTCTATTGTTAATACGTTATAACTTTTGGAGAAATATTTATTTATTGGTTTTTATTACTATATTTTTCATGTCATATGACGTGTATATATACTATCAATTTTTTAAAATTTTCAGTTTAATGCTAGTCCTGTCATATATATCTATATATATTTTTAAGTGTCTGTTCCGGATAAAGTCATACTTCGCGATTACCTAAATTTAAAAATTTTTGTATAAACAATCCAGCTGTTTAAACTAGCTGAACACGTTACTTTTTACACCGGAATATGCTGGGTGAAAGGTTTAAATAATTATTTTTGTTTATAATTTAATAATAATAATAATGATATGGAATGCTTCCAGTTCAGAGTTCAGTACTATTAATTAGCATTTTAAAAGTTGATAGAATTGAGGTATCGACGCAAAGTTTATACCATCCTACGGAGAATTAAATAAAGTCTTATTATATGGTAGAATTTCGCTTTTGCTTCGGTACAACAAACAATATAACAGCGGCAGAGGCTCCGTATTTATCATCATAAATTATTACTTAACCAATGTTGAACAAAAATAACCGTAAATAGCAACGTATTATTAACCGTTCCGAGATCTAAAAGAGTATATAGCAATAACTAAACAATCATCTTATTTAGCTTGGTTTAGATACTTCATTTATTCTCAAATCTTCATTAAAATTTTTATCTTTATTTAAAAACTCGAGCTAGTTGTAAATAATTTAAGGAAGGCTGGTTTGACCTGGTGTGCATTTTCATTTCAGAAGTTGCAAACATTTTTAATTTATGAATAATGTTTATACTACAATTATAAAACAGGCTGTTTTCAATCTATTACGTTGGTGCTTGAAACGACAGTTAAAGTTTCGTTAATTTACATTGCTTTTTATAATTAACTTGTAAATACGATAGGAGCTAGATAAAGTTTATACATTATTTTCTGTAAATTAGACGGTTTTTCCTCTTTTGTTTACCAAAATAACCAATGTGGGGATAAATGCTTTTTCCTAAGTTATGTAGATTAATATTGCCATAGCAAGACTATTTGCGAATTGTTTGGACGCGCATCAACTGTACAGTCATTAACGCAAGTTGTAATGAAAGAAATAATTAATTTATTTTCATCGGAATAAAAAATATGATTTTCAGACTCTTATAATAGAGTATTTTATTTTATAGCTATTTTAGCATTTAGTATTAGGTGCGCACGCTGCAGTCCTACGCAAACAATCGATATATGAACGCTGTCAGTTAAATATAACTTCATTGTTTTGTTTTAATTAACGATTTCGTTATTCGTTTTTGTATAGCAACATTTATTCATTTAATACTTTTATTAGACAGAAAATCTCAGAAAATTATAATTACGCATTACGAATTCAGCGCATTAAACACAGAAAACAAAGAAGTTTATATTTTTTGCTAAGTAAACAAACTCATCTCCAATTAAGTCCAACGGATTACTCCGAATCCGAAAAATCTGGGTTTGCTATCATTTAATAAAATTAGGAATTTTTTAATCAGTCACCTTTGAATATCATCACTTAATAACTTTATTGAAAAGGGGAGGGAGAGGAAGAATGGGAGGGAGAGGGTGAATTGGAGGGAGGGAGAAGGGGAGGGAGTGAATGGGCAGGAGAAGAAGAATGGGAAGGAAAGATAGAATGTGAGAGAGAGAGAGAATGGGAGGGAGGAGATGAATGGAAGGGAGAGGGAAAAGGGGAGGGAAGGAGAGAATGGGAGGGGGGAGAGAATGGGGAGGGAGGGAGTGAATGAGAGGGAGAATGGGAGGGAAGGAGTAAATGGGATGGGAGGAGTGAATGGGAGGGAGAGGAATAATGGGAGGGAAGGAGCGAATGGGAGAGAGAGAATGGGAGGGAGTGAATGGGAGGGAGGGAGTAAATTGGAGGGAGATGGAGAAGGGGAGGGAGTGAATGGGAGGGAGATGGAGAATGGGAGGGAAGGAGAGAATGTGAGGGAGGGAGAGAATGGGAGGGAGGGAGAGGATGGGAGGGATGGGGAGAATGGGAGGGATGGGGAGAATGGGAGGGAGGGAGAGAATAGGAGAGAAATGGAGAGGGAGATCGGGAATGAGGGAGAATAAGAGGTAGGGAGAATGGGATGTTGTATTTTAAGTATACTATTTTATTTATTAATATACCCGTCATTTTTAAGGGAAATTATGATATTGATGACATAATTCGTAAATAACGCCTATTCCCTTGCCTCTTAAACAATGCATGCATGCAGAAAAACCGGGATGAAGTTTTGCTTTTAGAAATCATTCACGTTTTCCCATAGTTTATCGCGTTGTTACTCTCGGCCGGTTCGCATAATGGAGGCAAATGAATGGAGTTGTTAATTAAATCGGTTTCGGTTCGGCGATAATGGCATTTACGTCAAATTCACGGTATTTATGAGAGCGACCTCTGTCTCCCGGTAAAAAAACAAAGCACGGCTGCGGTGCAGTTGTATATGAACAAATGAAGTCGCATTCGCGAGAAACACCTCGTACGTAATGATTAAAAAGCAATATGTTCTGATCATGACCAACAATTAGCAACTCGTTGTTTGATTTAGGATTGCGAATGATATGAAAATAGCTCCCGAGGAAAGATTTCGATAAACCAACACGATTAAAAATGAAGAACCCTTCAAGAAAAAAAAAACCCATTTCACGAAATTCGTAAAACCGCTTAAAGTTGCCCTTGAGGATGTTTGGGAAGAACAGGAGAATGACTTCAAGAGGGAAGATATCTTCCAAGAACAGACAATTAAGACGTTTGAATTTAAATTTGCCAGGACAAACACGTCTCCACCGCAAAATACGGTTTGCTTTGCGCAACCAGGAAAAGATCGATGGGAATGCAAAGCAAATACCGTTCCGTAAACAGGAAAAAAATGACAGCGAGCAAAAAGAAAGGATGAAAGATGTGGCTATGAATGGGATGGGAATTGAAAAAAGAGAAAGAAATAGGGAAAATCCGCGAAGAAGAAGCAAAAGTATAAAAATCTGTTATCATAAACACACGCTCCAAAGCTATACCATAACGTCAGAGGATATATTAATAAGTATGTAGGCGGAGAATGTATATTTCTCCTGTTTGTCTCTTAGAAACGGTGCTGCTTCTGTTTGAGGCGGGAGAGCTTGAAGGTAGGCCTTACTGGACGCCATATAAATACTAGTTAACCATTTAAACTCATGCCTTATGTAGTATCAGTTTTTACGCCAATTTCTATTACTGAAGGAATAAAAATGAAAATTCTAGAGGCTGATTTTTATTAAATAAATATTTTGTCAACATTGAATAGTATAAACGATATTCTAATGTAGCGTGATATGATTAATTTTGACAAATCTTTCACTCCGGACGACACCCTTAGCTTACAAACAAGAACGGGAACCCTTTAGATTTTGTTCAATTGCTTGGCCCATTGAAGTGACATGAAACAGGATAGGGTCACAGAATTCCAAAACCACCTATTTCGGACTCAGTAGCGCTTAAAAGGTGCACATTCTTTAAATTCTCCAATTGGATTTTATTTC
The DNA here is from genome assembly GCA_028673005.1 of Tanypteryx hageni. Classification (NCBI taxonomy): domain Eukaryota; kingdom Metazoa; phylum Arthropoda; class Insecta; order Odonata; family Petaluridae; genus Tanypteryx; species Tanypteryx hageni. The sequence continues at coordinate 94,548,462 of CM054114.1, read as the reverse complement.
GCGATCATTATAGTTTTATTGACCAACTTCTTGAATGAGGAAGTAAAAATAAAGTGAGAGAGGGAAAGAGATAAAAACGGACAAGAGATAGGAAGAAAACAGGATAAAAGTGGAAAGAGATAGAGAGAGAGAGGAAGAGAAGAAGCCGCAGAGGAAGACATTTAAGAGTGAGAGAGAATGGAATGGAACGGAAGGAAGAGAAGGTGAGAATTATGACTTCGCGGTTCATTAATTGAGCATAAATTGTGGATGAAGTTGCGGCGAGAGAAAGCGGTGCTTTGTGCGTGCGAAGAAGGTATGCCGGCTGAAAATTTGGTGTGACAATGAAGGAGGGAAACGAAGGGTATGGGAGAATCTGGGGTGTGCGGTAGGGAAGGAGATGGGAGCATAGGACGAAGGAGAAATGAGAAATTAATAATTAGGGAATCTTGATGGAGTGGGATTTTGAGAGCCTGAGAAAGTTTTGGGGGATTAACGTCTATTTGGAGAATTGAGACGCTCTAGGGAAAAGTCCAAGAATCTTCGCAGTTTCCAAATTTCGCCCCCCGAAACGTTTGTTGATTTTTTTTCAATATTTAATTTAATGTACAGAGTACCTATCATTTTTATGGCATAAGTATGATCTAAGAGCTAGTCAATACGTCGCCGAAATTGGGAATCGCTTATATTATTTTTGAGAGGGGTTTTCTCTAAAAAATCCAAGATTCATACTTCACCCCTTACTGTTCTCCCTTAATTCACTCAGGGAGGATTATTTTCAACGCTTCTTCTTAAAGTTGTAGTTCCTAAAAAATTGCTTACGCTATTTAGGCATTAATTTCAAAGTATATGTGTATCTCAAGGCGCATTCTCACCATTATATTTTAGTTGATCAACAGTGGCATCATAGATTGAAACAGTTGAACGCAAAAGTCGAAATCAGTTGAACATTTGTTAAATCAACTAACAAGTTAATGAAAGAAAGTTCACGCGCTTCAATTTAGTTTCAACTATCATTCAACTTGTTGTTGATCAACTAAAATTGAATGGTGAGAATGCGCCTTCAGCGCTCATTAGGTCATTTTATTTATCAATGTTGATAAAATTTATTTTTTATGATGGTCGTTGGGAAATAGTTATCCTATAAGAAGTAGAACATATCTAATGATTCCTGCTCACGTAGTGATGCCGCTAGACGGGAAATTAAAATAAAAAATATAGAAAAATTAATTAACACGACTTTGTCAATAATTTAATTTAGTTAACCACCAATTCTTGCTATCGGTCAGACTTTTATTGCATCGTAACTTCATTACCTAAGGCTAAAGAAACTAAGCAGCTAATTAAGATTTTTACTTTTGTAAGATAGTTGAAAAATTGGCGATTTTCTCCAAACCAGTCACGACTCAGTTTCAAAAGGTTGATAATATTCTCATCAAAAATATATTATTGGGGCTTCTAAATAAATAAAGTCTATCGTACAAATGTAAAAGACTTTGTAATGCTTTACTCATTCTGTCCATGACGCTATTTGAACGCGTTTCAAAAAACTTCCCGATTAGATAGAATATTGTGATTTTGCAGAAATATGTACTTCAATCACGCATTAACAGTCAATGGCGAAAAAATTCCCGAAAAAAAACGAGGTTCGAATCCAGGAGCGTATCCTTTTTCCGTTTGAGTACATAGGAAGAGCTGAAACGTGCCATGCAAGCCTTTTTTGTTTACCGTTTTAAAATTATTTATGAGCTATATAAAAACTCCAGAATAATACCAAAAAACGCACAATAGATTGAAATTTTATTTTTATATCGTTGATCTTCGAATATACACTTAGAATTTGTCCACAAATTCGTTTTTAACGACAAAATTTCAGGTTTTCTGAATGAGAAATCGTTCGCCGTCATGGAAACCATCAATTAGAAGATTTTTCGTAAAACTACGTAATCCTAATGTGGCTGAGATTGATTGATTATATTTATTTGCAATTTCATTGTTCAATTAATTGAAATAATTTGCCAAGTTATTGTCATTCTAATGGGACTGAAATTATTTGATCATACTTACTTTAAAATTTCATTATTTATAATCGAAATAAATAGCCAAGTTATTATGTGATCAGTGAATGAAAATATTTACAATGGTTACATTTTTATTAATATATTTAAAACATTGTTTTACAAAAGAGAAATTCCAGCGCGCTATTTTTCGATAATACTCCGCGAGGCCGATTCGCCATCAAACACACCGTTTTAAAGAGCATTTTAATTAGTGGTTTTTAAGATCTGTGAAAACGTTAAGAAACGGTCGAGATTGTTGGCCTCCCTTTCTCCACACAAACATTAAATCGCCTAATTTTTGAGTGAAGGCAACTCTGCGTTTTATTTTACATAATGTTTTTGCCTCTACTTTAAAACATTTTTTTTACCGTTAATCCGTACCGATGAATTCAATTTCTCATGCATTCCGTTTTGGAATGTCAAAACAAACACGTTCATTTATTTCTAGTATACGACGGATGCATCACTAATGGTCTGTGGCATTGTTAATGAGTTCGATGACACTGTTATCATCCTCTACCGAAAACGTAGCGCGAATAAGGAATAGTTAAAGAGTTTGCGAATTCCGCTCGCATCGGCGGAAAGCGTCGCACCCTTTCGACATCACGATAATTATTGACGAGAACGGCATTACAAACAGCGCGTAAACCCCGTTCCCAGCTCGAAATGCCGCGCGATATGATTTGGAGGTGGGATTCCGAGCAAATTTACTCTGTCCCGAGGCGATATCTCGCCGCCAAAGCAAATTCAACTCGCCGTTAATTTTCAATGGTCCGAACGTTAATAACCGATACGTACTCGTGCGTTTTCGCAGATCTTCATTTAGCCTCGACTAGTTGGAATGCACCCGAGAATTCATTTATTGATTTGTTCTTTTCGCGGAACAAAAAATATCGCGTCTGTTGATTTCATGTGCTATTTCGTTCGGTAAATTTATTTTTAAGCCATGTGTTCCTACTGATGTATTTCTCTTATTTATGTGATAATAAAAAAAGATGACATTAACCATCAGAGACCCTCCTGCCGATTGTGCTTTTGACGTGATTCGGTTTTCGAGTGCCTTTATTGAATTTATTCCCCGAATAAAATTCTGGTCTGCGTTCGCTTATTGCGACTGATGTGAAAGAGGAACCTGTAAACATTTTCACGGGATCGGATATCTGTTAATAATTACAGATCTAACTAAAGTTGTGACGCAGGTCGTTGCTACTGCATCTGTGAAATATTTAAAGGGCTTAAATGATGATCGCTAAAACTCCAACAGTCAAGAAATCGATTGGAAGGATCATCAGAGTTTGGAGTGAATAAGCAGCCGTCCTCAGCGGTGATCCTTAACCACTGAGGAAAGCTGATTTGTATCCAAAGTTTGCATCTAATTTTTCCAACGGTTATTATTTGCAATTAGGGCGATCTTGATTATAAATTGGTTTCCATGCATAAGGTGAAAATAAATTATTATTTATATTTATTACTTGCCTGATTTAAGTGAGAAATTATTCAATTATCCATAAAATATAATTTCTAAAATAACAGGTAAGCTTTGTTTTCGGTCAATTGTCACGCCATTGCTTTAAATCGGCGAGATGAGAACTTAGATGGTCATTTTAGACCAGCGTTCCCAAAACCGTTTGGTATCGATCCACTAGCGGCGCTTTTCAAGTGGCACGCGAGAAGTATTAAAACTGCCAGAGATGACCCCAGTTTTTTGTTATTTTGTACAAATAAATTCATTTTACTCTTTACCTTATCATTTTATAATTTAATTTGCTCATTTTTAGCACTGTCGGATCTTTTGCACCACAGTAAAAAAGTACTTAATAAATTTCAGAAATACATTTTCGATGTAAGCAGTACAGAAAGTCGGATGCATCTTTAGAGCGGCTGATGAAAAAATGGTTGTAAGCCGTTGTTTTAGCAGATTATACCGGAATAATAGTTGTAAATCGAATCTTAAACGTAAATAGGCTAGACGGTTTTCAACGTCTCTTTTTCTTAAAACATCGACGACTGAAATTGAAGTTGGTTTTTCTTAAAAATCTGCGACGAATATCGGCGTTTATTTTAATACATTATATATATATATATATATATATATATATATATATATATATATATATATATATATATATATATATGGATGTCAACAAGGTGTTGGGATGAGGAAACCCAGTGAGCACTCACCAATCAGACGACTTCAGGTTGGCGAGGCCCCGGGGATGTCGAAGCGACACACGTAAAATAACACAAAAACACAGAAACATCACAAACGTAAAGCTTTCGGAACTACTCCTTCTTCAGCTACAGCTACCTGAAGTCGTCTGATTGGTGAGTGCTCACTGGGTTTCCTCATCCCAACACCTTGTTGACATCCATATATTCATTTTACCTTTCCTTTTCCGTAAGTTGTTATATATATATATATATATATATATATATATATATATATATATATATGTGTGTGTGTGTGTGTGTGTGTGTGGACGAGACAATAAGACTTACAACGAATACTAAGCAACTATTTCCATATGTTTCGGACGAGCAAGCCGCAGTAGCTTTTCTGCAAGCCAGAGGAATTATTCTTCATCAACGCGCACATAAGAAGGCCATCTGATGCAATTGAAATTTGAAGAAAAAAATTCGCTGGCGTTGTAAAAGGAAGGAATGCCGTCAAGAAATATACGCACGTACAGGGATTTGGTTTACTGGATCTCGCTTGCCGCTTCCACGTATTGTTCATTGTTGGGCTTGCAAGATGACGTCAATTTATTTCTGTGATTGAGAACTATAAATTTGAAACAATACTGTGGTAGACTTAAAAACTCTGATGTGGGCAACACATGACTTTTTCCATTCCTGTAATATTTCTAAAAATTCCAAATAGGTTAAATGATAATAAATATTTTAAAGAACTGCGAGAAACATTTAGACTATAAAGAACAGAAATAAACTCAAACCATAGCCTTCTGATATTAGATATAGCCCCGAAACTCCAACAATTACGAAAATAAAAAGTAGCGTTACTAAGACGTAAATAAGCGTGAATTGTTTACAATAATCGCCGGTAGGTGATGGTGGTGACAGTTAAAGAATTAGTTTTTAAAATATCTCTTAAGCAATGGGAAAATGTTGCGAACAAACGTTGCAGAAACCTAAATATTCTACAACTTTTATTCCGATACTTTTTTACATTCATCAAATATTACAGCAAATATATAAAAATATGGATGTGATATGAGTAAACACCCAATTTTGGTTCACCATTTTTTTACCAAGAACTAATCAGTTCTTGTTTCCTTAACAAAAATGTCAAATGTATAATGTCGTGTTGATATGATTAATAGTTCTTATGTTACAGCGCCCGCAATATCCCGGTTCCAGACACACACACACACACGCACACGCACGCACACACACACACACACCGAGAGAAATCATCGATAAAATAGTCAAAACGTGTGCTGGGGACCCTAAAACCTGTATTTCTGTTGAAATCTCGAATTAGATTTTTACTTTCTCCACACGTAGATAACGAGAAGAAATTGTTATCGATGCATAATTTCCTTCGCAAATAGCATGAAAATGGAAAAATACGCTTCTCAACTTTGGGAAAGAATTAAACTATAAATTTTCGGACTGGTTTTCTTACAAAAAATCTCTTGTTTGCAAGCGTCGACGGTAAAATTAAAGTTAAGGAGATGCATTCAGAGGATAACGTCAGAACTTTTACTTTCTCCATACGTAGTATAGGGAAAGTATTGCTTTCACGAAAAAAATCGACTTCGAGATGTCAACGGAAACACATTTTGAGGTCCCCTGAACACGTTTTGACTTTTCTCGATGGTCTGTGTGTGTGTGTGTTTTTGTTTGTGACAGCTTTTTTGCGGGTGCTCTAACTCAAAAACTATTAATCAGGTCAATAAGAAATTTTATATTTAATATTTTTATAAAAGTCGCAAGAATTGATTAGTTTTTGGTAAAAAACGGTCAAACGGAAGTGGGTGTTTACTCTTCTCACATTCGTTATTTTGTGATATTTGCTTTAATATATGACATATTTAAAAAGTATTGCAATAAAAGTTGTAGGAAATTTAATTTTCTACACACTTTATAAGAATTATTTTTCCATATAATGCATTGTTTAGGAGATATCTAAAAAAATAAATTATTTAGCTGCCACCTCCACGCCGCCTACCGACGACTATTGTTAACAATGGACGCTTAGTTACTTCTTAGTAACGCTCGTTTTTATTTCCATAATTGTTGAAGCTTTGGGGCAATATCCAATATCAGAAGTCTATGGTTTATTTCCGTACTTTTTAATGCCTAAAATCTTCTCGCAGTTTCTTTAGATATTTATTATTATGTAACCTATATGGAATTTTTAGAACTATTACAGTAATGGCGAAAGTCATGTGGTGGCCACATCAGATTTTTTTCATGAAAACAATACTTTCTCTATACTTCGCATATGGAGAAATTAAAAAATTATCTTCGTGATGTATGTGCATGGAAAATGGAGCAGGAAGAATCTCAGATCGGTAGTCAGGGAATGAATGTGAAAATCAAAGCGAAAAAATAATTCAGGACGATTTCTTCCACAACAATATACCTTTGGAGGTATCTATCGTGAAACCAAAGATTATTTTGTAATCACTGTTTTGGATCAAAATAAGAAACATTGACGCCAATAATCAAAGAAAGATTACGACCATGAACAACTATAATCACTGACTGCTGGCGTGCATATACCAAAATCCAGAACGAAGGGTTTCAACATAGAACTGTGGATCATAAACATAATTTTGTAGATTCGGAGACGTTAGTTCATTAACAAACAACTGAAAACAAATGGAGACCAACCAAGTTGAATAACAAAAACACATTCGGTAATTATCGTGATTTTATTGGTTCTTAAATGGCTGAATTCATGTCGCGCTCAAAGCTTAAGAAACATAAATTGCTAGACAATAGTTTTCGAGCCATTGTTGAATACTGGACACCGTGAATTTGAATAAATTATTTTACTTTTAAATTACATTTCTCGTTTTTTGTTGTCTATTTCAAAATTGTAAGAAGATATTTCAAAAATATGAGACGCTATAAAGCCAAAAAAATCTGATGTGGCCGCCACATGACTTTCTCCATATCTGTAATATTTCTAAAAATTCCAAATAGGTTACAAAATAATAAATATTTGAAGAATCTGCGAGAAAATTTTAGACTTGACATAGAACAGAAATAAACTCAAACCATAGCCTTCTGATATTGGATATAGCCACATAGCTCCAATAATTAAGAAAAGAAAAAGGAGCGTTACAAAGACGTAACTAAGCGTAAATTGTTAACAATAGTTGTCGGTAGGTGGCGTGGTGGTGGTAGATAAAAATATAAGATATCTCTTAAACAATGCATTTCATCGAAAAATGTTTCAAACAAAGGTTGTAGAAAATTAAATTTCCTATAACTTATATTCCAGTATATGTTTACATATATCAAATATTAAAGCAAATATTTCAAAATAACGGATAAGTGACGTGAGTAAACACTCACTTTCGGTTGACTGATTTTTATAAAAAATAATCAGTTCTTAAAACGTTCATAAAAATGGTAAATATAAAATTTTGCATTGACATGATTAATAGTTTTTGAGTTAGATCACTCACAAAAAAGCTGTCACATTCACACACACACAGATATCATCGAGAAAATGGTCAAATCGTGTTCAGGGGACCTTAAATAGTGTATTTCCCTTGAAATCGCGAAATTGGTTGTTTTCATGAAAACAACACTTTCCTATATACTACGTATGGGGAACGTAAAAACTGGAGGATGCTATAAAGGAAAAGACCCAAAATTTTCTAAAAAGTGACCACTAATATGGACATTTATTTTTCCAAAAATCGACAACGAATATCGACGTTTTTAAAATAAATTTATCGATTTTATGTAGAGAAGTTTAACTAATTGAATGCCTACTTAAATTTAACCAAAAGCGTATAAATAAAAATAAGGCTTCTTCCATGCTGTTTTGTTTGTTTTTGTCTACATTTTGGAGAACACGTTATTACTGACTTCGACCACCAACCTGGAACACCTCTTTTTTTTCAAAGTAAATCAGGAAGTATGTTTTACCCGTTAAGTCGCGCCCCTTATCCATGAATCATGATAATGCGTTAAAACATTAATGCAATGTGAATTTAATGTACTACCAAATGCATGAATGAATATTTTGACGCATAAAAAATCGTACCTTTTTTAGTAACAAATGATTGTGAATACGGAACGACGCTCTTCGACACTATTGCAGAGGAAACTAAGCACGGGGGCCACTCACTCGAAGGACGCATTATATAAATTTTATTACAGCGTGCTTTTGAAAATACCATTAAAACATCTGACGATCGGTAGTAATTTTTTATGTCTTGGAAGATCTTGTCGCTCAGAAGACTCAATAGATTTTCGGTAAATGGAGTCCAAAGTGTGCAGGGATTATCGGATCTTTTCCAGGACAAAGACATCATTGGCTTTGGATCCGGCGGGATCTCAGTGTCTTCTTAAGACAGTGACATAAGTGATTAGAAAGCAAAGTGTAGTAAATTCCGAAGGTTGTGTGGTCATCTGGTATGACAAATACCGATTTTTTTCTTCCGTTTTGGAGGTTTGGAGGCAAAATATGTGAATTTTGAGCGTGTTAATCCAAATATAACATCGTGACGCATAATTTCGTAGAAAATACGGCGATGAAAAATCGACATCCATCGATGACAATTCATTTACGCAGAATTTTGAAATATTTGCAAATTCGACGTTTAACGAAATTCATCCATTTAAATCGAATCCTACCAAGCCTAATTATAATACAAGGCCAGATCTGTACGTCGGCGTGTCCGTGAATCCAGAACACGGGTTATCAACGCTAAGGGCCCAGTGATAGGATTAAATTTACGACGAATGCCAGAGCCGCTAGCGAAATACGCAATCGGCTGTGAATAATTAAGTCGAACGGACATTTTCACGCCGTCTTTGACGGGCAATTTCGCTCGCAGACTTATAGAACGCCTATCTTCAACTATGTGCCCGGTTCGCTCTCTTCCTTCTTTACGGTCCCTTACCTCCTTTATCCTCTCCATTAACTACCTCTTGACAAAGCTCCGAAAGTAGCATTCAGGGGACTGCGCTGGAAGTTGAGGTCAGGGAAGAGAGAGAGAGAGCCGAAATTCTCCCTTTTAACCGACGCCCTCGTTATTACCAGAGGCTGGCGATATTTCGAACTTCCACACTTGTAAGGAGGACTCAACAAAGGCTAAATGGGGGAGGAGGGTACGGAAAGGACTTCAAACCCCCCTCTCAACTCTTCTATTGTCTTTGGTCGACGCAAAAGTAGTCCCATAGCATAGGCCCTGTAAGGGTTTATTTTCTCATCTCCCTTTACCGCCATGGAAAGGAAGGGAGTGTAAAACAAGCTTTGACCGAATCGCGGTGCTGTTCTCGCAGCGACCTCACTCACGGACCGTCGGAAGAGCGGAGCAAGTGGCTACCTCACACACGATGTAAATTACCTCTAACGAAATAAAGCAAATTAGGAAAATAATGGAGCGTATCACAAATGGGCGCGTTTCGTCCAATGGAGTATTTAAAAGAAATGATTATATAAACGTTTTCGAACTTTAGATTGTTTATTTATGTTAGCAACAATGATGAAGTAACCATGCGAGAAATTTCAACTCGAATTACGACTTTCTCGCCTGACTTTCTTGATAACGGCTACTGCTACGATAAAAATTTATAGGAAAAGAAATACTCTCCGTTACTCGTTCTACAAGTTTTATTTGAAAACTATTTTGAAATGACCAATACTTTACGAGATATGAAAGAAAATTCATTTTTTGTCACCATTAAAGTGGTACCCTGATTGGCTAGAGTGATTAATTTATGTAATTATTTTTTATTACCTTTTACTGTAAGGCCTTAATATTGAATTTTACAAAAAATCCATTAGGTAGAAGCCGAGAACGGATATGCGGACGGACGGACGGACAGTCAGAAGCTAATAGGAGCTCATGCTGGAAGCGAAATGCTCCTAAAAACGGCCGACTGACCAAGAACGTTGTGCATTCTAGGAAAACTTAAGGATATGGTTCTGGAGTCTGAGTCGTTTAGAAGGCGGAGGGCGGCTGCGAATTTCGACGACGATGAAAAAGCTCAGGTCCAATTCCTCAAAAGAGCATGAGTGAAAACTTAAAACAAGTTAGGAAAGTGTGCAGTGTATGACAAACGGGCGCGTTTCGTGCGATGGAGTATTTGAATCTATACGATATAATTTGACCGAACACACTGTAAAACAACCAAACACCACGACCCGATTGTATCTCCGTCTACTAAAAATCTCTTCTCAAGCTAGCTATAAGTTGATGCATTAATAAACGTATTTCCGTAATTTTAATGGCTAAATACTGCAAAACTAGATGTACATAAAAAGTCTAAACCAGGACTAATGCAGCCTGGTTTCCCTAAGTTTACGGCCCGAATTGATTACTTATATTGACGGTAAATGTTTCAGTATGTGTTAGTCATTCCAAAGAATTATCATGCCATAAATACCACTTGTAGTTCATAGTTTATCAACGACAAAGAGAAATTGGAAAAAATTAATACAGCATATATTTAAAGTTTAAAGGTTTAAAATATTAACAACAGTGTCAAAATCCCTTTTTGACATATTTTGCATTTTTTTAAATAAACGAATTAAATAAATGTTACTATTTATACGCTAATATGTCTGGATCAACTGTCCATTGCTGATGAGTAGTCGAGCGGAAAAGAAAAGAACCCATTTGTTCACTCATCTATGCTCAAGCCGAGTTCGGTAGTAATGGTCTCCATGGCAACGATCCGATAAAATGCGATTTAAAACGCTAAAACGCTTTGTTTTAGTAGACATTCAAGAAAATCAAAATTTGGTGATAAGAATAAACATTTACATTGTTTTTCCCTTAAAACAGTACACTTCGCTCCGATATCACAATGTTAAGATTAAAGAAAACATCTCTGCACGATGGATTTGAGAATTTCTATGTAAAATAAATAGGAAAAAACCGTTCCTGGAATCGAACCCGAGACCTCAATCTTCGCCAAACAACATATAGCCCGGAAGTGGGCTACGGCAGCACGAGTCTTACACCAAGTTTCATGAAAGTCGGTCCATTGGTGCAAAAGTTGTTAGTAGTAGTATTTCATAAGGCTGTTTCCTTTGAAAACCAGCCTAAAAATGATACCAAGGAAATATTAAATCTTTATTTGCCCATCTATTTTCTAATAAATTTTAACTAATCGAATAATCGAAAATTATTAAGAACATACCTCATTTCAGTTAAGTAATCTAATATTTACGTTTGTGTTATTTCTTCGTCGTAATTACGCTTCGCATACAAAATGCTGCATGCACACACACAATGAAATGCCTCGTATTTTCGTAATTACATCAGATCTTATTTAATTCAGCAACCAATAAGATTGTTTTCGTTGACAAAATTAGGTAGCTATGCAAGAAATTTTCAGTTCAAAGCAAATTACGTCCTCGGATCTGTTTATACACTAACTCCGTTTTCGAGGCATGAGAAACGAATGCCATTCTATTCAAGTTATCTTCGAGTATAACGGATTAAACTATTTCAAGAGGATACAATGAATCCGCCATCAAGTTAACGCCGCGGAAATGAATTGTAACTTTGAAAAGTAAAAACACAGCCAAGAATTTTCTCTTCTGCTGGGCAATAAAACACTTTTAAGGGACTTTTTAAGTAGTTAAAACCACCATGGCAAATTGCCCAAATTCTATACGCCCGTGCTTCCATAAGGATTTAACCACGCAAATCGGATACGCTATCGGTTTTGAGGGTAGAAGAGCAGATCTCCTTCGGACTTTTTCTAAACGGCTTTTTCCATTTCCGGTTCAGAAATCGCGCGTTCCGATCTACTTCCGGATCGTTGAATTGCCATTTTAGAGGCAAGAAGTTTTATAAAGAAATTGGTCGAAGCACCCGTGGACAATAACTATTACAGAAAATATTTATACTATATTTTTTTAACGAAGCCACCTTACATGCACTAAAAAGGAAAAAATAATGAATGTTCCAGAAAGTAAAAATAGTTTGGGCGCATAAATGTTAGTGACGATTTATTTGTTAAAAATTACGCCAGTCAGCTTTTATAGGTCGATGTCTATTTTTACTCTCTGGAAGAATCAATTAGGCGAATTTTATATTTTTCTTTTTACTTTTCATTAAAATAAAATTCTCGATATAAATTTTAGTTTTCCGTTTTTAGTAAAAGATTAAAAACTGGCTCAGATTTAGCAGAAAATTTTCTCTAAGCCCTTCAAAAAATCAGCAATTTAAATCTCTACATCTGACTCTGAAATCCTCATTAACACAATATCAACGAATATTTATTGTCGTTTCCATTGTGTTGTTTATCGTTACCAAAGCATTGTTTAAACTTCAATATAGCGTGGAAATTTTGCGAATATTTGGACAGACGCGACTCGAATTTACAATGACAATCAACAATGCGCGATCATCTCAAATCGGAAACAATGCCAAGAACATTGACGACGAAAGATATTCTCGCGAAAATACGTCAAATTTTCGTGTTAAAAATTTATTTGTGGATCGAATCGAAACGTATTCGAAAATCGACGGCAAGAAAATTAAATTCCGTTCTTTCGTGCGTTCTCCAGTTCTCCAGTTCTTGCAACGATTTTAAGTAATTTTAATATGCAAATGAAAAACACGTTGCACCCCTTCCCATCTCCTTTAGATGGAGGAAAAGAGAGCTCCAGGAATCGAACCCGATTCACCATTGTATTTTAAATATGACGTGTCATTTTGGGGGTAAAAATCAAATAATCATGGTAAACTTATAATTATTGAGATTTTTGCGGACCATTTTCGGGAAAAATTGAAATTTTTAAGGGCAATTGAGCACAGGTTTACAAATAACCTGCGAAGTGCATACAATAATAGATGGAGAAATAAAAGAGAATTCGGATTTCGAGAAGTCGAACATTTGCAGTCACTCTTTTCGCTCGCTTCCGTTGCAAGAAGAAGAAATACCTATATAGCTGGGAGATTTGAAGTCATTTGCATGACCTTGGACGTAAAAAAAATTCGCGAATCAATCGGGCTGGCTTAAGGTAGAATAGAACACAAATTTTCCATGGAATAGGGAGAATTGATACAGATACGGCCCAAAGATAATTTTTTCGGATCGGATCTCCCGATTTGTAACGTCGCATTTTTCATATCTTTAGTTCCCTAACTTGGGATAGGTTTCCGGTTATACTCACCCTCCATCGCGATTCATTAAAATAATGCAGCCACCCCCCGCATAAAGACGTTCATTAGTGTTTTTTTGGTTGGGCGGGACTGACAGATTTGCTTTATTAAATTTCTTGTTATTCAGCAGTATTTTCTTTTAAACCATTATTTTCGTGCGGTTAATTTTTTCCTTGAATATTATTTATCAGCATGAGGAAACACGATCACTATTTCAGGATTCGAAGCAACGAACCAATCCACTGGAAAATTACGAAAAAGTGGCACGCGAGGCTGAGAAGCGGCAGAGATATGAAAGTCATAACAGATCCTCGATGCGGGGGATATGGAGCTGCGACTAAAAAAGAAAGGCTCCGAGAACAACGATGCGCTTTCATCGCTTTCATTTTTTTATTTCCATCGCAAAAGAGACAGAGGAGCAACGAGATCAGAAGCGATCGCCTCGCTGTACGCTTCACTTTGATCTCGTCAGATGGCAGCAGGAGAAAGACAAAAATAAAAGGACCTGGTTCGCGCAAAGATGTGTGAGAGAGGGAGATCGGATTGGGGAAGGACGATTGAGCGCATTGGGGGACTGGGAAAGAGCGAGCCGTCGCTATGTCGAAGTGACAGACAGACAGATCAAGTCCTTTATTTGAGTGATTTTGAGGCTTGTTGTAAAAAATATTTTACAATTATAATAAAGAGTATCTACAAATATTTAGAGGTGACTGGAAAAATAACGTTAGGAAAGTGTACAGTGTATCAAATATAGGCCCGTTTTGCGCGATGTAGTAATTGAAACCAAACGATATAATTTGAACGAACGCACGCCATAAAACTGCTAAACACCGCGACCTGATTGTCTCTCTCTCTCTCCACTAAAAAAAGTCTTCACTCCCTCAGATGGTGCATTAAAAAACGTATTTACCTTATTTAAGTATGACTAAAATGGGGCGGCGGAATGGTTAGAGAGTAGGCCTTCCACACAGCGGTCCCGGGTTCGAATCCGGCGGAGGTCGGATTCTTCAACCTGGGATCTACACGTACCCTACTTCTGTGATTTGAGGAGACCGCGCAAGTCAGTTCTCCGTCCTTCGGAAGGGACGTTAAGCAGTTGGTCCCTTTGGTGTTCTTCGTAAAGAGTAGGCACCGGGTTTCCCTCCTCCCTTATGTGTGATCGGTGTGGAAGGAGTAATGGCTATAATAATCCAAGAGGTTGATTAGCCAGAAATTCCATACAAACAATCGCCGTCAGACGTACTATTACGTCCTGCGAAAACTGTCAATCGGCCGTCAGACGTACTATTACGTCCTGCGTCAGCCATAGATTCTTTTAACTTTTGACACTAAAGATTTCTTTAAATCTAAATAACCTTTATATATTTTGAAAGAGGAAGCTTTGTATTTTCTATCTTTGCTTGTCCTGTATTTTTTTTTGTTTAAAAAAGTATGTAATCAACGTTGAATTTTGCGATGGAATTTTAAAATTTTCTACGATAAGACGGTGTTTTTCCCTATAAAAATCGCTTTTTAATGCGGCAAGGAACCTTTCCTTGGTGTTTGAAATGCAATATAGCAATTGTGTATCTTTTCAAAGGAGAGCACGATTTTTCTCCTATTTTTTCATGGTGGACAAAAGTCTTCGTCAGTATGTAAAACAAGAAAGGAAAACATCTTATTAGAAAGGTTTACAATGCAATTCATGAAGAATGGAATTGGGTTGAGTAAAATCATATCGGTAAACATTCGCTTTTATGACCGCGCGATCCTTCGTTCATCGTTGCATAGAAGAGCGTCAACACCAACCAATATCTGTTATTTCGTCCTCTTCGAGGTGGTTCGGATTACTAAGGTTTTTTGCATTCCCAAAGCAAGTTAGTTGACAAGGAGCAGTTGTTCTTTTCGGTGAGGAATTGCGAGAAATTGTGTATATCTATTAGTATGTATTTGTTTACATATAATATACGTTTAGTTTTGTGATAGAATTTTAGTTTTTACCACTGACCTACGGACTTTCGGTTTCTTAAGTTGACACATAAATACCTGAGGAAAGGGAACCCACAAAAATGGGTTCCTTTTCTTTGTCATCTGAAAGAAGATGTAGGGGAGGGGAGAGAGAGGGGCGAGAAATAGGGGGGAGACAGAGGTTATCTCGAATCGAACCAGTAAAATCGACTGTCTCCCTCCATCTCCGAGCTCTACTCTTGCGACACCTGCAAAATCTTTGCCTTCCTGATCGCATAAGATGAAGGATACCTGGAAATTGTTGAACGAATATTTTCGAAATTCAAAAAAAGAATCATCGATCTCGCCTAATGGTGGGGATCCCATTGTCGAAATAGGTAGCTTACTTTTCCATGTTTATTGATTGATTTTTCCTAACTTTTTATGGGGATCTAACGGGTTTCTCCAACCTTCTTAAGGCTATGGAAGCTGTAATAGTTTCCGGCGTGGCTTGGTGAAGCTGCTTCATGGCATTGAAAATAAAAAAGTTGCAAATTCCACATAAATTTGCGGGGAAAGGTTTTTCTTTCTCATTGCCCTTAGAAGCTGCCTATTTAGTAAGTTACCTATGTGCAGAGAGAATAAAATGTTTGTATGGCAGCTTTTGCGTTCTAACGTCGAACGCAATCACATTTGTACTTGAAAGTTAGTGCTAATCCTTTGTCACCGGGTGATGTGCAAATGAAATGTCAAATCGCATCTTGATACTTTTTGCGCACCATATGATTTAAGCTTTGGTTATCTTTTATTTTATATCTTTTACAAAATAAAATTATATTGTATAAATACATTAATTCCAGCATTATGGTTGTTTGTCAAAGCATTAACACCAATCGATGAGTTGTTCGTTAATACAATATTATTTTTGTGACTGCGCCTAAGCAACCATTGGTGCGGCATAATTATCTTCATTCAGAGATATGTAATATAATTTTGGATATGATGTCTGCGTACATGAAAATAATGAAATATCTAATAAACTTAAGTAGCACCGTTAAAGGTTAATGTTTGGATTCATTCTCAAATTAAAATATTATAATTGTGCAGCTAAATATTTCTATGACGAGGTGAAATTTTAGACTGCTTACGTTAAAAAAACATTCCATATAATTTGTGGAGTACGATTTATGTTAGGGTCGACTTGAAGGCTATTTATTTGTTAGTTTATGAACGCTAGCATAAATGGTTTTGAATGAAAAACTCGTAAAAATACGAATGCGGTCAAAATAAAACCGATCTCGGTTCAAACTTTGCGAAAAGAATTTGAATATTTATTTTTCTTATAGAGCTCCGGAAGCATGCGGGAGTGGAAAGTGAAATTACGAGAAAAAATTGTTTCCAAGTTGAGAAGAAGTTAGCCGGCTTGAGAGAGAGAGAGAGATAGATAGAGAGAGAGATAGATAGAGAGAGAGATAGATAGAGAGAGAGATAGATAGAGAGAGAGAGTCAATTTCTCGAGCACTGCTGCCAACTTCGTCGTTTTCGCTGCGATAGTTATAGCGCTTCGCTTTACAATATATCTTTCGCATCCCCGCATATCTGATCCACGCCTGTTTTTCCATCCATATCCTATCACACCCTCGCCATTCAAAAGGCTTCCTGCAAACGACCACGAGTGAAAAAAATACCCCGGCGTACAATGAGGAGCAGCTCGCGAAAAAAAAATTTCAAAGGTTGTCAGCCATGACCGAGAAAATGACAAAATGACCTTTTTAGCGCGATCGTCTTCAGGGCACTTAGATACTAGAGCGTTATGCCTTATGCGAACGTGCTAATGGATAGGCTAATGGATAAAACCCGGAATGCGAGAGGAGTTAACGTTTCTCGCACTGTTTCCTCTGCAGTTTATCCATTCCAGTCGCGACCTGGAGCAGCAACCGAGGTCAATTTTGCAGGTGAAAGAGAAAGGGGAAAGTGATTAAAGAGAGAGAGAGGTAGGGTCTTTTCCACTCTGTTTAAAGGAGAGAGAGGGAGAGAGGAATAAAACGAGGATTTCTGGAGTACTTGAGAGCGAGCAATAGATATCTCTCCCCGAGTGCCAATTAAGAGGATAGAGAGAGAGAAAGTGCGAGGTGGATGAGAGACGGAGAGAAATGAAAGGACTTGGGGTAGAGAGCAGAGCAATGCGATAAAGAGTGAGAGAGGTAGGGAGGGAAGGAGGAGAAAGAGGAGGGATCGAGAAGAGAGCTTGCGGTTGGATTTGATGAAGGAGGAGGATAAGGTAGCCGAAGTAGGATTTCGACGAAAAGGTGAAAGAGATTTGGGTGGATAGAGAAAGAGAGAGAGAGAGGGAGATGAAATGTAGGAGAGAGAGGAAGCCAGAATGTGTAGGATAAAGGAATGAAGAAAAAGAGATCCGAGATAGGCTCAGAGGAAGTTCAGAAATAGCGGGAGAGGATTTGAGAAAAATGCGAGTAAGAGAGAGGGAAAAGATAGAAAAGAGGAGGGTTAGAATTGATATACGGAATTATAAAAGAGGAAAAGAGATACGAAGGGAAGGAAAGAAAGGATGAAAATACGGGCGTGGATTACACACACAAACATACATATATATATATATATATATATGCGTATGTGTGTGTGTATACACATGTGTGTGTGTGCATGCAAACGCAAACACAGTAATTACTCAACCTTGCCAGCCTTCGGTATATCTGTACGATGGTCCCTATATTCTTTCTCATCAAACATTTCGGATTTCACAATCAAAACTATTTTTGTCCACCTTTCCTCTTGCCTTTCTCTTTAGCTCTCTTCCTCCAATAGCACAGTAGACTCCCCATTAACCGGATGCCTCGCCTCGAGCCTATTCCGATTGATTGATACGCCTATTTACATATATTACACGAAAATGAAAATGAAAATAAGTAAATATTAAGAAATTAGAGATAACACTTAAGGGAATGTCTAATATAACATTATTGCATAAAGTAAGTTTTTTGGTCGGTATGGCGTGTGTAGGCACGTAGGGAGTGTTCACATTGACGCCTGTTGTAGAGAAGAGAGACAGGCAGAAGAGGAAGTGTAAGAGAAAGGAATAGAAGAAAAGATGGAGGCATACACGAAAAGGGAGGATAAGAGAGGGATAGAAGTATAGTAATAAATGCTAATGGATGGTACATAGATAAAGTAAACTCTCGATGAACCGGGTATCGAATAACGGGAATTTCGATTAACCGGAATGCTAAAATCTTATGTACGGTATTCACCTACCCTATATCTAGAGTTTCCAGTTTATACGAGATTGCCGCGCTGTTCCGGAACGAATAAATGTCTCATATTTGAGAAATATTTATAAATTCATCAATAATATTGTTATTTTTTACATTGTTTCATTGTTAAATTATTTTTATTATTTTATTATTTATTATTTTTGTTTTATTCTTGTTACTTCGTTGTTATTTGTCCAATGTAATTGGCCTTGTGCTGTTTTTGGGGCTTTTTCAAATAAATAAATAGATTTCATTATAAATTTTCCAAATAAAAATCAGCAATTATTAATTACTTTTGTCTTTTTTTCTCTCGTTTCAAAATTGCGTGATCCGTATTTTGAAATCAAAGATTAATTATGTAGAATACACATATATAAAACGTTACCTTTTGTTTATCATGGTTTATCAATGATTAAAGTTAAAATAGGCAATATTTATGCGCTCAAGACTATATTTTTCGGTTTGTTTGCGCGTCCCTTATATTAATGAAGAATTCCATTGTGTGCCCCGTATCCTCAAAACCAATATCTGGCAACCCTATCTATGCCCAAGAAATTTGTTTAATAAGGGGCTACAACGCTATTTGTACTTGTGAGTTTCATAAACACCCACCGATGACAGCAACGTCGATGCGCCATTTAAACGCAACACCAATCGATTAATTCGCCTCATACTGTAATTAATATAAAATCATGCTTTCCCTCGAGTGTTCCATTTTTTTCTCGATATTCACTCATTTTTTCATTTGCGCGCGATATGTTGCGTGTAAACAGGAGCGTCGATCAACCGAGGCATCCTGGTAGACCGAGAAGTAGTTTAACGTAATAACAAGCGAAGGAAGCGAAAGAGAGAAAGACAGGAGGGAGGACAAAAATAGTCTGTCTGGGTTGCGATATCCGAGAAGTAAATATGATGAGAAAGAAGATGGGATGGACGCCAACCGCAATACAGATACGCCGAAGGCTGGCGAGGTAGGCGAAAGACCCAAAAAAAAAGCCTTGAGGAAAAAGAGGCGGATTGTGGAAAGGCATCGAAGAGGCTTTACGCGAAACGATAGAGGGCGTGAAGGAGGTGGAGAGACGGAGAGAACGGTGCGTAAAGAGGATATTGCGCGCGAGGTTGAAGGGAATTAGACGATATCGACGTTCCATGGGAAGCCTTCCCTAGGGACACGAACTAAATTAACTATCCCTGGAGGTTGTAGATGAAGCTGAAATCCATTCCGAAGAAGCTAATAGATTTTTTTCGTAATGTTTTTTTTTAGCCAGTATCACGCATCACATTTTTGCAGGTCGAAATATTTGAATGAAATTGCGAAGTTCGAATTATCAATTACGACTAGGGTTTCGCGGACCAAGAAATCTATTATAATTTGCCGAGGATCCACCCGAGGGAAAATTGCTGACGTCATTGCCTCTGGTGGCACTTTTTGGCATTTCTACAAACTTCTCGATTATTGAAATATTGAAATTTGGCAGAAAGGCAGATATTAAAAGGCAATGAAATAAATGCCGAAAAAAGACCCAAGTTTAACTCTAGGATATCATTTGTATTATCCATAGGATTTATTGCCACACAGGCTCTTAATATTTTGCTAAATTAAATTTGAAATAATTGATCCTCGGTGCTAGAAAGTATTAAAGAAAAATAAATACATTTTCTTATTCTTATCGTCGATTTTCGTCTTCAACTCGAAATTACTGATTTTTAGGCTGGTTTCCAAAGGGAACATAGCCTAATGAAATGGTCCTATCTGTGCTCCCTATTAACAATTTTGCACAAAAGGACCGATTTTCATGAAACTTGGTATGAGGCTCGTGCTGCCAGGGTCCATCTACGGGCTATATTTTATTTGGCGAAGATTTAAGTCCCGGGTTCGATTCCAGAAACTTTTTTCCCTATTTGTTTTACATAGGAAATCTCAAATCCATCGTGCAGATGCATTATTTAATACATTAAAATATTCTAAAATTGTGATATCAGAGAAGGAGAAAAGAATATAGATTTTAATTCTTACCATCGAAGCTTGATAATTGATCGCATTTCCTTGAATTTCTACTAAAACAGCGTTTTTACGTTTTAAATCGCATTTTATCGGATCGTTGCCGTGGAGACGATTATTACCGAACTCGGCTTGAGCATAGACAAGTGAACAAATGGGTTATTTTATTTTCCACTCGGCTACTCATCAGCAATGGACAGTTGATCAAGACATATTACCGTATAAATAGTAACATTTATTTAATTCGTTCATAAAAAAATGCAATATATGTCAAAAAGAAATTTTGACATTGTTTTTAATTTTTTAAACCTGAAAATTCTCTATTAATTTGTTTTCGAATTTTCCCCTATCATTGATCAACTATGAATTACAAATGTTATGAGATTTCCTTGGAATGACTAACACATACTGAAACATTTTCTGTCAATATAAGTAATCAATTCCGGACGTCAACTTTGGGAAACCAGCCTGCATTAGTCCTGATTTGGACCATTTGTTTTTCGTTTAAATTGCTAATATTGGAAAAATCTTATCGACCCTGTCATTGGTAAAACTCGAGGTTAAATTGTAAAATTTTGTTGATGGCAACTGGAGGTTCAAATCAGTATTGGTTGAATACATTTTTACGAATTTATTATTTTAAGGGAGTCCAGTTCAAGATTTACAGCGATTACAGAAAATTTCGCTTTTAACACCGGAATGAGTGTAAGGCATTTAAATTTGCATTTAAAATTGATTTGGTTGCAAAGCCCATTTTCCCGTTTTTTTGGGTTTTAAATCAAAATACAACCTATTGTTTCCGAATTTTGAAATTGCGTAGCTACGGGTAAATATTTAGTACGCATACTTTTTCCATGCAGCGCGAAAGTTACCGGGAAAAAAGGATTGCTCGTAGAAACTGGATGGTGTTCCCTTTTTGATAAATGGAAACAGGAACAAACAGCGAGGAAGAGGCAAGAGCATGGATGATCGAGGAAATTGCTTTTTTGAATAACGCAGGAAGAGAAGCCCACTCCTTTATCAACAGAGGGGAATCAAAGATCTAAAAAGGTTAAATATCTTCATTGGAGTTCTCGGAAGTACGATTCAGGTTGATTAGAATACGATAGAGTGGCTTATTTAGGAATGTAAATATACATTCCTTCTTAAACCAGAAAAGACATTTATCTTTGAATTATCGAGTCTTGAATTTTGTGTCAAATGCCATGCCAAAACTCGACGTAAATGCGCCACGTCAATAAAGCAAAATTAGATTAATATTTACTCATATTTGAGAGCAGAAAAACACGCCGACTATCAACTTTCCAATGTCAACTTAAATCAACACACAGTTTTTACGCCACAAGATTACTGGCGATATTTGCCAGCGAAGTGATAGTGGCGGAACGCCTTATGGGCACGTCTCGTCCGTCCGCGTGCTCAATCTCAGAAACTATTGGGCGCATTTTAATGAAGTATTATTGATCCTTACTTAAATTTACTGCCGATTTATGATTCTGAACTGCATCCGTAAATTAGAACTTCCACTTTATATAAGTTAATTAAGTAAGTAATAGTATACTCGTATCTTGTTAAGTGGCATCCATCAAGCAACAAATAAATGCCATATTTTTCCGTAATTCTTATAGTATCTGTAAGGTATCGATTAAAAAATTTAATCGGTTAAGGGACAACATTGATCAAAAAAAGTCCGCGAGACCATATAATTGCGATTTATAAGTTTCGAAGATGGAAATAAAAAAGCCGCCCAATCTTTTGATGCAGTTTTATAAAGAACAACTTTGAGATCTCTTGTGTATTGCATTTGTGGAGTATACATTTTCGTCTTTTTTCCTTTAAAATATCACCAATAACTTAGTATTTATACTTGAGCATACTATACCCGACACGTAAACCCGTCAGGTACGATAAATGATATTTTAAAAAAGAATACTTTTTTAAGACACCAAGTAAATTTCATGGTATTATTTCATGAAACAAATAGTTTTGGGGGAAGCAGTGAGTTAATGCGAGCGTTATCGTCCCAAAAAAGAATAAGGGCAATGTAAACTCAGACACAAGGTGTTACTGAGTTCAGAACACTGTCAACGATCCATCTTTCCTTTATCTCCACGTTCCTTCTACACATTCTCTTGCCCTTTGCCTTCTCTCGAAATCACTCCGCATCCATCACACACCCTTTTGGTCCCGTCCCCTGCATCTTTACCTCGCCATCTAGTGATCTTAATCTCCATCTCCCCCGCTTCCTTCCCATCTCCTCCATACGCACCTTAGCTTTTTCCTCCACTTCGTCGTTAAGTGCGTTTCTCTCCCATGAAAAAAAAATGACGACACCTATTTTCTGTTGTTTTTTAAAATTTTATTTTTCAAACAAAAAGGAAGGCTTAAAAGAACACGCCAGTAAGAGAGATGGTTAGAAACAAAAAGGGGTGTATGTGAGGGAATGCCTCTTTCAGATCCGCTCCCGGGTTCGACCCGCTTTTAGACTCCTAGAGGGACAGGAACTGCGGTTGTGATGTGAGGGCTACTCATGGAAGTGCGGGGGGAGAGGTAGAGAGAGAGAGAGAGAGACAGAGATAGAGAAGCAGAGAGAGCGATGCAGAGCGAAAGGTGCAGAGAGAGAGAGAGAGACGTTCAGAGATAGAGAGAGGTTCAGAGAGATGTAGAGAAAGGGAGAGAGTGAGATGTAGAAAGACACGGATGTAGATAGGCTTAAAAAGGCGGCGGTAAGAAAAGGATTCTGGCTGTGAGATAGATGAAAAGAGATATGTGAGAGCGGTAGAGTAAGAGAGGTAGGGAGTGCGAGAGAGAGAGAGAGAGAGAGAGAGATGCGTCGAAAGCGACTTAGGTAGATAGAGAGAGAAAGTAAGGTAGGAAAAGAGACGAAAAAAGATACTTAACTAGAGAAAGGGACAAAAAGAAAGGTAAGGAAGTTAGTTAGGCAGATATAATGTTCGAGGGGAAAGTTTGGAGGTCAAGTTTATGTAATGAAAGAGGGAGATAGAGAGAGGGAGTAAGGGAGAAAAGTGTGGAAAGCAGAAGGAAATGTGTAAAAAGAGAGAGAGAGAATATTGTGCGAAAGAAAGAGGTAAGAAAAAGAGGAAAGAGTAAGAGAGATAGAAAAAGAGAAATGAAAAAAGGATTGAAGGGAAGAGAGAAAAAGACAGAGGGGGAGAGAAGAATAGAGAGAAGAGAGGAATGGTGAGAGAGAAAAGAGAGGAAAATAGAGAAGAACAAAGAAGAGAGAGAGGAAGGGAGAGGGATAAAGAGAAGTAAGAGCGAGGAAGAGTGAGAGGAAGAGAGGGAGAGGAAGAGAGGGAGAGGAAGAGAGGGAGAGGAAGAGAGGGAGAGGAAGAGAGGGCGAGGAAGAAAGGGCGACGAAGAGAGGATGAGGAAGAGAGAGAGGAAGCGAGAGGGAGGAAGAGAGACGGAGAAAGAAAGATGGAGGAAGTTAAAAGAAGAGAGAGGAAGGAAGAGAAGGAAGAGGGAGAGGAAGAGTGGGGGAGGAAGAAAGGGAGAGAGGAAGAGTGACGGTGAAAGAAAGAGGGTGCAAGAGAGGGGGAGTGGGTGAGGAAGATAGAGAGAGGAATATAGAGAGGGAGAGGGAAGAAGAGAGAAAGAGGAAGCTAGGAAGACAGAGAAACAAAACAAAGAAAGCAATAGGGGACGTGAGGACGATGTAGAGAGGTAAAGAGATGGATAAATACGGAAAAAGAAAAAATATCAAAGCAAAAGGGGGAGTAATCAGTAAGAGGGTGAGATGAACGCGTAATGGGGATGAATTATAGAGGGAGAGAAAATTAGCCTAGAGAAATATATGCGGAGAAGAGCGAGAGGAGAGGAGAAGATGGGATCGAAGGCATATCTTGATATCTCTACGCTCCATACTTCTTCCACTTCCTCTACCTCTCCATACTGTAAAATTTTCTCTCTCTGTCTTATATTCCCTCGAGTATTTTTTAAATTCTATCTTGCGCTTTTTTCCTTTAGCCTCTTGCGGTCGGATCAATTTCACTCTCCCTCGGGGCGGTTTCTAACTCCAATTAAAGTGATTCATGCGACTGTTACGGCGAAGGAAAACGTGCTAAGGGAGGTCCTTTCGGAGATACGTTCAATTTCGTTTTCGTAGAAAGGAATATAAAAAAGAGGGTTCTCGTGAAGAAGATGATTTTTTTGGAGAGATACGCCCTTGAACTTTATATTGCTCGAGATTTTCTTCAATGTAAATCCCGATTTATGTGGCCAACCATGCGCTAAATTAGATTATACATCTTACAGACAATTCAGAATTGGATATCAATAATGAATTTTAAAAGGCCCCCTGTTATTTTTAAAAACTATGTAACGGTAAATGAATTAATATATATATATATATATATATATATATATATCTATCATAGGTAGTCTGTCCGTAGACAGGTCCGTGATTATTCGTGGTTAAACCTGGTTCTCCATTTACTCCTATTTTCCGCTGTCCTCTTCATAACTTGATAACTATTTTCCTTTCAAATCATCTATTAGCTGAAAACTTTCCCTACCACTTTCCCTTTTTCCATCTAGTTTTCCTTCTAACACGTCTTTAATCATACTCTCTCTCCTCAGGTAAAGCCAAACCCAGATTGCCTTCCTCTTTCTAATAGTCTATATAATCATTCGCTTCTCTCCTATTCTTCGTAGCACTTCATCGTTTTTCATCCTGTCTGTCCATTTTATCATCAGAATTCTCCTCCAATTCCACATTTCAAAGCTGTCCAAGTATTTGATGTCATTTTTCCTTAGCGTACATGTTTCTGCCCCGTACAAAGATATACTCCATACATAGCATTTTATGAACTTCTAGCGGATATCTTCCCTTGTATTCCCCGTAAGTAGGTGTTTCTTTCTTCTGAAAGCCGCTTTTGCTTTTCCTATTCTAGTCCTGACCTCATATACATATATATTTGCTCTACTGCTGAAGAAGGGCATAGGCCCGATAAGCTTGCGTGTTTTTTGTTTTTGTGTTCGTGTGTTCAACGTGTCTCTTCGACGCCCCCA
This sequence comes from Tanypteryx hageni, assembly GCA_028673005.1. Classification (NCBI taxonomy): domain Eukaryota; kingdom Metazoa; phylum Arthropoda; class Insecta; order Odonata; family Petaluridae; genus Tanypteryx; species Tanypteryx hageni. Next base: position 94,522,853 of record CM054114.1, on the reverse strand, counting down.
GCAGCCTGCCAACTTGGTCTCCGACTTGGCAAGTCTCCGCTGGGCTTCCTTCAACACCTTGTTGCCACCCTCATTACTACCTTTTCATTTCCTTAAGTCTATATATATATATATATATATATATATATATATATATATATGAATGAGATATAGCATAGATAATATATGTAGGTTCCTGTGTTATTTGCAACTGGTGACTGGTATAATCACATTTACAGGTCAAAAAGCAAAGCTTCTGAAGGGATATGAAATTGATAATAATAACGTTTCAGTTTAATGCGACGGATTCTACATATCAATCTTCAATTCTCAAATTAAAGATGCGCGCCAGTTTATTTACTAACAGTAATACTCGAAAATCGTACAAAAGTGATTAAATTGCAACCCAACCCGCTAAAAAAACGATCAAAATGTAATTTTCGAGTATATTTTACTTAAACTTGGGGGCATGATAGTTGACAACATCGCCTAAATTGAAATCGAAATCTATTTACTTGCTGCCAAACTCAAGTTCTCAAGATATTTCGTTCATTTTATTTTCCGAATTACATGCGACTTTTTTAAGACTGGCACACAATGTCTACAAAATATAATTAGCTAATTCAGTGGACCAGAAAATCGTCTTTACAATAGATAAATTTAAACCGAGAAATGCACCGTATTATTAAACTCCATCTCTGTATAAATAATCTCTCCGTTAAGCTCCATAATTTTACTATTTAGTTACTATTACTGTATTATGCGCAATAGTGGACCGCCATTTTTGTCTAATGGTACCCTCATGTTTCTTTTTTCTGCTACCTACATGACGGGCTGTCATTGATTATCCTATTCTCTTTAATTTGAGGCATAATTATGGTTTTTTAATTTCAAACTCTTTCAAAGTAATACAACCAATGCATTATAGTTTTCATAATAATTATGTATTTACGCAGTAAAAATAAAGTTTCACCCATCTTAACCATGGTAGTTTTATGAAAAGGGCACGAATAAAGGATATGAAAATTCCCATTGGCAGAGAACACATTAAAAAGTGATTAACTTTGAAAACTTTGAGATTAAATCTGTATAATATATGATCAACAATTCCGGGCTAAGGTTCGAGTGGGACGTTTTTTCCTTCTATTTTTGTAATAATGTATAATTATTAGAATATTATGCATTTATGACCAGTAAATTTCAATATAAAATGAATTCATGAAAGAAAGCAGAAAAATGTATAGACTCTGAATTAAGCTGGAATATTTTAACAAAATATATTCAGAAACATTTTAACTTTGCGTTTGAAAAACGTTTTATCATGACCGGTGATTTGCATATTTAAAATGTCGATGGGTCATGTCAACGGTGAACTTAGCAGCGTGGCTGGTTTACGTTTTATGTGGTTGCCTAGGATTTGAGGGTGAAACGGAATTGAGGCAAGAGAGATGTGGCAAAAGAAAGGAAAAGAGCGAGGTGCTGGTAGAAAAAGAGGAAACGGGGAGTGAAAGCGGATAGAGAAAATCGATATTGGAATGACAGATAGAGAGAGATCAAGAAAAGGAAAGAAAATCAGGATAGATGAAGATAGGGATAAATGAGGATAGAGATAGATTGAGAAAGAGGGAAAATAGAGTAGAGAGAGCGTGAAAGGAACAGAGAGGAGAATAGGATAAAGTAGGAGAGTGGAAGGAAGGGAGAGGGGGGAGAGAGTCAAAAGTTCACGAGTGAAAAATACTGAACAGAGAAGGAATATAGAGGGATGAAGAGATAGAGAATGAGAGATAGATGCAGAAGAAGTGGTGTAGAGAATGAGAGAGCGTGAGAGGAACAGAGATAGGAAGTAAGTATGAGAGAGAAAAGAGAGAGAGAGGTAGAGAGAGAAGTTCAGTAATGAGAGAATATAGAGAATGAAAATCGGGAGAGATAAAGAGAGGGATACAGGAGCTAAAAATGATGGGGAAGAGAATGATACAGTAAGTGAAATGGACAGAGAGAGAGAGATACGAGAAAGGTAGAAATTTGAAGATAATTTAATTGAATTGAATAACGTCTTTATTGGGGCGAGATTGAAATTTAGTCAGTCTCCTCTTCTACCTAACCCCTTGTCATTTAACAATACATTATAATTACAAATAGATGATTTTTATGAACACATATACACATATAAAATCATAAAAACATGTATCTACATACATATAAATATACATTTATCATGACATTTGTTAGGATAAATCAAAATAAATAAAGTGTTTGTACGAAGAAATTCAGAGAGAGGGGAAGGGCGAGGAATAGATAAAGAGAGGGAGAGAGAGGTGAGGGAGAAGTAAAAAGGAGAGAAAATAAGAGAGAGAGAGAGAGTTAGAGAAGGTGCGATGGAGCAATCGGGAAAGAGGGAGAGGGGTAAAGTGCGGGAGGAGTGGAGGTGGGGCTAAGGTTGGCGAAAATAGCCGCTCGGAGGGCGTTCGAGTAAAAGTGTGTTGGAGTGGTGTTTGGAAGGGGGAGCCGCTGGCGGGATATAGTGGAAGAAACGGCCCGCACGGATCATTGAACACTCTTCCTGCCTTTGGGCTGTACGCCCCAAAGCATCTCGACCACACTTCACTCGCCTCCCCCACCCACCACCTTCCCCTTCACGAGAGCCACCTCGCTCCGTCTCTTTCCCTCACTCTTCCACTCTCTCTCTCTCTCTTCTCATTACGCTTTCCTTATACTATATATAAACCCATTCATGCCTCCCTACATCTTTCTTCCTCTCCATCATTACCCCTTCTCTTTCTCTCTCTCCTTTTCCTCTCTCTCTCTCCTCCCCTCCTTCACACTCAATCCCTTTTCGCATTTTCCCCAAACCTTTCCCCAAGGAAAAGAAAACGCAAAAATAATCAGCATCCTTTACTGCAGTTAACTAAAAAAGTTTTACGAATGGATACATATTTGAAAAAAAAACGAAGGAAATGGCGTTATATATGAATGCATAAAATTTTATAATCAAGTTTACGATGTGACCGATTTTAGAATAAAATTTAATTTAAAAAATTGACTTTAATTGTTGAAATGAACCGCATCGCGCAGCATTCTGGTTAAATTTCGACAAATTATAGTTAAAGATATCATAAACGCCACTACATAAACACAAGGTGGCTCAAATAATAACTATATAGCGTAAAGTAACATTATAACCTATCGATTTTCACGCTCAGCTACCCTCCAAGGTCACTCCTCTGACGTCATGTGACGATCCTCGTGCTTAGAAGTCGCTTCTTTCCTCTCTCCCCCTCTCCTAATATCCGCAACTGCCTTCCGTTGCATCATCGAGTGATCACTTGGACGAAGCACAGCTGCTACAAAAATGACTGCGGGAAAATATTTTCCTCGCGTAAATGCCTATGAACGTAACCAGTGACGCCGTGTGGACCAGCAAATATTACTGTTATGAGAATTTTTGTGCGTTATATGAAATGTTCTTCCCTTCTCATACTGTTAATTTCTCATTCTTTCCTCCATCTCTATTTCCCTTCTTTCGACACATTACCAAATCCCTTTCCGTCTTGCCCCAGTTCGCTCCCTATCTATGACTCCACCGACACCTGGGCATGTGCACGTCAAACTTTCCAATGCGAACAAAGCAGAGAACTTCTGTTTACTCCTTTTTTGATCATGCCGTGAGAGGGCAGCGATTTTCGATCAAGTCGGACCAGTGAAAAAAGTGAAGTCGCTTGCAGCGCAAATAGCCCCGCGGGAGATTAAGAAAAGCTATCGTGGACTGAGTTATGAGTTTAGACTTAGGAATAGTAATATAACAAATATGAATATATTAAATGATAGTGAGTGAAATTGTTTGCTATAGACATTTTAAATCTTGAGTGTCGCCGATAACAGTTCTGGGAAAGGCTTAAAACTAGGACAAAACGTTTATGAAATAATTCAAGCATATCTATTTTACCACAATATTTTTTGAACACCTTCATGAATATGCATGGAGTTAAACATTAATGCTTACTACAGCAGCAGGAAAATTTTGACTTTAGTTGGAACTACCATTTCATTGCAATATACAAATGTCAGATAGATGTTTGATATTATATTTTGGATTATACTATAAATTAACTTGAAGCTTCTAGTATCTTTTCCACTATTAAACGCAAAGGATTATTTTTTGGGAAATTTCTGTTTTGATTAGCATACTTACATTAAGTATACATTGGAGTAAAAACATATTTTCTTTGAATTAAAATAGCAACATGGTACTATAACTGTACCATGACAATTAATTTTATCTCATAAATTTTGCGTAATAAATGAGTTTGATAGCACTTCTGCATGACCATTTGTGTTCCATTATAAGATCGCTGGGAAAAAGCGGTTTGAAGAAATATTAAACTGAATAGTGACTCCAATAGTTCTGATTTAAATAATTATTCCGCTATAATTTTCAGTTGTATACCTTTAGCCGGTCATAAAATGTTTTTCTGTAAATGATTAATAATATCTCAAAAGCGATTATAAAAGCTTTATGTTCGTTCGCAAATTTTGAATCAACTTCAATTTCAGAAGAAAAACATTTTTACAATTATCGCTATCAGCATCCTCCTCAGATAATTCACCGCACTTAATTCTATTCCATGGATAGATGTAGATCGCACGAACAATGCAATATTATCCTAGAAAATACTGCTAAATGTGTGTTTTATAAACTTGGCATGGCGAGCAAGGATATCTAGTTTCTCAGGAATTGAATTTTATAGAGCTATAAGGTTAATTAAATTCGTAATGTTCTCTCCGTTATAATAAATTTTTCCCTTATTTGTGGTTGCAAAATAAATAATAAAAATAAAAATCTCGTTCTATTAACTGACAAAGCTTTTAAATGCGAACAAGCGAGATATCATCCGCACGGCCAAAACCCTGCGAGTGAGGCACGTGATAATTAATAAGATGAAACCTTAGACCCTTCTGGTTAAGGCAGCAAAGTCTCCTTTAGCTGGAGCACTTCAAAGGTGAGAGATGCCTTTTAATGTAACGAGTAAATGGCTGCGCAAAGAGGCAAGGATAAAGTCAGCACACCAGAATATTATTCACTCGAGTCACCACCAGCATCACTAAATAATTAATCAATAATTAAAACAAATATTATCACAAAGCACTATAAAAGACCAGATCAATTCGTGATCACTGAACAACCCTAGGGCATTAAGCAGTGGAACAAGCTGCCCTGAGAGAGGGCGGAACTATATCAGACCCAAGACATTGTTTATTTGCCTGTGAATAACGCTTTTTACCAACGCCAATGTGACGAAGCAATACAAAACTCGAATAACTGAAAAAGTTTTAATTCTTGTTCGATAAAACTTTCAGTATTTACCTACTTCTCAACAATACTTTTAAATCGTTAGGTGCTCGCAATATAGAAATTGAGTAATGGGATCGGCTCTAGGAGCGTATGTTTAATATGGGAAAAGCCTAAACATAGCGCGCAAGCCTTTTTTTTCTTAACATTGAAAAATACATATTTAATTTGAAACATCATTGATGGATATGAACAGTTAAAAAGGTGAAAATTAGGAATATTAATTTTCTTGTCGTGAACATTCAGATCTCATTCAGAAACGTCCAAAAAGTATTTCAGGCATTTAATCGATTTAGCGCCATGGAAATTCAATCGTTAAATTTTATTGTAGGGTTTTTCTCACATGTGTAAAAAAAGCATGCGTTTGTTTAATGCTCTAATACGAGCAAAATCATTTGATGTGTAGTCAATTTAGCAATACCAGTATTTCTATAATTTAAGGGAATAAATTGAAATCATCGCAGAAAGATTTTGGTGCTGCTGTAATCATTCAAAGCGTGAACTAATTTCATCATCGGTTTCTTCGGAGTTGCTTCTTATGACGGATTAAAATTCTACATGCAGAGCGTTTTAAAAACTCATTTTAAAATTTCAAAGGAATCGGGGAATATGAAGCTCGCTGTGAAAGTTACTTCAATGCGCTTCTAACACTTCATCCTATAGGTTTCGACGCTTAGCGTAATCATCATCGTGAAATTATAACCAGCAGTGGAAAATTACATTGTTGTCATTTCATATTACTTCAGCCTATGTTCAACTATGATTATTTAGGTATACAATGGGCCCTGCCTATGTGCGCTACGCGCGTCAACTCCGCCATTTGTTCGCTCTAGGGACCTTGGCGCTACGCGCCTGACATTTATTATCGCTAAGCTGAAAATAATTTTTCAGAAATGCTGATGTCAAGAAGAATGTTTTTTGTTCAAAAAGTTTTTTCTTCGGAGCACCGTTTCCAAAATATAAATTTTCAAATATTTTAAACGGACGCCATTTTGTTTCAAGGTGGCAGATGAAAATGAAAACTTTTTTTTGGGTTTCCTAGCTAGTAGAAGCAGAATGTAGTTTACCGCATTTTTTTACGACCAAAATGTTCCTGAGATACAGAGGAGGTTCGGGCGGACGGACAGACACGTGAAAAATTATACATATGATTCTATATACCGAATATGCCGGCGTATAAGTCGACCTTTGAAGCAAAAAAATTCCTAAAACTTAAGTTCGACTTATACGCTGAATATAAAATGTGACCCTTATATAACAGATTAAAAACGTTGATATTTACGAAATCATTTTATCTTACGGCATAGGATCGCCATTTTGAATCAGCTACTCTATTGTTTACATATTCTGTCATTTATTTTAGAAGATTTAAGATAATTATTTTTAATAGTAAATTAAAATTAAAATTTTAGCTTTTGTTTTTATGACTGAATCACAAAAACATAAACGATCTATTAGCAATTACAGGAACGAAGGATAAGTAAAAATACATTCCCCCGATAGATAGCAATACGGTATATAACTGATCTTTCTTAAATTAAACAAATGATATAATAACTCAAAAATCGAAACTGCGTTTTTTGAAAAAGGTTACATTTAGGTTTTAAAAACAATGAAATTCCTCGTATTCATCATTCGAAGTTTTTTTAGCAAAAAAGGGGGAACTTATACGGCGAATATGTCTATTCGTGCATTTACAAGCAGAAAAATCGAGGTCGACTTATACGCCGACAGATACGTCAATTGAGTTTCTAATTTATGAAAATAGATAACATGACGAAACAGTCATCAACATTTAATTAACCAACAGAGAGGAAGGTGACCATGAGATTTCAATTCCGTATTATGGTGCGAAAAACGCGTTTTTTTTACCCTTTCCGTGCGAAATATACGTCGAGAGGAAAATATTTAGATTGGAGTGGGGTGGATTAGGATTTTTCTCGTTAGCCGTTAAAAATAATATAATATATACTTTACCGTACTCTCATCTGAACGCGTACACGCGCAAGCATGCAAACGTAGACATCTCGATGCGAATTCACTCGAGAAAAGGATTGCAGCGATAACACGTTAGCGCCGACGAAAAGGAAAGGATGCATTCGCGGACGATTCCCATGGCTTATCTGACGAAGAGATAAGATTCAAGTCGCAGCCTTGAGGAGAAGTTAGGAGGCTGTAATTCTTGCCAAGTCAAGTCGATAAGAGGGAAAACCGGAGGGCTTAAGGCAAAGGAAGAGATAGGAAATGGAACTGCATCGAAGCAAGCAAAAAGTCCAAAACTGTCGCAGGGTATCCGCGTTTTCGCGAGTGAAACGTAAAAATCGATAGATAAAAATACGACAAAAAATTGGAAAATATCGTTCGATTTGACGCATTCGAAGGCTAAAAATAAATAAATCTGATGTGGCCACCACATGACTTTCTCCATGCGTGTAATATTTCCAAAAACACCAAATAGTTTAAATGGTAATAAATATTTTAAGGAACTGCGAGAAAATGTCAAAGACATTACAAAGAACGGAAATCACCTCATACCGTAGACTTCTGATATTGGATATAGCCAGCAAGTTCCAACAATTAAGAAAATAAAAAGGAGCGTTGCTAAGATGTAACTAAGCGTAAAGTAATGAAAAAAAGAACTTAGTTACTTCGACAAACGATGGTGACGATCGTAGCGAAACCGGTCGTTTAAAATTAAATTTGTCGAAGTAACTAAGTTCTTGTTTTCATTATGAGTAAATTCCACAGGGTTGAGCCTGACCTCATTATTAATAAGCGTAAAGTGTTTATAAAACTTGCGACCTGGTGGCGTGGTGGTGGCAGCTAAAAAATTCGTTTTTAAAGTACCTCTTAAACAATGCATTGAATGGGAAAACGTCTCGAACTAAAGTTAAAGAAAATTAAATTCCCTACAACATTCATTCCAGTAATTTTTATGCGTTCTTTGCACGAAGTGAACGCATACAGGGGAGGTCGCTTCCCTCCGTTCGTCTGTCCATCCGTCCGCATGTTAAAACTAGGGAACCACTGAACGTATTTTGATGAAATTTGGTATTCGGGACTTTTGCTAAAATTGGTGGCACGATTTCAATTTTAGTCATAATCGGACGAAAATGATGATCAGTTCACATGAAGACCTACAGTGTACCTTTGTTTCAACTCGGGAGAGGCTGGACATATTTTGCTGAAATTTGGAATTGGGGAGTTTTGCGGAAATTTGTCGTATTATTCCAATTTTGGTTAAAATCGGAAAAAGTTTACGACCACTTTACATGAAGACCTACATGTAGTTTACAGTTTTCCTGTTTCAATTCGGTAACCGCCGGGCGAATTTTGCTTAAATTTGTTATTGGGGAGTTTCGTTAAAATTTGTCCAACTGTTTCAATTTCCGTTAAAATCGAACAATAATAACGACAACTTTACATAAGCACTTACATTTATTTTACGTCTCTCGCTAGCTTATCGTTTAACACTCATCTGAGTGAAAAATATTGAGAACAATGTGAAATCTCAAAAAACGCATTTGGAAACTCTGTGTACCCAGACATGAAGTACAACTTTCCAATCTTGTTTACATTGATCAGTATTAAAACCAACATTTGAAAGAAACGGATAAGTAACAAGGGTGAACACCCACTTCCGGATGACCGATTTTAACCAAAAACTAATCAACTCTTGTCGCTTAAATGAAAATGTCAAATATAAAATTTCGCGTTGATCCGAGTAATAGTTTTAGAGTTAAAATCCCATCACACAGACATGGTCGAGAAAATCGTCCAAGCGTGTTCATGGGACCTCAAAACGTGTATTTCCGATGAAATCTATAAAAATATGTGATTTATCACATTCATCTTATTCACCACACAAAATCACCAATATACGCTATATATAGATGGTTAAAAATAGTATTTTTTTCACTAGCAATTAAAGAAAAAAAACTTTATCTCATATTTGTATAAGAATAAGTTATCTCAACCATTCAAATGGCAAAACTGCATGTCTTAACAGTCCAAAATTTAATTTTTCTCTATTATGTGAGAAGTAGGGGACACCCTGGTGAGGTGATGTAAGGTGGAGACTTAGTGGGCCCCGGGACCGCCTCGGTAGCCGTGAAGGCCTTCCAGGAACCGTGAAAATCCTTGCATTGCATTATTATATCAGTCTGTAGTTTAATTTTAAATGTTACAACCTTAGATTGTAAACGCTAAAAACATAGATTTACTTTTAGTTATTGAAATTGTAAATTTCACTAGAAATTCATGTAATGTTGTAATATTTGGGAAGTATTTGTAAGATGAAAATTGTAAATGTGGTGTAATGTGTTGAAACACGGTTTTTTATATGTAAGAGACTATAAAGTTGCCACCTGGCCTCATGGCCAACTTGTAACCTATATGTAGGTATTAATAATAACAATAATAATAATAATGATAATAATAATACAGTCACAATCAAGTCGCAAACATTATACATAAAAAACTGGCTCTAAAACATAAATTAAGAGAAGACAACACTCCCTACTATAAATACAAACCTAAACCAGTTTTGGAATCTGATGCATTTAAGTTATATTATGACCGCTCAATAATCACGGACAAAACTATACACAGCAATAGACCGGACATAGTCTTGCAGGACAAGGTAGCCAAAACCACTTATCTAATAGACATAGCTATCCCAAATACACACAATCTTCAGAAAACCATAGTAGAAAAGCACCACAAATATATAGAACTAAAAGAAGAAATTAAACGAATGTGGAACATGAATACTGTACACATTGTCCCAATAGTTTTATCGACCACAGGAATTATCCCTACAGACTTACACAACAGTATAAAAATAATAGATTTACCTAAATTGCAATATACCCTCCTATAGAAAGCTGTCATACTAAATACAACCAGAATAGTACGTCAATTTTTAAGTTCCGAGTAATGAGAGTGCTTGGCAAAGCCCGTACCTCATTAAAATAACCGGCTCAAAAGCTTTGAAATACAAAGGTAAAATAATAATAATAATAATAATATCGTTGAAAAAACCACACCAGAAAATACAGTAAACATTTCCCCGACGCGGATTTAATTTCACGAGTTAAAGTAATGTGACTCTTATTTACCGAACATGCATAACATTTTACTAGGATGTCCGTTGCAGCTTTGCTTGCAAAGAAATAAATAAAGATTAGTAATATACAGTAGAACCTCGATTATCAGTCACCCTTTTATCCGTCACTTTCTGTTAACCGTCATTCCGTTAGATGTTTTGTGTCAAAGTTTGAACATACATTCATAGTACTAAGAACTACATTCATCCATGTAAAATTTCTGTTATGCAATGTTTACTTGTGTATAGCGTTATTACAGCCGTTCCTATAAAAAAATTCTTGTTCACTTCTCGCTAATAATTCTCGTAATCAACACCACACGTTTTCGCATACACAAACAATTCTCGGAATTAACATTTCCTACTGTTTGTCACTTAAAATTTTCTGTCAGTTTTGAAAGATCAATCTGCCTAGTAAGTTCATATGCCCTACATAAAAATGGCAGAAAAACGGAGAAGCGTATCTTTTAGGACTTAATAAAATAGTTCAAAATCCTTTGACGTTCAAGGAAAGGCGAAAGTGCTTCCAGTTTAACAAAAAAATACGGTGTTGCAAGATCTAACATTAACGATTCGTAGCGGGATGGTGACAAAATTGAGGACTCGGTAAGCAAAATGAAAGCGAACGATTGAATCGCAACTCGAGGGAAAACGATGAAATGTGTCACTCACAACCAACTTTATATTGCAATGTTTCAGGATTTCGCTCAACAACGGAGTCAAGGAATTCCTCTAATAGGGCCAATAATAACACAGAAGACCCTTGCTGTGAATGCAAGGCTGAATGGTGATCCAACCGATCCGATATTCTATTTCTCTCACTCTCTCTCTATTATCCGTCTATTTCTCAAATCCATAATCCTCTTGGTTCTGTTCCCTGACGGTAAATCGAGGTTTTACTATATGTGTGTACATTTCTTTTTTATTTACTAATTGTATGTAAGTATTTGAAAAGAATAATCAATTCTTAAATTTCATATTTTATTTATTTCACTTTTCATGTGGTCGCGTATGAACGGGGGGAGGAGGCAGGGGAGAGAGTGAGAGGTCTGGAGGGAGAGAGAGAGGGGCTGGAGATAGAACTTGAGGTAGATCGGCGGTTTCCAACACGGTGTAACCGGCTATGAGAGGTCCGCGGCGACAAAAAGGTTGGAAAGCCAACTTCGAGAAAGGGACCCGACCGTGATAGAACTGCGAGTCCGTTAGCTATGATTAAATTTTCAAAAGTTCCCTATGTATTCTGTGCATTTACCTGCGTTAAGCCCGCCTGAAGGAGATAGACCCAGAGATAGAGCAGCAGTTCCTAACTTGGGGTCCGCGGTGACGAAAAGGCTGGTAAATCCAACTCGGGAAAGGGACACGACCGAGGTAATACTGCGAGTCCGTAGACTATGCTCAAAATATCAAAAGGTCCTAATGAAATTCATGCATTCACCTGCATAAATACAGCCCGAAAGAGGGGTGGAGATAGACCTTGAGATAGAGAAACGGTTCCCAACTTGGAGTCCTCGGACAAAAAAGGGTCCGCAGGGACGAGAAAAGGTCGAGAAGCACTGAGATAGAGGACAGCTGTCACTTTTCATTAGGCAACTAACGCTCAAAGTTCAACACCCGTTACGAAATTAATTATATAGATTACAAGCTGTCCTGAATCGGACGCGAACCGAATTTTGCATATTTGCGCAACGCGGGAAAGCTGTTAGCCTATACAAACACGTGGTTATTTATTCTCCCCCAAAAGATATATAAATCTACGAAACGCGGTCTCGCCGAACGCTGTCCTTTTCTGAGAAAGTATATCCCAGCGGCACGCAAGCATCTCGCCAGAGAAAAAAAATTGCATTTCAGGATCGTCTTCCGACATTATCGGCACATAACCGTGGAATTTAGGATTGGAACCAGCCTAAAGGGGAAAGCGAGCGAAAACGGTTTTATTCGAGAAGGGGAGGCAAAAGAATAAGAGCGATCCATTTCGAAATAAGTTTAAGGAAAGACGGAACGGAAAAAAATATATACACGTCTTGGAGGACGAGTTAGGATAACAAATCCAATTGAAGGAAAGAACGGGTATTGAGGTCGCTCGGGCGCCTCCAAAGAGAAAAGGATGTTTTTTGAGATAATTCAATGTAAGCAAGGAAGAAAAAGAGGAGGTTTAGAGAGGGGGAGGGGACGGCGCAAAACGAAACACGAACGGTATTCTTCCTTAGAAGGCTTTCAACTGCGTAGGCAGAAAGAGAAGGTGCGGGAGATATTCCTCGTGATACTAGCAACCGCTCTCGTCTCTTCCGATTTGGCGTACCTCTGCGCGACTGTCTTTCTCCCTACCTCTCTCTCTGTCTCCTTCCGAAGGACTTATTTGACGACTTGAAAGTTTGTCTCACTTTGTATATTCGCAACACCTTTTAAGGAAATTGGCGAAGAAGACAAAGGGTCATATTTTTTACACCCTTTCAGCCCGTTTTGAATCGGTAAATAGTAATTGAATTTTGCGTTTATGCCAGGAAGGAAATTATTTTGGATATTAAGTGGTCCTTCTATTAAACTTTCCATTAAGTACATGCCGTTTCCTGGGTAAAGTCTGGTACCACATGTTATACAATTAAGAAAATGAATTCTCTGAGTGTGTCCCAGCGTGAGTGTAGCCCATTAATTATTTCCAGTTTGCAATAGGTTAGCTTCGGATCGCGCGCCCTAGAATTTGGTATTCGTATGGCCGAAAGAATGTAATTTATGTTTTTATTTTGCAGAAAGAATTCTAAACTGTTCCGAATAACCGCGAAACATTGGCGGATCCAAGGGGGGAGGGGTGATCCCCCTCCCCTTGGACGACTCCATTGCCCTCTACTGGGTGCATTCTTAAATTCATTCCGTGCAACATTTCTTGTTTCTACACCAAAGATTAAGACTATGACAAGGGAAAGATATATTCCTATGAGGATAAGAATTTTCAAAATGTATGGTCGTCGGCAGAGGCGGAATTAAGAGGGGGAGGGGCGGCAATTGGGGCGGTCGTGAAACTATAATGCACCGAATCAATGAAACTTATTATTGTATTCCATTATTTCAATGAAACAGTTTTATTCTTTACTTTCCCCATATACGTATTATAGGGGAAAGTATTGTATTCATGAAAAAAATTGACTTGGAGATTTCAACGGAAATACACGTTTTGAGGTCTCCTGAACACATTTTCACCATTTTCTCGATGATATCTGTGTGTATGTGATAGCATTTTTGTGGGTGGTCTAACTCAAAACCCATTAATCAAGTCACCGCGAAATTTTATATTAAACATTTTTATAAAAGTTACAAGAACTGATTAGTTTTTGGGTGTTTACTCATGTCACTTATCTGTTATTTTAAAATATTTGCTTTAATATTTGAATATGTAAAAATGTATTGGAATAAAAGTTGTAGAAATTTAATTTTCTACAACCTTTGCTTGAAACATGTTCTCATATAATGCATTGTTTAACAGATATCTTATATTTTTATCTGCCTCCACCACTCCACCTAACGACGACTATTGCTATCAATTGACGCTTAGTTACGTCTTAGTAACGCTCCTTTTTCTTTTCTTAATTTTTGGAGCTTAATGGCTATATTCAACATCAGAAGGCTATGGTTTTGGGTTTATTTTTGTTCTTTGTAAAGTCTAAAATTTTCTCGCAGTTTCTAAAAATTTTTTTTATTATGTAACCTATTTGTAATTCTTAGAAATATTACAGGTATTGAGAAAGTCATGTGGTGGCCACATCAGATTTTTGCGTTTATGCTTACAGTTAATTGTTGTTGAAAATTGAACTCGTTGACAAATAACTTGTGAAGGACGTTCTGGAGAATATTTGCACCTATTATTACAATATACTGCAACTTTCTTTGAACCGTCCGGATGGCATAGCTGGTTTGCGTTTGGCTTTTTCAATAAAATTATTATAAAAGGAGAGTAAGAAGATTGTGTCAATAATGAGCATTATACATTGCATAGTAGTAACTGAGAAAATGTAGTATTGATTTATAAGAAGTATGGTTACAAGCACAGTATCCGAAGGATCAGGCAGTATTATAAGAATCAATCACTACATGCCTGACAGCTGAAAACTTTTGCTCTTTTTCAACCGATAAAAGTGTCTCGAGTCCTATCGTATTACACTCAGTACAGTAACAAATGAAAAAAAAATGATTTTTATTCTGATATCGAGATGTGTTCCTTAGCTTCCCTCCATACATAATTATCGATATATCGATGCCGATACAAATCGATCCCCGCTGGCGATACGATATTCTCATTATGGGCCACGAACTGGGAGAGAAAATGGCGGAGAATACAGAGGATTCACGGGAAAATTACGACCGCATATGTGAGAAGAACTAAGAAGTTAACGTTAAGGATCGGGGCCTGGAGCAAACCATCTTCCTCGAAAGCTAGAGAGAAGCGGCGCTCAAAACGGGAATACTTATTTTTTCCGTCTCCTCCCGTATAAATTCTGTTTGCGTTCCCTGAGAAAGATATCCAATATCCGCATGTCATGGAAGGAGACATAAACTTGATCGCTTCTGTATTGGTGGGGGAGTTGTGCGATATCAAATCTTCGAATGCCTTCGACCTTTTTGTTGCTTTAAAAGCGTTAGTAAGGTTTTGACTGTAAAGGTTTATGTAGTCAATAACCGTAATATTTGCAATATTTTTACTGTATAAACTTTCACGCCCAACTCAAGATTTTACTAGTATATCTGTATCAATCGATAGAGGAGCTTTTCTCTATTTCGCCTTGAAATTTTGCCAAACTGTGTATCTTGAGATATATAATATCATAGAGGGAAAATGTTCAAAATAATAGTTTCGTTTAAAAATATCTGAATGTTTGGTTCCCTGCCTTACAATGAGTCTTAGATACTTAACGAGCCAAATTACAGGGAAATATTGTTTTTGCACAACTGGTAAAAAATTCAAAAAAAAACTATCAAGATCGGCTTATTGAAGATTTTGTACTAGAAATGACCATCTGTAAATCGCTACTGATTACTACTGGTTTGTAGCAAAAATGCCCATCTGGTTCTTCTGAAATTATAATGGATAATGCCGATTATCAGTTAAGAAAAATCCAAAGTCATTAGTCCATTCTTAAGGCACATATACATTTCTATTACTTATTAATTTTTTGCATTTCTCTATATTAAATGGATTTGTCCATAAGTGACCAGCGGAAGCCAACGAGCAATTAATAAAAATGTTTGAAAAAACTGGATATTTGCAAGTACATCAAGACTATAAATATTGAGAATGTTTCTCTCGCAGTTATAAGTTAAATGCGAACCGAAAAAACTGGAGAATTGACAAAAATCATCTGAAAAAGTTGTTTTTTACATAAAGAATTGACGCTATGACTAGGCATCGCCACATGTACCGAGCAGAATATGTATGTAATACTACATAAATGTTAGATTGACCAGGTACAGTTTCCACTTCAGAATTTATAAGCTCGTCTTGTGGCTGAGAATAAATTCCAAAATAAGCAAATTGATAAATTAAATACTTGTCCTGAATATCTCCAATAAATATAACGAACTATAAAAAAACCAGATGCGCATTTCGGTTACAAAGCAGCCGTCTTCAGTTACGAACCACCGAACGTAGATGCTAAAAAATTTTCATACTCAACTGCAAATTCTGTAACGCATAATATTTTTAAAGGAATTTGTCATATCTGTGAACGCCTTTTAAAAAGCTCGTTGTAGCTTTAAAACAGCATTTCTTTAAGACAAAATATTGGCCATAACAACACTATAAACTTGGTTTCTCTTTTTAAAAGAAGAAGAACGACGAGGAAACTTTGCGTCTTTCCACGCTGGTGGGGAACATCCCGAGGAAGTTCGTCGTAGTATATTTTCGTTTCCCGTGCCTTGTATAATTCAAGAGGTGAGACTAGGACTTATTTATACGAGCGTTTGATATATAAACACACACTCTCTCTCGTATGTTCCGGAGTTTAGACGCGTGCATATTCTTCCCTCTTTAGTTCCTTTTGAGTGGAATCCGTCTTTGAGGTTCGCGGTTCGACAGAGAGAGAGAGAGAAGAGGACTGAAAAAGGAACGTGGTGTATTTTTTTGGTGGATGGAGGAAGAGGGAAAAGAGGGGAGGAAAAGTGGTGAAAAAGAGGGGGAGGTATAGAGGGGGAGGTAAAGAGGGGAGGAAGAGAGGGGAGTGAAAGAGGGAAGGAAAAAATGGGAGGGGACTGGGAAGGTAAAAGGGATGGGAAAAGGGTTGAGGGAAAAAGGGGAGGGAAATAGGGGAGGGAAAGAGGGGATGGAAAGAGGGGAGGGAAAGAGGGGATGGAAAGAGGGGAGGGAAAGAGGGGAGGGAAAGAGGGGATGGAAAGAGGGGAGGGAAAGAGGGGATGGAAAGAGGGGAGGGAAAGAGGGGAGGGGAGGGAAAAAGGGGAGGGAAGGGAAATTATAATAATCGTCTTTATTAAGGACGTAATTTGGACAATCATGTCCATTCTTACATATAACCCTGACGAACACAAACATCAATGTCCGAGGCGGGATTCGAACCCGCGACCCTACTATCCGATGGCAGATACTCTAACCAACCGTCTACCAAGGCCAACAAGGAAAGAGGGGAGGGAAAGAGAGGAGGTAAAGAGAGGAGGGAAAGAGAGGAGGGAAAGAGGGGAGGGAAAGAGGGGAGAGAAAGAGGGAAGGGAAAGAGGTGGAGGGAAAGGGGTGGAGGGAAAGGTGAGAGAAAAAGGGGGAGGGAAAGAGGGGGAGAGGAAAAGGGAGGGAAAGGGTAGAGGAAAAGGGGGAGGGAAAGAGGGGGAGAGGAAAAGGGAGGGAAAGGGGAGAGGAAAGGGGGAGGGAAAGAGGGGGAGTGAAAGAGGGGGAGGGAAAGAGGGAGAGGGAAAGAGGGGGAGGGAAAGAGGTGGAGAGGAAAAGGGAGGGTAAGGCGGGGAGCGCCTGGAAAGAGGGTTTGAGGGTGGATTCGCGCGACTGAGTTTTACCCTGACGGCGTACGCGAGAGCATCAAAGGGCTACGCAACGGTGGGGTGGAAGAGGGAGGTGTTTTCTCCCCCTCCCAAAGACTCTTCCATTCTCGCGGAGGGTTATAATGAGAGATTCGAGGAGGTTGGGAACGTGGGATGACGGTGGAGTCGCAGCAAAAGGGAGTTTTCTCTCCTCGCCTCGGAGCAATGAGCAGGAAACTTTGATGTGTTTGTGTGTTTGAACGCGCGTTGGTGTGCGCGCGTTTTAAGGTGAGGTGGGGGATATAGACGTGTGTATGCGTCTCATTTCGCGGAAGCGGCGCTAACCTTGTAATCTTAACGTCAAACACGATATCTAATTTAAGGGATCGGAGGATACGAAGGGAGGAAGGTAGTTGGAGGAGGGGATCGTGGGAGAATTAGGGTTCGGACGAACTAGGTTCCGTTTGTCGAGATTGGTCTTAAAGCACGTGATTAAATAAAAAGGTAAACGAGTCGAAAAATACCCCCGGAAAAAATTACCATCTCAAGTTTCCACTGTAAATACTTTCATCCAAGATATTTTGTTTTCGCCACTACGTATTATCATGAGGTGTTATGCAATTAATTCAACTAAAGGTAGATATTATGTTGTCAAACCTCCCTAATTTATGGAGAATTACTGCTGCTATCCTTTGGTAACTATAGTGCTGTTTCTCGCGCATACGGTCCTAAGAATGCATATAAGGTAAATGTGTCCAATTTCGCCATGGTAAGCAATTTCGCCGCCCGCTTAAATACGCGTATTTCCAAAATAATCGAATAGATGAGACATGCAGTGTGTCAGATACTACAGGGAGACTATGATTTTAGAGGTTTCCGCTAGGTGGAGCAGCAGACGGAAGAATGTAGCTATGTAGCTCGTATTTTGTCTGAAAACAACGACGCCGGTGTAATTTTGTCCTCGTAAGTAATCTCTCCATCACTTGTTTAACCAAAATTTAGTACATATCACTGAAAACAACACATCCTATTCTTATTCAATCTACAGTTTGTTTTTTGTAACGGAATTTCTTCTTTTGTTTTTGAGAACTGTTTACAATTTCGCCACCAACACGGATGAGGTGGCGAAATTGTAAACTATATCTTTAAATGTGATTATTCAGTAGCTGAAGAATACGGTCCTTTCTTTTGTTCGCAGGCCATGGGAAAGGCAAAGAACAAGGGCATCTGTTGCAAATGGTCCCCGAGTGATTTATCTAAAGCTATCTCTATAATAAAGGAAGGCAAAATATCCACACTTGGTGAAAGTAAAAAGTTTAATATTCCTCGACGAACTCTTGGAGGCTATATTAAATCTAATAAGCTAGAGAAGGTGCATGCTGGCCGAAAACCAGTACTTTCAACCGAAGAGGACGAAATGCTTGTGAAACGGATCACACGTTTAGCATATGTAGGGTTTCCATTGACCCCTACAGTTCTAAGGAAATGTGTTTTTAAATTTTGATCACAGGTTGACCCACCAGTTCAACAGCATAAAAGGTGCTGCGGGGAAGACTTGCTTGCGTGGATTTTGCAAACGTTACCCGGAAATAGCCAAGAGAAAAACGCAAAATTTCAATGAGGCGAGGGCCCAAAAGTTAAACAGGTTTATCGTAAACGATTTTTTTGAAAAATTAAAACTTGTTTGCCAAAAGCTGGACATCAAAAACAGGTCTGAACGTATTTGTAATGTAGTCAAAAAGGGGTGTAAATTAAGTTTACATCGCCAACAGCTCGTCGTTGCTAAGACTGGGTCCAAAAGAGTGCATTACAGAGGAAAATAACATGGAGAAAACGTCACTATTGTTAGTTGTGGAAATGCCATTGGAGCTGTTATACCCCCATGATTATTTACAGGGGTCAACGTGTTAAGAAAGAATGGGGAGACAACCTGCCACATGGTATTGTGGTACAAATGAGCCTTAATGACTCCGTGAACACGGAAGTTTTGTCAAGTGGATTAGACATTTCTCCAAGTACAAACCGGCTGGCCCATGCCTGATTATCATGGACGTAGCAAAGTGTCATCTCGATTATTCTATTGTGGACGCTACTGAGGAAATTGAGGTGGCATTATTCTGTTTGCCCAGTAACACAACCCATGAGCTCCAGTAGATGGACATATCGGTATTCAGTGCCTTTGAATCATACTGGAACGATGAGATCATGAATTACTGGACCAGGTACAAAGACAGAGACTTAACCAAGCAACGATTTGGTGAAATTTTTTCACCTGTATGGGAAAGAGCAGCCACGCCAATAAATGTGAAAACTGGCTTTGAAGTACGCAGAATATTTCCCTAAAACCCCAACAGAATTCCTGACCAGGCCTTTGCACCAAGTGAGACTACCGAAATGCCTCGCATTGAACCTCCTGAAACCGCAGAACCCGAGCCTTTACTTGCACCAGACGACTCCCCAGTAGCTGGACCTGGCAGATTTCGTGACCCTTCACCAAACCCTGAAGCCATTGCCGTTCGTGGATCTGAAGAAGAATCTGAAACGAGCAGTGATGAAAGTAGTGATTGGGATAGGAAATACTCTTCACGAGAGATTTTACAAAAAAGGCAAAAACTCTCTTTCCAACAGATGCTTAGTACTCCTCGTCAAAAGCAACCAGCTAGAAAACCTCGAACAGCCATGAACAGCGGAGCAATGGAAATTTAAAAAAGTCTCTTTCCAGCGTCCTCTCGATCAAAAAAAATTGATAAAGGAAAAGGACCGTTAAGAAAGTTTAGCAGCTGTCTTACAAAAAGCATTCGGGAAAGAATGCCAATGAGAGTTGGTTTTGTTTTTTGGGTCAGGAAGATACTGTAAAGGACATGAGACTGTGCACACAATGCCTCCGATATGTTCATGAAGAGTGCGTAGGATTAACGAGAGAGGACACAGTCGTTTTTCTATGCCCTGAGTGTTCAGTTTAAGTTTTTTGTTAAAACTGTTATTTTTCTATAAACCATTTTTTAGGTTAGTTCTTTTTTAAATTTTAAATAAGTTCAAAGGGTTTTGTGAGATAAAACATATTTAAACTCAACGAAAATGATTTTTCAAGTTTTATAATTTTCTTTTAAGATTTTTTTATTTAAGATTAAGATATTAAAAGACTTTTTTTATTAAGAATTAAGAGTTTTTTATTTCTTTTAAGACGTGTTCTTAAAGAATGATGGTATTTTTAAATTAAATTCAGCTTGTTCCACTTGTTAACCATATTTTTGTATAAAAAAGTTACTTTAGGTTAATTAAGTTAACTTCGTTTATGATTTTAACAGTTTTTAATAGTGTGTTAATATATTGCATTCATTAATGTTCATTTTAAAAAGGTCTTTGCCATTTTTAGATAAGGTTCATTATATTTAAATATTTTTTTAACTTTTTTACGATAGTAAAAATTTTCCCAAAAACCTTCAATCAGTTGTGTCAAAGAAATTTAAAATTGAAGTGAAAATATTTCCTACCCTCCATCGCTACCACCCTCTCCCACGACCACAATAGTAAGGATTGAAAGGAAAGGAGACAGAAAGGCCTTAAAGATTTTTTTCAATTAAATTTTAAAATGGATTTTAACAATTTATTTATCCCAACTCCTATTTAACTCTCAACTCCCCTTATACCACTTAACTACTACGATTGAGTTGGTGGTAGACGTCGGCACGACGAATAGAAGTTTCTGAAGTGAATTTTTACATATCAATTTTAATAATGAATTGAAAAAAGTTATTTCCCACGCCCCTTCAACACACTCTCACCAATCCTCCCCCTCCCACTGGTAAAATATAGTTGGGGGAAGGAGCAGTGGTGGGGAAGGGGGGACAATAATATTCGGGACTTAATTTGGTTTCCTAAATAAATTTTGAAACCAACTACAAGTGGCGAAATTGTGTGCACTGTGTTTGCAATTTCGCCACATGCGGTGTATTAGTTTTTTGTTTGTGATGGGCTTTAGGCTTAACTTTTATGTGTCACTCATTTTTTTAAAGTAGCCAAGATGTTCCTCTACAATGGCCATATATAATTTTTTCAAAAAAAAAAAAGAACTGAAAATATGAGAAAATTGAAAGTAGAAGTTTAAGATGGCTCTTTTAAATTTCCAATCAGAGAAGTGTCACCTTTTTTACTGCAGAACACAATTACGTAGTGTGACACTTGAGAAGTGTTTGGTATGGCTTAAGGGACATGTATTATATCTGAATTTCTTTGATTAATGTTGTTTTTCTGTTCGTAAATTTATGAGCATAAACTGTCATGCGGCTCTCGAGGTTCTGAAGATTATCTTATGCGACTCCGACTGTAAGTAAGTTTGGCCACCCCTGCTATATATATATATGAGTTACTCTACCGCTGAAGAAGGGGCATAGGCCCGATAAGCTTGCGTGTTTTTTGTGTTCGTGTGTTTAACGTGTCTCTTCGACGCCCACAGCAGCCTGCCAACTTGGTCTTCGACTTGGTAAGTGTCCGCTGGGCTTCCTTCAACACCTTGCTGCCACCCTCATCACTACCTTTTTATTTCCTTAAGTTAATATATACATATATATATATTCTTCTAGTTATCCAGTAAAACTGAACGCTAAGTACGGTTTTAATGTTAGTACATAAAAGTTCAATGGTTATGGTATATATATTATTTACGTTCTTCTTTATACCTAATTAATTTAATTAAAATTTCCACCTTTTATGGCTGAATCCACATCGATATATTTTCTGAAAATGTTCTTATTCGATTTTGTATTAGAATAGAAATCATGAATAAACAGTGCATTATAAATGTTTAAAAATCATCAAAATGTTGGTTAATAATTCGTTTATGGTTTTTTAAATCACTTAATAAGCCAAATAACACCATACAAACTTTAGAATTAGGTTACTTAGCGAAAATGCTGAAAAAATCTGTTAAAATACAAAAATTTAGGTCAAGGAATTTATCTGCAAAACAATTAAATGATGAAAAGTGACTCACGAACGGATTATGAAAAGTTTGGAATGAATAATTGTCGTTGTCCATCTTTTTAACAATTTAAATTTTCTTGAATGAAAGAAAAATAATTTTCTTCGAAAATTAATCATCGTTTAGCCACTGATTACAGCGAGGCGGCTCAGAATTCGGAATATTACGCGCAAATACCGACGTCGAATTATCTGAGACATATTTAATGGGCTTTACATCGATACAAAAATGTAAAGGCCGCACAGGAGGAGGATAGAAAAACAGATTCCCAACAAAAGAAAGAGATAAAACGAAAGAGCTGCCCTATCGAAGGCTTAATATTTTCGAATCGGAACGGTGGAATATCCGATTACCAAAAGTCATATCGCCGACCAAAAAAATCGCTCAGATGGGTGCACTGCGGAGGATATAATACATCACGGGGAAAATTGAACCGGAAGGGACGCGGCTGGGCGGGATGCAGCTCCGAAATTAAGTTAAAGTTACCGGTGCAATTGCGGTCCTGGCGACATCTGGGATTGCGCAGGAGAGAGATGAGATTAAATGTCGTGGGACGAGCAGGATAAGAGAGGAGGAAGGGTGAGTGTGTGTGTGTGTGTGTGAGAGAGAGAGGGGGGAGCTATAGAAACGTAGGAATCGTTTGAGAGAGAAGAGAGAAAGGTTTGAGCAGAAAGAGTGAGATTGCTTTCGCTGACGAGTTAAGAGAAACGCCGCGTGGGGAAGACAGGGACGTCCTTGAGGAGACTTAAAATGCCGCGAGGGATTCTGGGATACAGAAAGCCGTAAGGGACGCTGCCGATGGGACATTAGAATGAGTTTATGTTCGCCTTGTTTTTTCAAGGTAGTTCAGCAACGGATGAAAGGGAGGGCGTATTTTATTATTATTATTAAAAGCAATCGTTTCTGCTTCTTGCGTCATCAGCGCCATCATCCCGGAAGGCCATTTTTTTTTTAAAGATCAGATCAAACTGAACGAGATAGCGTTCCAACGGTTGAAAGTTCCTCTCGTCTAATGTGAGACGACGGATATCTTTAGGTGCCATGCTCGTAGAATTGAAACTTTACATCGGTTAAAAAAATGTAAAAAATCGTAAATTGTTTTTAGCGCGTTTCATTTTATAGACGCGCTTATGTTTTCGCTCCGTCTGTCCGTCTGTAGACGGTAAGAGATAGAAGACTGAAATTTCGCCGTGTATATGGCCTATAATGTAGTTTATTACGCTGGCAAATAATAGTTATGGACAAATCGATGTACGGCAGAGGGTGCTTTCAAAATCTTTAAAGTAAAATTCTGAGCAAATAGCTATAGATAGGAAGTTTAAAACATTTCGCAATTTGTGACCTTTAGTTCCATCTATAACAAATTTCAGAAGAAATGTTTTTGAAAAATCGGTGGACGGCTGGGAGAGCCTTCGAAATTTTGAAATTAAGATTCTGAGCAAAGGGTTTTGGACAAAAAGTTAAAATTTTAAAATTAATAATTGAATAAATTACTTTGTAATAAAATTTTTAAGGAATTTTTAATTTACTATTCTAAATAAACCTAGATAATTAAAACGCGCCTTTTCATATTACGTCAGCAAATGGAGCTCCAATTTTTTTAAACTTATTCCTAAACTTCATGGTCAGATTGTGACGGCTCCAGGGCGATTTTTAACGGACTTTTTTTTTATCAAAACCGTGTTAGAAAAATTTCCAGTACATTTAAACATGTAGTATCTCGCAAGAAAGAGGTTTATTTTAGGCAATTTAAATCGCGTTCGAAATTTTTAGGAAATAAAATTTCGTCGATTCATGCGAAAAAGTTTAGAGACATTCCGTTGCTCCAACGGAAATCGATTTTCAGATCCGTATTAGAAATTTAAAAATGGTAACCTTAGGCTATTCCTATAGAAAAGTTTTCTCATTCAAACTTGCGAGTGTAAACATCTCCTCCGAACAAATGCGGCAAAAATAAGATGCCGATTAATTTAATTTATTCCGCTCCAACTTTTTTTCTCCTGAACCCGTTCACGGCCAAAAATGAAGCCAGGAAAAGGTTCCGCAAATAAAAATGATCGGAATCGCCAACTGCAAGCAGACTTCGAAACAGCGTCGTTTCCATCGCACTCACCACGATCGGCGAGATTACGACGAAAAATAATAATTAAAAAAAATTGAACGACGATTCATCGGGCGACGGCGGCGAAACCCATAACACCCTCGACCGAACTCAAACGAGATATCGATTTATAAACGCCCTAGTCGGCGCGTCGACGAGGGCATGCCCCCGATTCTTCTCCGCCTCAATTAGTTACACGGATGAACCTGTCATCGGCTCTCTCCTCTCTCTCTCCATCTCCTAACACATCTCTCCCTCTCCATGCTTAATCCGTTGCTAATCAACACCCACGGTTTCCAACACTACCCCCACCCCCAATCCTTCCACCACCCCCATTACTACCCTCACCCCCATTCCTTCCCCCACTTTCCTCTAGCACTACGCCTTTGCTCCCATATCCCTCTCTCTATCTCCCATTCTTCCCTCCATCTATCTCCATAAATTTTCCGCTTTCTCTACTATATATCGCCATTTCTCCCTTCATCTTGCTCCATTACTATGCTTCCTTGTATAGCTGTATCTCCTATCACTCCACCTATATTCTTCCATTCTTGTCTTTTCTCTCTCTCTCTCTTCGTACACTCCTCCCGTTCTCTCCTTTAACTCCGTTTATTATTCATATTTCTCGCTTAATCTCCCTCTCTCATTTCTCTCATTTCTCTCTCTTCCTCCTTTTCTATCATTCCTCTTCTTCCACTTTTTTACTCAACCTTTCAATCTCTGTTCATCCTGATTCTTCTACCCAAATATATCCATGAATCTTCATCTCTTTCTCCCTCTCTATATATTTTCATCGATATCTTCTCACTTCACCTTCCCCCCCTCTCTCTCTCTTACTCAATCTCCATCTATCTTCATCTCTTCGCTTTCATCTCAAACTTTTCCCTCGCTCTCTCTCTCTCTAGCTTCCTCTCTCCCTCTCTATCTATGTTAATAACTTTTATATTAACTTCGAAATTTATATAAATAAATAAATAAATAAATAAATATATATATATATATATATATATATATATATATATATATATATATATCAAATTTTCAACTCCTTCTGTAGCCTTAGCAGCAATAATTTGCTGTTTCTATGATTAATTTTGTTAATTTTGACGTTTTTAATAACTTTTATATTAAATTCTAAATGTGTCATTACTTTATAAAAGTTACCTATAAAGAAATTATGATCATTACTGGTTTTTATTGCTAATTTCATGCTGTAAAATCGTTTCTTTAATCTAACAAACACATATTCTGCTTGGCGAAATCGTTTTTATTTTCGTCATTTCAAATTATAATCTCATACTTTAATGACTATTATCAATTGTGAAATTTATGCCCTATATTCGTGTTTCAACTTCAACAAAACCGTGAGATGGTTTTTAAGCGTTCTTTACCAGCGAAGTGGTAATAGCGGAACGCATTATGGGTACGTCGCCTCCGTCCGTCCACCCGCCCATATGCTTAATCTCCGAAACTACATGTCGGATTTTAATGAAATTAAGTACAAGTGATCCTTACTAAAATTTATGGATAAATTATGATTTTCAACTTCATCCGTTTATTAAAACTTACAATTTATATACGCAATTAAATAAACCTATATGTAGTACTTGTATTTCGTCAAATGGCTCCCGTCAAATAACAATTGAATACCAAAAGGTTTTCTCCCCTTGAGTTTATAGGATCTGTAGGGTATCGAATAAAAATTTATTCGCTTATAGGACAACACTCACCACAAAGAAGTCCGCGGGACCTTATAATTACGACTTATAGTTTTGGAGATAAAAATTCATGAAAATCCTACGCATTACATCACATATTTTGTTTACATCGATCGCTACGACAATTCTATTGGCGAATGACAATTAAAAATCCATATTTTCTCTCCCATGCTCTTATATGATCTGTGAGGTATTCATTAAAAATTCATTCGGTCAGAGAACAACATTTGCCACAAAAAAGCCCGCGATATCATGTTATTACGACCGCCCAATCCTTCCATACCGTTTAATGCTGGGACGCCGGTGGTGCAGTGGTTAGAACGCTGGCTGCTACTCGCCTGCTGTTTGAAAAGGCAGCGGGCACGAATCCTGCAAAAGTAGGATTTTTCCAAGGTCTTCCGGCCCCCTGTTTGTGTGGTTTGAGGAGACCGCGCAATGTTAGCGTTCCGTCCTTCGGAAGAGACGTTATGCCGTTGGCCTCCTTGGTGCTCTTCGTCAAGAGTAGAATAAAACCTGTCACCAGGTTTCTCTTCTCCCTTGCTATCTATCTATTGCATAGCACCCATTGCGCGTAGGAAGAGGTGAATCAACTGGGAATATACATATACGCATTTCCCAAAAAAGACGCCTTTGAAATCTCTGTATAAACCATTTATGGAGTATGCTCTTCCTTCATGTTTTAAAGTGGAAAAGAACGCTATTTAAGATCAACACGACAAAGAAAGACGTCTTTTTTCTATCTCTCTCCATTTCGCTTTCTCTTTCGCCTCTTCTTGCACTATCCTCTCACCCTTTCCCTCTCTCTCATTCTATCTCCTAATCTATCTCCATATTCGTCTCCCTACCGTTCTTCGCACTGTGTATCAATGTCGACCCACCTCTCTCTCTCTCCCTCTCTGCCCAAGTGTAGTCTAACCCCTATCCTTCACGCTGATCTGAGAGACATGTTCCTGGCCCAAAACTATCTAACACGCTCCCAAGGGACATCATAAAATCCGCCCTTCTCTCTACCTCCCACTCGCTGTCTCTCTTGTCTCAAAACCATTTGGACGCTCTTATCACCTTACACACTAAACTTTAAGGTTATGTTCCTCAACGCCACTCCTTCCTCAAACCGTATCACCCCTCCCGATATTTTCCCTTCCCTCGCTTGTAACGATCCAATTTAAATCCTTATCAGGAAATTTCGTCCCTGTGTAAAGGTTCTTTTCCGACATCATTTCGACAAAGGGAATGGGGATTATTTGAAATCTTCCTTGGAAACTAAATCCACGATGGAGTTCGTTTCCGAATTTAGATGCCTTTATTTTTTTAAATCTGTAATCTCTATTACAAGTAGTTGCCTATCGCATGCATAGGAGGAAGATATTAAACCCTAAGGTACTTCTGGAAGAGGGCTACAGATCTGAGATTTGGCATGATAATAGGCAATTGGGTAAAACCGAAGGTAAAATTGGGAAATTTCAAAAATTTGCATTTTTTAAAAGGGAAGTTCTTTCGAGCACATTGATTTCATTTCTACCCCTCCAAGAAATGCATGTAAATCAGGGCAGGGCTCTGTAATATCGCATTCTTAAATTACTTAACGCAGAGATACGAACTCTAAAAGAATGACGTTAATTTTTTAAAGACAACATTCGAATCAGCGCCTAATCATTTCTTTTAATCAGAAAAAGGGTAATTTTTCCAGCTTTTAACAAAGAAAAACATTAGCTGCCATAAGAAAGAGTCTAATGCTTTTTAATAGAAATTAATAGATACTGTTGATTTCAACCAACGACGTAAATATATGATGTCAAAATCCTAACGCACAAAACATCCGTTTTACTAAAAAAAGTACAAATCACTCCTTTTGTTTAGTGGTATAAATTAGGCAATGGAAATTTAAATTTAAAATATTTACTCAACGTACGTTAAATTAGTTTGAAAAAATATTATTAGGGGTTGGTCTCCGTCAGAGACCAGAGTTCCTACTATGAAAAACATAAGTTGTGTCAAAAATCTTTTTCACCGCAACAATAAAATAAATTACTAACCCTACAAGCTGCAATGTAGAGTGATGAAGTTTTGAATGCTTGGGAGCATACACCTGAACATAAATTCTGAGTGAGAGAACGATAAATATTCTGTACTCGACAGGAAATCGAACCGGCGCCTCCCACATACCGGATGGATGGTTTAACTGGCAACGCTATGAGCCATCTTGTTTGGCCGATCACAGCAGCCTCACGAAAAGCAGAAACCCGGGTTCGAATACCGGCCTAGCACAAAATTCTTCTATTCACTTTTAGTATTTGTAGTAATAGTAATTTACTTCACAGAAAAGTATTTTGTGTGTGTATATAATATATATATTATATTTAAATATATATATTATATATATATATATATATATATATATATATATATATATATATATATATATATATATATATAATTTGAGAAAGGGATGGAATTCTATACGGGATAACTTTAAATAAAAATTAAGACAGAGGGATAGAGGAATTACAGTACTTAAATATTTTAGAAAGGCTTGCAATTTTTCGAAAAAATCTTTCTTCATCCAACCTTCTTAATCACCTTTCCCTACTTGTACATCCTCCCAATTCCTTTTACCATAATATTTATTCTTCTCCTCTGCTTTAGTGCCTTCCCCTATCTTTTTCTTAACCCAACACTCCTCCTACTGCCTTGAATTACACGTAATTTCTTCCTCCGGAGCTCTCCTTTTCCCGTCCTTGGCCATTTACGTCCCCTTTAGTTCTTTACCGCAATTTTCACCCTTTCAAAAGCTACCTCACTCTCTCTCTCGCTCTCTCTTCCTATTCTGTCCTCCTAATTCCCATTTTCCTCTTTCCGCCCCTCCCTTCCTCTATAGTTCTCTCTCTCTCTCTCACACGCTTTCTATCTCTTGTCGTCATCTTCCCTTTATTATCCCATCTACAAACCACTCTCGGAGGAAGGCCTCGCCACTCTGCAGGGGAGATTTAATAAATCCCCCTTCCTTCCCCTCCCTACTCTCCTTCCTCCCTACCTTTATCTCTTCTGCTCTTCTTCCCCTATCTGACCTCTACCTCCCAACGTCTCTCACTCTCTACCACCTTACCCACTTACCTTCACTATTTCTTTCCTACAATCCCCTTGCCATTCGCCCTCTCCCCATTCCCTCCTTCCCTTAAAACCATTCATAAATTTTCTCTCTCTCTATTCCTCTTTCTCTCTATCTCGTTCGTCCCTCTTTTATTGTCTTTGCTCCTGTTTTTTTTATCTCCCTTCTTCCGCCTATATCTCTCTAAAGCAGTAAACGGAATTGTCTCTTTCTCACTCAAAGCGCAAGACGACATGTCGGAAATAATAACAGGAAGAGTAGTCGTTATTTACAACCCCTATTCTAATTCAAAGATGGCGATGCGCGAAGTTTACGACAGAGATATTCGTGCTGCCGCGGCTGGGTTAAATATGGCTCGCGTGACGACAAGGTGTTGGCGTTCGGACGTTCATGAAAATTAGCGACATTAACAAGGGCTTCGAGAAGGAAGTTTTAGGAAACCCAGGCGATGCATCTTTTTCTATAAAAGAATATAATACAGTTTCTTGCCAACCGTTTGGAGTTTATTTCAAGCATTAATTTTGCCACGATAAAAGTATTATCGAAGGTTGAAACATTGAAAAATATCGGGAAACATTTTAAACAAATCAAATTCTTTTTTTAAATGCCCAGCCTAAAACGTCATGATGATGATTCTGGACTGTTTTGATAAAAAACTAGTAAATAAATAAATAATCGCAAATATGAATAATTACGTTTCAAAATTTGTGTAGTTTCGTTTTGAGAATGTCTGAATGATAAGGTAGAATTAAAGTAATTCCTTCGTTTTTCTCCATGAGATATATTTGAAAGCATATAAGGTATAACGTCCTAAAATTAAGCCTAAAATTGTGCATAAGAACACGTAAAATGGCCCTAATAAAATAAAACGAAAACTGAAACCATTATCTCAAGAATTTAGAAAATCATGCATCGACTTATGTAACTACGAAAACAGCAATTATATAAATTTGACTGTGACTTTGAAAATATTCGTGTGGATATCCGATAATCTTGATAATTTTTCTAGAGACGGTGCGAATACAGACTTTTCGCGCCGGTGCTTCATTTGTCTATCCGATTAAACAATAAGCTATTTTAAAGAAGTTAAATATCATTAATAAGGGGCATATTTATCACCAATGCACACTCCATGAAATTTAAATTAAATAAATATATAGATACAAACATTAATGAGTTAGCAAGAGGGTTCAAATCAGCTGCAATGACTCATATTTTGATGGTAGAAAGGTGCCAAAATGCATATTCTTATATAATATCTAATTTAGTCAAGAGCAAGGAAACATAGTTCGTCCATGCGCCGTTACGCATGCCCCACATGTGGCGCTTGTGTCGGATTTGAAGTTTTCAAATTTTCTGCGCAAGTGTGTTATCCAATGGGTGCGCATGGGCTCAACTCGTGCCATTTCTATAAAATTCTAAAGATATTGAAACCAACATCGAATTTATAATAAGAGATCATGATGGTATGGTTTATTCTTAATATAAAAACACATAACCACTATAATAAATAAATTAAATCAATATCGTTGGGCATTAAAAATTTCTTACTATTAAACACAAATTCACATATTATTGTGAAAGTTTTGATAACAAAACTTTTAATAATTAAAATATTAACCATAACAACCTTTTTTAGACTTGATTTTCATCTATATAGCTCCTTAGAACATATAGATATCTACCGATTTAATCTCTAATCCGGCCCGCCAAAGAATTGGCAACTTCCAATGCGGATCGCCAAAGGTTCGCAACCACCAATGCGGCTCTTCAGTAAAAAAAGTTGGACACCACTGGTGTATATCATGTGATGTAATTAAAAAAGACCCGCTGAGGTTTAGCGAACCTTATTGGATGTTTGCAAGTTCATGGAATACCTTGGTCTCTTTTACTCCGACGGGTATATCGGCTGACGTCAAAGGGGCATATCGATCGACCGGTATCGAAACCTGTAATAGTACCGCAAATTTTGGAACTGGATTTTCCGATTGATTTCTCTCCTTCGGTTTATTTAATCAAACGAGGACCGCATTAACGCGCCTTTGCCCCCGTCGAAGTATGCTGGACTATTCGTTTTTAGCCTCGAAACAAAAAACCAATGAGGCGAGACTAATTTACCGAGGTCCATACGCGTCTCCCGCCCGCTAAATAACCCCCGCCATATATCCTGTTGGCGTTGCGATCGCTCTCGGCGTTTTCGAGGCATTTGTTTTTTTTCTCAAAACGTTAACCATGTTTTTCCCCTTTGCGGGAATTGATTTCTCCGACACGTGCTCTGGAACCGTTAAACGACTATATGTATATTAACTTAAGGAAAAGAAAAGGTAGTGATGAGGGTAGCAACGAGGTGTTGAGGGAAGCCCAGCGGACATATATATATATATATATATATATATATATATATATATATATTTGTATATATATACATACACACAGAATAAAACCACACATTCCTATGTGGGGTTCTAATACACACACACACACATATATATATATATATATATATATATATTTATATATATATATATATATATATGTTTGTAATTTCGTCACGCCTCAACTATGCGCACCACCGACGGGATAGAATCAAGGACATTATATATATATATGTATGTGTGTGTGTGTGAGAGGAGAAAGAGAGAAGTAAAAATGTAAAAAAGATGAAAATAGCGAGATATCGGGGAGGTGCGGTTTAAATCGATGTATCGATATGACGGCGCCACGATATCCCGTCATTGCGCGGGGAAAAATGCGCTACGTCTTGGCGGCGGTGGAAGGCATACTTCCCAATCTTCCGATATTGCCTCCGTTAGGGAAATCCCTGCCGGAGCCAAAAGCAGCGAACTGTGAGTCAGCCGTGGATGTAATGCGGGGAGAAGAAGTATGGGGAAGTGAGGCGGAGACGGCGGAGATGGAGGTTTTGAAGTTAAAGGGGAAATACGGAGCGAGTCCTTATCTAAGGCGGGTTTTCCCAACGCAGTTTCCATCATGGGCGGCTGAATAAATGTGAGACCGATTTACAACGCGAGTATAAAAATTAAATCGCGGTCAGACTTGAAATGGTCGCGCACCGCGTTATCCGTATTTGTGCGACGTTAGGAAAGCTCCCATTCTACAGGAAGAAATGATTTTTTGCATAAGGTGTTAAATTAAAAACAGCTAATTTGGCCACCACATGGCTGTCTCCGTGCCTGTTATATTTATAAAAATTCCAAATAGGTTATACATGTGATAATTATTCTAAGAGACTGCGAGAAAAATTCAAAGAACTTACAAAGAACAGGCATAAGCCCATAGCTTCTGATATCGGATACGGTTACGAAGCTCCAACAATTAAGAATACTAGAGAGCCTGTGACGCTTCGCTGTCACATTAAGTTGATTTTGATTTAAAAACATAATTAATTTTACCAGACATATTTATTTGACAAAAGATGTAAACCTCTTTCTTTGTAAATGGAACAGAAGATTCTATTTATTATTAACTTGTATTAGGATTAAGGATAATTATAATTTAATTTTAATTTAATTTAATTTTTTTAATTTTACAAGTGATGTTATAAATAAAAATAACTGACCTTGCTAAGCTCTTTTAAAACTTCTTTCTTCGTAAATATTACAGAATAAATAGGCCAACCAGGCTCAACATAAAGACACAAATCAACATAAATATAAACAAACAAAATGACCTAATATCGTCAAGGAGGTCTATTTTAATCTTATACTGTTTAAAATGTTTTTTGCTTGGCTTAAAGAAATTAATGTAATTCATTTTTTAAACGATGCTACAATAACGAATAAAATGGTTGTGTAATACAAAGGGGAAAGGCTCACTGATTCTTTAAAAATGTTCGAAATCCATGTAAACAAACAAAATGACGTAATATCGTCAAGGGGCTCGCGAGTATACACCCAATATTACCACTCGCTCAAATGAGGTGGCCATGGTAACTGACAATTCTCATTGTTTAAAAGTCGCGTTTTTTCGTATTAAAAACGGACTTTCCGGGAAATTAGGAACGTAATTGAATTTTCTCGGTAACCAAAATGAACCTCTTTCTTTTTCCAACAGAACCGTTTAGGTTTCGACTTCGTATATTGTTTTTAACTAATTTTAAAATAAAATTTTATAATGCCCGAAACTGATTCCAATGCTTTTCTTAGGGAGTGCAGAGGTGTCGGAAAACCCCCCTTAAAAAGTAAAATATTTAACGTTTCCCGTTGAATTTAGTAGCGTTAAAGAACAAAAGATTTTCACATCTTTACAAATTATAGATGACGAAAATGGCCCAAACGGCGGCGGAGATATAAGGTTCACAAAAAGTTCGCCTACGACGATTACGGTAATATAATATAAAAAAACTAAGGTAGCGAAGCGTAAACAAAAGCGTTTACAAAAGTCGCCTATAGGTGGTGTGGTAGTGGTAGCTAAAAATACGGTTTTTAAAATATCTCTCAAATTCTCTCAAATCTCTCAAATTATATGGGGAAATGTTTCGAACAAAAATTGTAGATAATTACATTTCCTACAACTTTTATTCCAATAATTGATCAAGCATTGAAGAAAACATTTGAAAGAAACGGGTAAATGACAAGAGTAAACATCCACTTTCGGTTGACCGAATTGAACGAAAAACTAATCAGCTCTTTTCCCTTCAATAACAAGTGTCAAATATTGAATTTCGCGTTGATCTGATTAATAGTTTTCGAGTTAGAGCGCCCACAAATTTCCAATCACATACACCCAGACATCATCAAGAAAATAGTCGGAACGTGTTCAGGGGGGACCCCAAAACGTGTATTTATGTTGAAATCTCGAAGTCGATATTTTTCAGGAAAACAATACTTTCCCTTTAGGTAATACATATGGAGAAAGTAAAAACGCGGTTTTTTTCCACAGCGCTGCTTTCTCAAAAATGTTTATCCCGGCCATACTGAAGGAACTTATTATACAGGCGCGGGAGTTTAGTTCTGGATGATATATTTCCCGTCTCCGAATGAAAAGAAACTTGTACAAGATAATAATTTTCAAAACTGCATTGGCCGCATTTATTTATTGTAAAACTACGGATCGGATTTCAGGAAATTGTTATTATATAATTCGCGGTACATAATCGATGAAGCACCGCGAAAGTCTCCCTTGACTTTATAAAACAATTTTCTTGGTTTTTAATTTATTATAAAATAACATTTTCCGGCAAATTCATAGACTCGAATTACGTTGTGAAGATAAGTAAGGGAAAACAAACCCAGCTGCTTCGTCGAGCAAACAACATATCGTTAAAAACTCCCCCGGCTATATTTAATGGTAGATTAAATGTTGTTTCATGTGTTTACTAAGACGTTATATTTATAAGAATAACAGTATAATAGCCTAAGGCTAAACAAATGTAACTAATAAAATTAGTAAACATTGTTACGGGAGTACTTGTATAAGTAATTATCGTGAGTTGTATATTACTAAAGAAAGGAAGAAATATTGAACTTTAAACTTGAATTTTGAAATATTCAATTCTACAGTTTATAAAAATAGCTTTTAAAACACCTTGTTTGATTTTTCCTATATGATGTTATATTAGGATTAGAATTTAAAAAAAAAAAAATAACTGGAAAATTGCGTGTTATAATGCGGAGAAGTGAAAAGAGGCTCGATTTTCAGTCGAATTCCATATCTCCTGCCACAAGCAACTAAAATATTTCAATCAGAAAAGGATTACCGGTTAAATTACCCACAAAATTACCGGCAACAACGGTTTCACAAAATTTTCATAATTTGGAACCAAACTTTCAGAATTAATTTTTCGCATCCAATCACTGCCGTCGGAATCCCATTCCCGGCGATTCAATATATCAATACGTTCGGCAAGCATGTACGCCCCGACGCCATCTTGGGAATTTCGCACATATCGGAAACTTCGCAAAATCCCAGTCGTGTAGGTTTGTCTCCCTTCTATTGAATCGCACAGGTGGAAACTCCCTTTTTTGTTTGAATATTAACTTCTCGCAGATAATTCCACTGTGTCCCAATAAGAGTTTTGACCAAAGAAAAATGGATGACAGTTTTTGGGATAACCTTTACTTAAAAAAATTTCGAACGCGTTTTCGCTATACACTTTCGTTTCTTTGATTAGTGCACAATCGCTCAGGGAAAAGACAGTATGAAGGATACCTATAAATAGCTTGAAAAATGGAGCGGAACGAGTTTGTAAGCAATTAACGCGACAAAAATTGAAGGATCTTATATTCTGAACGGACATAATAGTACAGACAAATTATCGACACGCGGATAATTTCCGTCATGGTTTTAAACCATTGAGTAATTTTATTGTGTACTTGATTCCATTGCGACGGATTAATTATCTTTGAAAGCTGCCAAAAGCAGAAAAATGAAGGGGAACAAGAAGAAGGGAAAAGGTCAATGATGGAATGAATAACATAAGAACTGCCTACAAGCCCACTCTGGAATATCGAGTTCAGTCAGAAAATACGAATAATCGCACAATTAAGCACGCTTGCGGAACATTGCGTCTGATTTTCCCAAACCTTCTTACAGCTATTGGGGAATCGTAATTCATCAAGTTGAGTTCTACCATAATGCTCAACAAATCTCTACAAAATTATACTTTATAAACACCTTTTATCTAAACTTCGCTATAGCCAGATATTTGGACATCCGTACGCCTTTAAGCGATCTTTGGGTGTTTCTCTGTTCGATTCAATAAAGTGAAAATGCTATTATTAATAACTATAGTGGTAAAAATGTTGGGAAAATCGTCCGTGCGTCTGTGGTGCAAATTAGGCGTCTTCAGAGGTTCAGAGGTTCGACAGCCCCAAAATTATCATTGGAATTTACAGCTAAAATACGCATATGACATTCCATACCGTAAATTCCAGCTATATTACTAGCTCGACAGTTGATTTGTGGAATTAAATTTCAACTCGAAAATTTAAAGTGTCCATTTAAAAAAACGGTTGGAATAAAGAAAATAAAATTATATATATATATATATATATATATATATATATAAATTTTGATATAGTAGACTTGATTTAAAAAGTGAAAAAAAGAATTATGATTTACTATTGAGTAATACCTTTGTATAGATCATAGGGCTTTTTAAGTGTAAGAAAGCTAAAAGCCATATCACTTTTACAAAAGTAGGCCGGGCCTACTCTCCTCTTGAGGACGAATAAGTAGAACGTTCATCAGTAAAGGCCCGTTTACATGGGTAGGCCTAGACAGAACGACTTCGATCGTTCGACCCAGGTAGAAAGCACAAACTGCTCTGACGGTTCAACTTGAGTAGAATCGAGATTGCTAAACGAAATGGAGTCATATGCGTCACTTGGTGCAGGTGCGCACCTAATTTGTAGTGCTATAAAAATATGCGTTTTTTAAAACAAATGACGACCGTTTTAACGAATGATAGATCTACAATGATCGATAAGCGCGGCAAACGTGCTTAGCATCATGCTTTGCAGAACGGGCTAGAGCTCCAAGCTGATACCTTCAAGAACCCCGCACTTTAACTTCATTATCTTTTATTCATTCCTCAGATTACGCGTGTCTTTTATCCATGGCTCAGCCGCATCGCCCGCCTGTCTAGGTCGAGAATATTAACACGCTTGTGCCTTAAAGCACAGGGCCTAGGGGGCCATGCGCCACAAGGTAAAGGAAAGGGTTGCAGGCACGGAAACTTATTCTGTTCTTCTGCATAACAGCAATCATCATCATAACAAAAAAACAGGAGAAAAATTCAGCATAATTTGGGAG
The DNA here is from genome assembly GCA_028673005.1 of Tanypteryx hageni. NCBI lineage: Eukaryota > Metazoa > Arthropoda > Insecta > Odonata > Petaluridae > Tanypteryx > Tanypteryx hageni. The sequence continues at coordinate 94,485,769 of CM054114.1, read as the reverse complement.
TGGCCGAACTTTATTTGAATTTCTCGTATTCCCACAATAATTCCACCCTTAAACCCTTAAAGCCCTAACGGGACTTTTTAGTCGCACATCTTAAAAAGCGCATGAATATTAACCGAATGCAAAGAAGCTGACGGTTCTCAGATATTTCTTACAAGTAGTCTATAATCCCTCGTGGAGGTAGAAGCACATCGCACTCATTTAGCTGAAAACGTAAGGAAAATTTTTAGTACTCCAGCTCTTTGAAGAGACCATTACTACTAGGTGGTAACGAAGCCTTTTAATTGTTTTTAAGATTTATGTGAGATATATCTTAAATGTTTGTATTGTGACATATTTTAATTCAATTGTAAAGGTTTAAGGGTTATCTACTGAATTGGATGCATGAAAATTTCACGTAACTACTTAGTATCCCTACGGGGACTTCTGAGTCAAATCAAGATGGGATGTAACCAAATGACGTTTTTACTTATGAAAACATAATGCTGAACAGATATTTCAACATAACGTGGGTGAGGAGTTCTAACTTGACCAGGATATATTAGTTATTAAAAAAAAATTGCGAGGAAAATGGGAGACCCGGGTTCAATTCCCGCTCTATTTCAGAAATTTTCTCCATCTTCACCTCGCGTACCAACATACATTATCGCGCATCCAATAGAAATGACTACTTATCAACACCGGGAAACTTTCCTAATTACAAAACCAACTAAACATGCGAAAAAGTAAAGATGTTATTTTAGGACATGAACGCGCACAGAAACATAAGCTCACGCTGATACGCCATTTTGTCAACAAAAAAATCTCGCCTTCGTCAAAGGGACGAAAATTACTCACGCCGCCTCCTCCTTTTTGACGCAAGAGACAACTTTTCCGAAGCGAACGAGGTTGTTACCTTTGGCCGAATGATGATAATGATAAGAAGAAAAAGAAGACGCACTACGTTTTCACACCACTCCGGCGCCGAGAACCTAAACTCAAAGTGGGAATTAATTAGGGACGCGACGGAGGGAGGCGAAGCAAGACGGAAACGAATAAAGGACTATCCAGGAGAGATAGGGAGAGAAAAGCTTTCCATCTCTCTCTCTCTCTCTCGCATCTCTTTTTCAAGCACAGTCTGGTAAGGCCTTTGAGAGAGGGAACGACGCAACATTAATTATGACTCTAATGTTTGGAGAGAATGAGAGAGGGAGAGAGAGAATGAGAGATGGAGAGAGAGAATGGGACATGGAGAGAGAGAATGAGAGAGGGAAAGAGAGAATGAGAGAGAGAGAGATAGGACGGACTTTGACACGGGGATGAGAGTTCTGAGTTGCTACAAAAGTAGTGGTGGAGGTTTTCGGCAGAAGGCGCTAGCTTTTATGCGGGGGAAGGAGGTCGAAGGTCGCACCTCTCTTGGGCGTCGTTCCTTCTATCCACGTCGAAGCGCTGTGCGTTAAATGGACCAAATCCGACAGAAACTCAAACACATTTCCACTCGCGCAAGCATGCACGCTCTGCAGCTCTGCCGGAATCCAAGGCGTCTATTATGCTAGTCCATCGCCTTGGAATCGGTGTATAATAATTTGCTTATATCTCTGTGTCTGGAACGCTCTTCGAACTTTAATAACTCGAAGACTAAACAAACTTTTGTCCTGATTCCTTTTGCAATAGGTTTTATTTAGCAATAAAAATGAGAAAAAAAGAACAATTTGCCGTAAAATTTTCAAAACAATTTTCAGACCGATTTTCAAAATTTCCGTTATTTGGAAAAATATCGGCTTTTAAACAGGATGTTAACTTGCTGACCACACCACTGTTAAACTTCAAGATTCAATTGTTGCCACAACCCGCATACGTATAATATATACGAGTGCATAGATTGCCTTAAATTATCGTAGTATTTTTCGCGAAAATACGTAATCCTAATGGGACTGGGATTTAGTTTGTATTCTTTTGCTTATATAAACGACTATATAGATGAAGAGTAATAGAGAAGGGAATGTGTGGAGAGAGAATGGAAGGAAGGGATATAGAATGGAAAGTACATAGAGAGTAAGGGAGGTATAGAATTAGAAGAGGACGGAAGGAAAGAGATTAAGGAGACGGAGAAAAAGAAGGAGAGCTATGGATTGGGACTGGAGGGAATAAGGGGGGAGGTGAGAAAAAAGAGAGGCAGAGAGGGAGGGAGAGAGAGAGAGAGAGAAGGAAAGAGAGGAAGGTAGGGAGAGTGAGACAGCGAGAGGGAGGGAGGGAATATTACCATTTATTTATTTTTATCATTTAACATATCTTACAGATTTTTCATATCGAAATCAAATATGTTTGGAATATTTATATCATAATCCCGTCATATATGACGGGTAATTACGCTAGTCTAAAGATAACGAACTAAGTGACACACCCCTCCCTCCCCTCGTGCAAATGCGTTGGTTTTATCCAGACACGAACTTGATTATGCGCGGTTTGAAAAGGATGCGATGCCTTTATTCATCCGACACGTCTAAGACTTTAATTGCACACGATCCTGAAACGGGCGCACACCACATGTTACGCATGCATGTGACCTGAAAAATAACGCGTGGATGTTTCTACAAGATATTAAAGTTGCGCAACGCATCTTTTTTCCAGCATGGTTATGTTTTCTCTTTTCTTAATCCCCCAGGTAGCGCAAGCGCCTACTGTATGACTAGCGACGCGAGAAATAAAGAACTACGTAACCGTTAAAGAATCAGTGACTGGAATGGTCGACTAAGAGTTGATACCTAAAATATTTCATCGTTGTGTATCGCAAGAGTTATTTTTTAATATCGCCGCAGGAATGCAAGATTATGCAAAATCCTCATCTCTCTTTTCCAAGTAGAGCTAAAAAAGAGCTTCAATCCACAAAAGAAAATTAATTTCAGGATCATTTCCAGACAACTCTTTTGAGCACTACATTTATTTTTTGTTTTTGCAACATAAATACGGCATGGGACATGTCGTATGCAACATCTATTTATTATCTATGTATCTATTACTAATAGAATAGAATCTTGGTATCTCTGTATCTCGGTATCTCCCTCTGTATCTCCGTTTTTATGCGTTCTTTGCACGAAGTGAACGCATATAGGGGAGGACGTTTTCGTCCGTCCGTCCGCATGCTAAAACTCGGAAACCGCTGGACGTATAACGAGGAATTTTGCGTTTGGGATTTCTGCTGAAATTTATCGATCGATTTCAATTTTGGTAAAACTCTGACAACAATGATGACCACTTTACATGAAGACCTTCAATGTTCCTTTGTTTCAACTCGGGAACTGCTGGAAGTATTTTGATGAAATTTGGTATTGATGAGTTTTGCTGAAATTAATTGACCGATTCCAATTTTGGCTTAAATCGGAGTCCAATTACGACCACTTTACATGACCTAAATGTAGTTATTATTATTATTTCTATATACAATGCATGTGGGCGCCTAGCCCGGTGGCAAGGTTACAAAATTAACATATAAAACATATTTAAAACATATAAAAACATACTAAGAAGATTCAGTTTACAATTTTTCACATACCACATACAATATTCTATCCATATATTTTTCCTGTTAGGAGCTTTGAGTTCGAGCTCCTTCGTTAATTAATAAATTAATTTTCATTCGCATTTTAAAATTACTTAGAATCGTCGTATGAACATGCTAATAGAACCAAACAACTCCTTAATGATTAAAAATTAATATTCCTGCCGTCAATTTCAAAATACGCGTCGAAACCGACCATATATACGTTTTGAAGAAAACAATTTCGCGTTTACTGGGCTAAAAATCTTCCTTTGTCAAGGACAGTCGTATTGTTGCTCTTTGAACAAATTGAATACATCACTTAGAGGTTCACCACCTCCTGGCACTGTCAGTCTCACTAACGTCCAATTTTTGAACTACAAGTATGCAAAGACGAGTGTTATTATTACTTCTTAATAAATATCGTAATATTTATATAAGGTTAATGACTATTGTTTTCTTTGGAAAATAAATAAGGATTTAGTTATTTATTTTTCTATTTGGAATCAATTTTATACATTTTAAAGATACGAATAAATGATTCCAAAGAATGATTGGTTCGAAAATTGAATTTAAATAATCCTGTCGATATGACTTTTGGAAAATCGTAAAAAATCTCATTACGAATCCGTTATACGTCCTCTATATACGCCAAGATACACGAATAACAGCGAGATTTCCACCTTTCATTTTTTGACGTCTTCGGTCGCGGCTTTTATGCGTTTTCCGGAAAATAAGCGAAAAAAAAACTTCCGAGCAGAAGAGAAACATTCGCGCATTCCTTCCGTGCGCGAACGTAATGGCCGGCGAAATGCAACGAATTACAAAAATCGAATTCTTTCCTGAAAAAAAAACAAAGATACTGAAATCGTCGAGCAAACATATGAAAAGAACTGGGGCAACGCGGGTTCATAGGTATTATGGGTTAGAAAGGTCGAATTCCGGGAAAGCATCAAGAGGATCGAAGTCATTCGTGAGAATATCCATGAAAAAATGACTTACAGTCAGGCATGTCCTTCCGACGTCAAAGACCTAACATGTCTTTCATTTCGGCATGTAAAAATGAATACTCGAGTTTGGTGGTTTGGTTTTCGCGTAGACGCGTAGGAAAAAACTCATTGAAGTCAAAAATGTGTCAACACGGGTTTTCGAAAGAGAAGAAGGGAGGAAAAGGGGAAGGAAAGGTAACATATTGCAGAAAATAAACGAGGAGAAAAAAACGAAAGGGCTTTTGATAACGTAAAAATGTCAGAAAAAAATCACCGAAACAATTTGAAAAAAAAAAGAAAAACAATCCTTCTACGCTGTGGTGCATCAACAAGGTGAAGTTATCGCTGTCAGTGTTTATTTACAGCGGAATTCTGGAATGGAACGCGATGCAAGGAAGAAGGAAGCAGCAGGAAAGTAGGTCATAAAGTGAAAATAACAGAGATACGAAATCGACAAAATTTAATAATTGAATCACGACAAAATGAACGATTCGATTCAATGGAGGACAATCTTTCGATCTAATAATTTAATTTTTTCTGCACATACAATATAGAATATTTATTTTTTAGGCGTTCTTTAAATAAGTAAAAACCGAACGCCTTATTGTCGGGTCGTGTCCGTCCGTCCGCATGTTTCATCTCAGAAACTACTGGGCGTATGTTGATAAAATTTGGTACTTAGGACATACGTAGCGTAAGCATTTTGTCAGAAACGACTCCAATGCATTGAAATGATGGACAACGCAACATTTCAAATAGGAAGATGCTTCACGAGTACATTGAAAATATCTTTTCGTTTGCAAATTTTATTGGGCAGTTTAAAGCAAATTACTATATTGACAATGATTACACAAGCCAACAAAATTATTTTTTTTTTCTTGGTCCCGGAAAACTGAGAACTGATTTTGAATATATTTGATGTGTTGATTCCAAAAATACCTGGCTTTTTTTCGTAGCAGCTCTAGTTTTTGAGATACAGGCTAATTGATTTTCGTTTTAATAACAGACACAAATAATGAAATAATGGTATCTTTACAGGAAACGTGGTACCTAAAACTAGATTATATAATTAGGCAATTAGAGTTACTTGGTATTCCCGATGACCGTAAAACTTCGACCTTTTATACCTGCCTAACCCCCACTCCTCCATCACGAACTCATCCGCCCATATTACCTCGTGTCTAGCACTGCCGTACCCGGTTCAGTTTACGATTGTGTTTACGTAGTTGCAGTTGTGCTTTCAGTTTTTTTTTTGTTTTCGGCGTTCTTTAGTCATAAAACAGTTAATTAAAACCATGGCATCCACAAGCAGACGTAGCTGTGTGAATCACCCCGACGTTTTTTGTTACGTATGTGGCGAATACACTTTGAAAGAAAGCAGAAAACCTATTTCTGACTTTGTGAAACGGTGTTATCTTGCTTATTTCGGCGTCCACTTGGGAGACCAGGATAAAGCTTGGGCTCCACATTTGGTGTGTAAAACGTGCGTTGAACATTTGCGACAGTGGACAATTGGAAAGAGAAAGTGCCTAAAGTTTGGAGTACCAATGGTTTGGAGGGAACCGAGGAACCATTACGATGACTGCTATTTTTGTATCGTAAATATCAAAGGCATTAATCGGAACAATAGACACAAATGGACATATCCTGATCTTAATTCAGCAAAGAGACCGGTACCGCATTCCGACGAAATCCCCATTCCATCATTCAGCAGTCTGCCTAGACTCTCGGAAGATGAAACCGAACCATCAATGTCTGATGAAGGTGAATATGTGCGATCAGACAACGATAGCTATCGTGATCACTATAGTGATTTTGAAGCAGATTCAGACAAGCCCCAACGTTTCAATCAACAAAAACTGAACGATCTCAGTAGAGACCTGAACCTCTCCAAGGACTCTTCAGAATTACTTGCATCCAGATTAAAAGAAAAGAATCTGCTTAATCCGGGTACTAATATTACATTTTATCGTAAAAGAGAAAAGGATCTGCTGCCCTTTTTCTCTCAGGAAAATAACCTAGTATTCTGTAATGATATAAAAAGACTCTTAGAAGCAATGGGTTTATCAGAATACACACCAGACGAATGGCGTCTTTTTATTGATAGCTCAAAACGTAGTTTAAAATGTGTTCTTTTGAACAACCATAACAGATATGGCGCAATACCCATTGGTCATTCTTCCACCTTGAAAGAGGAATACGAGACAATATCACTAGTCCTGAAAAACATTAAGTATGAAGAACATCAGTGGGTGATTTGTGTCGATCTAATAATGGTAAACTTCCTCCTTGGACAGCAAAGTGGATACACAAAATATCCTTGTTTTTTATGTCTTTGGGACAGCAGAGCTAAGGATCAGCACTGGGTTAACAAAAATTGGCCCCTAAGAATCGTCATGGTTCCAGGAAAAGAAAACGTAATCAACGAACCTTTGGTTGCGAGAGAGAAAATCATATTTCCACCTTTGCATATCAAGTTGGGACTTATGAAGCAATTTGTGAAGGCGTTAAATCGAGATGGACTTTGCTTTGGGTACTTAATACGTACATTTCCTGGGATTAGCATGGAAAAACTGAAAGCAGGCATATTAGATGGCCCTCAGATAAGACAGCTTATAAAAGATCCACAATTTACCGCAGCAATGAACGAGATTGAATCTAATGATTGGTGCTCATTTGTTAAAGTAGTACAAAATTTTCTTGGCAATCATAAAGCAGAGAATTACACAGAATTAGTGGAAAATATACTTTCTAAATTTAATATTCTCGGTTGTAACATGAGCATAAAACTTCACTACCTCCACAACCACTTAGATCGATTCCCACAAAACCTAGGTGATTACAGTGAAGAACAGGGGGAAAGATTTCATCAGGACATTAAGACGATGGAAGAACGATATTAAGGAAGATGGGATACCCACATGATGGCCGACTACTGTTGGAGTCTGCAGCGAAACTGTCCTACTAAACTCCATGCTAGAAAATCGTATAAAAGAAAAATTTTAAGTGATAAGCCATGAATGTATATTTATCTACTTTGTGAATTAAATACCTTACTTTGTATTCTTTGTTTTTTAATGAGCCTTTGTCGCAAATACTAATACTTATAACCTGAAATGTACATGAGTTAAAAAAAGATGATTTTTTTCTAAAAGAGGTCAATATAGCGTACCTCAAAAACTAGATCTGATAGACTAAATCTGACAGTTGTTTTGGATTCTACACCCAAAAATTACCTAGAAACAGTTAAAAAATAGCAGGCACAAAATGTGTGTTGGGCTGGGTTATCATTAATTTCTTTCGATAATTATTTATTACAACTAAATATTTTCCCGTTGAAAATCAACGCAAGAGTTACATTCATTTCAATTCATCCAGAAAGTGAAGCGCTTGAAATTTATTGCAATCGAATACTCCGAGTGTTCGATAAGGTCATTGTAATTTTCTGTGGTGTTAAGTTATGGCCTCGATAATACCTTTCTTTTTTTCTTACGATCTTTCCCGTTTTTCTTCCCAATCGTTTTCCCGGTTATTTCCCCTAGCCTCGCGACTTGATCTGAAAGTTTTTATTTCGTTTCGTTTTTGCTTCAATTGAATTGTTTGGTCTTTTTCATAGAGCTTGATCTAAGAATGTCAGGCTAGTTTTATAAACAGTGTAGAATTCAATTCGTATGGATAGGTTAATATGAGAGCTAAAAATGGTAAAAATTTGGTTAGTTGCTGGGGAGTATGTAATTGGTTTCTACATCAGAACTTTGCTAATAACTCGGGGCGAATTTATGCTGGAAAGACAGAATTTACATGTTTACTTGGAGCTTTTGGAGCATATCACTTTCTCGACTGCGTGTTATTTATAGTAAAGTCCCATAGAGCCCTGCATTGTAGATACTCTACATAGGTACAGGGGAAATTCCATCAGAAGCGATTTTTTAAAAGGAAAAAGGCGATAAAAAACGACAATGCAACTCCATCTATACAATCGGACTTGTCTTCCGGAGAACCAATAGAGTACCAGCGATTTCTCTCGGGAAAATAGGAGAGAGGCCCACGCAGGCACCTGTCTTGTGACCCCAGGTCGTGGGAGAGACGTTATCTACGGAAGAGTGATTGGATGTCAGAATTAGAAGAAGTGGAAGTAATAAGGGAAGAGAGAGAAGATGAAAGAGTTTTAAAGGACGGAGTTAGGAGAAAGAGGGCTTCCGGAGGGAAAAGTGGGAAGGAAAATTGAAGGGTTTATTTTATGCGATATCCATCTGTCGTGTTGGATGGTCCGTGAAGGAACAGGTAGGCTCCGAAGGAACGTGACGAAAACATATGGACGAATAAATCGGGCTAAGATATCACAGATTGAATTTTAATACAGTTAAATTGACGAGCTATGTCACTTCAATATCCATAAAAATATTTGGGAAGCCATATATGAATTTCCGCCGCAAAACAGTCATCATCAGCGGTGATTCGCTGATTGAAGATTCTAATAAAAATAATATAGCAATAGAAAAAGTTTATTCATTTATAATTTATCATAATCTAATATCGGCGAATCACCCAACGGGTTTTCCTAGCCTTTCTATCATTATCGGAAAGACGGCCTGTGTCAATTTGATGCTAGCCATATGGCAAAATCAATAATTATCTGTTAAATAAAATTAAATATCACGTATGCGACATATTCCGGCAGTCACAATATTTGTGAAGTTAATACAAATAAAAAACACAAATAATTCAAAAGTTTATTTATATTCGGTACGTACCTAATAAAAATATATAGCATAGTGTGTAATAAAAAGCCATTATAACGACGGAATCAAAGTTTTATCTTGTCACATTTTCCCCCAAACTATAATAATATTCTCCTAGGGCAGTGGTTCCCTAAGTTTTTCATCCCGCGCACCCCATTCATGAAAATCCAAATTTCGCGGACTCCCTCTTAAAAATAAATATTTTTAAGGATCCTCTTCCATACCTGAATATCAGTGGCGTTACCGAGGGGGAGCTTACGTGATTAAACATTCCCCTTCAGGTATGACCATTAAAATATTTCAATTGTGCGTGTAAATTACACCCAAACAAAACAATGATTAAAAATTTCTCATTAAAATTTTGTCCTAGACCGCGTCCTAGAATTCAAGTTTAGGCATGTAAAATTATCATTTTGCTGTAATAATGTAATCGTTTGCTCGACAACTTACGTTTTACTACATAATCATAGCAAAAAATCGCGCAAAACTAATGACACCCACGGACACGTAAATGCGGCGATAATGCAATTGACGTTAAAGTTACAATTTCTCATTGTTAAAAAACCTGAAAATTCTAAGTTTGAGTCTAAAAACAATTTGTTGCTATTTTATCAGAGATTTGATTTCTTTCTTCGACAAAAATTAATGTTTTTTTACGCGTAGGAACGTGTCTCAATTTCATTGTTTATTTTAGGAAATCTTAAAACGAAATTTAAATATATTTTACCCTCAATTCTATGTTAAACAAATGTATGAATGAAATGCTTCTTGAATTGAACCGTTACTGCAGACATAAACTGTGCAATGAGATACGCTGTGTGAACGCCATTACGAATTTTTTCCGCGAACCCACGAACCCTCTCGTGAACCTCCTAGGGGTTTGCAAACCACAGTTTGGGAACCTATGTCCTAGAGCTTACTCTGTTTATATGATTATACAGTACTCAAAGATGGCTCAAAAAACTTTTGACTTAAACTGAAGGAAAATTAAAACTCCAGCCAAAAAACAAGTGGTATTAGCCCGATGCATTTCGCCCACTAAGTGGGCATTTTCCTTCGACAGCGACCAAAGTCGACTTTGGTCGCTGTCGAAGGAACGTCGCCCTTGAAAATGCCCACTTAGTGGGCGAAATGCATCGGGCTAATACCACTTGTTTTTGGCTGGAGTTTTAATTTTCCTTCATGATTATACAGTGTTCGGGTGAAGGTATAGAGTATAATAATAATTATAAACTTGGGAGTCCCAACTAATGAGTTCCTTTTTGAGCTGATGTTCTCCACAACTTCGAGAATAAAAAAAGATGTTTTCGGGAGAGAAGCTTGTTGAAAAGATGTCTCGTGTGACATGAGTTTGCGTGCAAATTGAAAACAGTCAAGTTAGTTAAACGAGGATATTCCGGAAGAGAGTAAAAAAATAACGGAAAATGGAAAGAATAACAGAAAGATTATTTAGCAGGTGGGAAAGAGAAACAAGTAAGTTATTTTTTTCCGAAAAGAAATCGAATTGCAAAAAAAGGAAGAAATAACGATTCTTTGTCGGAGGTTGATATCTAGCGGCACCCGGAAGTCTGACATAAAATCAGCAAGGTTTCATTTCCTAGAATTTCGCGATATTTAAGGTAAACAAAGCCGGAAGAGTCGAGGTAAGAAGAGCGCGGAATGAAATTCCGAGCAAGTCGGATTCTGAGACTTCGAAATTTGTTCGAGGAAACATCTGAACGTTCGTTTGTTTTCTAATCTTATCTTTTTCTTGAGTTAGCGTCGCGGCGAATAATTTGAAAAAGTTTTTGACGATTCCTTGTCGAGAACGCTCTGCGTCTGCGCGATAAACAAGTTTCCGAGAGGCTCGGCGAATTTCGACCACAACTTTATGTTAACGTCGTTCGGCGTCGTACGAGAATTTGGTGGCAGTAACTGGAAGGATTCGTGAATTTCGGTAACTTGGCCCAAGTTTTGCGAGCCAATTCCGTCCGAGACGGGAAATTTAATGGCAAAACGACAAAAATAAACACAGCTTTCCTATTTCCTATCCACGTTTTCTCTTTTTCGCGCGGATTATTCAATTTCATTTTCGCAGAAGCCGATTCAACATGGACACTTGTTTATTTTCATTTATATGTCCATGCAAACATGAATTTCAAATTTCATCCCTGTTTCATCAACTACTTTAGTATTTAATATGAGTATTTGTGGGTTAGTAATTTTTCATTTTTATAGGACTTGCGCCACCAAGCGGCGTTAATTATTGTAAATAAACATAGTAGGGTTAGAATTTAATCACAATAATCCAAATAACTGTCTAATGTCAAATAAGGTTAGACTTTTCTTAAATTCATGAAGAAGATTATTTACTTATTCTAAATTTTTGTAATTATATGGACAAATAACAAATGACAGATGTTGAAGTTTGTATCTAAGCTGTTGTGACGAGAGTTCCTGTGACTTGAAGTTAAGAAGTAGTATAATGGTGTATAGGAAATAGTATCAAAAAAGGTTATATTTTTGTATTAAGTAAACCCAATTTTTATTATGTAATTTGGGAATTATGCATTAAGTTGTGATGGAGACCCGCTGCCACCGGGACCAGCTCCCAATTGTAGCGTTTATATGAATAATTATAATATTTTAAAATGTCTTAGATTTATAAAAGTCAATAGGTTGACCTAATTAATCGACTCTTATAGTAGACCTCCAAATGGAATTATGTGACACGTTATCTAACGAGGAAGTGGCGCATCACTTATTCAGATCCGATAGAAATGAGTCATGTTGATGAGCACTGTTTCATACATTTTTATTAGATTTGCAATTCATACGCTGCATAGTTGTAACCTGAGCATACAGTCAAATCCCGATTTAGCGTCACCGTTTTCCATCACTGACATTGACGTTAAAACGAGGTTAGCGGTAAATCTAGGTATGCGGGGGTGGCATTATATAGGCAGGGCGCTAAATCGGGGTCTGACTGTATCAGGTGTCATGCCACAAGCCATATCGTTTAAATATGGGGCGAACACCATACGAATTTCTCCGTCTGCTCAAATATTAATGGAAAAAAATAGCATTGTTAATTGATCATATTAAAATTGCTCTCGTATAGCTAAAATTCATGAACAGATAAAAGTTTCTTTTTTTAACAGATAAATTTCATATGAAAATTAGATCCTATTGAGTAGCGCGAACGATATACTATATATTTTTTAAAGCCCAAGTCTAATTTCACTGCGGAAGTTAAACGAAATCAATTTTCTCTTTATCTGGAAGTTTTTTTAACGCCGCCGCTCGTGTTTGAGACGTCATTGGCACGAATTAAAGCGAAATCCATTGGAGTCAAGTAAACGAATCTTTGGAAGTTCCATTACAAATATACACCAAGGACTGAAATATAAATATAAAGGGCTGAAATTCTGATACTCGTACACATTTTAGAGATACATTTTTCTTCATTTTATCGTAAATTATGGAATTTTTAAAATTTAATTACATATATATATAATTAGTTAATTACAGGTAAAATTTATTCATGGCCTTTAGTCATGTAAATTAAACTGACAAAATTAAATAAAAAAAATTTGGTACACATAAGGTGCCGATTGTAAAACATTCATTTCTTAACCCGATTTAATAGAAATATATATATAAGCACAGATAGATATTTTCGACGAATGCTTGGAATTTTTTAAAACTATTAGTTCATATAGAAGAGCAAGTTAAATAAATACCTATTTAATCAACAAATCAGAGGCCATTAATTAATATTTTATTTTAAACAAACAGCTTCACTAAATTGCATGCGTTATCATGGAGTCTTAATGGACAAGCACATACGACCATGCCCTAGGCAGGATTCGAACCCGCGACCCTTTCCAAACATTCTAACCACCTCTATATTAAAACTTGCTGTTATTTAAATCAATTACAAAAGATAAAACATTGAGGATACCTATTATGCATTTAAAATTTTAATCATTCAAGCTTTTCGTAGTTAGAATAGTTATCACGCATCTTTTAACACGAAAAAAACATTATGCGATGTCTCCAATCCATTTTCGCATTTTCGGAAATCATTCGAGGTGAGTTTTGTAGATTGTCGCATCCGATATCTATAAATATGGCTGGCCTGTATCTCGGCGTTTACCGAAAGCTTTTTTTCCGATCGAGATATCCCCGTCGAAGTTTCGCTATCTTCAAAAAAGCATATATTTTTTTATTTTCTTTTTAACGGAGTCCATCGGCAAATTGGATTATTATTCAATATCGCCGGACGTCAGTGGAGGAGGAAAGAGGCTGTATCGAGAGCGGGAGCAAAAAGTGTTTTTCCAATTCAAAACGCTTATCTGTCATCTCTTGTTGGCTCGAAGTGGTCTCCAGCAGAATAACCTTTCCCAACCCGGCCAATCCGAAAATTTCTAAAAAAAGAAATTGGCCCGGAAAAGTTTTTCATCGCGTCCCCGCCGTCTCGATAACGATTTCTCCCACACCGAAATTTCGGGAGTGTAATTTGGGTCTAAATGCATCAACCTAACGGTGGTTGCTCGGCGACGGTTTACAAATTGTCGAGGTGGAAACCGTTGCCGGGGACGACGAGAGAAATGGCTTCCTTTCCCTAATTTTCATTCATCTCTCCATCATTTTGTGAGCTTCCAAACAACTTATTCCATCCTTAAATAATGAGCGGTATCGATGGATAAATATCTATATAAACACCAATATTAATTTATCTCTTTCTTATTATTGGTTTCTATCTCTACCTTTTAATTTGAATCCTGTTTTCCTCTTCGTGTTCCATCTGGATTCGCAAGGTTTCAGAATCTTTTTCATTTGTCGGTTTTTCGAATTTTAACCTCCTCACCTCTTTTATTATCGATCCTTTCTACATATAATTTCTAATTGCCCTCTCTCCCGAATGTTGATATCTTCTCATCTATTTCCTTATCAACTATATTAGTCTTTCATTTCACTGATTTCAAGACTGTGCTCTTATGATCATTGTTGTTGTCGCTAATGCTATCGTGTTCTCGGATTCATTATCTCTACCATAAATATTTTGTCTGAGCATTTATAATGCAACAACTACAGAACGTAGAAGCAAGATTAAGGTGCCATTTATCCGCAATAAAAAGGTTAGCAAAATGGGAGGGTTTTTAAAGTGATCTGAACTGCATTTTTTAATATATAAAATGTTTTTCCCTTTTAATTAATCGCTTTTAAATAACATGGGAATGAGCGTATTGTGGGATTAACAATCTACCTGACAAGCGTTATAAACAATTACTTAACATAATAGCCGTTGTCTGTAACGCTCATTTTCGTTAGTAATTTTTTTGTTCATAATTAATAGTATATAATAATAAATTTAAAAATAATAAAAATAAAACTCTATTATTATAAGAGCATAAACATTAGGAATATAAAAAATGGAATAATTAATTTTATTTACTTATAAACAATAGTTGTTTATAACTGTTGTTAGGGAAGACATTATTTAGCTTTAGACATTGTTTATTTTGAAGAGGTTTATAGTTAAAAGCCACAAAAAGTTATGTTAATCAAGATTATTTTTCTTATTTTGTTTGTAAATAACAATTTAGGAATGTAACATATGCTTATATTGTTTTCTTTTTAAAAAATGTTTGTAGAAAACTTTGTGATCGGTATCTGTTCATAAAATCTGTTATTGACATATAATTTGAAGTGGTATAAAGTTAAAGGCTACAAATAGGTATGTCAATCAAGATTATTTTTCCTCATTTTGTTTGTAAATATCAATTGAGGAATGTAATATACGTTAATATTGTTTTCTTCTTAAAACATGCTTATAGGAAAGTTTGTGAACAATATAATTTTGTAAAATCTGTTATTTTATATTGAAATTTTATTGAAAATGTTAAATTCTCTACGAGAATGCATTTCTTATAAACGATTAATTTATCTTAAAACCGCTATTAAAAATAAAGATTTCAACGGGAGAAAGTCGTGTGTTCCAAATATCAGATTCTTTATATTTACTCCCGTCATATTTGACGGGCAAATCTGCTAGCACCTAATATTAACTAAAACAATTAATGTAAATCTAATATAAACTAAAGTAGGGAAGAATGAAACACTAAGGTTATTCAAAGAAGGGCTAATTATTTGAAAAGGTAAGTAGAAGACAGATTTAATGTGCAATTTTAAGTGCTATCGTTCTCTAAAAACTTCTTATGTATTATGCATATTCTCTATACTTAATAGACAGCGAAATATGTTTTTCATTAACATTGAAAATGAATCAAGAGAAAGGTATCTCCGAAGGTAAAATAAGAAAACTTCTATAACAATTCTTTACATTAGACCAACATTTATAATCGTTAACTCTGCCCCCCTTGAACATCTTCTATATGTACGATTTGCTTTCCTTTCAACTGAACATTTGCATGCATTAATTAAGCCAATTATACTTATTAGGTACATTATAATAACACTTTCCATGTCATACCAACACTTTTTATTGCCAAATGCGCTTTCAAAGTCCGGGAAATCATTTTGTTTCGTAGGTTTGACTTTAAAATATTCACGTGACAAATTAGACTCACAAAATCAGCTTTTGCATGGCATAACCTACGGTTAAGCTAAATTTGACTAGAATATCTTCAAACGTGATTCCACCGGTTGCATCCCTAGAGCATGCAATTCCTGCTCAAGTTTTAAATGTTTTTTTTTTTTAGATTCACGACCACATAAAATCATGGGATTAACTTTGAAACAGAAAAAATTCTGCTATGACCGGGAATCGAACCCGGGTCTTCCACTTGCCGGGCGGATATTCTACCACTGAACTACCTTAGCAGATAATCTTTCCTGTTTCTGAACGCTGGCGTTTTTCTTAGTTGAGTCCGGGCTAGCCAAGCTAGTATCAACCATCCCCAACGGACGTCCTCCAAGAGAACGTCAAAGAAAACCCCTCCCTCTCAAATGGTGAGATTGCCAAAGCCAGAAATTGATGGAATAATAGAAACTATGCAGAAAGGCATAAGCTGTAATTTTGGGATAACTTTGAAACAGAGAAAATTCTGCTATGACCGGGAATCGAACATAAAATCATGCAGTTTCTTCCACTGGAACTTAATTTGAGTGAAATAACTATTTTTTAAAGTGATTCCATCTACTGTTTATTATGATTGTTTGATAACAAATCTGATGTGGCCACCACATGACTTTCTCCATATCTGTAATATTTCTAAAAATTCCAAATAGGGTACATAATAATAAATATTTGAAGAAACTGCGAAAAATTTTGGTTTGACAAAGATTAGAAATAAACTCAAACCATAGCCTTTTAATATTTGATATAGTCACAAAGCTACAACAATTAAGAAAAGAAAAAGTAGTGTTACTAAGACGTAACTAAGCGTCAATTGTTAACAATAGTCGGTAGGTGGCGTGGTGGTGTCAGCTAAAACTATGAGATATCACTTAAACAATGCATTATATGGAAGAATGTTTCAAACAAAGGTTGTGGAAAATAAAATTTCCTACAACCTTTATTCCAGTACATTTTGACATTTATGAAATATTAAAGTAAATATTTCAAAATAACGGATAAGTGACAAGAGTAAACACCCACTTCCAGTTGACCAAATTTTACCAAAAACGATTCTGTTCTTGTGATTTTTGTAAAAATGTAAAATATAAAATTTCGCGTTGACTTGATTAATAGTTTTTGAGTTAGAGCACCTACAAAAAGCTATCACACACACGCACGCACGCACCCACGCACGCACGCACACACAGACATCATCGAGAAAATGGTCAACACGTGTTCAGGGGCCTTAAAACGTGCATTTCCGTTGAAATCTCGAAGTCGATTTTTTTATGAACACAATAATACAATACAGTACTATATTACGTATGGAGAAAGTAAAAATACAGTCGCCACATTTGTCGATAAAGGATGCAGGAAAAATTTATTTATTTGGACAAAAGATGGGAAGAGAAGAATTGTTGAATACCATTAAGCCCAACAGTAAAAATTAACCTGGTTTCATTACTTGGTTTTATTCTCAGATCTTCCTCAATATTTTTTGTTTTGACTTACAAACCCGAGCGAGGCCGGGTAAACTAGTATCGTTACATAGTACTTATCATTTTGCTATCATACGTTCCGATGCAAATTGGCCCTTGTGCTGTTTTTCGAGCTTAATAACGAAACAACTTTAAAAGATTGCCGACGAGCAAAATAAGTGGAATTTAACATATCTCACATCATTCTCTCCATATTTGAAAGTCGACGCAAATGACGAAAAGAGCGAAAGTTGACAGAAAATCTCTCGAGGAAAAGAATACTATAGGAATATAATTGGCAAAAAATTAATTACAAACTACTCGAATAGTGTGACCATGTTAGTTAATTGAATAATAAATCAAGAATAAGTGTTTATTCAAATATTTCATCGATGAAAATGACGATTACATTGAGAGGACGATGTTGGTGCCTGTATGGAGATGCGAGATATAATGTTATCAACATGGATGATATAAAGTGAATAATCTGAGTCTACGTTCTGCGCAAAACTGCATCGATGCGCTGCAAGGCAAAACCTACGACAACTTATCGCGCTCAATAGATCGTAGCCCGGTATACCTGAAAAACCTATCCATGACGTCGACGGATTTGAATTAACTGCACGAACGGATGATAAGGAAATGAATCAGATTTCTCATAAATATCCTTAATTAACAATAAAAAAAATCTCCATTTCTTGTCTTGCCGTATCGTCAAATATTCTGTTGGTAGCACGTGCGTTGAAAAAAATGGCCAAACATTTTATGGGAGAGAGTAAGGTTTAACCAAACCGTCATTTCTATTAGAATTCCGGGATCAATTTCTGGTAAAAAAGACACTCGAGAAAATATATTAATCCAACCAAATGCTGCAGCATATATGATTGTTCGCCCATGATCGTATTCCCGGATAGATACCGTTTTCTTTTCGGTCATTATAGATTATCGTAACTTCGAACATTAGTATGGGATTATTTAGCAGAGCAATAATAGCTGATGACTACTAAAGTTGCAAGGTAAAATCTTACATTACCTTTGCTTCACATCCCGACAGTTCTTTAGTAGACTAAACAGTCAACTCACCTGAAAATAGAAAAGTTTCAAAAAATTAAAAGTTACATTCACATGATCTCTGAAAGACTATTTGATGTAAATTATCATTTGCTCATTTTATTTAAAATAGAAAAAATAACAATTTACACGGTAAATAACTTTAAAAATTCCATAAGCTTTAAACTTCCAAAAAATTTCATAGACTTTATTAAATCTGATCTATAATGGCAGAAGAATATTACAAGCTAAAGAGGGTAATACTAATTTCATCAAGAATCACAAATCAAATGAAATCTAATGAAATCGATTTACGTTAGTACTAATTTATATATTATACCGAAGATAAATTAAATTGGATTTACTATTTGATGTGCAAAACTTGAAATGTGAGTTCATAGTGCTAAGGATAAAAAACTCTTCTGCGTCATCAAATGAAAGAGCGACACGAGAAATACTCACATAGCGATCAAACAGTAAATATTAAACATATTAATTAAATAAATAATAGAGAAGATTACATATATGGTTGATTATAACAATACATAGCGATCAAACAGTAAATATTAAACATATTAATTAAATAAATAATAGAGAAGATTACATATATGGTTGATTGTAACAATACATAGCGATCAAACAGTAAATATTAAACATATTAATTAAATAAGTAATAGAGAAGATTACATATATGGTTGATTATAAAAAATATATTTTTTAAGAGGTGGCACTCAGAAATGGATAGGGAGTTTTTATAAATTTTAAAAAACATAACGCTTATTTCGGAAATCATTCACGTTGCGATATGAGTGTTGCATATTTATCATTAGCATTTAAAAAATATTTAGAATCATCGTAAGAGTTCAAAAATTGAGCCAAAGAGCGCTTAAAACAGGCATGTAAAACCGGCGGTCCGCGTGAGGTCCTTTCTGTGCCTTACTGCGGCCCGAATGCAAATTCATGTCTCTAAGTCCTCATATTGACGATATTTAAACGCTTTTTTGGAGTTTAAACTATACCTTGGTAACGATAAAGGTTACGAAGGTAATAAAAATAAATAGCTAAACCCATTATTCGTTGACAATGTTGTTACATGTAAGTGTTTTTGAATCAGATGTAGAGATTGAATTTGTTGAATATTAAAAAGATTTTCAGTACATATTCTGCGGAAGCTGAATAAGTTTTGGCGGGGGGTTATTTCTTTAATCTGAGTATTTATTGTTATACTTTCTTTCATTACAAATGAAATTTGTTTTCCAATCTCAATTTATTAAAATATGTGAGCCAAAATTAAAAAAAGATGAGAAAACCAACTCAAATCAATTTGGATTTGATCTATAATCTGTTCCAAATTTTCATCTGATATAAATATATTTCAGTCTCATTAATGATCGGAACATAATAAAAGCCTTTATTTTGAGTGTTTTGTTTTATTTATTGTCGTTTGTTGAAATTAGTTTTTCATTCAAAATTTATAGCATTACTAGGATAAGGTTTGATTTCGTTGGGGTTTATCAAATTATTTTCCTAAATTTTTGGCACACTTATTGTAATAATTGTGTGCAGAAAAATTGATTTCATAAATAAAAAACTATAAATATTAGGAAAAATTCAGGATATAATAATGAATTTGTTAAAAAATACAATTTGTATTAGAAATAATGAAATAACCATTTTTTTGGATTGAAATATAACGAATAATTATAAATGTTATAGAAAGTTAAGAGATGTTTGGTGACTCAAAGGTTTCGTGGCGTAATCTTGAACTAATAAATTAGTGTAGTACTTCTTTGCCAATGTAAATTTCACATACCGAAAACAATTTTTATTTTTAAAACATTCAATTAGACGAATTTTATATTTAGTTTCTCTTTTTTGTGAATCTATAGGGTGGTTTCATTGACTTTTGATAAAAAATTTATTTTGATTTAATACTTAATTCATGCATACCCGTCATATTTGACGGGCAACTTCAGTCGTACTCCATATGAAACGCATCTTCTGTCACTCTTGCGTCACAATTTTAAAACCCGTTTTTAGCTAACATCCCGACAAGGTAGAAGATTGAAATTGGTCAGAAATGTTTCAATGACGCAATAAAATTTATTGACGAAAAAAGCCCCGAAAAGAGTTCCGGATTCGACTCCAGAATATAGATTCTGTTTGCCGTAAGATAACACGTAAAATGCGACTTTTCGACGTGCAGGTTTTCATTCTTTTGCTAATTAAAATTAGAAAAATTGACCATCGAGCTTCGGACTGGGATCGTTTTAAAGATGAATGAATAATGTCTCGTATTCTTATAGTCAATGTTTTTCATACATTGAAAATCACTTAAATAACCTATCTTGGAACAAATTGCCTTTAAACCGTGAGCTCTCTTGGCAACCATGTTGTTTCCAACAATCGAGTTTCTATTGCTGTCTCAATCCTAATATACGTAAGAAAAAAGATATTATGATTTATCTCGAGAAAATTTAAAATTCATCTTGTGTCATTTTTAACAGGCAGAGATTCAGATTATACTAGAAACTCAATTATATCATTATTTCCAATTTATTCGAAATTCGTCATACTCTTTTAAATCAAAAAAATAGCTGAACAAAACTAAAATTTTATGATAGCGAATCTTTTCTATAGTTTATAACCATATATTTTTTCATATTTAAAATATTATATGCCTATAATATTATGCCACAAAGAAGTTCATAAATACATTCATAGATCAGACTACCAGTTAGGCTAACCAACGAGTTAACCAAGAGGTTTTATGTACCTATGTATTTTTGGTGTATATGTTTGAATATATATATTTACATAAATAAAAATGCACACGTACGTACATATCTATACTATATAGCTGCTTCTTACTTATGATATATCATGATCATTATTGTCAAATAGGAGGATACTAATTTTTGGAGTCGTTTTCACCCCATTTGTACAGTATAGTCTAATAATTTCTATCTCGGAAACTATAAGTCGTATATGCATGCTGTTGCAAACGTTTTTGTAGCAAAGATTGTCCTCTACCAGAATAAATTTTTTAATTGGTACATTACTGATCATATAAGTGTTAGGGAAAACAAAATAAGATTTTACGGAAGGTTAGTTACGTCATCACGCGAATGAGAATGAACCCTTAATGCATAGATGAGGAAAACAAGCAAACATTGCCCACCGCGCTTAAATAAACCAAGTGATATGAAATGCTTGCAGAATTCAAGCACCTTTTACTAGTATTATATAATATACACCTGCGCCGGCATAAATATACATACATACACGCATACATATATGTATATAAGCACATACACATTCATAGACACATAGTCGAAGTAATTTCGAGGATTGAAAATTTATTCCCCAGCATTAAAGAAAAGCTCTCTCCAACAAATCTTCCACCTCTTGTTCTATTCTCCTCCGTATTCGAAGCGAGCAGGCTCTCTCGGGATCTCGCGTTCGGACCAATTTCCTCCATGTCTTTATATCGGGAATCCTTCCTACCTCAACCACCTTCCCCACTCCCACTCCCCACTCTCTCCCACCCCCTCCGCTCCCCTCCCCCGCCATCACTCCATTGCATGTCTCACTTTATCTCTTCTCCTCAGACCGTACCCGTTTCCCCGCGCCAGCCTATTATTTTTTTTTCTCATTCCATTCCCGCGCTCCGAAGGTTCCATTCCAGGGAAAAACGAAATTTAAGATATTTCTCTCTTGCTCCTTTTGAAATAATAGCGCCCTTAAAAAAGAAATATCGGTTTTGCTCATCAAGTCGATTTCCGTAACGTTTCTCCGAAAGTAGGTACTCGTGTGAGCTACTTTTTTTTTAAGTCTCGTCCACTCTCTTTGTTCTATCAAAATTTTCTGCTTGTTTCCGCGTATGAAACTATGTTTTATCGTGAATATGAAAGATATTACTATTATTCACTACCTGTTAGTAGTTTAAGGTAGTTTATATTTCTTCTCCTACAGAATGCAATTGGTGAAAAAGATGTCTGTGGACGGTAATAGCTTGCACGGCGCAGTGATAACGTTCTCGAAAAAGACCTCTTTGGGCAAAACGCGCTAATTTGATGTTTCATGAAATGACAGGTTTTCGTAGAGACTTTTAGCTTTCTTATGCCTCATGCATACACAATAAATGCAGGTGATTTTTAAAGGTGACACGAAAAACTTTGTTCGATATGTAAATAAACGATTTGGAAATGTTAATAGGTAATAATGGCAATAATCTTTCCTGTAATAAATTGATTGCTATCTTTCAAAGTTTGTAATGCCCGCAACCAAATTTCGCTTCAAGACTGAGGTGTCGCAAAATTCTAGTTATCTTCGAAATGATGCCGCGCTTAAGAATATGTACTTTGGGTACCTCTCTGCCTTAGAAGAAGTGCCATATCCTCGTCTTGCCATGTCAAGCTATTCTTTTATGGGTTAGACAGAAAACGTATTATTTTCACGGACGAGACGAATAATACTTTTAAAGTTCAGTTTGCTGTGATGCGAAGTAACAAAGCATGCGTGGTTGCATATAAATTGATAGAAATTTTGAAAGAGAGACGGAGAAAAATTCTGATCCAATCCAATCCGTGAGGTTATGGGGTCTGAAGGACCTAGCGCTTTAAGTCTCCGTGAGTATGCCTCACTATTCCGGCAGCAGAAGCAGTGCGATAATGGGTACTTAATTGCTAAATTTATACTAAAAACAGAGTTGCCCGATGGCAAAAGAAAACATTTTACATCAATAATGGTTACTACTGCATAGTTCCTTACAAACTAGGAAATATATAAACAATAAGTAAGAAAAGAAATACTATAAACTAAAGAAAAGGGTGGATTAATTACATGGGTTTTATTGTATTTTTTATTTTATTTTTTATTTTAAAGCCATTATATTTATATATTTTATATATATACCATATGAGGTATATATATATATATATATATATATATATATATATATATATATATATATATATATATATATATGATTATTATACTTTATATATACTTTTTTGTTTATTTTTTATAATTTTATATATTTTTCTTTGGTATTCTTTCTGTATTTATATTATTATTTTTTTTCCGTAAATTAATCACTTAGCACACCAACAGGTAGTAAAATACAATAATTCAGATATAATGCGATATAATATTACATCAGGAGACTAACAGTACAAATAGAGAAGTGTAATATTTGAAAAACCATGTAGAATACAACAATATTAAAGCTAGTTAACGTAATTATCTAATACTAAAAATAATACGGATTTAGTGGAATATGCTGTAGAGTTGCGGAAAGGCTGGAGAAGAGCAGGGCGAATACACCAAAGAGCCCTTTTAATAACAATATCTACAGTGAATGGCCAAGAATGTACAAGACGCAGGATCGAAACATAATAAAGGCGAGTGAGATATACAAAAGCGAAACATTATGCAACGAAAAAAGCAAAATTGCGTCCTGATTGGTCGAAGTCTTGAGGCTCTTTTCATGGCCATAAAACAAATGCATCTCGAATCGTAATCGTACGTAACAAGTTCGGAAAATGAATAGAGGAGCAAGAGAGTTACTGAGCTGATGGCAGTGGCTATTTCGCCATGAAGGGGAGGTGGTACGAGGAGATACAAATGAAAAGATAACGTAGAATTAATTAGAAAATTTTAAAAGTTCAGTTAATAGGAAGATAAGGCGTTCATGGCTAGTTTTTAAAGATCAAAAAGTCGAAAGGATATAATTAAACCACAGGATGTCATCGGTGGCGTCGGACGAGGAAGAAACGGGGGTCCGGCTGGGAATAGGAGGAAAGGGCTGAAAATGAGGAGGCAGCGTATAGGGTTGGAAGTAGGCAAAAATGCTGATTTGACGAAGGTTGCGGAAGAGGTGCAAACGAAAAAAATCGGGAGGTATTTCCGGGGGGAGTAGCATTAGGAGAATTTAAACGAGAAAAATGGTTGCGAACATAGGTAGTTTTAGCCTCGCGGTAAACAGGGCATCCAAGGAAATTGGCCGCGTGGCCACCGCCGCAGTTGGAGCACTTACGGGAAAGCGGAGATTCGGAGGTGGAAGGAAAAGACGTTCTTTCATGAGATCCGCCGCAATAGACATTTTTCCGGAAGGTTGCAATGAGTACGAGCAGAGGCGTAACCGGAAGATATGGAAGTTTAGGGAAACGCCTTGTTTACGTAGGATATGATTTTTGCTACATTTTCTTAAAGAATATTAGCGTTTTTATTAGCAATAATTTAATATTTGAGTATTAAATTAATATTTATTTATGGAAAAATAAACTTTTGGCATTTTTGTGGGAACGTGTGGCGCCTTTTGCAAGCGGCACCTATGGCAAATGCCGCCTTCGCCGTACCCTAGTTACGGCACTGATTACGAGTATGGCCTAATTGCTGGCAGCGACGACAATGAGGGGAGGACAAGGGTCGCTTATAAACTGAGATGCGCGCGGGAATGCTCCACACGCCAGTGAATGAGAGAAATTCTGAAGTGACTCCGACACCTGTCTAACCATTGCCAGGCGGATGCTTTGACCCAGTGATTTTCGGCCAGTGGGACGCGTAGGTCGGCTTTCAGGGGACGAGTAGTTTCGCAGATAATCATTATAAAACTTTTTCTCAACAAGATTAATGCAATAATCCATGCCGTCACGAATTTTTCAATCAAATAATATAATATGTACTAAAATTTATTTGACGTAAAAATTCAATCATTGGAAAAGGTTGGATTTTGTTTTTATCAACGCGTGTTTTTTTACAAAATGATCGGTGAGACGTAAGGTGCTAAAGTCTGGAAACCGCTGCTTTAACCAGATAATCTGTCGTGGCAGCGTGGTTCACAGTTCAAAAATTAGTGCACATCTATTGAGAAAGGACCGAGTAGCGAACATTAACTTCATCAACAACCAGGTAGAAGACTTGGGTACAATTCCCGGTTAACGTTCAGAATTTGTCTTCTACTCTACTTCGCTTTGTTAAGCAATCACCGAGAATAAATATATCTGTTATAAAACCGGAAATGTATATACTAACTAGGGTACTTTGGAACTTTCACTCTGGAATGGAAAATTCCAGATATTCAAATACTAAATCCGCGATGATAGATGATCGTTCAAACTATCCTTTGGAAGAATGAGTATTAGCGGTTCAATTCCTACATCTCCTGGCATATTTTTTTACTTACTGATCATATAAAATTTTCAAATAATCGGGGGCGCCAGTGTCGAAAATCTATTACTTTTAGCACCAGGCAGGTAGAAAGCCAAAGAACGAAAGAGGAAATTACTCAAAAAATAAATCCGATTTAATTCGCGATGCGGAGGGAGAGAGAGAGAGGAGAGAGAGAGAGAGAGAGAGAGAGAGAGAGAGGTCGGCTAAGCCAATATCACGTGCGAGGTCGCACTCCTGAATAAATTTCTCCAGTGTCGTATTGATAATCCGAATTCGATGCGTTTCATATATACCACCGATCCGATATATATATATATATATATATATATATATATACTACCTTTACTTTTCCTTAAGTTAAAATATATATATATATATATCGGATCAATTTCCCGTTTGAGGGCAGTGGAATGATGATAATAAGAACTCGACCTATCGCATAACTCCAACGGCATTAAGGTCGCCTATTTTTCATCCTCCCTGGGAAGTTGAAAGGGAGGAAATTTTGCACTGAAATTTACTCCACCATAGTCGACTCATGTATATTGGTTTTGTTCTTTCTGTAAAATAAAAGGTTTTTTTTACCCTCTTCTCCGATTAAATCGTTTAATTAACAGAAACATGATGCGATGTATTTAAAAGTCGTTCATTATCGTTTCGTGATTTTTACTGCATTTTTAAAATTTGTTAGAGAGTTATCATATTACCAATTATTAACTTAACTATCGCAATTTCCTCTCAGACGATGGCGGCTTTCATTGATCAACAGTAAAACTGACAGATTTCCTTTTTACTTGAAGTTGTTATAAAATAATTTTAAAATACACCTTAAATGTTAACAAAACGTACTTATAATTTAAGTGACCATTAATAAGCTTAAAATTATATAAAAATTTGCCATCTTAATATCAAAAGGAAAATATTCACACTTATGACGTCCGGCCATTTTGTTTCCGCACTTTTGACGCTCAGCCTTATTGCTTCTCCCTTTTGACGTGTAACCGTTTCGATTATTGATGATTTACATTTCTAGACAATTTTATTTGCAGGTTTATTAAATTAGTAGCGTCCTTTGTTGTGTTACTGGTTGCATTCTCCGTCAGGGTCGCATATTAAAAAAACCGAGGGCAGAGAGAATTTACACTATCACAAAATATTGGGCTATTGTTCAGGCAAAAAATAAAAATCTGATATGTAACGGAACGATAATTGAATTTAGTTCATAAAGCCCCTTGTAGTTAAATATGCGCTGTATATTCATGAAATTATTTTTTTTGAAGTTTTACCCGTGTATTTTGTAATTTCCTTAATGGGATCTACTCCTTACTGTTATCCTTTTATGAAAATTTTAAGATTTTTAACACCTATCCGCTAGCTCCGTGCGTTGTTGTATCCTCTATGTTATCTATTTTTACATGACTTGCTGAAGACTTGCTTCAATTTTCCTCAAGGGTATTTATCTCAATAAAGTCTCGCGCTCGCTATTAAAAGTAGGTTTATATCCTCAAAGTTCCCCTTAATTTCCATATCGGTGACTCCGTATCGAAACAGCACTGGTTTATAACCCAAGTAATAGGAAACGAGAACGCACCTTAGTATGCAATTCAACGTGAGTTTTAAGAGTCACGGAAATCTTGCTTTAGAGGTCCCATTACCAAGTTTTGAAATAAGATTTTTGAAGCGCTGAGAGACTTAACTTCGTAAATTTTATGTCATTTTTCCAAATCAAAAAGTAAAGTAAAAAACAAACGATACGCATTCTTCGAATAATTATAGATTTTTTGTACCGAAATTATTGCTCACAAAACCTAAGTTTAATCTTCAATCCTATACAGATGCCGGTGAAACTTAGATATAAAAATTATATTTAAAAATAACCTTCGAAAACCATAAGTTTTCGCACTAGATGAAACGTACCTATATCATTGGATGTATAGGTTTAAGCCACACAACCATTATGAGAATTCTATTAACACATCTATCAACAAAGTACATTTTTGTCATTTTGTCATGCGATAAATAAAACTTGGTAAAATAAAAAAAAACTAAAATATTTTTATGATATACTTTTTTAGTTGGAACGGTAATTTATTTTCGAAGGCAACTGGAGATTTCCGTTCAGCATTCAGAAAGTTCTTGAAGGCGGCTATCTAAATCAGTGACATGATTCAAGCATCCATGCTAATATAAAAAGTCGTTTGAATAGAAAAATAACGCATCGTAAGCCTAACGTTCGATGCACCATAATTTCGTAGCCGTCGAGTAGTTCTACGTTTATAAACGAACGAAGAACCTCTCGTTATGTTTCCGTCATTCTAACTTAACTAGCCAATTACGAGACCTATTACGAAATCTATTTCCATCCGAGAATGTTCGCGACGAAAAATAAAGAAAATAAACTCAAACGAGATTTCCAAACTTTGACTAATTACTTGCCTCCCACATCCTCTGTCCCTCCCTTTCCTCCCGTCCCTTCTCACCCCCTTCTATTCTCCCCTACTCTCTCCTCCCTTCTCTCTCTCCCCTTCTTCCCCTCACCATATTTAAATGAAAGAATGGGAACGTTCATTTTCTTTCAAACCCTTTCCTCTCTAGATTCATTTAAAACGAAGGCTAGCTAGCGTCGAAGGAATTTGAGAAGCAAACTACTCGCCAATTGCGTTATTTTTTTCATTATTATTTCAAAAGGGTTTCTAATTAGGACTTTTCTTTTTATACGGCGATAAAAGAAAGATCGACAAATGTGATCTTCAATTTTTTTGGAGCGCAGCAAGAGTAAAAAAATAATAACCATCCCTCCTATAATTTTATTTATCAAGTGCGCGGTTTCTCCTCACGTCTTCCTTTCTTAACCCGGAGAGGTCTTTAAAAAAAGGCATGTTCGGGGCGATGCAAAGTGCAGCGGAGTAAGAGACAAGAGAGAAGAGGTTAGTGAATAAGGATTTAAAAAAAGAGACGGAGGATAGAAAGAGGATAAAGATAAACTTCCATTACGCTAAACGTGTTTTCTTTTTTTCTTCACTCACGGAATGAAGAGAAAGAGGGCGCTGCGGAAGGGAAGGATGGCGCGTTTAATGGGAAAAGTAAAGAAACGAAGACGCCTTGCATTTCCTTGGTGCAGCGCGGCGTCAAAAGGAAGCAGACGGAGACGAGGGAGGGAGAGCCATCTAGGCGGCGTTATACATCACTAAAAAGGAGTACCTTTTTTTAAGGTAAGCAAATTACGTAGGATCGAAGCAAAGATGGAAGAGGAGGAAGGAAGCGAGAGAAAGTAGGAGAAAAGAAGGCCAGAAGATTTCGGAATGCACGATTCCATATTAGAAAAAATATATATATTATATATGTTACAAAAATACTCAAAAGATGGAGGATTCAACGTTTTTATTATAGCATTGTAGTAAAAAACGTGTTTTGAAACTTACAGAAATGTTAATTAGTTTTCTGTGTTCTTACATAATGAAATATATCGGTAAACCATTTTATTTATACAAGCGGTTCCCAAAGTAAAGGTCGCGACCGCAGGGTGTTCCTAAAACTTTTCAGGGGAGGGGTCACGAAGACGGAACAATATATACGTAATAGTTTCAATATTTTAAGTTTCTCAATTTAATTGCACATTTTATATCGTTTTTGATATGAACAAAAATCCTGATCATCTTTAAATATAATATTCACATTTATTTATTGGTTGGTGGATGGGGTAAAGGGGATCGCAAGAAGGTTGCCTGCCATAATGGGTGGTTGCTACAAGATCGGTTGCCGCAAGAGAGGGTCGCAGCATAAAGTTTGCGAACTGCTGATTTATACCATAAATAATAATTGCACTTGAATCTTTCTTGGGTTCCATAAAGCAGCGAAAGACGCCATTCGATGTTTCACTATAAGCCGGAGAAGAATGTAACGAAAGATGTAATATTTACCAGTAAAATTCTTCAGCAGTAGTAAATAGAAAGGGCTATATTTTTTTGCTCATCAGTAACTTAAATTCAGCCAGACGATATTAATTATGGCAGGTAAATGTCCGGAGCAAAAAGCTGAGCTATGCGACCAAGAACTAACTAGAATTTAATGCTGCGGGGTTTTGAACGTTGAAAAAGGCTCGTTTAATCCTTAATCGAATCAAATTGACCCAAAAATAAGGCTGAATATTTAATTGAGCCTTCTAAGAAGCAGTACAGCCATTAATTCGGATAAATAGAACGTTCGTTACGAATCAGGCTCAACGCCAGATGGCAACCATCCAAAAGCAGGAAACGGCAGAAAAACAAACAGGGACTACCGTAGTACAGGGCCTCAACCTAGTCAGGAGCAAGCCATAAGGCTTCCAATGACTTCAAACGTTCGAATTTTCGGTTTTCCTTCTCGGCTTAAGATGTGACACCCCCTCCACCTATGATAAAAAAACCTAGACTAGAGATCTGAAACACAAATTCAAAGTTGACCAAATAGACAATTCTGACCTATAATGGGCCTACTGCATATTACTTTAAATCAGGGGTCCCCAAACTTTTTGAGAGGAGGGCCACACAGGAATGTTGAAAAAAAAACCGTTTTAAAATTTAAAATACTTTATTCTATAATTACCTAAGCATACATGCGTATGTAATTTTAATGTGAATAATGCGCCTGCTTTTAAATTGTAAACACTGATTTTATGATGCTTAATAAAATTTCCGCGGGCCGGACAAAACCCTTTCGCGGGCCGTAGTTCGGGGACGCCTGCTTTAAATGGTCACGAGCCAAATTAAATTTCTTAAAGAGATTCATTAGATTCTGTAATACTTGAATATACGGTTAGCGAGAAAGATGAATAAATACGGCAAACCCTTTCCCAACTTGGTTTTTCCTAACGCGGATTTCGTTACATGCTTCTTATTTGCGACACTTATTTAATCAGCTCGTGTAGAATTTAATTATACTCGGTTTTTAATTGGGCAAGCGCTGAATTTCACGTACGCTTTTGGCGTAAAAAAGCTAGTGGCCTTAAACGAATGGGTAATTTGTTTCTTGACGTATTGAATATTATATATATTTTACTTTCTCTACCCAATAATGGTTTGGGAAGCGACTGGAATCGCCGCGAAGAATTGGCGCATGATTTTGTACCTATCACAAGGTGTAAATGGTGAAGTGTATACTAAAAAGGATGTCCGGAAAATCGCGCCTAGTAGCTCCACCATGAGATTCCTGGGTAAAATTTGAGACGAAAATACTATTGAGTAAAACTTCCCCAAACATATTTCGCCAGGAAAATGCGTTCAAAGTTGAACAATGTAGCAACAGTGTCCGAGAAAGAGGTTCGCGTCTCTTGCTTCAGTTCCTTTAGATAACGTTTTGCTTGCTTTAATTTTTTATTTAATTATTTTTATCCTGGCCGATGTGAAAAGAAAAGCACATCGCATCATAAATCTAATTCAGTATAGTAGTGCAGTAAATTACAACAACTGTTCAAAGTGTCCCCCATTGGCATTAACGCATGCCTCTGCACGCCGAAACATTTCTGCCTGAACACTCTGCAACATGTCGTCACGCCTGCATGGAGAAGTGCTATCAGATAAGAAGTGTACTTCACTTGCTCCCCATTCTGCATCACCGAATTTAGGTGACTTCACCCATTACTGCAATCCTATTTCTTAGTCATATTAGTGTCAATGATGAAATAGCAGTAGTAGCTAATAAATAATTTAACTCGTCATAAAATGAAATCAACGCGTGTGAAAAAATCAATATATTAATTACTGTGTATCTTGTATCTTATGCATCTTTGGGAAATCTTAAAGACTTTAATTTAACAAGAAATTATCGAGCTCGTCTTATGGCAGAAAAAATTCAAGAACGTACACATAAAAAATACTTCTCTCGAGTATATTCAATAACCAAAACAAGGTTATGAAAAAAGGCAGATGCGCAATTCGGCTATAAAAGAGCCGTATTCAGTGGTAATTCACCGAAACGGATGCTTTTAAAAACCTATTTTCGGTGAATTACCAATGAAGACGGCTGCTTTG
Source organism: Tanypteryx hageni (assembly GCA_028673005.1). Classification (NCBI taxonomy): domain Eukaryota; kingdom Metazoa; phylum Arthropoda; class Insecta; order Odonata; family Petaluridae; genus Tanypteryx; species Tanypteryx hageni. Next base: position 94,454,247 of record CM054114.1, on the reverse strand, counting down.
TAGTAAAATGCGCATCTGGATTTTTCATAATCTTGTTGTGGCTATTGGAGATATGTATTTTTATATGTATTTTATATGTATTTTTTAAGCCCTCGTTCTTGAGCTTTCTTTAATTATAACAATAATTTTATTGCGAAAAAAATATCAAATAGTTCAAAATTATTATTATTAGTAGCAGTACAATTTAATTGGTGCTGTTTACGACAGTATAATTTTGTCAGGTCAAAAAATTTTCGTTTATTATATTTAATGTTTGCTTGGAATTGTTTTTATACATATGTGTGTATTTGAGCCAATGCTTCTTTGTAGTTCTGAAGATGCTGAAATCCTATGGAATTTTTTTTTTAAGATTATGCTCTTCAGCATTTTTAAGTAAGACGACAAGGTGCGGGATATTGAAGAGATCATGGGGAGTGAATTTATACATAAATTTATACATTTATATATAAAAAAGAGGCGAACATAAGATGGAATCCTTTTATCAACCCCTTCAGACCCGGTGTACCTTACATTGTACATTAATTTTGAGCTTATTTTTCAGAAGGTCTTTCACATTATATTTTATAAAAACTTGCTGAGCACTTAGTGTGACGCCTAATTTATCCAGTATTGGTACTTTTACAGCCATCTATTGCAGACTAGTTGAAGTTAAATGAAATTAAATACAACATGGCAAGAACAGAAATGAATTGCTTCAGGTAAGTCATAATTCCTTTTTAGGCGCGTTTCGCTTCCAGCATAAGCGCCTATTAACGTCGGTTTGTCTATTCGTCCGCATGTTCGTTCTCGGCTTCTACGGAACGGATTTTTATGAAATTTGATATTAAGGACTCACAATCGAACAAAATAAGAAAATCACACAAATAAATTACGTAAGCTAATCAGGGGAACCACTTGACTGGTGATAAAAATGAACTCTCCGTTATAACTCGTAAATGTTTGGTCAAATTAAAATAGTTTTCAAATAAACTTGTAGAACCTGTAAAGTAGAGTATTTCTTGTCCTATACATTTTGATCGCAGAAGTAGCCGTTATCAAGAAAATTGAACAAGAAAGTCGTAATTCGCTTTGAACTTGGAAAAATTCATGCATAGCTACCTAATTGTTGTCAGCGCAAATAATCTTATTGGTTGCTGAATTAAATAAGATACGCTATAATTACAAAATACATTTAATTCCTTACGCTTGCGTGACAGATTTTGTAAGCGGAAGGAAATGGATTCTCTACGGCGAAGAAAAGAACATAAACGTAAATATTACAATTACTGAACTCAAGTGAGGTATATTTTAAGTAATTTTCGATTGTTCGGTCGATTAAAACTGATTAGAAAATAAATCACTAAATATAAATTGAAATTTTCCTGGAATCATTTCTGATATATTGTTTTGCAGTATTTAGTCATTAAAATTAAGTAATATGTTTATTGATGCACCAACTAACGGGGGAGAAGAGATTTTTAATACTTAGACGAAGATACAATTGGGTCTTGGTGTTTTGCTGTTTTATGGTGTGTGTTCGGTCAAATTATATCGCATAGTTTCAAATACTCCGTCGCACGAAATGCGCCTATTTGTGGTACACTGTACACTTTCCTAATTTGTTGCTTTTCTCGTCGAAACATCATGCTTTAATATTTTTTCTTTGAATATAGGCAAAGAAACGTTTCTATTTCATAAATAAAATCATTTTGTGCTCTTTTGGTTGATTTTTGATGCTGTAACACGTTACAATTTGCATTTCAAAACTTCCTTAAAATAAAGATTATTTTTCAACTTTTTTAAAAATTTCTTTTGCTTCCAAATAGCATAATTTCACTGAAATGTTTTTCCCGAAGAAAAAATTCAGGTCTGAAGGGAGAAAAAAAAAGAAAACCTCAATTTTAGTAATTTTTCTCCGGTATATCCGTAATTCACTAGCAAGTAAAACTTTAGTCTTTTGAAGAAAACCACCTTTTCTGAATAACTTATATACAGGTGATTACCATAAAACAAATATAGCAATATCTCGTCGAAACATACAACTTAAATATTATAGTTATTAAATGCATGCATAAAATTTTATACAAGTTTTTTAAAATTAAAATAATTATTTATTCAACTCATCGACAGTTTCTTGAGAATAAGTCTCTTTAGATTGCCCAATAGACTCAACTACTCTAATCTATCAAAATTAAATTAGAAACAATCTTAAATTGTTTCTTAGTTTCTCTATTGACTAACAATTATTTCAACTCAGAATTCAGTTCTTTCTATGAATTGAGTAGGCCAATATGAGGATAGTCGTGGAATTGTTAGATGCTGTTTCGGAATGGTTAATTATTTCAAAACGAAACAACGTCACAGTTTTCGCATGCAAAGGCGCAACTTTGGGTAAACGAATCACGAGAGAAAAAAATACCTAGCAACATTTGTTTCTCATTTCCTCCCAATTTCTTTTTGGGTCGCAGAGCACGCCAATGGAAATGATTGACATATTGACATTACATCATTGTTTCGACAACAGCCGGCGCTGAAAAATGCAACCAGGCCATGACGTAATCAAATCACTCTCGACTCGATCGGAGCGCCGCCACCCTCCTCTCCATTATATCCCGATATCAGCTTCGCCCTCACCCCACCAGGCCGCGCCCCCATCCATCCGACACGCCCGTCTCTACTTCTCCGTCTCTAGCCTCCTTACATCCTTCTTGCCCACCACGATCTAGTCTCATGCGTCAATATTACCCATGCCCAAGCTGTTCTACAACCGTGCATAGGGCCTACTCCACCCATCATGAGTTTGTGCCGATTCTTGATGTCTGTCCCACTACGCTATGCTCTCGCGACCTCTCTCCCCGATATTTTTCCTCCCACTCCAACTCATCCATTCATCGGTTCTCTATTATTCTCTATCAATACCCTTATTCTGCCTTATGGCGTTACTATTCTTGTTACCTCCGTATTCTCCTCATGTTTTTATGAGATACACTTTTGTTCGTCTGTGCGTCCGTTTATAGACGTATTTCATTTTTTGTTCTAAGATTGTAATGAATCGATGGTTCAGTGGTAGAATATTCGTTTGCCTAGTTGACGAACCAGGGTTCGATTACCCGTCGAAAAAATTTAAAATAACCTTTTCATTGAAAATACATAAGTTACATAAAATATCTATATATGTTGACAAAAAATATCTCCCTAATATTCATATGAGGAATGAGAAGATCAAATGGACCATTAGGGAACAATGCAGCCCCCATCAGGAGTGATTCAACGATAGTAGATTTAAATAAATAGAGTGTTGTTCATAAACATAGATAAAATTAGCGCGTTTTTATTAATTTTTCATGTAATTATACCGCCACATATTTGGTCAATAGAGCTTCATTTGTTTTATAAAGGGGGTTCCTTGTGAAGATGAGGTTAGCGCTTAAATGAGAGAGGATTATTAGCGTTATATTGCACATCATCAGTCTACATAAATATATATATTGCAGAAAATATACTTTTATGGATAATTGATAATTTAAAAACGACATTTAAGTTTAAAAAGCAATCAATTTTTTATTAAATCCTTGAAAGTTTCTCTATCCACCTTTAATTTTTTTTTAATGAAACCTTTCCAGAACAAGTAGCATCAATGTAATAATATGCACTCCAAAAGTTTCAGCTTTCCGTCTTTTTATAACTTCGGAGATATAAGTTAAATAGAATAAACTCCTTAAACGTAAAATTCAAAATTAGAGACACAATAAAAAAAGGGGAGGAAAGGAAGGAAAAGGCAAAAGACAATAAAAATTATAAACTAACAGGTTGTTACTCCACGCCAGGGACCAGATGTCACTCACTCATTCACTCACTCAATCGCACAGGCACTAAATCCTAAAGGTGAAAAAGGAAACGGGACCGGGTTTGCGAGAAATTACTCTGCGCCAGGGACCCAAAAAGAAAATCCTCCCCCTTTTTCATTGCGTCTCTAATTTTGAATTTTACGGTTAAGGAGTTAATTCTATTTAACATCAATTTCGCCGTAGTCTCCATCTTCACTTATTTATCGGAGATATAAGTAAAATAAGCGAAAATTATTTAAAACAAACCTCACTAGATTAATTGTAACGTTTTCCTATTCGCTTCTGTAATGATTTATAAAATCAAACTAGTCAAGAATAAGTTGCATCAATGTGGAAATGTACCCTCAAGTTTCAACTTTCCGTCTTTCACACCGTCGAGGATATTTTAAAAAACAAGGTTTTAAACGGGTCCCAATATGTATATTGTTCAAAACTAAAATCTGAAAAAAAGCAAATGACAGCACTACAGAAATCTATCCTTCAAGGTCCAGCTCTCTATAATTCACGGTTTTGTCGCAACTTTAATTTAAGCAAGTGCACAGAAAGACAGGCAGACAGACGCCAAAGTGAAACCATTAGCGCACTTTTTCTAAACGCGCTGAAAATGAACCTCCGCCGAAATCACTACATAATAATGCGCAAGTGTCGGTTGGTTGGAACGCTTTGACTAGACTACGAGTTTAATATCATGCTGTAAGATGGCAGGTCGAGCGACTGTTAGAAAAAGACAGAGAAGGATAGATGGACACAAAGAAGACGATCGGAAAAAATTAAAACCTAAGTCAAAATATGATAGAATAAAAAGATTTAAACATGATATTTTCATTGATCACGGAAAACACCTTCCTAGCGACCAATGTAATAAACAACAGACTTTCAGTGAGATTGGATTATTATTGTAAGAACAACTTCGTCTCGCTCTTACGATCTAAATCGATGGAAAATTTTAAAATAAAAATACTTACAACTGACGTTCAAGGGTACCTATATAAAAATAACTACGTTTTCACGAAAAACGTAGTATGTAATGAAAACTTATAGTTATAAGTTAAACGAATGAATTTTTTTTTAATTAAATTTTTTTGGGGGATAGAGGGGAGAACCCGTCAATGTTGACGGACTATATGCTGGTAATAATAATAATCTGTCTTTATTTAAGAGCGAGATTTAAACGATTTAGTCCAGAGGCGGCCAACTTGCGGCTCTTCGAGAGTTGATATGCGGCTCTTGAAAACTTTGGCTGTCTTATATATACCGAAATTTTCTAATTATAATGTGTAAGGGAATTGTTGAATTCAAATATTACAAAAAGTCCCACCAAATAGAAGAGTAAGTTTGATTTTATTATTAGTATTATATGCGTCAGCAGCTACATTATGTGTTAAATATTTTTTATCAGCTCATTGCATGTTACTGCGGCTCTTCAGTGATGTGAATTATAATATTGTGACGCCTGTTCGTGTAAAGGTTGGCCGCCCATGATGTAGTCCATTCTAACACTTCATAAGTGGTGATTTAACGATAGGAGATTCTTAACCCGAAGCGTTCCTCTGGTTATGCGGGCACTTTAATGGTCATTGGATAAAAATTGTTTATCGAAGCTTTTGTATCCACTAGGCCAGGGCCACCAAATTGTGACACCGGTAACAAAAGTTGTGCCGAACGATTCAAGAAGAGTTACCAACAAATTCCAATTCTAGTGCGTTTCAAGGAAAGTTTATTGGATAACGGAAAGGATTGCAGGTGCCAAGGAGTTGGTAAAACAATCCAAGAGGCACATGGGAAAAGTGTTTGAATGGCACTGCACTAGGCTAACTCGACAATATCCTTTGAATTTCGCCGAACAAAGTAAAGCTTAATGTTTTGAGGAGCTTAAAAGAAGAATAAAAATAATCCATATTAACCGCAATCCTCAGACCAGAGCTAATTTTAATTGTTGGGACGAGCATTAATTTCTTCAAGGCTTTTTATAAAAAGTAGCATTTTTTATTGTAAGCAAGAGAATTCAATTTTTTTAAATCTCACCCGTGTGTGTCGTCTATATAAATATCGTACATTTCACACATTTCAAAACGTTTAATCTTTTTTGATTTCCGATCTCCTGGTCCCCATCGCATTCTCTCTCTCTTACTCTCTCCTCTATTTCAATCTAACCCGCTTCCTTCCCCGCCCTCTCCTCGCCATACCGTTAACCTTTTTTTTTCTTCTGTCCACGTCCATTTCTTTTCCCTTCTCTGACTAGAGTATTGCTTTTTTCTCAACTCCATCACACATCCCATTCTACCATCCCTCCGCTCTCTCTTTCCTTCCCTCTCCACACTCCATCTACCTTCCATCCCCCTTCACCCTCCCTCCCTTTTTTCTCTCTCTCTTTTCCCACTCTTTTCCTTTCCCTTTTCTCCACCTGTACTCTCCGCTCACCGTATCCGTCTCATCTCTTCCTACCTTCCCTTCCCCAATCTCCTACGCATCCTCTATCTCCTAAACCTCCCCCATTTCGTATCCCTCCCCTTTTCTTCTTCCCCTCTCATATCTCGTACCCCTTTCTCTTCTCTCGCTCCCCTTTCTCCTATATCTCCCCCTTCCTCCTCCCACTCTCGTATCTCTCCTACCCCTCTCCCTCTCTTCTTCCCCTCTGTTTGACGTCTCCATTCTCCACCGCCGATTGTCGATTCTCCCCGTTTCAATTTGCATCGACTGAGGCTTTTGTGAGCAAGGCCTCTTCTCCTCCCAATTGAATCTTTCTCTCTCTCTATCTCTCTATCTCCCTCCCTCACTCCTTCCATAGTCCAGTCTCCTTCCCCTACTCTTAGGCCTCCATTCTCTCTTTTTTTGTCCCCACAAACTAGCAAATTGAAACGTTTCCTACGGTTTCTCCGGTTCGAGCCTTACCTTTTCCGCTCCGTTTTTTTATCCCTCTCTGTCACACACACGCACACACACACACACAATTCCCTTTTTTTTGTTCCGGCTGCCTTTTTTTCACAAGTTTCTGTCCGCCATCTTTTTTCTTTCATTTTTTTATTGTATCCTCGCGCTAGTTCAGAGGGCGCTGCCCTCGGATTCTCGATTTCATTTTCATGAATTTTTCTGCGGAAGGGTAAAAGGGAGGAGAAGGGGATAAGAAGCATCGACTACTCAATTCGATACGCTATCGACCGATTCTGTTAAGATAAAGAGAAAAAATTGTTATCGATGCATTATTTCTTTCGCAAATCGAATGAAAATGGAAGAATACGCGTCTCAACATTGGGTCAGAAAGGGAAAATTTATTAAACTATAAGTTTTCGGACTGGTTTTCTAACAAAAAATCTCTTGGTTGCAAGCGTAAAATCAAAGTTAAGGAGATGCAATCAGAGGATACCGTTCGAATTTTTACTTTCTCCATAAGCAGTATAGGGGAAAGTATTGTTTTCATGAAAAAAATCGATTTCGAGATTTCCACGGAAATAATATTGGCCACAATATTTTTTTCATAACAACTGGAAAGTAATTGATTGTTAATTTTCACTTTATTGTTCTATCGCTCTTTTCAACCCGAAGTGAATCCGAAACCCGGATTATTCCGTAATTTACGATAACGTGTAACGTTAAAATGCAGTGCCTTTGTAGCATGAAACCCCATATCCATACATTTACATCGTCTTTACAAGCAGATTCTTTCTTGTGTTGATCGAACACAGAATGATTGCAAATAAAAACTTATGTGATATATAGTTTAATAAATACTTTAAATCAAGAGCATTCTACTTAAAGCAATACCGACCCATCTTACTCAGAACAAATTTCTATTCCTATACTTTTTGCGGAAAATAGTTTTCATGAAAAAAATCGATTTCGTGATTTCAACGGAAATACAAATTTTGAGGTCCCCTGAACATGTTTTCACCATTTTCTCGACCATGAGTGAGTCTTTGTGCCTGTGTTGTTTGTGTATATGTGACAGTTTTTTTTTGGGTTCTCTAACTCAAAACATATTAATCAGGTCAATGCGAAATATTTGACATTTCTATGAAAGTCAAAAGAACTGATTAGTTTTTGGTAAAAATCGGACAACAGAAAGTGGGTGTTTACTCTTGTCACATATTCGTTATTTTGAAATATTTGCTTTAATATTTGATAAATGTAAAAATGTATGGGAATAAAAGTTGTAGGAAATGCGGTTTTCTACAACCTTTGTTTGATACATTTTTCCATATACCTAATGCACTGTTTAAGAGATATTTTACATTTTTAGCTGCCACCACGTCACCTACCGAAGACTAATGTTAACAATTGATGCTTAGTAACATCTTAGTAACGCTCCGTTTTCTTTTATTAATTGTTGGAGCTATGTGGCTATATCCAATATCAGAAGCTATGGTTTGAGTTTATTTCTATTCTTTGTAAAGTCAAAAATTTTCTCGCAGTTTCTTAAAATATTTATTATTATGTAACCTATTTGGAAATTTTAGAAATGTTACAGGTATGGAGAAAGTCATGTAGTGGCCACATCAGATTTATTTGCAGCTTAACGTCATCCTATTGGTTTGGCTTGACATGTCTACGTCCCGTTGTGTGAAAATACAAGTGTTTCGTGGATCGTACTGGATGGAAATCGTCCAGATTAGGAGCATTCATGTTTATCATTATTAGATCATTTATACTGTCACTTCGCTATGAAGGCCTACATTTGTTTTTATAAATTTTAACATAGTTAATCTTTCTTTCATCTGCCTTTAAAATGGATCATTCAATGGGTGTCGCCTCAGGATACAATTTTTCTTTCAGTGCAGCAACACATCTTAAATTTTGATTTGATTTTTCAAGTTTCTTAAAGCTTTCGGCCTCGTAAGGACCATCGAATCCTTGAACAACGTCTGGTCACTCAAAGCCGAGAATAAACAGCACGTGGTGCATTTTGCGGCGTTTGTGTCTGGATCATGCTGAAGCCATGTCATCTGAACTAACCAGCTGGTTTGGATCTTTTCGTTTACCTTGAACATTAAAACCTTTCTTACGATATTCACAGATTTTTCTGCGATATAGTACATGGTAATGATCTCTTTTACCAGTATACTTTTTACATTCTCCATACACGAAGTATAGAGAACGTATTGTTTTCATGAAAAAAATCGAACTCGACATTTCAAAGGAAATACATGTTTTAAGGTCCCCTGAACACGTTTTGACTATTTTCTAGAATATGTCTGTGTGTCTGTCTGTCTGTATGTGATAGATTTCTGTGGGCGCTCTAACTCAAAATCTTTTAATCAGGTCAACGTAAACTTTTATATTTAACATTTTTATAAAAGTTAAAAGGTCAGATTAGTTTTTGGTAAAAATCGGTCGACCGGAAGTGTCTACTTTTGTCACATCCGGTATTTTGAAATATTTGCTTTAACATTCGATAAATGTAAAAATGTATTGGAATAAAAGTTGTAGGAAATTTCATTTACTACAACCTTTTTTTCCATATACCTAATGCACTGTTTAAGAGATATTTTATATTTTTAGCTGCCACCACGCCACCTACCGAAGACTATTGTTAACAATTGACGCTTAGTTACGTCTTAGTAACGCTCCTTTTTCTTTTCTTAATTGTCAACCGGAAGTAAATATTGACAACGATCCCAGAGCTAACAACATGTAATTTGCCATATAAATATTGAGAAAGTCATGTGTTGCCCACATCAGTTTATTTTAAATTCAGTATTCGTAAATGATCGTGATTGGAAATATGTTAATTTAAGCTGTTTCGACGAAATAATTGAATCGCTACGACTACCAAGTTTCATTTTAGCATGGGAAATATTATAGCTAATGATAAAATTAACATCCCTAATAATGAAAAACGCTGTCTTTTATACGACTATGTTTTTATTCACGAACAAACAACATATGCTCTAACAATCAACTTGCGGTTTTGCCCCCAAACTAAACAAAGTACTGTGCGGGAAAAACGTCCCAAAGAGGAAGCAGTCACTGTCTGTACCCCTTGGAAATATGTATTTACCACTGGAAAAATGTAAGATCTACTTTACATTTTAGGCACCAGCATAAAATATTTAGTCGGCCAGGCGACCGGAAATTTTCCAGTCCTGACCATTATATGCACAAGAATATTTTTCTTTTTTTGCATTTAAATTAAAAAATGTCGATGCCTTCATAAATTTATTCACAAGTAGTGTTCGAAATTTTGGTACATTAGCGAAGTATAGCATGTTTTTTTTTTTCAAAAAATATTAATTATGATAAAACATTGCTTTTCAGTTTTTTTGCCGACTCTCGCATGTTTTGCTCCCGTGTTCAAAGAGGATGAGCATAATCTTTTTTCTGAATTTTGCGAAATCCATTTAGCAATAAACCGCCGTTATAAAATCATCTTTTCGAATGCTATGATTGCAAATCGTGCTGACCGTGAAATGTCATCCTACTATAACGCATCCGCGAAATTGATTTTAAATCTTTAAAACCCCGTCGAGCAAAATGCCATCGCGTCGCCATATCCCCTTCCATATGCATTCACCATTATTAAAAAACGTCGCCCGAAAAACATTTAACGGATATTTTATTTAAACATCAACCGCGACGTCACTTCCGAAAACCTCATTTGTTTTTCTTTTCGAAACCAACGCCGCCGTTTTCGCACTAACGCCTTTTTCGTTCGTCTTTTTTTTTCAAACAGAAGAGATTGCTTTTTCGAAAGGGCGAAAGGGAACCGGATGGAACTCCGCGGTTAATTAAAGATCCGCCGAAACATGTGATATCGTGCGAGAGACTGCAGAGGGAATCGCCGCTTCCCCAGCAAGGAATGACCACCTTGATTGGTCCGAAGAAAATAAAAAAACGCCACGAAAAAGAAGTGCCGTCCGAATCGGGTGTGGAGGCCAGTCACCCGTGGAACGAAACGCAGCTGACGTTTCACATTCGATCGGACTGCCGACAAAACAAGCGGAAGCCAGAAAACGCGTCCCAGTTTCGCAATTGTGGTCGATTGGAGGGCGGGAGAGGGTGGGGAGAGGCTATGGTGCGCGAGGGATAGGCGGTGAGGTAGGGGAGTTGATAGTGAGGTCCTGAATGTTTCAACCGCCTCCCAAGCGTCGAAGTATACGCGCTACCTCAAACGGTGGCCCTTGCAATTTTAACCCCCTTTTCGCTCCCCGACAACCAGAAGGGGTGAGTGAGCGTAAAAAAGAGATTGGTTGGAGTCTCATCGTAATGGGATTCTTTTTATTTTATTTAGTTTTTTTTGTTTTTTTTTTTCCCTCGCGAACTTTGTCCGACGAGATCCGGGTATGCATGATTCATCCCGATCGAAGAGGGAGAGCGTTTTCCGATACTTTCGGTCAACAAGAAGAAGTTGTTCGCGGACGGATATTACACGCGACATCATACGCTCCGATCGAGCCTCGCGTCAGCTGCGCGGTTCCATGACGACGCCGTCCGACCTCAAAAAACTGCGAAAAACCGATTCGCATCGCGCATTTACATTCATGCATCGTTTCGATCCTACTGCGATCGACGGTTCCCATTGGAAAGGTTTCTTCTCCGTGCCATCGGTGAAACATCCGGATCAAATGACGACAAGCCTCCGTAACGGTCCTTGCCGTAATCTCACCGAAATATTTTCTGTGCCGGAAACAGCTGTTTCGATTATGTTAGGTGCAATTGCTAAATCGTCGTGGATTGACGTATTATCGATTTTAAGAAAATTCCTTCCATCTTCCGCTATTCCCTATGATGCCCATGGGATACTGATGCTCTGTCGACATCGTGCTATTGTTTGAGGTTGCAAACCTGGCCTTTTTTCAGCTTTCGCGTTTTTCCTTGCCTCCGTGTCTATTATATATAGACGCTTCTTACTTTGCTCACAACCAACTAGAAAAATCGAAAATTTCAAAATTAAAGTTTAATAGTTTGGATCTCGGGAACTATTCGTCGGAGGCACGGGATTTTGCAATCATTTTTTAGCAAATTCTATCCTCCTATGGATAATTTTTTTAATCGATACTTTATCGTTAAAGGGCAAGAGAATAGAATTTCCGATTGCTGTGCGTATTTTTAACGATGATTAAGTATTAATAGTTTTATCTCGAAAACTATTAATCGTATGTTCAATGTGTTTTGGACTTTATTGTAGCAAATGTTGTCCTCTACCCGAATAAAATTCTTAATCTATACCTTACACATCATATAAGAGCGATTTAGAGCTTTCTAGACGTCATATTTTGTGTTTACGCGTCGTAGCGTCCTATCTTGCCTTCCGCCCTTTCCACAACCTTTGTAAGTGCGCGCCTCTCCCCCTCCACCCTCCCATTCGTCCTTCCTCTCTTCAACCAAGTCCGTACAACGGTTTTTTGCGTTGGCGTGAAAGTTGACGTCTCACGAATCTTTGCGTGACGCTTTACGGGTCGTATTCGACATTTTTTCCGGTATTCAATAACCGTGATAGGTGCTTATAAAAAGTGTTTGCGTTCTTTGTTGTTGCGCTGTTATTTGTTGTTGTGTAATTGTTGTCGTTGGTTAAGAGGTGCAAACTTTTTATTAAAAATATATCTAATAATGTAACATCTGGCTGAAAAATGAATGTTTTCAAAGTGAGATGAAATGCTTGCAGAATGCAAGCACCAATTACTTGTAGTATCTTATAAAAACTATATATCGTAATATGCATGAATTGCATCATTCTTTTCGTTATTTTTTCTAAAGAATTTATTATTAAATCTTTCGCTATTTTGACGGTTTGATTATTTTTCTAGTTATTGCTGATTATTTTCTATTTATTTATTTAATTATCCTCGAATCCATTTTACACTGATTATTCCCGCAGAATTTGTATTTCCAACCGAAAAAAACTTTATGGAAGATGACAATAACAAATACCATTCATGATTTTAAAGATGCACACGTCCATCTTGACAATCAATGAAAACTTTAAATGTTAGTGAAAATTTTAAGGAAATCAATGGCGAACAGACATATTTCTGAGTAAAACAATGTAAATTTTTGGAATAGTTACATTCTGAAATGGAAGGAAAATTCGAGCTACAATGACTACTGTAAAACTGTAAAGTGAAGGCAAATCTCCGAAGCCAGTCTATTAGGGTAAACCCCGGTTATAAAGTCGGATAACAAATCGGATAAAAAATCGGATAAAAAGTCGAATAAAAAGTCGGATAAAAAGCCGGATTAAAAACCGGATAAAAAACCGGATAAAAACAGGAGTAAAATGGATTAAAACCGGATAAAAAACGGATAAGAGGCCTGATAAAAAGGATTTTTATCCGGCCTTTTATCCGGTTTTTTATCCGGCTTTTTTATCCTAGTTTTATCCTTATTGACTAGCTTCGCAGATATGCTTTCATATTATAGTTACATTCTGACTAACTTTGATAAATGTCTATAATTTTTGCGTGGCTAATATGTGAATACGAACATAAAAAATATGTATACATGAGAATTGTAGTGGGTGCACGATTGTGAAAAAATCTTCTTTCACAGAAAATTAGTTTTGATGCAGTTTTTCGCACTCGTGTCTAATGTGAACACTATATTGTTTATATCACTGCATACTATAATAATGAATATCTTACCATTCCATCACCTTATAAGTCACTTCCGTTTATCCTCAACCTATGAATTCTCGTCGAATAGATTTTTAAATCGGTTTAGTGATTTACATAGTGATTCATCTTTCCGTCTTCCGCAAAAGAGTACCAATGATAAAACGCAATACGTTTACCTTCGAACTACACATATTGAACGGAATGGCATTGAGGTCTTATCGATCTCAGGTCAAACGCACCGCGAATTTCACAATGAAATGTAATTGGATGCATGCAGAACTCGAATTGATCATGAATAAATTGATTGGTTATTACACAGTCGATACTGGCTTAATTAGGCTGCGCCGCGTGTAGGAGCATTACTCATTGATTAATGGAGAGATGCCGAGCTTGCCTTAAGGGCGAAATCAAGTTAACAAAATACATATCTACAATGACCTTAAAAAGGGTTCAGATAAACAGAAGCTCACATCGATTTAAAAAACAGTCATCATCAGTGGCAAATCGCCGATAGAGAAAACCGACGAAGCCTAAATTAGTCACTACATGAAAGACTACTGCTTTGCAGCTGAAATTCCCATATAGTTTTCGTAGCAATTATGGCTACGGGAGAAACATTTTACCGTTATTTTGTATGATATAAAGTTTTTATAGTGGCCTTTTTATTTTAGAGTTTAATTTTAAGTAGAGAAATCAATAGGGAATTTACTCATTTTCCTGAATTTTCTGAATATAAGCTTCCAATGGGTTGTTCATCCTTATAATATTTCTCAATATTTTTAGCATAGTTTGATTAATTGAGTATAACAGAAAACATAAGACTGTTAACATTCGATCAACGTTAATATAAAGATCTTCTACAGGACGAGCTCCGATTCATGCCTATAACACGTCAAAACAAAATTTGTTTTACCGCTTGAAACTTTAGATCACGATTATACATTTTATGAGGCACAAAAACACTTTCCTTTTAGATCAAGTTAATTTTTGTGCCACAAAATATATAGGAAAGAGTGGACAAACGCGTTCTGAAGTATTTAGAAGCATATTTGGGAAAATTACACTCAATAAAGGACTGAAATCGATATATATATATATATATATATATATATATATATATATATATATATATATATATCAGATCAAAAGATTCCAAGTTTTAGCGTCAGCGAACGGCAAAACGATGCGATGGAACGCGGGCGCGGGGCGACAGGGTGGTCTAATTGGGATAATTGCTCGTTCGAACTCAGCCCTCTCAATTAACTGACCCTCTCTATCTTTCCCCTTTCATCTTCCTCTTGCCAACTCTTATTATCTTCACTCTCTTCGTATCTCTGTCTCTCTCTGTGTTTTCCTCTCTCTGTGTGTTTTCCTCTCTCTCTCTGTTTTTTCCTCTCTCTCTCCCTTATCACCCTGTACCACTGAAACCCGCAACGCACTGCTCGATCGCGAATTCCAATAATTGTTCTCTCCCTTTTTCAGTTCTTTGAAACTTCCACTGCCTAGTCGATGTTTTTATATAGAATTTCATCCGAACCCTTTTATTTTGTTAATTTATTCGTTTAATCCGGTTTGATATCGCGGACGCGCGGGTGAATAAGAAAAAAAAATCACGCGGAATTCCAAATTATTCGTAATTCGGCCGAAAAAAAAGTTTTTTTAAAAATAAAAAACCGCTTTCACCGCAAATCCGACTCCATTCTTTTTTAAAAAGAATTTTCTTTCCGCGTTGATGATGCTTTCAGTTTCTGCTGCAAATCGGCAAAGTCAATTCCGGGACCGCTTTCGCCATGATAACGCTTTGCGATAGTGCGGGAATTCCGTCTCCATGAAGGTTGATAAGGTTTCGAGAGCCGTTGTCTGTTTTTAAAAAAATTTTTGGGTCGCCCGTTGGAGAAGGGTTAGAAGGAGAGAAGAGAGGCGCTCCGGTTTCGATTGTTTTCCGCTCCGCGGCGCTGCGATCGCGCTGCTCGCTAGGAAAGAAATTCGGGAGGGAGGGAAGAGAGGATTTTTTCTGGGGCGCGTGAAGGGGAGAAGAAGGACGAGTGGGAGTGGATCGTGGGCGGGTCAGGTGAAAGCTATCCGGGAATATATATATATATGTCCCTTTCCCACTTCCTTCTCCTCTTCCTCTAGCCTTCCCTTCCGTGAGCGATCGTTCACAACGTGCGTGGATTATTAATCCTTCTCCAAAATTAATTCCGAGCCCACGATTGATTTGATTGGACGGCGTGTAGCCAGAATTGGTTGATGTATAATAACTGCACGAGTGAGGGAGGAGATTAAAAAAAACGCCTTGCGCCGAAACCGGCCGCTTGTCTGATGATATAACACGGCCAAGGGTAGGACGGCCCTGAGCGACTTGTGAAGCGGTTAGTTTGGAAGATGGATGATCCTAACCAGTAGAAAAAATATATCTCTCTCTTTCTCTCTCAATGCCATAACGACCGATTCCCGCGTGGAAGGTCATGGAAAAGCGAAGAAAAACACACTGAAATTTCGATGAGAACTGGAAACACTTTGCCTGAATCCCATTCCAGAAGAGGGCGCCCAAAAATACGATAATATGCCCCTCTTTCGGTAATGCGACCATGGAAATTTATTGCGAGAGATCTCCAGTATCCCATTGCCTCGGGTTTCTATGGTAAAAACATGAACCTATTTCCCTATTGTACACTTACCGATCTCATTGTCAGAAGAAGTCGCTCTCTCGCTAAATTCCATAGTAAATGCTTTAAAATTGTTTTTCTTTATTTTTGAGAGTTTTAATCCGAACAAGGCATGTATAGGGATGCATACGATACCTTGATACTATCACAGTATCGACACCTTTCTTCAAATACTTCGATACTTTGGTATAGATACTTTTAGACCGATACTTCATTGATACTTAAATTTTGTGCCAGTATCGGATTAATTGATACTTTATGGTAAACGCCTAATTAAATAAAATTTTATAAGAAAAACTTGAAGTACCTAGACCAGTGATTCCCAACCTTTTTTGCTTGGAGGAACCCCTACAATAATGTTTCATATCCTGAGGAACCTCTACCTATGAAAATGTTTACAGGCCAAAAAAAATTGATAGCGGGGATCGTAATTCAATTACTGCTAAATTATTGTAAAGAAAATTTATTTGTAAAGAGCTGCTATAAATATACATATATATATATATATATATATATAACAACTTACGGAAAAGGAAAGGTAAAATGAATATATGGATGTCAACAAGGTGTTGGGATGAGGAAACCCAGTGAGCACTCACCAATCAGACGACTTCAGGTTGGCGAGGCCCCGGGGATGTCGAAGCGACACACGTAAAATAACACAAAAACACAGAAACATCACAAACGTAAAGCTTTCGGAACTACTCCTTCTTCAGCTACAGCTCTGTAGCTTAAGAAATTAACAATACATCGATGTCATTCAGCCTTCCAATTTGGAATGCTAAATATATACGACACTATCTAAAATAGATTTTCAGAATTTCCAATTTTAAATATGTATTGCCACTTTTCCCCAGGATTATCACGTTTTTTCCAATAGTCACCGGTGGCAATTAGATGAAAATTCTTTGTAATTGGTACAAGTTCTTCAAATAATGTGTCCATATTATGCCCTAAAATGTTACCTAAATTTCGAGTGTCAGCGATATTGCAAAAATCTCGATACTTGTGCAATATATCATCAGAAAAGGAAAAATGAGCTAAAGTTGATAGCCCGTTTTTGCTTTACTCAATTTTTTTCATTAAATAGCTCAGACAAGCAGAATAAAAAGGCAGAAATTATTTTTCAACTTTTGTATGATGGGGAATCAGCTTTTCCTTTCCATGCCAAACTTCAAAAGAAAAAACTGCTCCTCTATGCAGACTGTTATTTTCGATTTAAATTCGCACATTCTATAATTCTACGTATGTGATACTATTTCTCTGTAATTTTATCTACTTTCCGGAAATAGGTTTATAGTTAGACTTGGTAGGATTCGATTTAAATCGAAAAACGTCAATTTTTTTAAAGTTTTAAAATCGAAGAAAATGAATAGTCATCAATAAGCGTCTATTTTCCAACAAGATGGAAAAGTATACGTCTAAAAACCTATTCTGAATTATAATATTATAGCGGTTTCTGTTTACTTTTTTCGCAATATTATTTGCTACCTACGATTTCGTTACTTTTCTGGCCGTACATAAACAAAGGGACTGAAAGAGGGGTATTTCCTTACACTCAAATATGCGTGTTATTGCAATGCTCACGCTTCTACTCTGAACAATCAGTCAACCGCAAGATCCTAGGGTAGTTTTGAGAACACGTGTTTCTTAGACCTTTGGAGGTTTTTGTGGTTATATTTACCGAACTAATAGTGGGATACTCAACGAGCCTCTCGATAGAGATAAGATTATGGATATGTCCTGCTAAGACTTTCTCGACTCCTGTTAAACGAGGTTCGAAAAAAGAATTCCGGTGGTCGTTTTGCTACCTCTTCCACGCATCTACCCCGTGGAGTGTATTTCTGGAACAAATGTTCCTCGATTCCTTGCTAGGATTTTCCTATAGATGGACGTTGTTGTATGCACTTTCACCTCTTCGTATTCAATGAATCCACACTTAGGCAGTCTTTCTCTAAAAGTTAACAAGGAATGATCGTTCCGCTCTCTTGCTTTTGGCTTCTTCATCCTTTGCTACAGGTTGGTAAATTTCAATTTCTATATAATTGTTTTAAAAATGCAGATAAATTAGCAATCGATACTTAAAATTGAAGAGGGATTAAGGATTAATATTTATTTGCTATTTCTTTTAAATATTTTTCCGATTGAAAAAACACATTTTAATCAGGATTTGAGGTAAGACTGTTGATCGAGCGCTGAATAATTAAGTCTAATTTTTCTCTCTATATATTTTATGTTAAATAAAGAGAATATTTAGTGCAGTGATGAAATATATCAAATGATACAAAGTAAAGTATTAGATTAGAATCTTTTTTGAAGGCTAAAATTTTATTGCGATAATTACATCATTCATGTTTTTTCATTTGTAAGTCCTTAATTGGAATCAACGAATGTCTAAAAGCCTTTAAGCTGAACTTGAAGTTTTTTAAAGAATGTTTCTCGGCAAAAGGAACAGCATATTGTTCGGATTTTATAAATTAAACGTTTTCTAGTTTTCATTATACAATTTCAAGAGATAAAGCATAACTTACCATCTGCATTCGCTATATAATATATTTGTCAACGACGCGATTGGAAGAATTATAAGAAATCAAAAATATCTAGATTTTGAAATACCGGCTTATGATATTTGAGATTAAATATATACTAAGTTTTAGTGTGGTAGAACAATATTCTCCTGACCGATATGCAAGATGCTAATTTGATTTAATCGTCAAGATTCAGTAAATAAAAGGCGTGAATTAACTATTAATATATGTTTTCCCATATAGACTGGTTGTCAAAATCATCACATTTGGCAAAATTTGTAAGGAAGGAGAAAAAATACTAGAAAAGAAATATCGTTTCGTGTTCGCACAATGAACTTTTTGTGCATCAACTATTTTTTGTTACTGGAAGAGGTAAACATTCAAGTGAAAATATTTATGTATATACGTAGAATTTCTAAATAAAAAGTAAATTTAAATCGTCGATTTGAAAGGTTGAAAACTGTAAGCCATATATGTAAGTAGTAATTTGAAGCGTCGGTATTGGTCAAAAATCTCTTGGGAAAATAAGCGTCGATTAAAAAAAAACAGAATTCTACCAAGTAGTAATTTTAAGCGTCGATATTCGTCAAAAATATCCCGGAAAAATAAAAAACGATTTAAAAAAACAAACGTCGATTTAAAAAAATAATAAAAGTCGATTTAAAAAAATAAACGACGAAATCAATCAAGCATACTTATTGTTTTGTCCTTGTGTATGTCTGTCTGTTCGTCCCTCCTATTAACCAATTGACCGATTATCATGAAACTTGGTGGAAATCACTCGCTACATAGGCCGAGCTCCCGAGGATAGTTTTTGTTGCGAAGATTCAAGTCCCGGGTTCGATTCCAGGAACTATCCTTTCCATTAGATTTACGTGGGAAATCTGAAATCCATCGTGCAGGGTAATTTTTACTTGCTCATTAAAATATTTTAGAATTGTAATATCGAAGGGAGTTTTGCACTCTTCTCTGCGGAAAGAAATGAAGATTTTAATTTTTTGTAGAATTTTGCTTATAGACTGTAATTCTTAGAATGTTGCGTAAATACTGGCGATTTTGCAGTTTTTGTAACCCACTACGAGAGGTTTGCCATAGGAACGACAATTGTTGGACTCAGATTCGGTATATTCAATATTGAACACGCGTTATTTTTGCCGGACAAATACGCGTGATCAATTTAATATCCCGTTCGAATGTATATGTAGTATTTTATAACGATAAATTATAAAAATTGGGAACGCAAAGAGCTACATATCCGCGATGACTTTAAAGGTATTAAAGCAGATATATGTATTAAATAAATGATTAAATGGAAAGTAGGCATCATAAGTTGTTTGGATCATCTTGTTTGATAATATGAAACAATGTGCATCACACCCATTAGGTCCCGTTAGCCATGTGATCAATTAGGGGCGATGTCACCGGTAGATCTTCCAAACTGATATGTGTCACAAAGCAGGACCATTTGCATCCTACTTGACATTAGGGTATGGCAGAGGGCATTTTATGTCAGAGTAAGACCGTCATTCATACAGTAGGACGGTTGGCAACCATACCGATGGATGACTTTATCGAAGATAGAGGCCTGTACAAATTATTTCCTACGGATTAGACCAAATAAAATTACGAACGGTGCTTTCTTATATCGACAAATAGACTATAAAGGCCAAGTTAGCAACAGAACACCCTCGTATAATTGATTCATTATTCAACGAAAGCTCCCGCGTTAGGGAAATAACTCACCCTCGTAGACCTCAAGGAAATGTAACTGGATTTGGTAAATTATAAGAAGACAGGACGATTTCGTAAACGCCATTTTTTTCGGAGATCAATGCAAACCGTTATGAATTTTAGGTTACTCGACTCAATTTTCCAAAGTCGCTCGTCGTCAAGGATGCAGATGAACGGAAATATCGCCGTCGCATCAGTGTAAAAACTCGTCCTGAATTTTTCACAGATGCAGAAAAAACCTTTGGTTTGCGTCGCACGCTTTTCGAAATCTTATTAAAATGTGGCGGGGTTTTGCGTCCCCGGAAGAATTTCCTTCCGCATTAATATTTCTTTTTGGCAGCGATTCGAATGCTGTTCTTTTTCTTCTCCTCCGCTTCCGAGACGGAAATTCGAACAGAAGGGACTAGGTTTCTTTCCGTGACGCTCTGGAATAACGCGACGCCGTCCTTCTGAAAGGTTTGCAGGGGGATAAATTCATTTTTTCCTCTTTTACTCTGGCGCAAAATGATTCGACATCTTGAGGAATGAGATCCAAGGTGAGAGAGGGACGGAAGAAGCTATTCACTGTGTAAATGTACGTATGGAATAACCCCAAGTATTTTTTTTAAAGGGCACATTTTTACACGCTTGAATAATAAGGAAGCGATCGATTTTCTGGCCTTGTTTCTTCATTTGAACCGCGCGATAAGTATTCGCAGATTCGAGTAAACGGGGTGGAGGTAAAGAGGTGAAATGCCAGAGGTAATAGAAATTTATATTTATGCAAGCGATTTCATGATGCAAATCGTGCGAAATAATTCAAGAACAAGCACTTTAGAAAAATGCCAATACTTTTAGAATCTATTTTTGGTGAATTGTCACTGAAGACGGCTGCTTTGTAGCCGAAATGCGCATCTGGTATTTATGGAACACTAGCAGAACAACCCGTCCTTTGCCCGAGGTTTTTCGATTAATAACTTGAAAAGATTCCGTTGGTAGGTACAAATGATCATTCGTGACTCAAAAGTCATAACTTTATCATCTTCGACTACCATAAGTTTGAAAAACACACTAAAAACAATTTTACAATACTTCCCTATAGACTAGGCTGACGATACTGCCACTTGGCGAGAAATTAAACAGACTATTTTGATTACTTAATCACTCTCTCTCTCTCAATTATTTCTAATTTTAATTTGCAAAAGAGGAAAAGCCTGTAAGTCGAAAAATCGATTTTTAAGTATTACCTTTTGGGGAATATAAATTATCTATTGGTGTCGAACCTGGGTCTTTTTTGAAGATTTTGTTTTGTAAATGGCTTTTATTATAAGAATCAAACATTCCTACCAAATTTCAATTTTATACCTATTAGGAAAGTTTGTTAAAATACATTATAGTCAGCCGTAAATAGTTCTCAATTCACCCGCTCTTTTACAAAGTCTGTTTAAGAGCAGCGCCACAGTCGAGCGTGAGGGACAAACGTAGCTTATTATATAAAAAGATACATATAGATTGTTTTGGACATTTGAAAAACCAGAAACAAGTATTTTTTAATTACCCACTTGTTCTTGAATATTTTCTGCCATAAAAAGAGCTAGATAATTCCCTGTTGCATGCCTGTGCTCCTTTGGCGACCAAACTTTTAGCTTTTTGAGCCAGATGGCCCCCATCCGTATGCAACGCGAGCCAAACACAGTACAATCAAAGATGAATCTAAGGAAACAAAAGGGTAAAGTTAACTGGTTTTTAATTGATTACGAATGGAATTCACCGCATACACTATTAGTATAGAGGAAAAATAGAGGAAATGCATTGTTTCACAATATCTTATTTTCATTTTATGACACATCGTGTCCTTGATGGCAGGCCAAATTAAAACACTCTATGGTACGGCATAGTTTAAAGTGCAAAATATATAGTGGTAAAGTCAATGCGAATATATTTATTTCACGTGACCTTCTGAGACTCCTGTTTTCCGAAAAATCACCCTTAAAATAAATAGACCGTCGCAGAGTATCTCGTAGCTATCGCGAGTCGATCCTTAACAGCCGCGGGGGAAGCGAATCAAAGCGGAGGCATCAAGATCGAAGGCGCCTTTGTCTCGTTCGTGAAGAGAACATCGCTGCACCTATTCATTACCTTTGTAAATAAAGGAAGTAGTCCGGGGAACAAGGATGTTGGCACGACTGCAAATTTACAATTACTGCATTAGAGACGGTCCTCTCGCTTCCTTTGTTGATTCGAAACCTTTAGTGTCAGGAGAAGGGGAGGATGAGAGGGTAAAAGAAGGGTGGGGGTGATAAGGGAGAAAATTAGCGGAGGGAACTGAGTGGAGCAGAGTAATGATTAGTATGCATTCCTCCCCCACTTATCCCTTCAATCCCCCAACCTTTTATATGAACCTGAATTTCGACGCGGTCCTTTCTGCTTCGCTCCCCAATTGTGTTCTGCTAGCAGAACCGGCGCGCAAGCTCATGCACAAACAAACGCCCATAACGGTGCTGCGCCGTGTCCTTTGCAAGGGGCTTTTAAAAGCCGCCTTTATCCGTTGGTGCATTTCTCGGCGAATGAATGGGCTCATGGCGGCCTTTCGAACATCCTTTACTCTTTCGCTGTTCACTTTTTTGTGTACCTGTGTGTGTGCGTAAGAGCAAGTAGCGTATGCGAAAAATTCGAGAGAGAGAGAGAGAGTGGGTTAGCGTTAAAGGAGTAAGAATGTTTGGACGTAAAGCGAAAACTGTGCCATTAAAGTAACGAGGTAGGATGTTTTCCGCGCAACAGACGCCTGTGCTGATGCAAGCGTCGGGGAATTAAGGCGATGTATCTAGAATGGCAAATGGAGAATTTTTTGGTCAGTCTCCATCCCGGCATGAAGTGAAGTTCATTTTCCGCTTTTGTTTAAATGTTTTAATCCTTCTAGGCTTTCATTTTATTTTAGAAATGGGGAGAGGGCAGATAAAAAACTTCGTTGCAAGTTATGCGAAAAATATGCAGAAAGTAGAATAGGTAAGTGTTTCACGTAATTCAAGAAATAATTATAGAGCGCATCTGACAGCTGTTATCAGAATGATACGCTATACTTGCCAAAGAGCCACAATAAAGGCTGGCAAAAACAGATGCTTATTTCGGATAGAGCCGGGACGATAAACCGATAGAATGTTATAAAATTCATTCCAAACGAAACGTATGGATACTAGAGAAACTAATTAATTCCAGTGTCGATGAAGATAAGTCGATCATATATTCTGGGATAGAAATGATAACCTTCTCCCATGTTTGTAAATGCCCGTCCTGTGCATGGCAATTCGTGTCTATTTCTGACACGCCTTATAAAATACAGGCGGTTTTCGTGCATTTCATAAATAGCGCGCAACGATTTTGAAATATCTTCCACGAAAAACAAAAAATAACACCACAAATTCAATTAGCGTAATTCTTTCTTTTAAATGATAAACTAACAAACAACGTTCTTAGTCGTTTTAAGCAAATAACTTGCATTATTATTTTTCCCGTCAAAACATTTGGCAAATTTCATTTCATCCATTATAATTATTAGCCTCTTTTTGCCATGAGATTATTTTAATGGCCGAAATATTTTTTTATATATATTCAGCGGCCTTTGAAGTATTTTATATGTTTTTTTACGAATAACAATGACCGTGAAAATCCCATATCTGCGACGTAAGGTATGGTCGTTGAATTAATTCCGAGAACATTCATTCTTTTTTACTTCGAAAAGTTAACGCTGGTTATTTTTTTATCGGTTCAATAGATATTAAGCTCGGAGGCCATTAGGAGTAACGGGAGTAATGTTAATCAGGATAAATGGCACATACAGAGAGAGTAAGAGAGAGAGAGAGAGATTTCATTCCATTGTTTTATTTATTCGAGACCATTTCCCGGGACTGCTACTCACAGCGAAGCCGAGTAACGGCTTAGCGGAAATGGCTGTCATTCGCAAGGGGGAAAAGAGAAAATGCAAAGCGAAAAACGCAGGAAAAAAGAAAGAGAATCATGACGGGACTGGAGAGGGAGAAATGGAGTAAATTCGGAGAGGATAAAGATTGGCGACAAGTGAAGAATAAGCGGAGAGATAAACCGAAAAAGATTGTGAGAGAAATAGAATTAGGAAGAAGTAAAATTACAGGAAAATTGGGAGGTTAATTAGGGGCGAAAAGAGGCAGAGGAAGTAATATGCCGGCGGGGGTCTCGTAGCCTTTCTCACGTGAGCATTTTCAAGTACTTATAAAATTACTACATGTTATTTGTACGTTGTACGGACGTCATTTTACATACAAAGAACACAGAGAATATATTATAATCTTGAAAGCATTCGCGATTTTGATGATCATGCACGCATTAAGTTACCACTGAGTCCAAAAAAATAGTTTTTACAAATCGCGTTGTTTACAGCTGTCTGCTGTTTGTCATCTGAGGACAGCTCTATGGTCTAAATCAGCGGTTCCCAAACCTGATGCATCCGCGACCACCCCGTTGAGAGATCAGACCTCTTATCCCCATCTATCAGCAAATAAATATAAAATATAACATCAATTTCGAATTGTTATAATTATTATAACTAGGCATGGTAGTTTTCGACGTTCATTTTTCTTAAAAATCGAAGACTAAAATCGACGTTTATTTTTCCAAAAAATCAGCGACGAATATCGACGTTTATTTTAATAAATTTTACCGGGCTTTGTAGTTTTCGAAGTTAACATTTCTTAAAAAAGGATCACTGATATCGTTTTTTTTCTTGAATATCATCAATGAACCTCGACGAAGTTTTTTACATTTTATTAGGCTTTTGAGTTTTCGGCGTATTTCTTAACAAGCGATCACCAGTATCAACTTCTATTTTTTCAATAAATCGATAACGAATATTGACGTTTACTTTAATACATTTTATCAATTTTAGAAAATGTTAATAAAAAGATTTTAAATTTAATTAAAATAAATGCCCATAAATAGGTTAAGGTAGAGATTACGGCGAAATAGATGTTAAATGAGAAATCTAACTCCTTAGCCGTAAAGATTACGGCTAAGGAGTTATATCACTCATTTAAATGTGTAGTAATAGAAATAAGACTTCTTGTATACAGTTTTTTTTGCTGCTATATAAATTTCGGTTAATGTGTTGTTGTTGACTTCGACAAGCAATCTGGAACAGTTAATTTTTCGGAATTAATCAGAAGTAGGATTTACTCGTTAATTCGCGCCCCTTATTCACGAAATCATGATCACTAATGAATATATCAATGTGACATGAATATAATGTACAACCAAATGTATGAATATATAGCGACAAATCTTACCTTGTTGAGTAAAAAACGACTATGAATGCAGAAAAAACGCCCCGACTGCTTATACTGGGAGTTGCTCCTTCGACAGAAATGCGAAAGAAGCTAAGCTTTCTCGAAGGAAGGATTATATAAATATTTTGACAGGGTGCTTTTGAAAATATTACAAAGACATTTGACGAACGGTGCTCGTTTATCAGTACGAGAATATCCTTCTTTTCGCTTCTTGGAGGAGTTGGCAGATCTTGTCGACTTTTCGGCAAATTTACTCTCAAGTGCGTAGAGATTGTAGAATCTGGACGAGGGTAAACACAGAGCGCAATAAACCGATCATATTGTCTTGTCCCATTCCCATGGCTTTGTATCCTACGGCCGTTAAGAATGTGTCGGTCCTTTAGACGGTGTCATTAGAAAGGAAAGTGTAGTGAATTCCGAATGTATTGTGGCCGCATGCAAAATACAGACTTCCTCATCCGTTTTGGATATTTGGTGGTAAAATACGTATATTAAGCTTTAGTGCGGAAGATAAAATTTAGAAATCATGATGTATAATTTCCTAGAAAATATAGTGGCGAAAAATCGACACTTATCGACGACAATTCATTTTCGTAGAATTTAAAAGATTTAAAAATTCGATGTTTATCGAAATTTATCATTTAAATCGAATCTTACCCAGCCTAATTACAACATCGGTTATTCCGTAAACCTAAACTATCCGTTCTGTACATTTGTAAGAATTTAATTATTTTAATAAAATAATAAAACATATTCAAACAAAATATTGAAATTATTTCGAAAAACCATTGCAATACTCCAAGTTGGGAACCGCTAGGTTAAATGATTTAATAAAATCTGGTGAAATCCAGTATTTATATAGTGCATCAATCAGGATAGAAGCTTGTTTGAAATAAATCTCAAAAATGGAGCATAGTTTACTATAGTCCGATTTTAACAAGTCGATGTAATATGATATCGATTTTTAATTAAAATTCATCTAGTAATAGCGCTCAATGTATCAAACAGTACTACAGGATTTTATCTCTCCCTATTTTATGCCATCAGTCTTACTCCAGCTTGCCCCTGAAACTTATAGCACCAACCTTACACAAAATTCCCCTAATTTTATGCCTCCCAAATAACAGTCGGTTTCCCCTACAACTTACCACAGAGTTCTCCAAACTTTCTTACAAGGGGGCCACTAGGTCAATGAATTTTATGCTCGCTGGCCAGTGTATTAACAGGAAAAATATTTTTAAAATATAGGCTCATAATATACAAATGTAGGGTATTTTCATATTAAAAGGTAGTTTAGTGAATTGGGCAAATTACGAATTTCCGGGAAAATTTTCGACGTCACACTGTAGAAGCGTAAACATAACGAAATAATGATTTTTTTCGTTTTCCTTACATTTTTAGTTACAGTTATTTTCAAATTTACATTAACGTTTTCCGTTACGTTATTCAAAATTAATTTCGTTACGTTACGCATAACGTTTTCCAACATTGCTTGATTGATATATCTCGTAAAAAAGGGCTACCAATTGTTTCAGGCTCAAAGGCCACAATAAATGGTGTTTAGGGCCACATGTGGCCCGCACACCATAGTTTGGAGAGTCCTGACTTATACTATCCAAGTTACGCCCCATGTCCCCTGATTTTATTCCGCTCAAATAACATTAGGCTCCCCTTACAGCTTATACCTCCAAATTTACGCCAAATATCCTTATTTTATGCCACCCAACACACTCGGCTGTATTCAAAACGTACAACACCAAACTTACACCAAATGCTCCCATGATTTCATCCCTCCCATATTAACAGTAGTTTGCCCCAGAATCATGTCACTAACCGTACACCGTCGGCCCCTACAAATTATACCAACCAACCTGCAGAACTTCTCTCGCAACATATGCCTACCAAGTAACACCTGTATGGGAGAAGTTTTCGAGATCGAATGCTTTTGAACAAAATTTTTATTTGTGAAGAATCATGGTTTCAACATCACAATCCTAAGCTGCAGTCCCAAAGTGGAAACATCTGAGGAGGCGCGACTTCATAAAGACAAAAGTAAGGCAGTTGTTTCTTTGATAAAATCGGTGTCATTTACGATTATCTCGTTTCAAGAAGTCAAGGAGTAAACGGAAAGTACTATTTCAATGCGCTGAGAGATCCGCTATTAGTATAACTATGGAACAAGAGAGGAAAGGTGCGCACGTCATGCATGAATACATGCCAGACATAGGCGTTTTTTTACGTTTAACGCAATTAAAATATACTGATGTGAGCAACACATGACTTTCTACATATTTATATGGCAAATTACATGTTGTTAGCTCTGGGATTGTTGACAATATTTACTTCCGGTTGACAATAAGAAAGGAAAAAGGAGCGTTACTAACTACTACTTACTAAGCGTCAATTGTTAACAATAGTATTCGGTAGGTGGCGTGGTGGTGGCAGCTAAAAATATTAGATATCTCTTAAACTATGCATTATATGGAGAAATTTATCAAACAAAGGTTGTAAAAAATAAAATTTCCTACAACTTTTATTCAAATACATTTTTACATTTATCAAATATTAAAGCAAATATTTCAAAATAACGGATAAGTGACAAGAGTAAACATCCACTTCCGGTCGACCGTTTTTACCAAAAACTAATCAGATTTTCTACCTTTTATAAAAATGTTAAATATAAAATTTCGCGTTGATCTGATTAATATTTTTTGAGTTAGAGCACCCATAAAAATCTATCACATACAGACAGACATACAGACATCATCGAGAAAATAGTCAAAACGTGTTCAAGAGACCTTGAAACTTGTATTTCCCGTGAAATCTCGAATTCGATTTTTTTCATGAAAAAAATACTTTCTCTATACTTCGTATATGGAGAAAGCAAAAAGATATATCAATGGCTTAGCACAAAGCATAAGAACTGAAAAATGATATGCAAAAAGCAATGGCAAGAAAATATCGAATATTCGATACACCGATTTATTTCCTGATCAGATGTATTTAATAAAACAATCGACAGTTATTGAAAACTTACCTCAATCGAATATTAGTAATGTAATCTTTATGTTCACGTTCATTCCTTCGTCGTAAATTACCCATTTCTTTTCACTTACAAACACTGCCTGTACGTAAAGAATATAGACGTTTCTAGGTTCATTTCTTCGTCGTAGATAATATATTTCACTTTATTTTCCAAATGTTGCGTGCGCACAAAATAAAATTAAACCAATTAGATATTTACAGCAGGTATTGTTTACTTCAGTTGTCACGAAGATTTTTTTCGTTGACAATAATTAAAAAACACGGGAAAATTCTAGGAAGTCCAAAGTAAATTATGATTTTAAAGTTTGATTTTCTTGAAATCGGATACTCCTACTATAAAAATGTGCTGATCAAAACATATCCTATTTGACTGATTCTACAAATTTGCTTAAAGATTTTTTGTTATAAGTGATATCGTACGAGATTTAAAGAAAAGTTCATTATTTGTCACCAGATTAGGCCACCTAAGTCATTTTATTAGATTCCTTGCTCCTATGTCCTAACTACCCAATTTCATTATTATCCGCTCAGTAGTTTCTCAGGTAAAACATGCGGACGGACGGACGGACACGACCTGACCATAAGGCGGTCTTTTTTACTTACTGTAAAGAACGCCTAAAGAAACGTCCACATCTTGTTGAACACGATTGAATCTTGTGCCACGATAACGCACCTGTGCGTCGCTCTCAGGTTTTCCAAGAGACAATAAAAAAGTTAAGTTCACGATCATTTCTCATTCACTATATTTACCAGATCCAGTGCCCTGTCCTAATTTCTCTTATCAGAAGTGCAAAAAAGTAGCTAAAAAATTAAAATAATTTACTATGCACTGTATAATGCAATGCAAGCCCAAACACGGTCTAATCGCAACGAAAACTGAGCAACCTGACTCGGAGAGAGAGAGAGAGAGCGGTTAATCACAGAAATAGAGCGATTAGACGCAGGACATGTATGGCGCCGAATAAAAATGTATCTGTTTACCACGGCACGCACGGAATGTATTTGTTGAATGTATTTTAATTGCAGGTTTTCGGGTAATTCCGGTTTTTTTAACTTTGTGCTGTACATAAAGTGCCTCAAAAAATAAATGCATGGAATTCGATGATGTCATAACATATGGAATTTTCGTCAAGCTACCAACAGGCTCTCCCCGAAAACAGCAGAGGCACAAAATGACGGAAATTAATTTTTGCACGTAAATACGTATTTTACTGTAAGCAACGAAAATAAATTTTGGATTAGAAGTTTACGAATTTAGGAATACAATGCAAATCTTCTTGGGAATGAAAGATTTTCAAGTAAAAACAAATCAAAATATCAGGCTAAAATTGATTATTGGTCTGATTTGACTCGTATACGGACATCGAAATCAGAAATATAAAATTTATTTCATTTAGACGATCTTTGGTTCATGTCCCGAGTTTTTACGATGATTCTAAGCAATTTTAAAATTCAAAATGATTAATATACTACACTCATATCGAAGACAGGTTTCGAAAAATAAGAGCTGTATTAACGAGTTTTCGAAGCTTGAATGCTGAAAGCGCGTCCAAGTTTTCGTACTTCATTTGTGACTCGGATGGCCCATTATCAGCAATAGCAATAATCATCATGAAGACAATAGCCTATATGTTACATTAAAATTTATGAAGAAGTTAGGGTATGCTATTATGTGTTAGGATTATTGCCTCACTATCAGTGCCTTTTAATTTGTTTCTGGATAAAAAATGGTGAAATACCCAAGCCATTATATTTTCTATTGTTGGTCATAGAATGTGGTGGCATTACTGTTTAGAAAATGTTGTCAATATACAGGGTGTTTCAAAACACTACTGCATAAATTCGCCCACGTGTGGGAAACGTCATTTCAAGCATACAAGTTCCCATAAACATGTGTCCGAATCTCCATGGTTACGGAGCTATGGCAACCGAAAGATTTTTTTCGGCACTCCACGCCGTATCCTAGAAACCATGTTATAGCGTCTTCCCCTTTCCATGAGCGGAAATGAAACTTGGGACGAAGTTGCATTAGATTTGTACCCATGCTTGGCTGTAGATACATCAACCATATTTGGCGGTCTCCTTGGTAACGCCACTAGTCTAACACTCACGAAAATTGATTTTTCGACAGTATCTTGTTTATTTATCGAGATACGCGAAAACAAGTTGTAAGTAAAAGTCCTTCACACTGCATCACCTTTCCCAAAAGAGATCAGCTAACTTTCTAAGTGGATTAGTTCAAGAGAAATGGCGCTTTGAAATATGCGCGCCAAGTAAGAAATCACTTCTCGTGAGATTTAATAATATTGCTTAAGAACAGACTTTCATAATAAGCTCAAAAATGATACTTATATAACATCGAGACTACAAATACGATCGAATTTATCACGGAATCAAATTTAAATTTTACATGACCTTGATTATAAGAAATGCCATAGTGCGGATTCTGAAAAATGTTCCCAAAAATGGAATAATGACTGAAAACAGACATTTACCTTTCACGGAGGACGTAAGATTATTTGGCCATAGTAGCAGTGAAAGTATTAATTTTGTGCAACTATTATTCGATACGTTTTCCACGATCAAGTCATTCTCTTCAACAATGCTACTTAACACGATTAATGCATACCCAAGGTAATCACAATACGGCAATTGTTGCTCCGAAGAAGAGAGAAATGTATTGTTGTGAATAAAAGAGGAAATGGCATTGCTGCCGGTAAAGGCTAAGCACATATTACGTAGAAGACATATCTAATACGAGTTGAGTAGTAGAAGCAAAGTGTGTTATAAAGAAATCTAGAGTTCTGAGGTTAACAAGGCGACGCAGGGATGGCTCGCTTTACCACGCAGGAGTACGCAGACATACATTACATGTATGGTGTGTGTGACGGAAATGCAATCAAGCAATAGAAGAATATCGGCGTATATATACACAGAGATTCTATTTTCCTCAAGAACTAACCGTAAATATATTTTTAAGACTATTCAGACTTAGAAAATATATGTAAATTTACCATGAATATTTATTTCGCTCATAAAAAGTTCTAACTGCTCGACAAACTAAGCCATCTGGAAACCTGACCAGGTATTGCTAATAATATCCATACAAAATTGTTTGAAAAAGAGTGAATTACTAAGAGGGAAAGAGTAGAAATTTGAGCGGGGACGAGAGAAAGTTGATGATAGAATTTTAGATGGATGTTGTCCGGGCAAAAGGAGAGTAAAAGGGGAGAGAGGCGAAAAAGTACGAGATGAAGATTTGCTATGCATGAAAAAATTATATATATATATATATATATATATATATATATATATATATATATATATATGGGCTTCCTTCAACACCTTGTTTGGCTACAATATTTAGGCTGTCGAATGCATTATTATTCATAACTCAGAACGACAGACATAACCACCGACGTCATCGTAAGGATTCGAACCCACGATCTTTGCACCCGTCGGCGGATGATCTTACCATCCACCTACAAAGTCCGGGGTCATGGGTATCATAAGAAAGTAGAGATGGAGAATGTGAGAGAGAAATAGGAAGGGAACGAGAATGTAAACGCGAGGGAGAAAGGAGAGAGAGAGGCAAATAAGAGGCATAGAAAAAGGGAAATTACTGAGAAGGGGATAAAAGAGAGTCAGTAAGAGACAGCAGTAGAAGAGGAGAGAGAGAGAGAAAGGGTGGAAAAGAAGGAAGGAGAGAGAGAGAGATTGCGGAAGGAACACGAAAGAGTTAACAACACGACGAGAGAAAGGGCGAAGGAAAGAGAGAGAGAGAGAGAGAAAGAGGTAAAGAGAGATAGTAGAAAGGAAAGGGTTAGAGCGAAAATGAGAAAGTGGAGAGAAGAGATGAGAGGGCGGGATAATGAATGAGGCGTGACGAGGAAGGAGTGGAAGGGAGAATGAAAGGGAGGAGGGGGTTAGGGAGATGGAGGGATCTGGAGAGGTGGCGAGAGGCAAGTACAATGGACGAGGAATGAAACGGGCGTTAAAGGGGACTACGTCATTAAAACTCTCGTAAGTGCCTCCTACATGCCGACTTCCCATCCTCGCAAGAAGGGAGGATGTGGGGGGGGAGGAGGATGTGGGGGGGAGGATGTGGTGAGAGAAGGGGAGGGATGAGGGAATGAAGAGAGAGAGAGAGCTTAAAGAAGCAGTAGGGAATATGTAAGAAGTGTTGGGAGGGAGGGGGTGACTTCAAGGAAACTGCTTCCGTTAAGATACGGAGAATTATTGCATCGAGCGGTGACGTCACCAACCGCTTCGCGAACGCTCTCTTGATTTCTTCTCTTTCTTTTTTTGCTTCGCTATATTTTCTCACGAGGATCGCAAAGCGGCGCCCTCTGTTCCATCCGTTGAAAGCTTAGGCCTTAATTTCGGGTAAGAGTCGCGACTTTTGAGTGAAGGCTCAAAAGGTAGCGTCTTCGTGACCGACCAGGAAAGTGTTGGATCCCCCGAATCGATTTGTGGATGAAATAAGAGGAATGATCCGATGCGAACAACTTTATGGAGTTTCGCTAAAAAAGGAAAATCGCGGGACAGCGACGTCTATCAGACATTTTAATTTGATGTTAATTTCATTAGGCGTATTAAAAGACTTTTCTCGAATTCAACCTATCAGCAATGGTAGCTTTCCTCACTAGTAAATTGCCGTTCAATACGCATTATAAACCTTAAAAAGATGTTACAATATAAAATGTATTGGAAATTTCGGTATGCATCCAATTTAGTAATATTATATGATTTAAACATCTACAAATAATACAAAGACGGTATATCTAAGTAATGTGTAAATGTGACCTACCTAAATGTGGCAACAGCGTGCAAGACGCTTACGATGACAAAGATTTTCCTAGTTAAAAGCATGAAAAATTTATCGAATCATGATTTCAGCGTATTATGAAAACTCACTCCAGAGGTTATGCAAGAACCTCATTGTTTTGGAATTACTTAAATCCATTTCCTCAATAATCATATAAATTTCATTTTCTTTAGAAATGAAGACAATCGTCATTCAGAAGAGCCAAAATAACCTATTTACATTTCTAGTAAATGATCCCATATCGGATTCACACTTCATGTGCATGCATCATAACGTTTTGCGATGTCTGCTTAACACGAAAAAGAACGCGGTCCTTTTAAAACTCCCGCCTATATTGAGTCCATTAATATATCCCCTTACAACACCAAAATATAGATATCGTAAAATCCATTAGAATGTTTTGGTAAACGTCTAGAGAACCTAAGTAGCCTAGCACGGACGGAGATAACTC
Source organism: Tanypteryx hageni (assembly GCA_028673005.1). NCBI lineage: Eukaryota > Metazoa > Arthropoda > Insecta > Odonata > Petaluridae > Tanypteryx > Tanypteryx hageni. Next base: position 94,420,326 of record CM054114.1, on the reverse strand, counting down.
TAATGGAAAACTATAATCTCTAAAAACGTTTGCCTTAAACCAGGTTTCTTTAACATCTTTTTGATGACGTACCCCTTATAGTCGCGTTCCACCTAACACACATTTAAATGAAATTGATGGAATGATATGATCCGAAGATCCTATGCAGACAGGCATAAGCTGTGAAAGATGGAACAATTTTTGAAACGAGAAAAAAGTCTGCTATGACCGGGAATTGAACCCGGGTCTTCCACTTGCCGGGCGGATATTCTACCCCTGAACTATCGTAGCAGAACATTTTCTCTCGTTTCTGAACACGGATGTTTTCCTTCCCGGTCATAGCAGACTTTTTTCTCGTTTCAAAAATTGTTCCATCTTACACATTTAAATGATAAGGATATGGTGTGTATATATATATATTTATATATATATTTATATATATGAGTTGTAATAAAATACAATACTGATGGTTGCATAGGTCAATAATAAAACTCGATGTGCTACATATCTATTTTTAATGTCATTAACGAACATGTGCGACTTCTTGCGTGAGAAAATAACCTAACGATTTTACAATGATTAACTTAACCGCGATAAAAAAAATTTCCTACCTCAATTCCTCGTTGTCTATAAGAACCTCCTTATAAAGTCTTCCGACGTTATCCGTAATCATAAAACCACAGAGTCACGCATGAAAGATGAAGTGAGAAGAAAAGTTGTAATTTTGAATATTTTTTGGACCTCTTCAAAACGCCGCACGTGCATTAGAGGTGGACGTTACCCCCGGGATAGAGGAAAGAGGATGTGCGCGCAATTCCTTAGGTATATAGTGGATTCCACTTTATAGAATCAATACTTGATAGAATAAGCTGCTTACTTAAATCAATACAGGAAAACCATAACCACTTAGTTACATGTAAAAATTGCTCATATTGGAAACATGATTTTTGTTTATTGGAATTTTGGAGAAAATATTATTTATATATATATATATATATATATATATATATATATATATATCCATCGGTGAGACAACTCCTTCAGCCATAAAATTTATTAAAAACCCGACGCTTTTCGCCCACTAAGTGTATCGACAGTGACTGAAAATCTACTCATCTTAAGTTGTCCATTTTACCAGACAGGTGAGTGGCAGGGAGTGCAGTGCTCCAGACTCCCGAAAAATTCTCAATTTCAAGCGTTAAATTCTGGAAATCTCCGATTAAGACGGCGAACGGGATCAAGGAATGGAGAGAAAACTGAAAATAACAAAGGTTTTATCACTCTCTTGTGACTATCATCTACCTGCCGCCTTTATGGTGCATCTCTCCTGACTAGGGGTTATCCCGTACCCCAATTGACTAATCTCTCAATTCTCCCCCTATTCAACTACCCATTGGTCCTTTGCCATCAGACCAGAGGATTTCATTTTAATGCCACGCGTTATGAAGTCCCATTTCTCTGGAAGTCAACTGTTTAAACATAGCTACTCGATTTACCCAAGAATATTCAGTCTCATGATAAACTGCGATTGTTTAGCTATCTGCCGTTTCGCCAAGTTCCCCGACTTAAATGTAGCCGAAAAGTGTGAACTTTTGAAACGCTAGAACGGTCTCCAGTAATGAAGCCAATGTCAAGACGCGAAAAAGTCAAAGTTTTCGCATACAAAATTACATAGAATCTTGCTAAATAGAGCTGAAAACGAAACGGCTCTTCATAATCCTTGAGTTTGGAATAAAAATTTGAATCGGAAGAGGAAACGCGATGGCGTGAATTGTGATTCGAATTAAAACCGCTTAACGACCCAACAAGCAGAGGAATCCTTATGGAAATGGAAAGGAAATTTGCAAAATTTCTCGACGATCAAGACTTCCAACCAACTGATGGATGGCTGTCACCTTGCAATCTTTTCCATAGAAATGAAGGAAAAAAATTGATATCATTCAGGATTTTATGAAGGCGTCCCGTGATTCGCGTTAATGGTGTGATGACCCACCGGAATGTCACGAACAGAAACCTGAAGACCGAGTGCAATATTAAGGGCACGTAAAGGTCGTACGGCGTGGTGGAATGGGGAAGACGCCGGGTTGCGGTTTGGGAACTACGTAAGAGGGAAAGAGAGTGGGAGAGAGATGAAGGATACATGATCGTGAGAGGATGAAGGAGTTGCACACCCGAGAGACGTTCTCTCTCTCTCTCTCTCTCTCTCTCTGTTGAAGAGATGGACCCTAGTTGAGAGCCCTCGTGAGAAACTGAGGACGATGCGCCCATCACGTGTCGTGTCAAGACTACGAACTAGTGGAACAGGAGAAGGCGGAGAAGTGGATGATTACATGAGGAGAGAAATATGCAAATGGACTCGGCTTAACGCCACCAGAGAGCAAGGCTAAGAGATCCAATGGTGATTACGGGTGCTGCGAAACCAAAAGTAATTGAAAAAAAAACTGTTTGCTTTAATGTATCTTTGATCGATTTGATAAATTATGTAGGTAATAGTTATTAAAACTTAGCATGAAAATGTATAAAAATAAATGAATTTCGAAATTTCTGCATAGCAACATCATATTTATGAATTTGTAAACAAGAAATCGAAACCAGGACTAATGCAGGCTGGTTTCCCAAAGTTGACGTCCCGAATTGAATAGGGGATATTATATTGACAGGAAATGTTTCAGTATGTGTTAGTCATTCCAAGGAATTCTCATACCATAAATACCACTTGCAGTTCATAGTTTATCAATGATATAGGAAAATTGAAAAACAAATTAATAGAGCATTATCAGTTTTAAAATACTAAAAACAATGTGAAAATATCTTTCCGAAATTATATTTTGCATGTATGTTTTTAAATAAACGAATTTAATAAATGTCACTGTCTATAGTCTATACGATAATATGTATGGATCAACTGTCCATTATTGGAAAAGAAAACAAGATGGAAAAGTATAATACATAAATGGAATACACAGAGATTCCAAAGGAGCTCTCAATGGGAAATACGTATGGAACGGCAACGAAAGATTAGGTGATTCTCGAATTTTTATCCCCGAAACTATAGTCTCGGGGACTATCTTGTAGTAAATGTTGATCTCTATTCGAATACATTTTTAAATCTATATCTCACAGATAATATAAGAGAATGGGAGAGAACCGTCGTCGCGATCAATGTAAATAAAATATGCAATATTTTGCTGGGGAATTTCTCGAAATTTTTATCTCCAAAACTATAAGTGGTAATTATGTGGCCTCTAGACCATCTTTTAGTAAATGTTGTTCGATATCTGAATAAATTCTTTAATCTATAGCTCGCAGATCATATAAAAGAATGGGAGAGAAATATATGTATTTTTAATTGTTGTTCAAACGACCCTTCCGAAAGACGGAGCGCTGACTTGCGCGTTATCCTCAGTATCACACAAGTTGGGGACGGGACGATGCCAGGTGGAATAATCCGATCTCCACCGGATTCGAACCTGGGACCGATGCGAGGAAGACCCAACGCACTAACCACTCCGCCACCGAAACCTATACCTAAAAAGAAAATAATTTGTACGTTTAATAAAATTAAAAATGCCATTTCTCGTGGAAACAAATGCTATGCTGTAGATACCTCCAAGTGACCCAAGATGTTAAAATGCTCCATTGATTGAGAGCATGCGTGTTAAAGGGAGGAGGGGAGATACTGAGAGAAAAGGGGGATCAAGGAGCGGGAAGGAGAAAAATGAACGCAAGAAGAATGTTACCGAAAGATGTTCAGAAACGAGGGAATTTTCACCAAAAAAACTACTCCATATAATGCCAGTATCTTTCCTTATTAGATTAATTATGCCTAGGGAAAACAGACTGAAATAATCTGTTGTGGGCAACACATGACTTCTTCCATATTTATATGGCAAATTACATGTTGTTATCTCTGGGATCGTTGTCAATATTTACTTCCGGTTGACAATTAAGAAAAGAAAAAGGAGCGTTACTAAGACGTAACTAAGCGACAATTGTTAACAGTAGTCTTTGGTAGCTGGTGGCAGCTAAAAATATAAGATATCTCTTAATATATGGGAAAATATTTCAAATCAAAGTTGTAGAAAATTAAATTTCCTACAACTTTTATTCTAATAAATTTTTACATTTATCAAATATTAAAGAAAATATTTCAAAATAACGGATAAGTGACAAGAGTAAACACCCACTTCCGGTCGACCGTTTTTACCAAAAACTAATCAGATCTTCTAACTTTTATAAAAATGTTAAATATAAAATGTTGCGTTTATCTGATTAACAGTTTTTGAGTTAAAGCGCCCACAAAATCTATCACATACAGACAAACACACACAGACAGCATCGATAAAATAGTCAAAACGTGTTCAGGGAACCTTAAAACATGTATTTCCGTTGAAATCTCGAATTCGATTTTTTTCATGAAAAGAATACTTTCTCTATACTTCGTATATGGCGAAAGTAAAAATCGCAGGCTCATTTTTTGCTTCTAGTTCAGCGAATCTATTACATATTTAATCGAATAACATAACCAAAACAAAACGCTAACATTTTTGGCCTTCGGAAATGTGCGGCTTAATTGTCATTTCAGCGCGCTGGTACATTTTTTTTTTAAATTTGGAAAACTCCAGGAAAAAACCGTTTTTTGTATTTTTTCGCGTTACGGATCGCTGCACAACCTAGTTGCTAGTTGATCTAAAATGCTTGTCACGGGCGATGGTGTCCTCGTTCACTCTCGGCACGTTTCGAGGAGTCGCAAGTGGTACGCGACCGGCGTTCCTTGCGCGCGATTTGATTAAAGTCGCCGACGCGAGAATCTGTGTCAATGAGATATTTATTGACTTTATCGCGATGGTGCAATGTGATTTTTTTCCTTAGAAAAAAGAAAGACTGAAAACCTTGGAGGGAACCATTAATTTTCCGAAGCATTATGAAAACGCAAACTGGTCTTTAGGAAACGTGACGTGTGAAATGTATCGCCGCCATTTGCGCGAATCGGAAACGTTACTTAATGTTTCGAGAAGAAAGACAAACACGGTCATATACGAGAGTAATCTCCCCTCAAAATATAACGGGTAGGCAAGGATTAAGTATTAAATTAAAATTAAAGCTCTTCGAGATGCATGCCTTGAATAACCGTGTATTTGAAATTGCAACGAGAATAAATCCATGAGTCATTGTCAACAGTTATCGAATCAATAAGCGTCAATTATTATATAGAAAGTAAAAGGTATTAAATTTAAATATTTCCATTCTCTCTCTATTCTCACTCCCATTTTCCAACTCATTCTTTCATCAAAAACGTATCTATCTCACTCTCAGCGATAGAAGATGTACATCCCCCTGTTTTTTACGCCGCCGATGGTGCGCACAGTTCGTGACAGTATCACAGACGGAATTACGAACATGGTCCCTTAATTATATAGTCAGATACAGACTGTTCCAGAATAAATATGTATGCCAAACGTCGCATCTGAGACTGAAACTTTCTTCATAAAATTGGGATTATCTTCATGGCCCGGTTATTCCCTCAGATTTATACTATTTTCAACATACTTATGGTAAAAACTTCCTTCATTTCTTAAGGCTTATGCGAGAAAGAGTTATTTTGATCGTTGGAATAGCAATGCCCGTGTATGTTTACATTGCGACTTGCGATCGATGAAAAGAAGAATTTTAAATAGACTGCCAAAAGATTTAACTCTGGCCAGACCAGCCTATACCATGCGGGCAGCATGTTACCCAACAACGCCATCGTTGCCCGCGAAGCGGGTAAAGTTCCAAGCAATAACAGAGATTTTAAGTAGCATAAAATATTAGATGACATTCATTTTAAACCCTTTTCAAGATGATACAGTCAGTCAAATTTAGAATATTTTCAAAGGAAGGGCTACGTTTTAAGGGACATAAATAATTGAATGGCGAACAGATATTCCATTGAAATCAGAATAGTCTTAGCGAGATTTTGGTCTTTAAAAAATATTAAAATACCGCTTTTAAATTACGCTTCTCATAGACTTAATCCATATTTTGTTTTAACGTTCATAAGTGAATCAGTCTTTTATAACATAAGTATAAATTATTGAATCAAGTTGCAGACATGAATAAGCTGGACGAAATATGTTCCTCCATATAAGAAACTAGCTGATAAAATTCAATGCCAGTATTAAGGATCCTAAAACATAAAATAACTTGCTTTTCCGTAAGAATACTATTCCTTGGATTGATTTGTTTTTTAATACAACGTATCCTGCCCGCGCCTTGAAATATTTCAGTCGAAGTTGCCGCCGATCGTAAAACGTTGGGCAGACCTGTTTTAACTACGACACTATTTACACGAGATAGTAGTCCTATGGTGAGTTTTTTCCATTAAAATAAACGCCATTTTTAATTCCACATTCCATAATTTTCGAACATTAATTAAGTGGAACATAGCAATAATAAACTTCTAGATATACTCGAACAATTTTTTTACTCTGGTAATATGCACGATATTTCTCACCGCTTCTAGCACAAGGGGTGACTGCAGCAGAAAATAATAAAAAAATACTGGACAGCCAGGTGTCCATGATCAAAACTGAGTGCGTACAAAACATCGTTCATGCCTCTGGGATGCTCAGAAAACGAATCTTCTCGACGAGTTCACAAAAACAGAGGAGAGACAATTAAAACGAGCATACGCGTCAACATCACTTCGAACATGAAAAAAAAAAACTCGCACTCCCAAACGCGTTCATATTGTTCAAAAGGGTTGAAAATCTGAGATGCATAAGATACTCCTCTTCCAATCAAATTATCGTGTAAATACACATGAATTTCACATCTCTTAAGAGCCGAATTTCAATTAACTCAGACCTGCACCTGAAACATATTTTTAGAGCTCTTTTATGGTTCTTATCTTCTCATCCGCATCCACGTATGAAAAAGGAAACTTGACCAAGCTTACTCTACTTTATTAATTTGTCTTACTTAATTTCGCTCCCTTTTAAAATCTAAATAAATTAAATGGCGTCTCCATAGATTTTCATTGGGGATCCTCTTTGCCTTTCTATGTGCTACACGTGAGAACGTGCGCACGCATAGCCAGCACAAGTATGCTGGCGCTGTGAAATAATATCTATGATGCTCTGTTACGGCTTGATGTAACAACAAAGCTTTCAAACTAATAGATGCGAAACGTGGTTTCTGAGGGTGCCAGTGTTGTATGATACGCGAGAAAGGTTTCTGCATGCTCGCATCCGTTATTGGAGGGAAGGCGAAAAACCGAGGGAAGAACGGAAGATAAAAGGGTATAGAGAGAGAGAGAGAGTGAGTGAGATAAAGAGAGAGAGAGAGAGTTTCTAGACAGAATTGCACACAGTTGTTGAAAGGGGAATTATATAGGAGTGGGAATAGTTTGAAAGGGAAACAGACAGGCAAATAAATAGTGAGAGAGACCCTGAAAAAGACGAAATTCATCGCAATAATGCCTCGACTGAATAATAAACCGAATTTATAGTACCATAGAGGATTTTCCAATCACCATAAAAGTCACCCAAATGTCTCCATAGTTTTTATTTTGAAATATGCAAAGGAAAATGTATGTGTATGACTCAATGTTTAAATTTGTAGTCGGATCAAAATTGGCAGATATGAGTGAGATTTTAGACATCGGTGGTGCATGGGACAATTTAAAGGGAAAACTGAATTCATTATGTCTTTTATCGATTGTATACGATAGATAAAGACGAAATGACGATTTTCTAAGTGTAAACTGGAAGCGAATTCAACAATAAACTTCAAGTGAATCTTGTAAAGTTGTTTATTTCTCCTTAAGAATTTCATAATAAAGAAAACAAATTGTTATTCATAAGGGAATTATCGATATCACCTTATAGCCAAAATCAAATAAATATATAAATAGGATCAATAAAAAGGTTGTGAAATCCAGATAAGAATTAAGGTTACCAGTTGCAATTTGCTGACAGCCGTTTACAAAAAAGGCCTTTGGTAATGACTTTTTTGTGGATCATGAACTCATTCTCCGTGAATTGTCACTGATGGCGGCTGCTGTGTAAACTAAGAAATTACTTCATGACGAACCACCAATGACGAATAACGCTCCGTGGCCAAAATTCTGATCCGGTTTTTACAGTCTTTTTAAATGGCAGCTGGACAGGAATAGCAGGGCTTCCCAAACTGGTACTCGCGAGCACCGCTGTGCTCTTTTACAACTTGATTGTTCTCTTCGGCAGCCTAGTTTGGCACATCCGCGATGACTAAATCGCGTTTACTAACATTATTAATTTAACATGAACGGTTGCTTTCTCTCTGAACGTATGTAAGGCCATTACTGTTAACATTGACGTTGGTTTGATTCTAGCTTTTATGATCATTATTTTTTTCGCACAAGTATTGTGGCGCTTGCTCGATATTTTAGGATATAGGTGTGTACTCGCTTGATATACGAGAAAACAACTTGACGTTTGCCACATGGAAAAGGTTGTAAACCCCTGACATATAGTCAGTCAGCCAACGATTATTACGATGCTGAGAATAACGGCGCTTATAAGTGGATAGCTTTAAATTTCAAGTCTTGTTAAAAAATGAAAGAAAATTGGTAAAAAAATACACATAAAATATTTTGAACGACCAATTGTCGTCGTGAATAGCGAAAAATGTGAATTTGTCACTGGAATGAACGAGAGAGAGAGATTGATTGATTGATTTATTTATTTATTTGGGGTGAGGTTGAGACTAAGAAGTCCCACCTTCCACCGAACCCCTAGTCATGAAACATAAAATAATACACAGAACATTAGCAAAGTAAATAAAAATAACAATAAAAATACAAGTATTGGAAAAGAAAAGATGCAATTGTGTGGGAAAAAATAAGGACTGCTGAATGATGCAATCCACATTTTAAAAAAAACCACTGCATGAAAACACCCACACAAGAAGGGGTGTGTGAGAAACCTGCGAAACCTACTGAGATTCACTAAGATATCAATAAATGAAATTTAGAACAAAAGTTTAAAAAATGAAAAAGTTAAAGCTATAGATCAGGAAAAATTTTGCAAAACACGCAATAGAAAGAGAAAGAAAAAAAGAGAGACGACTAACGGACTGTCACAAAATAAAATGAAGCTTAGGAAGGATGAGAAAATCCGCCCCGAGGAAAACGAGGACGCCCTGGAAAACCGCTTCGAGGAAACGCGATTAGCGACGGCTTAAAGCGAATTACGAACGAAAATATCGATGTTTGCTATTAATGAGGGAAGTTTATCGGATCTCTGCTGCGTTTCGAAGCGATCGGAGGCGTGAATAGGTATGAATTCGGGAGAGGAAATGAGAGAGAGAGGGAGAGAGGAATAGTGGGGGAGGAATTTAGAAAGGAAGAGAGGTGGTAATTGGAGAGAGGCGGTTGACACAGGAGATAAACAGATAAGTGATATAGATATATAGACGTGGATATGTGACCAATTTCTGCCGAACCCGAATCAATACACAAAGAGCATGATTTGCTAATAGAATAAACGAGAAATTCGGCAATACTGTGAGGAATTATGAGAAAAACACTTCAAACATACTATGCTAAGAGCAAGTGCATAAAACCGCCCGAGTTAGGAAATTATTTTAATCAATTGCTACGTAAATAGTTGTGATTAATGTATAGTAGATTCACAAACATTTTGAATTGCTCAAATGGTTAGGGAAACTGTCATTAAAATTAAGGGAACTGAAATAGAAGTGTAAAACATCGATAAGTAATCCAAGTTTAAGACTAAGGTTAAGTTATGAAATAAGGAATCGGTATAAAATATACTTCAGAAATTTAGTCAGTAAGATACCGTCAAAATTACACTGAATAAACCAATAGAGTTGGTCACTATATAGATTGAGATACAAAAATAACAAACGAGGGAATAATTGCAGAAAAAATTGCATAAAGTGCGCTTTCTAAAAAACTAACGTAAATGAATATTATAGTGTCCTGATAAAAAGCAACGAAATATTTATGAACAAAAATTCGATATTTTAAAAGAATTAAATCCCGCTGAATCGAACCCTGATCGATGCGATACCCATTACAGCACCATTTCATCCGTAGATGCTTACCTGCGTAACATGAAAACTTGGCTTTCGAGGTAGCAGAATTCCAGAGATTTAGCTCATACAGACCGACGGACGGACGGACAGACAGACAAACAAACCGAATACATCATCAAATTTTTAACGAAAAAAGCATAAAAAATAAAGAAAGTGATAAAGAGAGAAAGAGGGGAAAGGGAGAAGTATCGGGAAATTGAGTGCGCATGATAGAAAGGTGTTGAAGAACGTCTCCCAATCTACGGTCCATGGAGCCACATTAATTAAGACAGGAGTGGGAGCAAAATACGGCCAGTGGACAGAATGTGGCCAGCGAGAGCTTTTTATGCGTTCAAGAAAACATGAAACCGATCCGTTATATTTAATACGGAAAATTTCATAATTGTTGCTTTAAATTAATGGCTCTGAAACCTTTCATGTTGAAATCATGAGACATATTAAAAATATTAATTATTGATTTTCATCGGTAGTAATCTTCGCAGTCACCCGGATATAAGTATAATGCCCTAAGAAGTCGTAACGCCTTCCTCGAAAAACTATGCAAATACCCGTCTCAAGGGATGCGCGAAGCGAAATAAAATATAATATTTAACACTATATTTTTCTCTCATGCGAATTTGATTCGAAATGAAGTACAACTCCGATTATCCGGATTATTTGGAACGAAGGATGGTCCGGATAATGAAAATTACGGATAACTGGACAACTTAAAAAATTCGCACATAAAGTGGAGGAGATGACGACCGTTAGTCGAGAAAAATATTTGTGACAAGTCGCGACAGAAACTTTTTTGATGCATCCGAAAGTCTTTTTCACCGTTAAATTAAAGAACAAGCACTTGAAAAGTACTTGCCCAAGATATCTCCAATTGCCACGGCAAGGTTACAAAAACCTAGGTGCGTACCTCAATACAGAGCAGCCATCTTCAGTGGCAATTCTCCGAAAATAGATTCTAAAAGATCGAGGTTTTTTTAAGAGCTTGTTCTTGAATTTTTCAGCCATAAGACGAACTCGATAATTCCCTGTTGAACAGTTAAATTAGGCGGTATTATTTGATGAATGGAGTTAAGATAGCAGCCCGGCAACACGTCATATTTGTATAAGGAAAAAATTGATTGCTGAAATTAAGAAACATCCAGAAATATACATTTTGATCCGGATACATCCGGATAATCGGAACTCTACCGTACTTGAAAATGCCTAGCCTACGCTTATAATAGTTTTAATTTCTCATTTACCGAGTATTTAGCCTGTCGTCTGCCATAGATGCATGTTGAAAAGAAACTACGCAAAAATCCGTCGAAAATTGGACAATGCATTACTAATAGTAAGTCTACTAAGTCAATATTTTAAATCTAAGCAAAAATATTATAATAACAAAAAAAATATTTATGGGCGAATAAAATGTTGATGCTTGGGAAGGGTCCGTGATGACCCAAGAAAGTTAGTAGTAGATACTAAGTCAATATTTTAAATCTAAACAAAAATATAATCGCCAAAAAATATTTATGGGTGAATAAATTGTTGATGCTTGGGAAGGGTCCGTGATGACCTAAGAAAGTGAGGAGGTGCGTGGACCAGAGAAATTCGGAACTGTTCACATGCAGAAAGATAAAAGGAAAAAAAGCCACGGAAGATGATAAAAAGAGGGGAGGGAAGATATAGGTAATGGATGGCAAATACATGGCACGCAAGTCCCAAGCGGCACGCGTGCGATTATGCTTGGCGCGCGTCAACTTGTATTGTCTGTATAAAATATGAAAGTTCCTTATAGATGGAGTAAACTAGTGGCAAGAGAAAATAAATTCTGATGGCTCACATTAAGTCCTTGGCACGCGGCACAAAAAACATTTGCTATTCCTGGTAAAGATAGAAAGCTTTATTAGGGGGAGATTGAGACTAGACAGCCTTTTGATCCATCAAACCCATTGTCGATTACAAGCAAGAAGAAAAAAAATACATAAAGTCTGCCTAAGTGCAATGACAAGTTATCATTACTGGAAATTAAAAGAGATCAATAATTGTCTGCGGGGAAACACTAAGAATAACTAAGTTACCATAACCCAGGAAAACCCGCACTGCAGGAAAAGAACCACACAGAAAAGAGGAAAGGGGTTGGGGGTGAGAAAAACCTGCGAAGGCTACTGATAGCATTATTTAAAGATTGAGAGGATCCCAAAAGATAACTACACACAATGAAATACACAGAATATGAGAGTAGGTGAAGGAACATTGGAATAAAACTGAACTGGAAGGATAACAAAGACGAAGCGACCGAAGAGGAAAGAAGGAATTCTGAATGGATAGGGGAATAAAAGAAGCGAAGCGAAAAAATCAAAAAGGAAGATATCGATGGATAAAAACTAGCTAGGAAAAGATAAGGGAAAATATCAAAAAGAGAAAGTATCAGAGAAAAAAGAGAAAGGGAGGAAGGGACAGAGACTGAGGGAAATGGAGAAAGCGAAGCAAAGGCAGCTGAAGCAGAAATATGCGGGAGTATCTGAAAACGCTGTTGCAAAAAGTCTGCGGATTAAGTGTAGGACAAGAGGAGAAAGAAAAGGAGAGTAGGAGAGAGGGGAAGAGTGGGAGTAGGAGGAAGGAGGACAAATAATGGAGACAGAGAGAGGGATGGAGATTAAAGAGAGGGAAGGAGGGGGAGGGAGGCAGTGGGAAAGGAAATATGCGAAAATATATGCAATAGAGCGTGATTGAAAAAATCCGTGGATTAAGTGTAGAACAAGAGGAGGAAAAAAGCGAGAGTAGGAGGGAAAGTAGGAGGGAAAGTAAGAGGGAGTAGGAGGGAAAAAGATAACAGATAGAGAGAGTGAGATAAAAGAGGGAGGAGAGGAGGAAGAGGGGCGGAGAGGGAGTGAAGTAGAGAGGCAGTGAGGAAAGGAAGGAGAGAGAGAGAGAAGAGGGAAGGAGAAACGAACAGAGAAGAGGGAATGGAGAGAGAGAGAGAGAGAGAGAAGGGGTGAGAGAGAGAAAGAAAGAATTGGAAACGGAGGGAGGAAAGGTTAGCAACCGCAAAATAGTCGCGACGACCTCACAATTTTCGTTTTTTTTTGCTTTATTTTTTTTTTTTAAAGATCTCTTGATTCATAAAAGGTAGGGAACGTGAATGCTATACGCGTACGCATACTAGTGTCTGCAAGTGCAAGCGAAAGAAGACGAGGAGGAGGAAAAAGAACGATCTTCGAACGCCAACTGCAATGCGGACCTCTCTCCGTTGCTCCGCCCCCACCTTCCTCCCCTCCCTCCCTTTCTCTCTCATGCACCTCAGTTTAAAATCAGCAAGTGAAAGAGAGAGTAAGAAGAAGGTGGAGAGAGAGAGAGAGGAAAGTCTGAGAGTTACGCAGCCAACCACTTCACAATCCACCTACATGTGCTGAGTTTCTCCTCTAGCTCTGGCTCCACGCGTGCATTTTGCAAGATAAATGCTATATCCTATTCTTCTTCTCCTTATCTTTTTGTCAAATTCGCGCTAAATAAATACAGATTTAGAATTTCACTATAATGTGTCTCGGGTATCGATTTAGAGCGAAATACAAGTGTTTTATAATTGAAACTTAAACGTAAACGTCTAACGGGTAGCATACATTGCATGCAGTTTTCTTGGAAGATTAAATTTCGGGTTTATATTTCCAGCAAGTTGGCAGCCCCGATGAGACGACGTGATTTCGGAATTTTCTCACTATATTTTTCAAGTTTTATAATAATATATTTAATTAATACCTATACGTAAGATTGAGGTTTTAAAATAAAACACGTCGGAAAATATAAAGGGCCTGATTGAGTGAGATGACCCAGTCATACCATGTTTGTCTCGTGTTTGAATGACAATTACACAGACATAAAGCTAAGAAAACCATACGTCCGTACAATGAAGATATAGAGAGCGTGATAACAGTTTTAGACATTTTATCTTTTGTTAGTTAATAAAAATATCGTGCAAAGATTACATGTTTTAATTTCAGAGGCTTTTTAATTTGGGTTAAAACTGTGCTACAGGCAGTACAAGAAAGAAAAAAGCGTGGATAATGGATTGACTGGATGGAACTTACGTGTCAGTGCACCCTAATAGAAGATATTTTAATTAATGAGGCATTTGTTTCAGTCAGAACGCCATTTAGTAATATTAAAAAAGTGTCCCTCCTTCTCCAAAGACGAACAAGTTAATCAGCAATAATCACCATTTCATAGCGCGTATCATCAACTCAGCATACGCAGCGATGAGAGCGAAGAGATTTCAAAAGACCTAAAATTAACAAAGTAAAAAAAATGGAGAGGAAGACGAGAGAGAAAAGAAGAATGAGGAAAACAAGAATAACAAAAGAAGGGAGGATTATACGAAACGACAAAAGAGCGCGAGACTGAGCGAGATGAAAGACTGCATAAAATTACAACGGCAGCGAATTCGTCACACAATATTACAAATTTCGTCCATAAAAGTAAGACATGATTGCGACTGCAATAATTTTGCTCGAAAAAAACATCACTGTGGAGCAGAGGTATGCGTTGCATTCAACGGCAAACTTGTCGCGCCATTTTTTTATGATCCCGAAAGCGTTCTAAAATTTCTCCAGGGTTTAAAGACAACGACCGAATCCTACGCCCTTTTAACAGTATTTTTTTACGGAACGAGGCGAGATAAATTTCATCCAAGTTGTAAATATTTTTACGTAGCGAGTTAGGATCTTTTTACATGCAAGATCCGTTAGGAACTCACAAAACTCGCGACGCCTTCATAGGGAAGTTCGCAAATCGTTTACGAGAGCGTAGAAAAACTTACATATTTTCTGTTTCTTATTTTTAATCGACAATTTTGATTAAGTTAAGTCTTCGAAGAAATTGTGCATCTATAGGAGAGTTAAAAAAAGTTTCCGCGTACTTTTACCCGTAAAAAAACTGACCAAGAGAGCGTGCACGACAGGGGTACGATCACTTTATTCTTTTTGCAGAGCTACGTGTGCATCGCCTGGTGTAAATGCAGATGAGATTCCATTTATAAACACGGGCGGATTGGAACTTCAAGAGTGTCTCGGTGATTTGGGTCACTGGACCTGCTCTGAAGGGACGGGACAATTCTTGATTAAAGTATAAAAAAATGTAAGCTGAACAATATCAAGTTTTAAATCAAATATAGAATTACCGAGATAGCCTTTTGGCTAAAATAAAATTGTCAAAACCTGTCCATTAGTAATAAAAAACAGCCTTCATCAATGATTATGGTTATTAATATAGACTGATAAATTATGAAGAATATGTTCAATTAAAACAGCCTATGGCATTGCAGGCCCTTATTTTCTACCTTATATATTCTTATTTCATAATTATATCGCTGAAATTTATATTTTATGGAAGCTTCTTTTCTGATCTGGAATACTTAATATGCGAAATTGTAATTTTATGAATAAAGAATTGCTATTATTATTTTTTTTTTAATTGTTATTATTATTAAAATAAAGTCTTGGTGAACCACCACTGATGACGGCTGCGTTGTAGAGATGTGTATCCAGTTTTCAAACCTATTCATATCTATTGGAGGCAGAGTTTGCTAATATTGTAATTATTAAATTACACGGATGCAAAGCTTGTTGGCATCGCCTAAGAGAGGTTGTTGATGACGAGGGAGTTTTGGCGTGGCCGCCCCGCCCTCCATCGGAGAGTCATGGAAGCTTTACTACGGCAAGTCCGCCCTTGCTTGTAAAAGGGACGGCAATGCGGCTTAACCTTTGAAGAAAGGAGGAAGGTATTTCGAAATATGGGATTCGCGAATGATAGACCTCCCCATTAATCGGAAAAAATCGTGGAGGAAAATCGAAATAGTACGACGGAATGAACTGCTTTAATTAAAGGTTCGGATAAAAGAAGTGAGCGATGAAGAGTGAGAGAGCTGGGAGGAAGGGAAACGGGAAAAGAAAGAGTCTAGAAGAGAGAGAGAGAAAACGGAGGAACCAGAACGAATGATTTAATAAAGAAGAAAGAAAGAATTGAGCGAATAAAGAGATATGGAAAAAAGTATTTCATTTTCGACAGATACATAGGAAAAGAATGATTGGAGTTAGCGTGGGTTTAGTGGAGAGAGATGAATGATGAAGGAGAGAGATTAGAACGTGAAAATTGGGAGGGAACGGAGGAAGAGGGTGGAAGGATCGGAAGGATGAAAAAAGGGTGGAAATGGGAGAAGTAAGGAAGGGAAAGAATAGAGGAGTGAAGGAAAGGAGTGAATGTAGGTAGTGAGTGAGAGGAAGGAGTGAGAGGAAGGAGTGAGAGGAGGAAGTGAGAGAAGGAAGTGAGAGGAGGGAGTGAGAGGAGGGAGTGAGAGGAGGGTGTTAGGGTAGGGTGAGAAGGGAAGGTGTGAATGGGGGGAGTGAAGAGACGGAGTGAGTGTAAGGAGTGAGGATACTGAGTGAAGGCTAGGAATGAAGGGAGGGTGTGAAGGGAGGGAGTGAAGGGAAGGAGTGAAGGAATGTAGTGAAGGGAGGGGGTGATGGGAAGGAGTAAAGGAAAGTAGTGAAGGGAGGGAGTGATAAATGGGAGGCAGTGAAAGGAGTGAAGTGAAGGAATGAACGGAGGGAGTGAAGGAGAGTAGTGAAGGGAAGGGCAGAGGAGAGGGAGTGAAGTGAATGATTTAAGGGAAAGAATGTAGGGAATGAGTGAAGAGAATGAATGAAGGGAACGAGTGAAGGAAAGTATTGAAGATAGGGAGTGAATGTAGGGAGGGAGTGAAGAGAAAAAGTGAAGGAAAGTAGTGAAGGGAGGGAGCGAGAGAAGTCGTTGAAGGGAAGGAGTGAAGTGAGTTAGTGATGAGATGGAGTGAAGAAAAGTAGTGAAGGGAGGGAGTGAAGGAAAGTACTGAAGAAAAGCAGTAAAGAAAAGTATTGAAGGAAAGCAGTGAAGGAAAGTATTGAAGGAAAGCAGTGAAGGAAAGTAGTGAAGGAAAGTGGTGAAGGGAAAGAGTGAATAAAATTAGTGAAGCGAGGCAGCGAGTGAGGGGAAGGACTGAACGGAGGGAGTGAAGAAAAGTAATGAAGAGAGGGACAGAGGGGAGGGAGTGCAGTGAATCATTGAAGGGAGAGAATGAAGGAAAGGAGTGAAGGGAGGGTGTGAAAGGAAGGAGTGAAGAAAAGTATTGAAGGCAGGGAATGAAGGGAAGAAGTATTGAAAGGAGGGAATGAAGAGAAGGGTTGAAAGGAAGGAGTGAAAAGAAGGAATGACAGGAAGGAGTGAAGGGAAGGAGTGAAGGGAAGGAGTGAAAGAAGGTAGTTAAGGTAGGGAGTGAGTGAGGGGAGTGAGTGAGTGAGGGGAGGGAGTGAAGTGAGGGAGTGAAGGGAGAGAGTGAAGGAAGGGAGTGAAGGGGTGGAATGAAGGAAGGGAGTTTAGGGAAGGAGTGAAGGTAAGGAGTGAAGGGAAGGAGTGAAGAGGAGTGACAGGAAGGAGTGAAGTGAAAGAGTGAAGTGAAGGAGTGAAGTGAAGGAGTGAAGTGAAGGAGTGAAGTGAAGGAGTGAAGTGAATGAGTGAAGGGAAGGAGTGAAAGAAAGTAGTGAAGGTAGAGAGTGAGTTAGAGGAGGAAGTGAAGGGAGTGTGTGAAGGGAGGGTGTGAAGGGAGGGTGTGAAGGGAGGGAGTGAAGGTAAGGAGTGAAGGAAGGAAATGAAGGGAGTGAAGGGAAGGAATGAAGAGAAGGAGTGAAGGAAGGTATTGATGGGGAAGGTGTGAAGGGAGGGTGTGAAGAAAGGAAGTTAAGTACGGGGTTAAGGGAGTGAGTGAAGTGACTGGCGGGAGGGAGGTAGTGAGGTTAGGGAGAGGTGAGAGGGAAGCGAGTGGATTGGAGAGAGAAATATTTTAGGGGAGGCTGGAGCAAGCCTTGGAGATGCGCTGGAAAGTGAACAAAAGTAGTGGGGGAAGGGAAGGGAGGTAGAGTGAGAGATTACAAAGATGGTAGAAGGCGGAAGGAGGGAGAAGCAAAGATTTCGGGAAAGGGAAGGGTAAGTCAGAGGTGGGAGAAGCGGAAGGTGAAGGGCGGTTGAGACTTATAGAAGAGAAAGGGTGGAAAAAATGTCATGCCTTTATGGATGTGAAAGCTTTCTATTTTTTCAAATATCACTTAATATTAATTAAATTCGTCGCCGTTACTTAAAGAAAGAAGACCTTAATGATTCGGGAAGAATTATGGCTTCAGAAGCAAACAAAATACGACCCTCTTCTCTAGACAAATAAATTGCTTTTTTGTTCCCAGTTAAGTAATATTGGGCAGTGTTCGCAATTCAGAAAATGAAACTCGTATATTTTGCATTCACAAGGCTTCATATATTTTCAGGAACTCCCATCATTCAACTGGATTTAAAAAGTTTTGGGTTATTACTACCAACGCGCTCAACATGATGGCAGTTATAATTAAATCTTGTTGAATTATTTAAATCTTTATTCGAGAGATCTAAAAGTATGAGCGAATAGAGATGATATACAATTAAAATCTTATTTGCTAAGACAACGCCATTTCGTTCCGAAAACAGGGCCAGATGAATATAATCCTGAAGAAATTTTATCGAATACTGATATGTAGATGTAGTAGAGTTTCAGAAACGAAAGAATTGTCGACTGTTTTTATTTGACGTTTTCGAGAATAAAAATTATTCTCTGCATATTTAAGAGAAATCAAAGAAATGGAAACGGGAAGCTGAAGGACGTCTGAGAGTTAAGAGGGGCGGGAGAGTGAAACAATGGGAAGGAGAAGAAATAGGTAGAGAGAGAGAGGCAAGAGAGAGAGGTAAAGAGGAGAGTGGAGAAAGAGACGGGAGAGGAACGGAAGAGAGGATGGATGAGAGTGTGTGAGAGAGGAGGAGAGTGAGAGGGAGGAGAGGGAGAGAGGAGAGTGAGAGAGGAAGGAGAATGGAAAAGAAAGAAAAGGAAGGAGCCAGGGAAGAGTGAGGGAGTAAGAGAGAGAGATAAGAAAAGATGTGGCGAGGTATTGGATGGGCGCAAGAGAGGAAGAATGTACAAGGAACGCAGACACAAACAGAATACGAAGATGAAAAAAGAGAGTGGGATTAAAAAAATGTGTAAAGTAGATAAAGGGAGGGGAGATGACGGCGAAAAGAAAGAGAAACAAAGAGATAACAAAAAAGAAAAAAGAAAAATGCAGAGATCGATCGATTGATCGGATGCTACAATGACGAAAGAGAAAGTGACAGATATATGTAACAGCAAGAGAGAGAGAGAGAGAGAGAGAAAGGAAAAATGAAGAGAATACAATTGGGAGCGGGGAATGAGGAATTAAAAAGGATTGGATTGGAAGGACGAGCGAAAGAGAAAGAGATGTAGAGAAAACGTGAAAGGAAATGACGAAGGCAGGGCATGCGGGACGGGTGGACAGTACCTAGGCGCGTAAAAGTGGATAGAGGGAAGCGAACTTAAGAGATCAAGGGTCAATTGGGACTGCCTCCCGTCATTCTGAGAAACGATCAAAGGGAAGAGAGAGAGAGGGAAATGTAAAAAAATAAAAAGGAAAGTAAGAGACATCGGGAAGTGGAAGGGAGAGAGATGGAAAGAGAAAGGGTTATTGAAGGCTAGCTAGGGAGTAGATGAAAAAAAGATGAGTTAGAGTTTCAAAATGACATCAAAGGTGGGAAACGAGCAGAATATGGGGACGGCAATAAGACAGACAGGCAGAGGTACACTCAAAGACATACACTAGCCCTCCATTTGGCGAGAGAAACTCGAAGCAAAAAAGTTGTTCGTTTTCCGATTGAAAATTTTAAACGGAAGGCGATGAATTTTTCAGTAAAATTACTCGGTCGTCTACGAGCAAACAATAAATATACAAATATATATATATATCCTGCCTTTTTTGTCAACGTTCGACCGGTTCCGATTGTTAATATAGCGATGAAGCGCGACGAGGGACTGGTGGGAGAATGGTGAGGGGAAGATGATCAGGCGAAGGGGGAGGGGGAGGAAATAGGGGAAGATAACGTCAAAACGACTCACCGACCTGCAATTACGAGGTAGCGATTTGCTTTATTTTTTAAAAAACGTTGCGCGGGAGCGTTTCTCATTTGTTTCCGCGGGCGTGTATTGTTAGCGGTTTGATTTATATCATCGACTCGTCGAACGGTCCAGAATTTATGAGTGGGTCAAAAAAAAAGAAGAAATTAGACGGACATTGTTTCGTATCAAAGGAATTTGTTTTGCGCGTACGTTTATAGTATTTTCAATTTGCGAAAGCGACTCTTGGTACGCAGGAGACCTCAAAAGAAAAGTACGCCAAAGCACTTCTTTTGTTACCGCTTCGCAAAAAATATAATCGGGGTAATTTCGAAGTATTATAAACGGCCAGGATTTAAAAAATAATAAATTGGAGAAAGAAAACGTGACCTCAATTTTCTGACGCGACTTCGTAATGGCTCCGGTGATGAAGCGATATAATAAAAATATAATGCTGAATTCTTTTTGTTTTGGTTTGATTGTGTTTCGAGATTTATAGATCGGAGCTAGGTTATCTCCTCCTGAAATTTAACGTCGGATCGCCGAATATCGTGCGTGTCGATTGCTCGAATTTAATCGGGAAATTTAGTGCCGCGCTATCGCCTAGGCTACTATTTTCTAATTTCCGCTCATTCACGAAATTATTATTTAAAAAAAAAATAAAGGAGGAAGGCGGATAAATTTCTGGGATGGTTTGATTAATTTAATGCCCAGTGAAAGAAAGATTTAATGGAATTAGGGAGCGCGAAGTTATTAAGTTATTTCCGGGTCCTTATCTGACGCTTGATGGACTTAAGTAAGTTCTCCGCGGTTCCTCCGTAAGCGAAAGACCGTCGAATTTAATTTGACAGAATTTCGCCTCCGTAATTTCGTAATGCGCCTTAAATAAAAAAAGAGCATAATTATGGATTAAATAATTTAGGTTCCTTTTTCAGGCGCGGATGGCCAACATTTTCAGTCTCTTTTTAAGATCGATCATGAATGAATTTTCAGTGGTGATGAGTACTCGGTACTCAGACATTTCAAGTCAACATAAAATACCTTGATCGTGTGTTGGATTAAAAAAATAAGAGCGACGAATCATTTCTGATTCAAAAGTAAGTGTGGAAATTCTTGACCGAAGTCTCAAATTTTATGAAATCGATGTTTCATTGAAAAACACTCTTCAAAATGGGCATAATTTGATCGGGAAAAGCGAAACGAGTACAAAGACCGGTCATTGAAAACTATGTTTCTTCAATAATTATTAGCATCTACTGCCGATGAAGACGGCAGCTTTGTAGCCGAAGTTCTCGCTTGTCTATTCCAACACTTTTCAATCTTAATGGAGAAACGTAGTTTTTAAATTTTAACCTCTACCGCAGATCAATATCGATGAATGAAGAAACGGTCAACGATTGTAGTTACTAAAATACAACCTCCCAGCAATTCTCCTCCTCGTTCTCCGACGATAGCGCAAAAACGGAAAGAACGCGGAATATTTGTTCGCCTAGCGGCATTATTTCCAGCAAGCTAACTCAGATCGTCTGCGATGCAATTAATAGACTCATTAGCGAGATACCTTAGGGCGGGAGGCAGGGTGCGCATTAATGTGGGCGAGAGGGTGAGGGGATTGGGAGAAGGGAGAGAGAGAGAAAGAGGGAACGTGTGGGATGCTAGAGAGGCAGAGCGGAGGCGGAGTAGGCTTCTAGGAGAGGCGTGTGGGTGTATGTTTGAGGCGGTGGAGGGACAGGAGTTTGGACGGAGAATGTTGCCTGGATGGAAGCGTGTGGGAGGAGGGGGAGGGAAGGAAGGGATCGGAGGGATGGGAAGAGAGGTTACTTCGCCTCAGGAACAGGTGATGTGTGTTCGTGCTAGCGTGTGTGTGTGTGAGGGACTTCGATCCTCATGCTGCATCAGCAACGCCCTCGGAGGAAATGCCTGAGTAAGGGGAAGATGGAGGTGGGGGTCGGAGGGGAGGGAGGTTTGAAACGGGTATATGTGGCGGCGGCGGTTAAAAGGGTTTGGGGGAGGTGGGTGCGGGCCAAAGGGGCAGGAGAGAGGTAGGAAGGGTTTGAGTTTAAGCAGCGCTGTCCCTGACATGATCCGGGAGGGCCCTATATACCCAACTCACTCTCTTCCATCCCCTCATCCAGCCATTTACTGAAAACCTTTAAGCAATCAGTAACTTAAGCGGGAACGATGGTGTGGGAAAGGGTCGTGAGAGGGCGGAGACTGCTGCGGGGGATGGCTTTTCGGCGACTGGGGGAGGGAGAGAGAGAGAGAGAGAGAGAGAGAGAGAAAGAGAGAGAGACAGAATATACAGACACTTCTTTATTTTTTCGTCAAGGAGATTAGCGAAAATCGGCGGACGGCGCGCGAGAATCTTATGGATCGACTTATATTTCTCTATCATTTTTATTCGTAAACGGGAGAGTTTTTTTTATTACGCTTCGAAATATTATCTCGCTGTGGGATGTGCTACATCAATGGAAAAGGGGAAAACAGCCGTTCGCTAAAGGTTTGAAGAAATAAATAATAAATTTATGGGGAAGAAGCGAAGGCAGAAATATGAAAATGGATAGGGGACGGGAGACAAGAGAAACGACGCAGAAAAAAGTGAGATATATATGGATATGGACAGAAAGGAATGAAAACTAATGAAAGAGAAAGATAAGAAGAAAACGTAGAGATAATATGCACAGTAAAATTGGTGGTAAATGGAGAGTGAAGATGAAGCGGGTAAAAAGAAAAGGAGATGAAAAAGGAAATATGAGAGTATAAAAATAGATAGAAAAATTAATAGGTAAAACGAGATGAAAAGGGCGAAAGAGGATCTGAAAATACATGGATTGCAAAATGAAGGAAATTACTTAAAAACGGGTAGCTCAACTAATAAGGCAAAATAAACAGAGGAAAATAAAAATAAGGAGCGCGATGTAGAAAGGATATTAATAACATTGGGATCGCAGATAAATTGTGGAACTTGGCCATCGGATATATATACACACGCAAGATCAGAAGTTTAAATTAATAATTCTCGAAAACAAGTAATTTTATTGTTCGAATAAAATTGTGGAAATATAAATGAAACATTGGTTTAAAAAAATAAATAAAAAATACAAAATTAGCAAAATGTATTTACGAATAAAATATATCACGGATGTGTGAAAGTTTTACACACACTATAACATTTATCAGATTTGAGGTTAATAACCCTTTCTACCGCCAAACAGAAGCGAAACAATGTGCGTGTATAGAATCACGAAATAACCAGTGAGGTAATTCAGGGACTCACTTGTCCAAAAGTGAATTGCAGCAGTGATAGAAAGAAGAGGCGAAAGTATAAAATACAAACTACCAATCGTTTTTCATTGGGAGAAATTTCCATTTTCATTGGTTAAATGCTACAGTTCTGAGTATTTTTCTTTTAGAACACTATTGTGTTCAACTGGCTTTGATTTCGCATTAAGTGGATTTTTACTGAAGTGTAACGACTATATTAAAGCAGACATAAACGTAAATTACGTGATAAGTTATTTGTTATTGGCAATAAATTCATGTATTTGTACTAAAATTTGGTATTATTTTCGCATATAATTTATTAAACATGGCATAAAACACTTTAATTACTGAAGTATCCGTATGTTGTTGTAAACGTACTATACGTTTGTTAGGGTGTCTAGTATTTCAGCGTTTTCAATGTAAATACTGAATACTTTCAATCAATGAAACCATGACAAATGCGAATGACAATTCGAAAATTTAACGAACGTAATTACATAATATATTAATAATATAGGAATTATTTGTGGCGATCTTTAAACACGTCATTGCAGAAGGATAAGAGAACAGAATGCCTTAGTTCCGGATTCCAGAGTTTCTGAAAGTTGTTCGCCACAGGAATCGAACGAGAATGTATTTTTTCCCAATAAAAATCAATTTCTTAATTTTATCCACATATCAAAGCCTCGAGTCCAAACTTCAACCCTGACTGAATGTTTTAAACACCAATTTTTTTATTCCTCGCTGATATTTCATCGGCCGCTGATTAACCAAAAAAATTATAAATTTCAACGCATTTTAACTTGTTTCTTCTAGTAAAGTAAGACGAAGGTTATTTAATAGATGAAGGCTTGGATGAATTTACCGGTAATAATAGCGCCACGAATAACGCGGAGGCGGATAACGGCTCGAACACTCTCCAACATAATGTATTATATAACTTTTGAGACTTGGAATTTTATAAAAAAAAGAGACTGCTTAAGACTTTCCCCTGAGCATATATTTAGGATAAAGACAGGAGATTTCTTCATCTCCAGCGCTGGTATTCTCCGTCAGATTAATCCCTGAAAATTTCCGTCCGTTTGGACGTCATTTTATCGAAAAAGAGTAAAAGAAAGACACAGTTGAGTCGAGGCTGTCGAAGGCGCTCGAGGAAAATAATTGTGACAGATATAAATAGAAGGCGTCCGAGAATTCTTTACGCTACTGAAAAGCGCAAAAGAAGGATTTCAGAGCGAGAGAGAGAGAGAGGAAAACGGAAATTTGAATAAAGTTTGATTAGATGGAACGTATGCGATAGCATCATAAAGCGTATGAGAGGAGGTGAAGAAATGAATAAAATGACAAGAAAGGAGAGGGAGAATGAGAAAGAGAAAGCAATCAACGAATAAAACGGCGGAAAAGGAATGAATGGTCCATAACTTAATCCTATAAAGATTGCGGAAAAGAAAAACGGCAATCGAGAAAGAGAGAGGAGAGAGAGAAACGGAAATCGCAGGGGGAGAAAGAAAGCTGCTGTACGAAGAAAGACAAAAGAAGAACTAATTAGAGGAGAATAAATGAAAAACGAATCGCAGCCGGGAGAAAAATAAACAACATAGTAGAGAAAAGATAGGTATGGATAGAAGGCACGAAAAAAAGGAGTAAAAGAGACGGCGATGATTCAAGACAACGACGATATGAAGGAGATGAAGTTTGCAAAATTTGTTATGGTAGGAATGGATGAAAAAGGGAAGAAATGAGAAGGGGAAATGTAAATTGAAAAAGTGAGAAAGAGGAAGGAGAAAGAGAAAGGAGAAAAATAAAGGAAGAGAGGTGGGAAAGAGAACGGAGAGAGATGGACGAGAGGCGGGAAGGAGAGGGAGTAGAGAGATGGAGAGATAAATGAGAGTGACGGAGAAAAAATTCAGGCAAAGAGGCAGATGGAACGACAGATAGGACAGGACAGAAAGAAAGAGGTAGAGACGGTAAGAGAAAGGGGGAGGGACAGAGATAGAGAGAGAGAGGCCGAGTGGGAAAAAAGGAGAAATGTAAAGAAAGTCTGGAAGGAGACAGACTAGGGTTGCGATTACTTAATCGAGAATGAAATTTCGGAGAATGGCGAAAGAAAGGGAGCGACACGAGTGAAATTTTATAAGGGGTAGAAGTAGTAAGAGTGCGGATTTAATGGCGAGGGGAAAACGAGAATTAATCAGGAGAATATTTAGCGCCATTAGCTTAGTTAATTCGCGCAAAATTGACTTGATGTCGTTTTCACAGCAACACGAACCGTTTTTCAGTCCCTCCCATCCATAAACTCGCCCTAAAAAAATACAAAATCCAGCGTAACGTACTTTAAAATACTTTCCATTCATTAACAATTATATTTCAATTTATAAATTAAAATGGGAGCAATTTTGGTGATAGGCATTCTCTTAACAAAATAGAATGAATTAATGAACAATAGGAAAGGAAAGTGCTGGCGTACGCTCAATGAATTGTGAATGTCCCCATTTTGCTGTTGATAAGGCTAATTCCATGAATGATGTCTCACTTAATAATACAAATTTCTGAAAAATTACCACCAGAACTTTATTCATAACTATAGGCTGACAAGTTGCTTAATACGATAAAATAAAGGAATTTCCGTCGTTAATAGTTTAATATATCAAACGAAGGAAATTGTACAAAAAGTTGCATTGTTCCTTATTATGCGTTCTTTGCACGAAGTGAACGCATGTAGGGGAGGTCGATGCCGTCCGTCCGTCCGTCCGCATGTAAAAACTAAAAAACCGCTGGACGTATTATGATGAAATTCGATATTGGGGAATTTTGCTAAATTTGGTCGACCGATTCAAATTTTGATTAAAATCGGACATTAATGACGACCACTTTACATGAAGACCTACATGTAGTTTACAATGTTCCTTTGTTTCAACTCAAAAACCGCTGCACGTATTTGATGAAATTTGGTATTGAGGAGTTTTGTTAAAATTATTTGATCCATTCCAATTTCGGTCAAAATCGGGCAATAATTACAACTACTTTATATGAAGACCTATCTGTATTTTACAACGTACCTCGCTTGCTTCTTGTTAAATTCTCATCTGAGCGAAAAATATTGAGAACATTGTGAAATCTCAAAAAACGTATTTGAAAACTTTACTTCAAAGTCTGAATTTTCAACCGATGCGTTGCTTCAAATTTTGAACAATGTATTCATGCTAATTAAGCGTTTTGTCAATGACCCTAATTAAAAATATTAAAAAGGATCTGTTTAAAGAACATATGGGAAGAACTTCGTGTAGATCATTCTAATGTTGGATCGAACATAAAGCGCCTTTGCTCCAAAAAATAAGCCCAATGTTCCAAATGAAGATCATAACATTTATTCATTGTTGAACTACTCGTATGTGCGTACTTTATTTACAAAATAATTATTCAATGATCTTATTAGTTTTTAACAATCATAACGGTCTAATATAGTTGGGAATTTATTTTTTTGCTTGTTTTTCTCTTAAAATGTATATCAACGCCGTGAAATTAATTAAGCGGTGGTTTGGTGTTCGGCAATATTGAAGCACGCCTGAAGGTGTGCCGTGGAGCAAAAAAAGGTTGAGGAAAGCACTGACGTAACCGACTGTTATTATCCTTTTTGAAATAGAAACTTTCTCGCGAAGAACAAAAGAATCGCATATCGCGCAACTTCCTTTGGCGTTTGAGTGACAGAACAACACTAACCTCCAATCAGGTAATAATTAGATTTCGTAATGTGACGAGTCGGGCATTTCTCCCGGGATCACCTTATGCGAAGCTTTTGCCAAGTGATACTTCCTTCAAAAAAAAAAAGAAAAAACAGAAACCACTCTTCTGAAAGATTCCCCCGAAAAAGACGCGTTTTATTGTTCGCTCATACATTCCCTCGCGGTCTACGTCCTATCTCAACACTTTTTCCCCTCCCCGAAGGAAAAAAAAGAACGTTTTTTTGGCATTGCTGACAGTGCTCAAGGGGAAATATCTGGACGGAAAGAAAGCCCAGGAGGTGATACGGTGGGAGAGGATGCGATAAAAAGAAGAAGAGAATAAGAAATTCTACACGAAATGGAAGAATCCGAGGCGAAGGAGGGGAGAAGATTCCTGGAATTTATTCATATTTCCGGCGAGAGGAACGTATTTTATGTTTTTTTTTTAGGCGGCCATTCTGGTTTGTTGGTTAAGGAGGAAAAGTGGTGGGCGGGCGGAGGAGTGGAAGGAAGAGAGGAAGAATGAAAGCAGGAGAAGTCGCTGGATATTTAAAAATATTCGCATTTTGACCCCGAAGGAATTCCTATTCCCTTACCTCATTCTCTTCCACGCGTACTATTTCGGCGCTAAAATATCAAATTTTCCTAAAAGCCGATTAAGCTGGCGTTTCGATTCGGGACGTTTTAAAGAGGAGAATGGAACGATCTGAAATAAGTAAGCGTAATTTTGTCTTTCTTTTTTTTAAGAAACTTTTCCGTTTTTAGTTCTCCAGGTAAATTAAGAGGGAAATTATTTCCAAAATAAAAAGCAGTTTGCGATCGCTATTTTGTTAAAGTTAGAAAAATTACATTTAAAATTGAATTATAAATATGAAAGTTAGCCGAATTCATTACATAATAAAAATTAAATTATGATTTTTCGAGGGCTGCAAATAAATTAGGATCGAGGGCGGCTCGTGATCTAGTACCTAGCAACGCCTACAAACGGAAGAGGGGATAAAATGTAAATAATGGAAAATTGGAAGGATAGATAACTCAAGAAATAATTACTGATCTATCTATCTATCTACCTTAGAGTTTGAAGCAAAAACAATGATTCTTAAGTTG
Source organism: Tanypteryx hageni (assembly GCA_028673005.1). Taxonomy (NCBI): domain Eukaryota; kingdom Metazoa; phylum Arthropoda; class Insecta; order Odonata; family Petaluridae; genus Tanypteryx; species Tanypteryx hageni. The sequence continues at coordinate 94,392,183 of CM054114.1, read as the reverse complement.
CCACAGAAAGACTGACAAAACCATATGCATGTTTCGGCTACGAAGCGACCGTCGTCATCCACGGAGAGTTGACTTCAAAAAATGACAAGAGTTTACTATTGCTGGAACAACACTGCTTTGTAGCCGAAATACACATCTGGTTTTACCAAATTAGTTGTTGCCATTAGAGAAATAGTTTTTAATTGGATAAATGTTTTTATTCGGGCGGAGTTTGAACTAAAGTATAATATCTTATTGCATCTAATCTATAAAAATATACAATTCGTAACATATATACACAAACATTATGTGTATGTATATCGGTCGTTGCCGATACGAGAGCGTCAGCCGGTTGCACTTAGACGGAAATGTGGAATCCCTGGACGTCCTCCTTCCGAGGATGTCCAAGGAATTCTACTGCAAGGCAGCAGCATCGAGGCACAAAGAGGTGCAGAAGCTGGGCGATATCAAGGTTAGGTGGTGGGACCGCTACAAGCGACCCATCGCCAGCATTGATTCGCTGGAAACCCTCCCTAGCAACAAGCGTCCCCGCTTGTAGGGAGGGTGCCTCTTTGTAACAAGGGGCCAAAGAAGAGAAAATTGTGATAGTGAAATTAGCCTAGAATCGCATTAAAAGCTCAGCTGGGAATGCGAATAAGCCAACCCCAGGAGGTTGGAGAGTTCTAGCTTCTGTGTGTATATGTTACTTATGCAGGGGCGGATAGAGGGGTAAGCGACCGCCTAGGGCCTCGCGCCTTTCTCCTAAAGGCTAAATAGGAAAGAAACGCGTTGATGGCGATGCGTGAGTTCATCTAGAAAGCTTTCGCGGATGTTTATTTGGAGAATAGCGACGAGCGATTAAAATAAATAGATCTGGAGAGAGGAAGAAAGAAACACTGAGCGCGTGGAGTCACGTCACGGAATGCCGTCGTGAAGAGAGTAAAGGTTAAAAGGTTTTGCGGATATGTTTGAGATCGGTCCAACAATGAAAAGAAATAGACCTCAACTAGCTCCACCTCTCGCTTGGAAATCCAAAATCAAAACAAATTTAATTTCACCGCTCTTTTCTTGACGTAAACTGCACGTCGGAAGGCGAGACGTGAAGTTCTCGCCAGATGTATCGTACAATATACGTCGGACGGTGTTGAGTTAATAAGTCAGCGCCTTAATATAAGAAGAGAAAGAAATGTTAGCCGAGTTTGAAAAGTTCCAGCACAAAGTACTAGTCATGCATTTTAGATGATGAAGACGATCGAAAAAGTGAACTGGCCTGTTCGAGGATTTGATCAGTCGGACTTCGTCTTCATAGTTGGTTCGTAGTTTCCGTGAATCGCCAAAAGCTAAGTGGCGTTATCGCAGGGCGTTTTATTGTATTCGTGAATCATTATCATAATTGACATCGTCATTTTAATCTGACTAAAATAATTAGTTTAGCGTTATTACATAAAGAAGAATAATTAACTTCATATAAGTATTAAAACGTCAGGGAGAGATCGGATGAAGATAGAAAGTTAGAATCAAGAGCATTTAAAAGGAAAAAGCGTGCTTTTTTGCTAGAATCACAAGGAAAGCGTAAAAGTATCTTTGAAGAAATTTTTCAAGAGAAGTGCGGTGAAAAAACCGTATCTAGTTGCAGTGTTAATGAGAAAAATAAAAATGTTATTGATGTTAACTGTGAAAGTAGAAATGAAAATCTTGAAGACCCCAGCATAACTGTGCAAACTGGAGCTGAAACAGGTGTAATTATTCAAAATAGCCCAAACGTGCGTGATGACTATGATAGTAGTGCTCCGTCAACTTCTACTTCAGCAGAATTGGTTGCTGTTGGAGTATACCCTAGTGTATTCGCCACTTTTAGTGATCTTGGTGAGTAGATTTTCCCTTTGACAAATTAAGAGAAAATGATGACTTTCCATTAGATGATAAAACCGACATTTCAGTTCATTTTACTACAATCGTGTATTAAACGAGAGTAAAAAGCATCTCCCAGCACATGAGTAGAAAACCGCTATTGTAAAACAAGTGAAGATTTTTTAGAGGGATTCGATGTGAAATTGCTAGGTGTAGAATTAAGAATCATCGCCCAATGTTGTTAATACAGTAAACCAACTGCCTCTAATCTATTTGAAGACTGGTCCACGATCGACATCAGAAGCTGTAAGTATATATATAAATAAATAATTTAATATTTGTTTGCATGTTTTCTTCATTAAAATATAAACTCGTATTCATAAATCGTAATTCGTAGGCCTAGCAAACTCCAATCGCCTAGGGGCCTCGCGCCCTCTAAGTCCGACTCTGCACACATCATTATATACAGACGTTCCTTACCGAGGAGGAGGATATAACATAATAGGACACTAATGTTTAGGCACTTCCAGATAAGCTGGAGATTCGAATTTTTTTTCTTAGGTAGGATTTTGTGTAAAACCGACTAGAAAAAACGAAAATCTCGAAAAAGTTCAACAATGCGGCCGCTAAAAAGTCGCAATTGTTTAAACAAATTTTCAAGGTTTACGTAGTTCTGAATGTGCTACGGAGCTGAAATTTTTTAACAGGTAGGATTTGCAAAAAAAAAACGAAATAAGGATTATAGAAATTTTGATATTTTAATTTGTGTTGCCGTTAAAAATTCTTAAACTTTAAACAAATAGATATCTGTTTAGGTACTACGGGGTGAGCTGGGAAGCTCAAATTTTCAAGTTATTTACAGAATGATCCATTTGCACAAATAAATATTTGAATCTCTCCATAAATACATTGCGGCGGCCGTTAAAAAGGTTTAAAATTTAAACAATTAGAAAAATATTATTTTACTTCTAGAAGTGCTACAACTTTAAAATTTGCCAGAAATGTGTAGCATTAGTACCCTATAATGAAGAAAGTATAAAATTCTTAAAATTGAAAGGTTTGGGGATTGTTTTAAACAATTACTTTTACATAAGGGAATAACAAAAATCGCTGCGGTGGTGAAGTATTTAGAATTAAAAAAATATTTGTAATGATGAAATATCTGTCTGAAAAATGAATGTTTATTCAAGGTGAAATGATATGCTTGCAGAATGCAAGCACCTTCTACTAGTATACATATATGTACACAAATATTGATGTACACAGTTCAAATGTTAGTTAAATTATCAAGTTATTTATGGAAATGAAAGGAGAGAGAGTTCAAAAGAGAAAGGAGGGGAAACACGAGGAACACGAGAGATACCTCTAAAAAGGGTAATTTGGACCGGAAAGATGGGAAGATTGGGGGGGAAGGGAAGGGGAACAGGAAGAGAGATAGAGCGGGAGAGAGACAGGGGGCAAGAGGAAAGGAAAAATTACGGGATGAATTCTGAGAATGGGGTAAAAGCGGGGAGGAAAAGTGGTCAGAAATAAAACTGTACACGGAGGTCGTATAGAGCGGCGTTCTGATAAAGGTAGGGACGGTGGAGTGAGAACTGTGGACGGGAGAATGAGGAGGAGGCGTAAGGGAGGGAGGTAGGCAAAACCGGCGAAGGGATTCCGAATTTATGGCTCCGCGCCACTTCCATTTCCAGGCTCGTTACTCATGTATTAGGGATAAAAGGAGAAAGGATATGCCGTGAAAGATGAGAAGAGGAGGAAAGTACACAGATTAGTTTTTTTTTATTTTAGGGAGGAGGATTTCTATATTTTTTTAAAAGGGAAGAGGGAAAAGATGTGGGGGACATCGGAGGAAGACGTGCGGGATCGGGATTGGAGGGTTAGGGCTCCGACTGTGAAATGATGCCGTTGATTAAATCGGCGAGACTGCCGAATTTATTATACCGGTGTAACTGCCCATCAAAAATGGGTGACTTGTAGGAACGAATTAATTACATTTTTAAAAACAAACCCTTAGGGTGGTAAGCGTCGATTCAACGTAGTAATGTAAATAAACCGATGGATCATTGTCGACATTCATTAAATTATATACCATGAAAGCAAGTATATTATAATTATGCAAGGACGATTTTAAATTATATCATTGAATTATATACCATGAAAGCAACTATATTATAATTATGCATCGAAGATTTTAAATTATATCATTGAATTATATACCATGAAAGCAACTATATTATAATTATGCATCGACGATTTTAAATTATATCATTGAATTATATACCATGAAAGCAACTATAATATAACAATGCAAGGACGATTTTAAATTATATCATCGAATTGTATACCATAAAACAACTATATTATAATTATGCATCGAAGATTTTAAATTATATCATTGAATTATATACCATGAAAGCAACTATATTATAATTATGCATCGACGATTTTAAATTATATCATTGAATTATATACCATGAAAGCAACTACATTATAACAATGCAAGGACGATTTTAAATTATATCATTGAATTGTATACCATAAAACAACTATATTATAATTATGCATCGAAGATTTTAAATTATATCATTGAATTATATACCATGAAACAACTATATTATAATTATGCATCGACGATTTTAAATTATATCATTGAATTATATACCATGAAAGCAACTATATTATAACAATGCAAGGACGATTTTAAATTATATCATTGAATTGTATACCATAAAACAACTATATTATAATTATGCATCGAAGATTTTAAATTATATCATTGAATTATATACCATGAAAGCAACTATATTATAACTATGCATCGACAATTTTACACGTTGATTAAACTTGCAAAATTTTTCAGGCCGTTTCCTACGGAGGATTTTAATGCTGTACAAAAATACAATTAAAAATCAAATCAACAAATTATTTGTTGATATGCAAAAAAAACCACAACTAAGTTGTGAAAAGAAACTGGAATACGAAATTGCGATGAATGCTTCCATTAGACTCACAAAAACGCGATTGACTGGCATTAAAAGTTTCTTATTATTAAAAATATGTAAAACCGCCGTTTTATCGGATTCAAAACTAATTCCTGGCAAAATCGGAACAAACAGAAATCTCTTAAACCTTATTCTTTTATTTCCGTAAGTTTTATGTCTCTAAAATCGTATCTTGATTATAATCTTATTTTTTTAATCCAAATAAAAAATATCCTATGCTCTCTCCGACTTTAATCAAATGTAGAAAAGAAAGTTTCCTGAAATCGTAACCCGGGACTGTTTTACGATTTTATTTTAGGTTTTTCTCGGTCATAACCCACGTTCATCTATGGATGAGAAAAAATTTCTGCGTAATGATTCCAAATGAAAAATCGTTTTTAAAGAAGACTCTAAAGATGATCGTTCGCTCGGAATTACAACTGAAAAACCGTTTTTAAGAAGACTAAAGATGATCGTTCGCTCGAAATTTTTACGAGAGATTTTTAAATGGGTTCGTTCCGCCTGGTTTTTTAAATTTATTATTATCATCGTCTCTCTCCCTCGAAAGGGTCCGAGGTAAGACTTCGGTCGTCGCCGTCCATTCTTTGCCTTTTAGGAAGTGGACACAAACAGTTGAACGCTCACGCAAGCGGAAGATTTGTCGTTTCCCGTTCAGCCACACACAGTGAAGAGTGCGTATATATTCTTTCGAACTTCCCCCTCCTTATCCCCCGTCATCTTCATGCGTTTGAAAATTACTTCTCCCGACCATTCCTCTCCCCACCTCTTCTTCTCTCTCGAAACCACTAAAATTTTCTGCGTTGACCCATATTAAAAATTATTCCATAACCTTCAATTTATAGACCCAACTCGAGGGGAGGGAGATACATGGGAGGGGAGGAAGAAAGAGGGTAGGGGAGGGATATAGAGAGGGGGGAGGTTAGATAAGGGCGTGTCGGACACACGCAGGAGACTCCGGTTTTCGGTAGCGACATGGAAGTACTGGGAAGTGAATTTCGTGCGTCATTCAGCAAGAGTCGAGGAACTCGGACTCCAAAAACCTTTTGGCTCCTAAATGACGGGAGAGCTTTTGCTTGCCTTGGGCTGTAAAAACCTTGGGACATTCGAAATTAAATCAGCCAATGAAATGACGCAACGAGACCAAAATGAGAACAGATTTCATTCCCTGCCCCCCTCCTCCGTAGGAGTAAAAATAATACTAGGATAGGAAGAGAAAGGGAGTTCCTTTTTTTTAAAAAGCATTAAGAATATATACGAAAAAAGGTAATATAATTGCTTTTAGAGATGAGCTCTGCATGTTGCGGAAGGATGGATAAAACACGATTCCCTTTGAGAATTAATATGCTATTCCGGCCTGCGAAATGGAAAGAGCAGTATTAAATGAAAGGCACGAATATTAGAAATGCGTGTGTGGAATGGAGAAGATCCTATGATTTTTATTTCGAGGAAATAAGGAACTTCCAAACCTTATACGAAACTCCTCAGATCCCCTTTGTATCATATGTGACACCTAGTTACCCACCTGGTTTTCCCAGACGAGACATACTGCATAACCTAGGTTGTTAACTACGTAACGATACTAAAATTCGACATTTGATTGTTATCTAGAATTTCACGTCACCAATTCTCAACCATAAATAAACATTTACTCTTTTTAAGATATGAAATGAGATTCTTCTTATGGCTGGATAAATTAATCTGCACATTTTATACCAGTTAGCAAACAATCTCAATTCACTTCAAAGCCATCCATATAATGGTTCGAAGATGTGAAAATATTAAATCGGTATGGAATGATATCGCACCGATGTACATTAAACGAGGAGGAACAAAGTTGTTTTATAATGATAATATTTTGTCAATGTTGCGCTATCGTATACTTTTAAAACACATTCCCTTTTTTTCTTTATACGAAAAGTCGTTCCTCGAAAAACAATTCTTTTTATCCATTTCCCCCGGATTATCCTCTCCCTTCCTGTCTCTCATCTCTCCCCATGGCGAATAAAATTCTCTCTATTATTCCCACTTTCCGCAGTCTACGAAATCCTTTACTATCTCTAGGAATAGCCGTCATCAAAAGACTCATAATCTGTCTCGTCAATGCTCAATCGCTGCGTATTACACACAAATGAGTTACATAGATACTTTCCATTACACTCAGTTTTCGATTTATTAAAAAGGTAACATAACTATGATTTCATCTAATACATATATTAAAGAGTATTACGTCCTTCCATCTGTATGTTTGCACGGTTTGCACGTTTGCACAGATGCAGCACATTTTTATTTGCATTTTAAAATCACTTAGAATTGCGATATGAATACGGGACGTGCACCAAACGACGCCTAAAAGAACGGATATTTATTTTCCAGCCATCGATTTTCAAATACGCATCGAATCGTTCCACAAATTTGTTATTAACACGAAAATTTGGCTAAATTTTAGACGAAAAAATTTCGCCAAGGGCGACGGCATTGTTGCTGAGCTAGCACAATTACGTCTATATCTAAAATCAATGACATGAACATTGATGCTGTATTTTAAATTCAGTTGTGAGAACTCTTCTTAAATATTTTGAATACATTTTAATCGAAAGGGAAGTAATGATTAATTAGTTTGAACGATAGATCTGCTTATTGCAGTGCCATTTCTAAGGCGTGGAAGAAATGCGAACGACCGCCGCCAATATTTTAATTAGCTTTTTGTTTTGTTTACCTTGACGACGAAAGAACTTAGTAAGTAGCTTTTTTAAATCACACATTTTTTCTAATCTCTATAAATGCACCGTCCATGCGAAAAATATCTTGCTTTATTATCTAAATAAATTAATCATAATCATTGTCAATATAGTAATTTGCTTTAAACTGCCCAGTAAAATTTGCAAACGGAAAGATGTTTTCAATGAACGCGTGAAGTACCTCCCTATTTGAAATGTTGAGTTGCCCATCATTACAATGCATTGGAGTCGTTTCTGACAAAGTTTTTACGCTACGTGTTTATTTGTTTTAAATTTACTTGAAACTTTTCACATAAATTTTCAATCTGTTTTTGTCCTTCATGATTTTGTTTCATTGCAACCTCTTGATGAAATGTCGAAAAATCGGAAAGAATCGAATATAAACTTAAAATATGAGGGAGGAGAATGGAAGAGAGAAAAGGAGGAAGAATGGGAAGCACCTTATAATGTAATATCTAATCCACGCATACCCGTCATATTGACGGGCTTTTGTACTAGTACAAATATAGATTCGTAATGACTACTAGAAGAAAATGTATTGTCAAAATTATAATTTTTTCCGACACTTGTTCATAACGTCCTTCATTACGGCTGTCCTAGGCTTTAATTCTCCCTTTTCAGTAGTTTGAGTAGATGAAAATTTTAACACATAAGCTTGTATATTTTTGCCTTAATAAGACCATATAATTTCGGATACAAATAGTAAATTTTCGAAAGAGGTCGTTTGGAGAAATTTTACATCATTTCTTTGACGCCCGTTTTCTGTAAAAATCGGTCTTTCGCGAGGCCTATCGATGAAATGATACATTTAAAGTACTTGAGAAAGAAACATTGAGGGCACATGCGCTTCCAGTCAAAAAAATTACGTCACCGGTTGTATTTTTGTAGGGCGATAGGAGGGCGTAAAACGCGATAATTATTATTATGCCAATGGAGGCTATATACATATTTTTGGAATATTTTGGCTTGTGCAGCATTCCTTTTCATGCCAAGGTCAGTCACTGAATGAATTCAATTTGAGGCCATTTTTGAGTGAATCAAGATTTTGTGTAAGTCCACAAGAATCAAATTCTTCCTTACTGTTTTGCGATACGATTCATTTCAACAAAGGGTGATAGCGAATATAAATACAATATTCCTTCATATTCTGCTAAATCCCTTCCTATCTCCTGAGCCAAGGATAGAATTTCAAAATTATTTAGTGCTTTTTTGGAATCGCAGGGGCACTTAAAAGCATGCAACATTCATCGAAATATCAAAAGTCGGTTTTTAAAAAACTATCACAAAACTATCTCTTTCTCTATATCCCTTTTATACGAAACAATATTAAATCAAACTATTTTTATTCCATGCGATGGCAAGTCCAAACTTTAGATTCCGAGATATCAAGTTTAAACAGACTCTGCTTCGGTTTTAATCAATTCGTTTGATGTCTGCTGCCAACGCCCAAGCGTATGACGTTCTCGAACATTGCCTTAATTCTGGGCGAGCCCCTTCATTCTTTCGTCCCTCTCGTAAAATGTCCTCCTCATACATCCTCCAATCAATCTACCGCGAGTCAATTCGATTCTTCATTTTTATTTTTCGAAATCGTTGACTTGTGTATCCTTTATGGGCAACACTCAAAAGAAATTGTTTTAATTTTCCCCGTTCGCTCACTTCCAAGAACGTATCTTGAAATATCCTCTGGAGCCGAATTATTATTTTCGGGGAAATTATATCCCACGGCATTTTTGGACTGGAAAACAAAAACGAGTTATTTGTTTGACACACGGATATGTATATTTTGCTTTTCATTTTCACATTAGAAAAAATCACATATCGTTGAATTCCATGCATTAAATTCCTCGTTTTTTCGGTAATTGTATATGAAACATGGTTGTTTACCTTAAACAATTTAACTACCAGGTCATGATGCAGTTTCATTATTACCAACAATTACAAAAAAAGACAAATACATGATATCATAATATGATGGAAAATGTTCTCTTTAAGCGTAGAATACAATATTTAGAGAGTAGTTACGAAAAGGAAGTAGATAAAAAGGAATAAAAACAACTATAACATGGAGAAAACAAAAAAGCAAATAAAAGTAAAAAAAGGTTTACGGGCTGTTATTCCTCGTCAGGAAATTGGTTTATCTAACACTCATGCACACACTAAATAATAAATAAACTGATGTGGGCACCAGATGACTTTCTCCATATTTATACGGCAAATTACATGTTGTTAGCTCTGGGATCGTTGTCAATATTTACTTCCGGTTGACAATTAAGAAAGGAAAAAGGGGCGTTACTAAGACGTAACTAAGCGTCAATTGTTAACAATAGTCTTCGGTAGGTGGCGTGGTGGTAGCAGCTAAAAATATAAGATATCTCTTAAAAAATGCATTATATGGAAAAATGTATCAAACATAGGTTGTAGAAAATAAAATTTCCTACAACTTTTATTCCAATACATTTTTACATTTATCAAATATTAAAGCAAATATTTTAAAATAACGGAGAAGTGACAAGAGTAAACACCCACTTTCTGTACACTGATTTTACCAAAAACTAATCAGATCTTCTAAATTTATAAAAATGTTAATTATAAAATTTTGCGCTGACCTGATTAACAGTTTTTGAGTTAGAGCGCCTAAAAAAATCTATCACATACAGACCGACAGACACACAGACATCATCGCGAAACTAGTCAGAACGTGTTTAGGAAACCTTAAAACATGTATTACCGTTGAAATCTCGAGTTCGATTTTTTCATGAAAACAATACTTTCTCATACTACGTATATGGAGAAAGTAATAACACACAGTTAGATCCTAAAGATGGAAAGATGTAATAAATCGGGTTTACGAGAAATTACTCTTCATCAGGAACCCGGTTTTCCCAAACTTGTTTAGGAGGTTTGTGTCTCTTTTTGACAACTTCAGGGATTTGCTTAGCACATACACTCACTCGCATAATGAAACAACCATAAATAATAAGTGAGGGAAGAATTGCGGAACAAATTACACGGGGAGGTTATATCACAGATTACACACCAGTAGCTAATTTTAGATCCACCGAATATTTACCTCGTCTATCTCTCAGCTATCCTTAAAATTGGCTCCTCCAGGTTGCAGAATTCTAGAGATATTGCCTAAATTGAAGAGAGGACGAGCAAACCGAATGCATGAGCGATTTTTATACAAAAAGCGCTAACAAGAAAGTAAAAAGAAAATTAACACTTAAATTTACGGGAATTTATCCCGAGCCAGAGATCTAGTATCACACGCACTTGTCTAGAAGGTTTATGTGTCTTTCGACAACTACAGAAACATATAAAACAACGCACACGCACTCGATAACACATACAAGCAACATCACTAAACATTTTTCAGAAGGCGAACTAAACACGTATTTCGAGAGCAAAACTATCATCAATCATCATATATAAATAAATAAATAAACAGCAACCAATTATCCCGAGATCATTAGGGGTGAATGTGAACGGATATTATATAAGCGCAGATAATCCGAAGGATTTAATTTTAAAAGAAAAATTCTTGTGAACATTATCACGCAAAAAACAAATCAAATACAGTATTGGGAATCATTTGGCTTAACATAACAACAACGGTGCCTATCGCATTTAACATTTGAGCAATATTTATGAGATCGATAAAAAATAAAGATAAACAGATATAATTATATTCGGGAAATACGTGCATAAAGAGGAAGTTCCGAACAGATTTTACCAGGAAAATGTGAATACGCTTCGGAAATGCTCGGTTGCACCAGGATAATCGGGAGTCTGCTGTACATATACTATATGTATATATAACTTTGGATTTATTCATTATTTACGCAAATTCACATACAAAGTCAACTTCGATGCTATCAATAATTTGAGAAGAACCACACACGGGCAACCTTAAACCCTAGTCACGTGATTCCTCATCGTAGGAGGCGTTTTAAATATTTCACTCTCGCTCTGCGGTATGGCTGATGCGGATGGGAGAGCCTACTTGGTTAGCAAAATCGTCACGGGAGAGATCTCTCCCCGTTAGTCCAGCCTCGACATCAAAGGGGCGCTTTAACTCGGTGCCGCAAGTTCAGATTCTATTCCTACAGTCAGCCTGGGGAGCTTTAGCGATGTCAAGAGTATTGGGTATGCGATGCAAGACCATTATGCTGGGTAGAAGCGATACGGCCGCGCAGTTTACGGAAACGGATAAAATATAAAGGAAGGCGGTTGAAGAGGTAGGGATGGAGAGTGGAGGGAAGACAGGGGAGAGAGACAGAGATATAGGGAAATAAGGAGATGGAGGAAAGAGGTAAATGTATAACATGACGTGTGGTGGCCACTTGAGTTGAAAAGATAACCTTAAGCAGCGTGAATTTTCCAAACGAGAATTTTATCAAGCGCGGTCAAATAAATGTGACACTTATTTGCCCCAAAAGTATTAAATTTTATCATACGCTGTCCTGAATTAAGCGTGCAGAATATATTGCGTATGTCTGCGATGTGAGATAGCTCTTTGCATACACGATGGTCGCCACTTAAAAAAATTGGCCTGAATCCCGATCAACAAAAAATTTACATATTTCTAAATATTTTAATGTAAAATGACGGTATTTAAAACTTAATTGTAGCGTAGCTGTGTTGCTAAGCAAAATATTTTTATAGGGCCGGTTCAATGATCAAACCTGCAAAACCTTTGTGGTATAAATAAAGTATGCAACCCTAGCTCATGCAAAAGCGCAAGTTTTTTTTCAATATGAGTTAAAATTGCGCAACGCGATTTTTCCCGACGCGGATTTTTTCAAGAACGTAACTTCCGCGTAGCGCAAGGGACTAGCGGAAAATAATTACCTTTTTTGTCATGCACTAAAAATGGGAATTGGATTTAATGGACCTAAACTCAGGAAACATAATTCATGGATAACTTTTATATTAGTGTTTGCGTCGTTGAATGTACAAATAAACTGAAAAAGAGATCTGACTGATTATTCTGCTATTCTCATGTTTTATGATACAAGGAAATACACCCGTGTTCTCATAAAATTTTACGAAGCTTTAAAATTATGCCGTCAACGTATTGAAATATTTGAATTTCGAATATGATTTTTAAATAGTAAAAAAAGTGTTTTCTCAGGAAAAAATTGAAACTAAAAATTTGCTTCGGTTTCGTCACATTTCCTCTTTCCGTAACATAATATATATATATATATATCATGTATGTTACCAGCGCAATTAGTTCTGAACGACTTATACTTCATAAACATTGCAATTAATATTAACCGGAACGGCTTCAGAATGTCATAAATAAATTTGACACACAATTCTGTGTTGGCGATTAAAAACCTTTTCATTAAAGCCTTTTTGAAAACAGTTTTAAGAATCAAAAATCGTCGAGCAGTGAGGAAGAATGAAACAGTGTTAGCGTCGTGCCGAGCGGTCTCTAGCAAAATCAATGAGAATTAAACTGAATGCTCCCACTTATGAGCCTGGAAGTGAAAAGTAGTAAATTTATTTAGAGAGCAAATTAAAAATAAAAACAAAATTTAAAACAATCATTGAAACCGTTTTCATAGAATTTCAACATAAAATAATTGTCGAGCCAACGAGCCATGTAGTTTCATAATGTCTTTCAATCCGTCTTACAAAAAGAAACATCGCGTTAAAAATCAACATTTTTCTCATAGTATCCACGACCATGCTCGGTAGCCAGATATTGGAAAAAGGGGAATCGTTTACATGATTTCAGGTGATCAATTTGTTTTGGCGACGGAGTAGAGAGCGGCACGTGAATATAACGAGCATGGGAGGCGAGAAGGGATGAGAGTAAGAGATCACTCTGGATGAGAGCCATACTGAGCCTAAGCACGGAAACCGTATTGCGATAGGTTATTTAGGAAATAAATCCGAAAGCCGCAGAGGCGATGCGAGAGGGAAATTATTAAAGGCCGCACGAACCCTCGTAGTGATCCATCTATCTAGCCGGTTAGTAATAACATTCAATGTCTCTTTAAAAAAAGGTACGGCGAGGAAAAGATCAAAAAAGAAAATATAAACGCCGGCCTTTGAAAAACTACCCGTGTTTATTCACCGCGGACGTTATTTTCTCCGCGCACGTATGCCCGCGTTTTACTTCAATAACGAGGGACCGTTGAAAAAACATTACCGCGAGAGCAGCGAAGTTTAAATAAAAAACTAAACAACGCCGTTGATAAATGTTTTTCCTCGTTGGTTTTTGGATCGAAAATTTGATCAAAATGAAATATACGTAAGATTCGGTGCCGATTTTATTTCGTTTGATTCTTGGTCAAATATCTGTTCGAGAACCGGGAATTATTCTTCTCGATATTCTGAAAAAATGCGTCAGTAATTTTATTCGTTCTATGTATGAGAATTCCTAGGAAAATAACAGGAAAAATAGTTTGTCATAATTTTGCTAAATAAGCCAGTGATGCATCGGAGAAATTTAGGAAAAGTAAACTAAGAGGGTAGTTCATCATCGATGGATGTTAGATATTTAAAATAATCCGAATTTCCTGTTATGGTTTAAAAAAATCTAATAACGTTTTTAGAAGCCCACTCAACCAATAGCAACTAGAACAAGATGATCTTAACGAAACTTATGATGCCTACTTTCCGCATAATTATCTTAAATTAAATTTGGTACTTTAACAGTTTTAAAATCACGGCGGATGAGTTGCTCTTTGTGTTTCCAAATTATAATTTAGTGTTATAAAATATTACAAATACATTCCAACGGAAAACTAAATTTATCACGCGTATTTGTGTGGAAAAAATAATGCGTGTGTGCACTAGGCAAGTATTTCCCAAACTTCGTAAAGCCGCGGAACCCTTGTACGAAAATGTCTTTTTTCGCGGAACCCAAAGCCAGAGGTGATAAACCAATTGCAATAAAATAGATTTACATTAATTTTATTTTTTATTTCCGTGTTTCCTTCTGTATTGTAGGCATTCGTCCCTCAATATATTTATGATCGATTTCCAAAACAAAAAATAGCGATGGTAAGAGTTACATATTATACAAGAAAATATACTGATACATTTAAAAAAATAACAAAACAAAAATTTTAACATTCAATATTTCACAAATACAAAGCGTTTTTGGATAATTTAAAAAAATCATGTACTGTTCTAAAAAATTATTTTAATAAACATTTAAAAAAATAATAATTATTACTAATTACAAATAAATTACTACTAATTATTTTTACATAGTAACTTTTTAAATGATTTTCTTACTGATTATTTCGATGGAATCAAATTTAACTCACAATGTATTAAAAGTTTTTTATAAATTCAACCAAACATCTATACTTATAATTAAACGTAAAATCTACCCCGTTTAATCATTTATTTTTTAAGGAAAGAATCTCAATGGTATATATAAGTAAACTTTTATAAATTTTGTCTGTTGTACTCCACAGGAAAAATTGATCTCGGAAACAGATAAAAATATGTACTACTTTAATATTTTTAAGAATAATTTTATTATTTTACTAACATGTTATTCAGTGGCTCGGGTGGGACTGCTTTTCTTTGGACAGCAGTTGAAAATCTGGATGAATTGAGGTTAACTGTGAACGCAAATCCATTTTGATTTAGCTGCGGCATATAGAGAGATAAATAGTTGAAAAGACAAGAGAAATTTCAAAGCGCGAATGAAAATTTTAGGATATTCTTTTACAAGACTAGCTCATGAATATATAATTTCCATTTCTTTGAACTTAGTTTTTAACATGAAATAAGTTGAGATATCAAATAGCTGTTTCTTTTCTCTCAATGATAATTCTGACGTAAATGCAGATGATGTAACAAAAGCATTGCAAAGTCAATGCAATGCTTCTGCTTGAGGTGGAAAATACTCTCTAATTGTCGTACAAAGTTCAGACAAGTTTTGACATATAGAGTTTATGACACATTCGTCGAGGGAAATAATATTGTTCGAAATGAAATCATTGAGACTCGGAAAACATTCAAGGCTTCCTTTTGCCACACACTCACCCCAAATTTTTAATTATAAAGTGATTCCATTTTACTATTAACTTTGAAAATGTTCGCATTAATACCTTGTAGTGAAATGTTCATTTCATTACGTAAAACTAAGTAAAAATATCAGCTAAATACGCCATCTTTTCCAGCCAAAATCTGTCATTTAATTTTTCTGCGACTTCAAATGGATTTTCGGATAAAAAAATGCTTTATCTCATCTCTTAATTCATAAAATCGAGCCAACAATTTTCCACGCGATAGCCATTGCACTTCTGTGCCTATGGAGAAGTAATGTTTTATATAAACTTCCCATTTCTTCGCATAACAAAGTGAATATCCGAGAATTAAGTGACCTGGCTTTTATAAAATTTACTATTCTGACAACCTCACTCAATATATCCTTCAGTTCATGCGGCATGCGTTTCACTGCAAGTGCATGACGATGAAGACAACAATGGTTACGCATTACATGGGGAGCTAAATTTCTCATGCGTGCTACGGCACCTGCCATTTTGCCAACCATTGCCTTAGCTCCGCCATTGCAAATACTGGAACAGTAATCCCAATAAATTTCACGTTCTTTCATAGAAGAATCGACCATTTTAAATATTTCTTTTCCTCTGGTGTTGGTCGGAGGGGCTTGAAAATAAACGTATCTTCTTCAATTGAAAATTCATGTACATAGGCGCACAAAAACAAGCAAAATCGATAACCCTACAAGATCACTGGATTCACCCATTTGAAGTGAAAAACCTGCTGCGCTGTTTCAATCGGTTTATTAGTTTCTTTTCACAATAGGCTGACATGCTTTTGATTCATCTTGAGACAGTGTTGTTCGAAAGGGGAACACAATCAATTTTGTTGCTGTATTTTTCACCAATCGTACACTCGAACAATTCTAACTTTTTCTGCGATAGCATGAGCTTCGCCAGATTTTGCTTTGCGATAACTGCTACGATACGAAGCCACGAGTACATTTTGATTATCTTAACAAAATATTTTACGAAATCTTCTTTTTTTCTGCTGAACTTTGGTCAATTTTCTAGTAAAATACTCAACACTTTTCTCCTTCAAGGAGGGATGCTATGTCAAAAGATGTCTTTGTAATTCTGCAGGATTCAGACTGCTGTTACTAACTACTTCTTTACATTCAACACAATGCATTTGGCTCTCCTTTGTTACCTGCCCTTATGAAATCATACTTGATAAAACTTTCATCGTACTTCCGTTATTTTCCCGTCCTTACTCCCAGATTTTTAAGAACTGTGCTACTGTCATCTGGTTGACGCATTGGTATTTCTGCATGGGAAGACATAGAAGTAGATGGGACGGCAGTAGCAGTACGGTTCATATTTTTGGATAGTAGTAGTTAATTATTAGCGCAATGAAAAAAAGAAGAAAATTACGCAACTCTGTAGCAGGAGACTTAGATTTTACTATATCTTTATAGTCTACTTTCCTTCCTTACTTAAAAAATAATTAGCAACCATATGGAAAAATAGTATTAGTTGTTTTTGAGTCATTCTGCAGAAGAACGGGCAGGCAGACGGACGATCAACCGAATATATAAATGTCGTTTTATAAAAATCGCTAAAATGCATTTTATGAATGTTAAACTTCTTCTGGAAAGGAGTAGACACCTATGCAACCTCATATACATGTTATTTTATAAATGCAGATATAAGCAGTTGACGAAAAAGTACTACCTTGCAGAAAGTGGGAAAAAATTGAACTATGCACACGGCAAGAACGAAAGAAGAGAAAGATCGCTTCTCGTTCACTATTAGGTGAGATTGATAGTGATTAACTTTCTTGCAAAAATAGCAAATGAGATGAGATTTTTCTTCCTGGGTCGAGCACTTCAGGAAAATCCCATTTCAGTAATGAGAAACAGACGAATATATTATTCGAAGAGAAAGATAAACCTTCTGCAGTAATCACCATAGATGTCAATATGATCTCGTACGGAAAAATATTCCCTCACACTGTGAATTAAAAATCAAATTACGAAAATTACGTTTTTGATTATTAATAATAAATATATTATTATATAGATATGCCAAGTTAAACGGCCAGTATAATAAGATCGAGTTTCCATTTTATTTACCACATTATATTTTCCTGGAAAATTGTACAGAGGCCAGTGGGGAGGGTTATGTGGCGAATTTCTGTGAGTTGCATCAGGGCGCAGGAGATCCTATCTACGCACTGCATGGAAGGGAGATATTTTTGACATGATGAAATCACCACGACAACCTTGTAGCCAGTGCAATGTTTTCATCAAAATAATAATAATTTATTTAGAACAAACATTAATGCCCCAATAATATAGGTTATCCTGAGCTAAGTGAATGAGGCACGTACTTGGTTTCTCCAGGAACCCAAGGAAGCTTCCGCGGAACCCAGTTTGGTAACCCTGTACTAGACTATACCGAATCCAAGTTCAACAATATTAGTTGCAATGGCAACACTCTCGTAATGAGTGGTAAAAACTGCAAAAACCAGAGTATTTATGCAAAATTCGATGAAATACGATCGATACTAATCTCGCTCCGATATTACAATTATAAGATATTTTAATATGCAAGAGGAAATTACCCTGCACGATGGATTTAAGATTTTCTACTTAAAGCAAATGGGAAGGATAGTTCCTGGAATCAAACCCGGGACTTTCAATCTTCGGAGCAATAACTATCTTAGGGAGCTCGGCCTCACTAGCAAGAGATTTCCACCAAGTGTCATGGAAATTAACAGGGTAGGTGGGGAGCAGAGCAAAAATTTTTAGCCTACCTTCCATTCTGGAAGATAGGCTAAAAATCTTTGAATCGAGAATTCAGACTTTGCGAATTCCAAATTAAAATGGGTACTGTTCTGTTATAATCATTCCGCGATTTATTAAAGTTAGACAAAATTTAATAAAAAGACTTTTTTTTCGCAAAGGCAAGACTTTTTGTTGAAAAGCAAAGATGACTTTCTAATGATGAATCGATTTAAACTTCATATTTGCTTGTAAATAAGCTTAGCATACGTCCCGGTTTTATCGGAATCGTTCCGGTTTCGAGGTATTGTCTCGGCGTCTCAGTCGGTTCGTTATTCTGTCCCGGAAATAAATTAGACAAAGTCAAGAATAGCGGAAAAAATCTGTTTTTGAATAAATAAAGTGGTTCCTAGTGTCTAATAATTTATTTTTTGTCAAAATATTGAATTTTAAATTTATCGTTGTAATATTAAAAACGTTTTTTTCCTTTAGACAGTTTTTGACTGCCACACCCCCTTCTTATTCCTCAATATATAATAATATCGCATTTGATAAATTGGTAAATTCTTTAATAGCAATATTAAATGCGTTTGTTCTACGCAGAATGCGTTTATATTGCATTAAAGTTTATGCAATAAAAAAATAAAAGACACGTCCCGGTTTTTCATCTAATGAAATCGTTTTATCCCGGTTTTGTCCTCTGAATATATGGTAAGCCTACGTATCAGGTTATCTTTTTTAATCAAAGATAATTTCATTTTATTGTTACCTGCTGAAAATTTAATTATTTTTGTTATTTACTGGAAATTCCTTCATTTTTGGAAGGGGTTCATGGAAGTTTTTGCTGCAACTTTACGAATAAAACATTCTATTTCCACAGGAAAATTCCAGAATAATCACTGAAGTACCAAAAATATAAAAATAAATAGGTACTTGTCTTATGTATTTTCACCTTGTTAGCACTATTGGATATAACCAAGGCAGATTCTTATTTTGTAAAAGGTTTTGATACTTATTCTGTAATTTATCTTCAGCTCGACAATTCTTTAGCAAATACGAACGTATTTTATAAACTTCATAATTCATTGAAACTACCCAAATTTCCTGAAGAACACGTCGCTACAATTTACATTTACGAAAAGGAAAATAACCAGAAGCCTCTTGCGGAATGCCTGGTCAACTTTGTGGGAATAAAATCGCATCTCGTATCACAATACATCACATCTCTCACACACAGGCTCGGATCGGAAATTCTACTCATGCAAAAGCGACCTCTCTATTATCCTCGCATTACCTATCAACTCCCTGAAGACCAGCAATAGAAATCGACGGACGCGTACGTGTTTACCTTCGTTTGCGTCCGGTTCGCGATCGTTCGCAGAGATGACCTGTGCAGAGGTCGCCACTTCCGCCGCTCCCCGCGGGACCTTAATCGAAGAGGTTTATCGACGCGAGGTTTCGAACACACTCGTAAACATCGACCTCCCGAGCGTACGGCGTCGCTCTTGAAGGACAACTGAAAATTTGAAAAGGTTCATCGGATCGGCAATAAAGTCTCACACCCACCGGTTGCTAAGGTGCCGTGGTGCTTCTTGCAGATGTTCTCGGCTTCCGGCCACGTGACCTTCTCCCGGAAGTGACGCAGGAACACGGAGGAATCCATGTCCGGCAGGTACCATGCTCCGCTTATGTTCACCTGTAACACAATGCGATAATGAAGAATTGAAATTAGGCGCGGTGAAAGGGCCGTTAAAGAACTTCAGTGAAAAATGAAAAAGATGTTGGTTGACGCATATTCGACGGAATTGGATTTGTTGCACTTTTCTAATCACACAGGTAACACAAGTATTGCAAACACGGTTTTAATTATGCTGGGTTAAATATATGCGACACTTATTTTCCACAATAAATATAAAATTTTATTTTACGCGGTACGAAATATGAAGCGCAACGCATTAGCGTGAAAAATCTCGTGGCTTACACGGAAAAGTGATTATTTTCATAACGGAATAAATTTGCATGACACGGTTTTGCCCAACGAGGCCATATCCAAGAAAATAACCCTCAACTTGCGCAATGGTGTATGGGGTATGTAGCTTCGCGATTTTCTTAGTTGCCGGCAGTTGAATTCGTACGTTTAGAAATTTAGATGCTGGGCTGTTTTGATACGAAAATTATATTTTTTAAAATCTCGTGTAAAATGAGATACAAATGAGATACACGCAAATTCACAAGCATGCACGCACACAAACACAGACCCCTACATTAATGTAACTGCAAGTCACAAGCTGCGGTTTGACATGAATGAAATATCTATTGAATCAAAATAAAAATCGTCTAAGATGTAGCCGTTAATTAAGCATTAATCCATAATAGCAATGAAAATAAACGAAACAATGTCTTATTGTCAGCGTGTAACGAATCTTAAAAAAATTACTCTTAACTATACTGTTATTATTGAACTTTTATTATTTTAAACGCTGCTTAAAGCCACTTACGTGATTTGTCAGCTTGTTTGATTCACACAACTTTAAAGCAATGAGAAAAAACTGTTAGAAATAAAACAAACAACCGTTTTGTTCGCTAACTGAACAAAAGATACGAAATTGCGCAAAACAATTAAAGAACTGAATTATTAACTCTTATAAAAGAAAATGGAAAATGTCTGTTCATTCAGTCATCTGCATAAATTTTAGAATATGATTGAATTATTAATATAATAAAATTATTCCAATCTGAATTTGAACCATAACGCAAGCATATCCAAAATAAATATATATTATTAATCAAAATGTGTCACAATAACGATTAGTGATTCTGCGTGAGGATTAAAATATTGTTAAATTATTAATATATTTAAGTGCGCTAAAACTGAATTTAAACCATAACGTATGCATATCCAAAATAAATATATAATATCAATAAAAATGTGTCACAATAACGATTAGTAATTCTGCGCGAACAGAGGCTGATTTCAACGTAGATTAACTTTGTTGGCATAGCATTGAAAATGTGTGCCATTGCAACAATTTCAGAAAGTCACTGAAGTTTAATTTTTTGGTGATGACTGTATGTAAAACTACGAGAGAAAGAAGTTCAACTATTTTGAGCGAAATTCTTTGGTAATCAATGCCTCCGTGCTATTTACATGTAACCTAAGCATCATAAGATTATAGGATTTAGGAATTTAGGAGAAATTGCTCCATGCCAGGGACAAAAAACTCAGGCAAAGTCACACAATCCTCGGGTTTAAAGAATACTACTCCACGCCAGAGACAACCTTTTCTCACAGACACACAAAACATACAAGCAATCAAACACACAAGTGTACTAATTTTTTATGCGTTCTTTGCATGAAGTGAACACAAATAGGGGAGGTCGTTTCCGTTCGTCTGTCCACATGTTAACACTCAGGAACCGCTGGACGTATTTTAATGAAATTTGCTATTGGGGAGTTTTGCTAAAATTGGTACGACCGATTCCAATTTTGGTAAAAATCGGAAAAAAATTACGACCGCTTTACATGAAGACCTACATGTAGTTTACAACGTACCTGTTTCTACCCGGGAACCGTAGGACGAATTTTGATGAAATTTGGAATATGGAATCTCTGTGTACTCCGATATGGAGTACGCCTTTTCATACTTGTTAAAAATGCATAAATACACATTTCGAAATCAATTGTACTATCTTTAGCGGGCCGATCTTCGTGTGAGTCAGCACTTACTTTTTATTATTTTGTAAAGTTACTTTGAGGTTTCTCCATTTGTCGTCATCATAGGACTATCTTATTCGTCGTTCAAAGATATGTAAAACCACACAGCTCTCTTTATTTTAACGCCTCGCCTTCCAGTAATAAAAAAGAACAAATTTTTAAAGGAACAAGAACACACAATTCCCATTCGCGCAAATTTCCATAATAATGGAACTCTTCCAATTCACCCTATCAAATTTTGTTCGACGTTATAGAGCTGAATTCTGATAATAACCGTGTCTGCATCACATATCGACATGGAAATAACTGCTGACAAAACACCATTTCAACGAATCAACGAATGAAAAAGAGGCAAAAATAATATGGGCATAAAAAAGGTCATTACCCTAAATCCATAAATCCCATGCCAGGAGAGCTCTATTTGTGTAATCAAAATATCATCCGTACTCCTATTTTTTGGCGAATTCGTCAGATGATTACTTCAACGCAGACTAAGTGACGTATGGGAGAGGTCTGAAATACAGTCGAAATCGCACATTCTTTTCTCTAGTTCATGAGCGTGACACACAAAGTGATAAATCGCGGCCCCAGGAACATTTTAGGGGCCTCCGATGTATGGATTGTGCTACGGAAATAGGCCAATATGTTTAAGACGGGTTGCTTAAAATCAGCGGATTTGTTGTATATTTGACGGTACACTACTCCACCGGTATCCGCGAAGGATGTGACATGCGAAAACCTCGCGGATAGCATATTAGCGGATACTGGGTCCTATATTTACATTTCAGGGATATATTTCAGACTTCTATAGATTGTAGTAAAATAAATAATTTTTGTAGAATTGAATGATATATTTAAGCTAATTTGTAGTAGTAACAATAGATTTTGTCAACTAGAAGAGATTGAAAAGTATTTAATTACAGGTTGGCTCGGCGGAGGTGAGAGGGGATCATCATGAAAAAAATAAACAAGTATAATTATAGACCAATACAACTTTTATGGCAAAATTAGGCGTTACAAAAACTTCCTGAAAATTAAAAAACTAAAAGCATAAAAAAGCAACTTCTCACGTACAACACAGGTTTGTTACTAAGTATCATCATCAGCATTTATTTTAGACAATTATTTATGAAAGGAATCGTATTATGTAGAACGATTTAAGCGGCGTATTTGACTAGGTAGAGAGAGTAAAAAACAAAAAATATCATAGTAGCCTCACGCGTTTGCGTACTTTTGCGGTAACCTGCGTGTTCGTGAACTTCGCGGATATTCAAGACCTTGCTCGCGGATAATAGGATATAAGGTACAATTCGCGGATACCGATAACAGTATATACATAGTTGGAGCAGTTGTGTGTAAGTCGGGTGGTATAAAATCAGGGGCATTTGGCATCAATGTTGTAGAATATGCTGTAGGGGCAGCAGAGTGTAAGTTGGATGGCATAACATCAGGAAACCCATTTACGTAAGTTTAGTGATATACGCTTTAGGGGGAATTTAGCGTATGTTGAGTGGACTAAAATTATGGGGACTTTTGCTGCAAGTTCGATGCTTTACTTTTCAGGAGAAAAGTGTAGATTGGTCCATTTTTGGAAATATTTGGTGTTAGTTTGGTGGCATATACTTCTGAGGAAAACTAAAGTAGGGATAGATATTATAATTTAAGGTAAATCTGGGTAACTCGGCGCAAAAAAATACGGCTGGTTTATTTCACGCCTTGCGTCTCTAGTTTGAGGAACTTTCCTTCGACAACAAACACTCCATTGAAAAATAAGATATTTGTTTTTTTATATGATTTTATTTAAAATTAACCTTAATTAATTAGAGCGTGAGATTAAGAAACTCGTAACAGATTTTAGACATATAGAGGAGAGTATTTTCTGAATTACAGAGATACTTCTTTATGTAATGAGCTTTGCCTTAAGCTAAGCATATTTTTTATTGTTCTATAAATGTCATGATGTTTAATGTGAATATGTAGTTATATGTATTTATGTGTTTATATATGTATATACAGGCATCAAAATAAATATTTATGTAAAAATTATATTGTATTTGTAAATGACAAGGGGTTAGGATAGTTTCTTTGTACGTTAGTTTTTTATTTAACTTTTATTTTCTATTTGTCCTATAAAACGACATGATAAATGTTAATTTGTGTATACTTAGATATAAAGTATGTATATTTGTGCATAAAAATCATCATTTATGTAAAAATTATATTGTGTTTATAAATGACAGGGTGTTAGGTGGGAAAAAAGATTGACGTAGTGTCAACATAGCCTCAACAAAGACATTATTCAATTCAATTATATAATCGATTTTTTATTTTTTTTTCTCATTCGTCTCTTTGATACCACCTTCATATGAAACAACTTACAAATTTAATGAAAAGCAGAGGAACAATGCTTATCACGTTCTTGCTTGGAGAAATATACAGCAGTGTATGAGGGTTTTTAATGCGACATAGAAGCATTAATGAAGTGAAGGCAGATTGTGGTATCGGCGGCAGCGAAGAGTTTCCCTTAAATCCTGAAACATGGGTTGCCTATAATTGCATAGTAAAATTTTATTAGAATAGCAAGCTTAAATTGGATATTAATTTCCATACTACTAGTTACGCTGATTCTAGAGATATTCAAAATTAACTGCGACGTTGAAGAATTGCTTCGATGACGAAAATATGGCTGAACAGTGTCATTTAAAAAATTTCCGATAGCATTAGCGGTGAAATTTAACTATTTTAATTCCCATAGAACAAAATATTAAAAAAAGCATGACTTCGCAGGAGATTAAATACCATGAGACGCAAAAATAATTATTTTCTTTGTGAGTGCCTATTTCAATCAAATACAGAGTTCTGAAATTAAATATTTAAAAAAATCGTCTGACTTTTTATCTATATTAGCCGTTAAATTTAATCACTTTGAAAAAACTGTATGTGACCATACAATGCAGCGCTCATTGAATAAAAATGTACCTGTGCTCATGCTAAACTCCGTTTCTCGTGAAAAGAACGTGAAGGATTGGAGCTCAGTGAAACCAATTTTTTCGTCAGTAAGAAGTGATATGAGAAACTAATAGACAAAGAAATGCTGAGAAAACGGCATAACCTAGACACTTCAAACTGGCGATCTTTTCTGTGGCTGACTGCGGTACGATAGCTAATTTCTGTCTAAAGTGAATTGTGTGGAATTTAATATAAATACTAGATTTTACCAAAAAGGATATGAAATATTTTCATAGTTACCGGATTAAAATAGAACGGATTTTTTTTATGTTGTTTTTAATTGCAAAACAGGCGTCCAATCTTATAGCTAAGATTTGTAGTTCCAGCTTTGGCTTTCATTAAACGACTACGGTCCTTCTTTAACATCCATCGATTTAATGCGACGCGGACGTCTCCTCAAGTTTGACTTGCCTGGCGTTACGAGAAGACATTATTCTAATTTAAGATAAGGCAATAAGCAACAAGAAATTTTCAAATAAAAACACGTACACCTTATCAAAACTTGAAAATGTAAAATCTTGAGGAAGAATTAATGGAGAAGTTATTGACTACATAAAGCTAAGGTTTTTCAGCAAGAATCGCTTAACTTATAATGTAAATTTAAAAAAAAATAATTCACGAGTTTCAGTCGGTAAATCAAATCCGTAGTCTCGAGTGGTCCTTGAAGAGGCGGATAACGAGGATTCGAACTCCAAAAACTCATTTAATATAACTCCGTAAGTTTGTTATAATTCCTCTCAGGTTCTGTTACCATAACGACGACGATTAGCCATATATAATGTAAAGGAACAAAGAAGTTTATAAAAGAGGGGAACAACAACGGTTTTAGTAATACATCTGACCTCTACCCAGAAAACATTTATAGAGCGGATTTTACTGGACGGAAGGACCCTCGTATTGATTGTGTCGTTAAATTGTTATGTGCAGAAAGCGGCGTGTTAGTGATATTAAAGTATCCACTATTCATGCAGGCCGCTTTATCCAATTAATGTTAATTGGAGTCATGCCTACTACGAAAATCGATTTTCAATATAGGATAAAATATGCGAAACTTTCTTAATCTCAAAATAATAAGAGCAGTAGTACTTTTAAAGAAAATACTAAAACAACGCAATTTTTCATGTAGTTCGTATCTTTAACAATTAGATTATTCTGGACAAACTTCAAAATATTGGCATATAACTCACCGGTTGAATATTTTTAAACTGTTAGATTATCGTGTCTCTGCTATTTGTACACAGATTTTTGAAAAAGTTTACTGAGATAATTTTCGATAAAAATTAGTTTCGTCTTTCGCTATACAATCAAAATAATTGAGATCCATCACCCAAAAAGGATAAACTTCATTTAGAATATTTATCAGTAGTTTTATCTTTCAGCTTTTGAGGATTTTTGGTGAATATGACAAGAACGCAATTCGTTAATTACGCAGAAAGTCGAATGGACGCCATGTACACTAGCAAAAGCCACAGTTTTAAATGGAAAATTAATAGAAAAGTAAATCTGCCATTCTTGAAACTACGGAAAAATCAGCGTCACCGTTCTTGAAATAGTTGAATAAAGCAAAAGTTAAGTGAAATAAATGTAACTTTATATGAAAACGTCCAAAGTCATTTAATATACGTCGTTTTTAATTAGAACTCAATGCAATTAGAAATGAAGGGATGGCAAGGAGTGAATTATGGAAATATAAAAGGAAACGTAATGGGGAATTTAAAATATTACCAATAATTCCTGGCGGATAGATCGCGTTGAGGCTTATTTTAGTCGATAACCAAGACCCTCCTTCAAAATCCACTAATAGCGCGTTATGGGACGTCGTTTAGAAGTAATTTTGGTAGAAGTCGTGAAAAAACATTTAAAATTCGACGCAATTCGAAGAGATTCATGTACTTCATTCATTGTGTGTGTGCAACTTGCTTTTAAGATCTGCAACTGGTCTTGCATACCAACAAGGGCGTGTTTGTTCCTAACAATTTTTGTATTTAGAAGACTGCTATAAAAAGACTTTTAAAATTTTACAAATATAACCTAACGTGTTATAGAAATTTTAAAAAGCTAGAAAGCAGAAATCCTTCTCGGCATCCTCTCAGATAACAAATAGACTACATACAGGGGGTCAACTCGGTGTCCGCGCGCGCCATGGCTCACGCAAAGGTACGCAAAGGCCGCCCGCCGAGTTTTTTCAGGTGTCCCCACTAAAACTTTTAGCTCTTTTAACTTATAGTGTTGACCGTCCACAGAATCTAGAAAGTACTAATCTAAAAAATTCCATGACTTTGTCTTATAAAATTTACACACAATGTCATACACGGCACGATATGATTTTATCACCCGCAGTTTTCTTCACGAATTCATCGACCTCTCGGATGCTTTGTAGAGGCTGTAGAAGGGTAGTCATTTTATCTTTGCTTGTTGACGAAAAAGTATCACTTCGTGTTTGTGCTCTAGTCACCTACCTCTATTCATTGATAATGAACAGGATAGCAATTTTCTTATAAAATATTCGAAAGGATATTTGCTCGTATGTCATAATCTAATTCAAATAATTTAAAATACAATTGTTTGAGAATAAAAAAATATTTTCCAACTTATTTATTATTTTATGTTTAATGAATTATATTATAATGCGAAATGTATGTATATGTATATATATATATATATATATATATATATATATATATATATATTGTATCTACGGGAGTACGTATTTATGTCAATGTAAGTATCGCAGATAATTTAAGACTTAAATTAATCTCATAATTTAATTTTTATTCATTGTTAAATGGAAATGCTTATATTTTCTACACTTGGTATTTTTAAGTTTAATAAAAAATGATTTTAAATAATAAAATTAATGTTCCTACTACATATCAATATTCAAAATATATTATAAAACATACACCTACAAGCTGAGCTGTAAGTGTTGAATGAGGGGGAAGGTAAAAATATCGGCACCCGTCGCTTTCGCTTTTAAGTCGAAGGCGCCCTTGCCAATGTTAAGGTTGGGAACTCCTGGATTACAATATTGGAAAAATAAATGTGTACACACACCAGCTTACGAAGACCTGGCAGGCACAAGCGTCTACGTATATGAGAAAGTAAGAATGAGGTTTTTCGATAGAATCAAAATACCAAAAAAAATAATGAAAATGGCTTTACTGCAACGTTTCACAACCGGTGAGACGCGAAGTTTCAAAGATAATTATTATAAATCATTTTCTCAACAAAATTCTGCAATATTTACGGTACCTAAATTTTCCATTAATGATTAATAAAATGCAGTATACCTATTGAGGTTGACGTAAAAATCCACTTCTTGAAAAAGGTGGGGTTTGTTTTTAACATGGTGGGACCGAGGTTTTCTGACAAAATGGCTGGCGGTACGCAAGACGCAAAAAGTTGAGAACCACTACTCGAATGATTTCAAAGCAAATGTGCGACAAAATTCATTGTTGGCCCCCGAGGGGCAGAAGTTAAAAATCAACTCTAAGCAGTCAACATATCGGGAGAAGAGAAAATACATTCGAGAAGTTTAGCTGAAATAGCAATAACGGCATCCGTCGTGTCTCCTTAAAAATAAAAGACCCCTTTAAAACGGCCAACGCAAAGAACGGAACGCACTGCAACCCAGCCAACTCCAATATCCTCTCGCGATTCGATGTCAGGCGGGCGAGTCCTACAATATTATATTCCTACGGGGTCGTTTGATTCACTTGTTATTGGACGATCGCGGAGGTAATTTCCTTCCGATTCTTTTTTTTTCGTTACAGGTCTCTGCAAAAAAAAATATTCCCATGCCGTCGAATATCGGAAATTTCTTCCCGTTTTTTCTCCTCCTCGGCCTCCTTGCTATATTCGTAAAAGCGCGCATGTGTTGGCTTTCGTCCGTGAAGGGGTGTGAGGTGCACGGAGCGAAAGGGGGAGTGTGGGAGAGGAGGCGTGGTAGGGAGGAATCCCGAGCCGTGGCTGGCTGCCGCAAGAATGGAGCAATTGGAGCGGATTCTTTATTATTCTCTCCGACATTGGAGTTTATCCAGGAACATCCGACCTATTGAAATTGTTGGAAAATGGATGCAGTGGTGCAAACGTGAGCAAGATTTTCCCTCTCGACAAGATCTCCGTCACCACCCTGAATTAGAGTGCATATCGTTATTACTTCCATGAAAACTGATTGTATTTGATGACTGACATTTGTATTAGGTTAACATACGACCATGGATGGTTGCTTGAAGGCAAAAATATCACCTATGCTTCATATACAATTGATTTAAACAGAGCTACAGGGCAAAACATGCGTTTCGAAATCTATTTTTGTAGAATACAAAGAGCACCTTATACACAGTGAATATGGTTCTTTAAAAATCGAATGCAGGCAATTGGACGAAATGCAAAAATATATTCACAATTCGTCTATTAAAACTGAAGAATTGTAATTGAAAATGACTGTATAGCGCATTCGTGCTCGTATTTAAAAAAATATATCGGCTAAATAATAGCTTTGGATTTTAATAAAATACAAAAGAAAAAAGAATAGCTTGGAGATATTTTGCTTTGAATATGCCATCGCTCATATCTTTCTGTCAATAAATAGTTATTTTATTATAGTTCATCAACACTGAACATGAGGACATGAGGACAACATATTTTGTAATTGAACATAAGAAAAACTCAGCAACTCTTATAGGGCAGCTCGTATCCATAGTTTTAAGTGATGAGTTAGTTATATGACTTAATAATCGGTAAATATGCTCCTCCATTCCTTCTATTCTCATCCTGGTCACCTCCTCCTCCCACTTCTCCTTATCAGACTCCCTCACCCTCCCTTCTCCTCCTGCTCACTTCCCCACCACTAAAAGGATAAGCGCCGCTCGCTCGGAAGAGCGCAACCCTGCCCTCTTTCGGGAGTCGTCAGAGTTAGGGGCCGGACCTCTAATCTCATTAGTATCTGCCTTGGTGCGGGGAGAGGAGGAATGGAGAGAAGTGGAGAGGGGTGGGGAGAAGTAGCGAGGAGGGAAGGAAGGAAGGGGCATCGGGCTGGTGCGGAGGTCGGTCTTTCTTATCCTCCACTGCAAGGGCCGACCCCGGGAAATCGGGTCGTTAAGTGGTCGGAGGAGGGAAAGGGAGGGAGTAATTGGCGGATGGAGTAAGACAATGGAAAGAAAACGTACGGAGATTGCGATAAAATATTCCCGTCTCGGCTTCAACCGACGTCCGGAAGCTTAAACGAGCATTTTTTTCTACAAACCCACGCCGTGTGTGTGGAAAATTACTTGGAATCTAATAAGTTAACTTAATAAACCTAGACCGTGAAATCTATCAAAACGTCACCACGTTGAAAATTCAAGTATAGTGTTGTTATTACTTTCTCCAGATACGAAGTACAGAGAAAAAAATAGAATTCGAGATTTAAACGGAAATACGTGTTTTAAGGTCCTCCGAATAGATTTTGACTATTTTCTCGATGATGTCTGTGAGTTTGTCTGTGTGTCTGTGACCGGAATTTTGTGGGCGCTCTAACCCAAAACTATTAATCAGAACACCGTGAAATATTATATTAGACATTTTTGTTAAAGGGAAAAGAACTGATTAGTTTTGGTAAAGATCGGCCAACCGGAAGTTGGTGTTTACGCTTGTCACATCCGTTTTCTTTATATTTTCTTTATTTTTTTATGAATATAAAAAAGTATCGGAATAAAAGTTGTAGAGAATTTAATTTTCTACAACGACTGGTCGAAACATTTCCCAGTATAATGCATTGTTTAAGAGATATTTAAAAAATAATCTTTTTGGTTGCAATAACCACACCACCTACCGGCGACTATTCTAAACACTTTACACTTAGTTACATCTGTGCCTCACTGCGGCATGATAGCTAATTTTTTGTCTCAACTGAATAGTGTGGGATCTCATATAAATGCTAGATTTTAGCAAAAAGGAGATGAAATTTTTTCATAGTTACCGAATTAAAATAGAACGGATTTTTTTTAATTATTGTTTTTTAATTGTAATATAGGCGTTTTAGGTAAGATTTGTCGTTCCAGCTTTAGCCCTAATTAAACGACTGCGGTCCTTCTTCAACATGCATAGCTTTAATGCGACGCGGACGTCTCTTCGAGTTTGACTTGTCTGGCGTTACAAGACGACTTGATTCTAATTTAAGATAAGGCAATAAGCAACAAGAAACTTTAAAATAAAAATCAGGATACCTTATCAAAACTTGAAAATATAAAACCTCGGGGAAGAATTAATGGAGAAGGTATTGAGATCCCGCAGTTCGTTAAAATATTTATTATCATTTAACTGATTTGGAATTTTTAGAAATATTACAGGTATGGAGAAAGTCATGTGGTGGCCACATCAGATTTTTTCGTTAAGCTAAACTGTTATTTTTAGTGTTTTTCGACATTGATGAAAAGCAATATTATTTTCGTGATGTTTGTCCGTCCGTCCTTACGCATATATCAGGGAATGAATTGGCTGAACCAATTTAAAACAAATTAGGTACATAGAATCTTCATATAAATACAATACCAAAATGACATATGTATTTGAATCGGATCGACTAACCAGGGGTGCCACAATTGCAAAATAAAACTTTTCGGTATTTATGAATTTGGAGGAATTGGCCAAACCGATTTCAACTAAATTTTTCATGATGGAGGTGTGCAATATAAATAAATGAAGATGTAAATACAGCTATAGAAAGCAGGGCCGCCATAATAAAACGAATAATAAAATTTCTTTTTGCACGTATTTTCGTTGAACTGCCCGCTTTCATTTTTAACAAATTTAATAGGTATAGGTACCCACGCGTAAATACATATTAATATAATCAATGACATTGTATGATATAACTAGAGGATTACGGGTATGAGAAAGTTTGTGCAATGTATTATCCGCCAAATGTTTTTATTTGGCTGGTGAGATGATTAGAGATATGATCTCATCCATTGGTTACATGGGTGGATTAAAATTTATTTTCCTACCAAACTTTTAGCGACGTCGCCGGAGAATAATGAAAATGAAGAATAATGAAGAACGTCATCTGTTCTATTTTATTCTCACAATCAAGAGAGAATTCAATCTTCCTAGTCCCACTTATTTCATTCGCTCGTTTTGTGGCTCGAAACCCTTTCAAAATAGTTCCCATGCAATTTCTCGTTTATGGCGATATAATTTTAAAAATTCCGACGTTTTAAATGAGGGAAAACTTGACTTTACCGCGAGTGAATGAGAAAAAAAAACGTAATTTACCAAAGCAAGGCTGGGCCTAGTTTATTTCATCAACTCACATAAAAATTACAATAAAACATTAGGTCGAGAATAATATTTTACCGTTATCATTGTTTTTTCGGAATTAATAAAAAAAACAGAGATTGTTATCATACACGGAGTATAATAGAGCTTTATAAAATTCGCTCCTTAGAAAAATATGAAATATATAAAGATAATACCAAATTCGAATCATGCTGCTTAAACTGGTCAGTTACCTTACTGGAAACGGAAATCTAAAATTAATTTTCTGAATCTACTGTAAGAAAAGGGTCTAATTTACGCCACGATTATTTCGTGCGTTACTATAGCCGTAAGGTCTAACTTGAACTCTAAGAGCCAAGAAAGTTTGTGTGACGGTGCTCTAATTTTCTTCAATGAAAGGAAATGTTGCAATATCGTTCACGATCTCTGTTCCTGCCTTTCTCTTCGATCTTTTCTTTGTCTGATTTGGCGACGTCGCCCCCATCTTCCGCTCTCAGAGCAAGATTTTGCTGACTGCACTACTTGTTTAAATACGCGACGATTCAACGGAGATAAGAAATAGCAATTTTGCGCTCCTGTAGCCACTGAGAAAACTTAACTTCTAAGGCAAGATTAGGCTCACAAATTATATTTCTGAACAGTATCATAAAAAATCAGAACCATCTGCGGTGTTCAACTCAGGAAAACAAATATAAATGAGTGGCTATAATGTTAAATTCGGATTATATTATAAATAATAATTTGGAAATGGAGAGGTAATATGTAAAGGGCGAATAAGGGATTATAAATAAAGAGGCTAATCTCCCAGTGCGCAAAATAACGCATGTGGTCTGTATCTACAATAAAAACCCCAAAGTGAGAGGTGAATGGAACCATACTCGCTTTTCAGGAGATTATAGTCGCCAGTCCGCTGCTCACCGTAATCCCCATCCCCAATTTAAAGTCCGCCCTTAAGTACCGCGGTGCAACAGGAACACACACACATACACAGTTGAAAATTTTTCCGCAGACATTCAAACATTACAATCTCTATAAACTCTCTCTCTCTCTCTTTCCTCGTCCGCTATAACTACAAAATGCTGTGTTAAGAAATTTCTCTCTCCACAAAAGCCATAAAAAAAGATAAGGAAAAACAGACGCGCATTTAGGATGCAAAGCGGCAGTCATCAACGGCGATCCACCGATGGAAGACTTACTTTATTAGACAGATTACCATTGATGACGTCTGCTTGGCCACAAAACGCTAATCTGATAACTTTCCGAGTAAGGTTCTGAGCAAATGGTTATATATATAGAAAGTTAAATCTTTCACTATTTGTGTAATATTTTTATGCCATCTATAACTATAACTAACACTGCGAAAGAAAGTGTTTCGAAAAAACGGTGAGTGGCAGGGAGAGCCATCGCATTTTTCAAATTAAAATTCCGAGCAAATGGTTATAAATAGAAGGTTAAATTTTCCACTAGTTGTGTGGCATTCAATACCATCTATAACACTGCAGAAGAAATATTTAAAAAAATAAGTGAGCGGCAAGGAGTTTCTTTAAATTTTCAAATTAAGATGCTGATCAAATGGTTATAGATGGAAAGTTGAAATTTTTAAGTTATTGATTGAATATATATATCGCATAATTATATCACTAAATTTATAAATAATTTTAATTTTACAATTCTAAATAAACCTCTATAAATGCTGCACGCTTTTTCATAGAGCATAAGCAAATGAAGCTCCAAATTTTTAACCTGTGTCCAAAAAAACATTCATTGGAATAGGAGAATAGAATACAATTTTAAATGGTTAGTTCCCGATGGAACGCAGAAAAGAGAATATTAATTGAAAATTGATCGCCATAAGAAAGTCAAAAGTTAATATAAATGCCATTGCGTCAAATTCTGAAAGAGAAATATGAACGTGAGCACTAAGCGGTTGAGGGATTATGCCTTTATTTTCTGTAAAATAAAACTTAAAAGAAAGTCTTTCAGATTGAACGGGGAAGCGCGCGTGACAACGCAAGCTGTTTTTCTTCTTTTAATAAATACTCTCCCGTATCAAGGAAACGATAACAGCGAGGTAGAAGAGAAAGGTTACCGGAGAAAGGAAATTGAGTTCCCGACGACATGTTCGCGCAGAAGGGACGAATAGGAAATAAACAGATTACGGAAGAAGGGGAAGCAAAGGAGGGAGTGCCAAAGACGCGCGGCGCCTTTAAAGAGAATCCCAAAGCAAAGGAAACGGGTGGAGTTGATGAGAAATAGAGAGAACCGTTGCAAAGTTGGGGGCGCGACGGAGCAAAAACAGAACGAATGAAAAGGGATTCGATGCCGACATGCTGAATGAGAATGGATGGTGGTGACGAAGTGCCCAGAGGGGAGAGGAAAGGTAGGAAGGGAAGATGTGCCTCATAAAAATGAAAAAATAACATTCCCGAAAAATAGTTTTATAATAAATGAAGTTGAAAACCATTTCTCTTGAATAGCAATAAAAAAGGTCGGTTGTAAGGCGATCGCTAACGGTGGAATTCTTTTGAATAATTTATCCAAATTGTTATTAGAAAAGTAGTATTAATTCCATAAAAAAATTGACAGGTATGTATGAATGAAGTATTTAATTGAAATTGAAACGCCTCCCTTTCTATCTCGCTACCGTTTTCTCTCCCTCGAAAATGTAGCGGCCTATACGCCCCTGGACCTTATGCCGCCGGTGATGCAAATAACGCATTTATCCGACCACAAGAGGACCCCCTCCCACCCTTTACAGAAGCTAATTTGGGCGAAAAATGTTTCGTAAGATATCCTGAAGCGCTTTCAACAAAATAATTACAATTATTCTTCCCTCATATCTTTAAAACTTGACATTAAAATGTGCATTGCAAAAATAGATATAATATAAGAGTTTAATTTAAGAAGAAAAAAATACCTGTCCTACATTCGGATAAATACAGCATTTGAGTGTATTGGAATTAAACGTGACACAGTTCATTATTCAATAAGATACGATTATTGATGGCAC
This sequence comes from Tanypteryx hageni, assembly GCA_028673005.1. Classification (NCBI taxonomy): domain Eukaryota; kingdom Metazoa; phylum Arthropoda; class Insecta; order Odonata; family Petaluridae; genus Tanypteryx; species Tanypteryx hageni. The sequence goes on along the minus strand of CM054114.1, from coordinate 94,356,848 downwards.
ACACAGAGACAGACACACTCCTACAAACGCAAACAAAATCATATTTTCTATAAATGAAAGAAATTTTCATTGGGAGTTATAGTTATAATAACCAAAACAAGGTTATGGTTTCGTGTTCTGGCGTTAGAGATAATCCATGAGGTGTAGATGTAGAGCAAGATTTAGCACTTTAATCAAGTTCTTTATAGATAAATAAGCATATATTAAATCACGATAGAATATTAATAAATGTATGATGGAAAAAAGAATACGAATTGCTACGAACTCCATAATTTCGCATCCTTAAGGTTGCAACAACGACAAATCTCATGCTCCAACCACAGTAGAAACCCATTCGCCCTGATCGATGGAGGCTGGGTACTAGACGGATAAACGAAAATCCGGATAACACGATATGACTACTTTAAGTAGGCACTAAAGCAGTACATTATTTAAAAAAAAAATTCTAACAGAACTATATATTTCATTAGGCAAAAAACGGTAGAGAGATAGTGCCCATAAATTCCGAAATTACAGCGTAAAAATGTATAGACTACCTTTAAATGTGGAAATTTTTTATGAAAAGAACTTGTTGAGTTTCTACAGAGAACAAAATTTTCTTATCACACCAATCTCGCACATATCGGAGACGAAACATATATCATATCTGCATCAGGTCGCTTTATTATTACTGATATATTGTTGGTTTCTCAAGCTCTTGATCAAATATACTACTTCATACCAGAAGTTTCATCATAATCGCCGGTAATAGGGCAATAAAGAATATTTCCTTTAAACCAGAAGTTGGATCAGACACAAACAGCTTCTAAATATCTTTGTTCTCAATCACTTCAATTCCAATTTTTTGAGAAATATAACCAAACGATCGGAAGTTGACGGGACTTTTCGAATGTTAACTCCGTTTGGTTATTTAAATTTAAAAAAATAATCCTATATATATATATATATATATATATATATATATATATATATATATAATTTCATGAACAAAACAATGTCTTGATAAGAGCAGTTTCAAACAATGATTTTAAGCTTAGCGAGAATAAATGCGAGGCGCGTAGCACATAGGGGTAAGGCCCCTAGTAAAAATAATTTCTTAGCTATTCATATTACAAATCTGCGAAATATTCGTTCCTTGATTGATTAGTTATTGCATAAAAATGTTATGTATATTTCAATTTGTATTAAATATTTTTCTCCAATTCATATGCGAATAAAATCGAGTGCGCATCACTTTTAATGAAAGGCCTTCCATAAAAAAATTTCTAATTTAATTTTCTCGAAGAGAAGCGAAACTTCCCTTTGATGGATGGCATGCATTCATTCTTTTCCTCAGAGGAAGGATATGAATTCCATCGTAGAAGATGTGAGATTTTGGGAAGTGGAGTATTATTCCTAGGCAGTAAACTCCATTTATAACACGGAACACGTACTCCAAAGACACCGCAAGAGCGTGGATGAGATTCACTACGGAAAAGTAAGAAAAACTGCGTGACATATATAAGCGATATTTCAAAATTCGCAAAGGTTACGTTATCTGAAATCACCCTGAATTGCAAATGTTAAAACCAAAGGTATATGGAGAAAATGGGACTTTTGTTGCTAGGTGAATGTCCACTGCTGACTGGATTCACTCAGAAAAACTGCAGTTCTCATGTAAGTAATTAAAAATAAAATACGGCAGTTATTAGGATAATTATAAAGATTGGTGATACCACAGGTTTTACTCTAGATATGTCGGGAATGCGTTCCTAGTAACCTGCAAGTATCTCGGGAGATATTATCCCACATAACTCTATGATATAATAAACTAGCAGATGTACCCGGCTGCGCTCGGGATATTAAAGCGCCACAGTATTTATTTTGTTGGAGGTTAAAATAACATACTGCAAAATAAGTCCGAGAACGAAATAAAATACAGGTACCGGAGGCTTTCTGAAAATAATCTAAAATATTAATATATAATCATGCTTCCTTGTAAACAATATTTGTTGTTTTTCTTCCAGGTGCTAGGATGGTTAAGTTACGTGGGCTAAAATCTAAAATAAAAATCTAACCTGGATTTTTTCCTCAACTTTGGCATAAATGTAACACACAAAAGGACTGGTACACTCTGGAGATTACCACTTAAAAAAAAATCCTTCTGCCTGCAATACACACGGGTGAACCATACAATCAAACTTCTCTGCAATTAATTAAGTTGCAATCGATTACGTTTGACGTTGCTATTACAATAATTTTGATAATTCATAAAAATCGCGAAGCGAATAACGTAATTCTTTCGTCTATTTTAAGGTTTAATAGACGCCAATTCAATCGGAGGCAACAATCAGGGACGCCTTGGCAACACCTGGAAAGAGTACGAAAAAGTGATAAAATTTCGAAAAGAAATGCGTATTTCTGATAAATTCCTCCGTATAACATCTAAGAATTGCAAAGATAAGATATTTTATAGTTTTAGCCGTCGAATAAAGTAAAAATGGAGAAAATCGGTCAATATTTACGTATTTTGATGAATGAAAGAAAATATCTTGCACCTTGAAAAATCGAAAATCCCGTGTAAACTTATGGGAAAATATCATTGTCTCCCGGAGTCGAATCCGGGACTTTTTCAGAAATGTTTGATTTTTTTAAAGATTATCATATAATGATTTAACGATTGTGTAAATTTCAGCTCGTTAGGCGTATTAGATCCGAAGATATTAAGCGAGTAACATTTAAAGGAAACGGCAGACTGCCAGCCAGCCAGACAGGTTGAGTTTAATATAGATAGAGATTATGTGCTCCCAACTCGAAAATATCAAGTTAATCCTTATCTAAATATTGATATATTTGCCATAGTTCTCTAATATATTGATGATATGACTTTGCCTTTTCCTTAATTAAAAGAGTATTAAAGGCTCATAAAGCCAGATATTAAATAACTTATTCATCTTCACCATATTCGGATTCAGCTTCACAAGAGTAATCCGAGAAGCACTCAAAAGCATAGCAATTTTTGTACGTTCTTTAATATTGCCACTAAACTTCTATATTGTGCGCACAGTTGATGATGGAAGGTTCAAAGCGATTCACCAGCTCCGAGTTTTATTTCAAGGGAAACATCCCGTTTTCACTTACTTGTTCGATGCAACTCTAACCTTCTACTCCGACATTATGGTTATTATTTAATTCACAAAAATAGTGATCGCAGAAAATGCAACAAAAATCCATGGATGCAAACACTACGTACAAAATAAAGGCCGTAACTGAGTTAGCTTGAGCAGTCTATAGCCCAGGGGTGGCAAAACTTACTTGCCCTCCGAGACGCACACGATGATCTTCAGCAATTCGAGAGCCGCAAGACACATTCTGTGCTGAAACATTTACAAACAATAAAGCATAACCTGTATCAAATGCTATGCAAATATAATTCGGCATCCCAAACACGTCTCAAGTCACACACATGCGTTCTATAGTGAAAACGCTGACACGTCACTAGATGGAAATCTAAAAGAGCCGCATGCTAAATTACAAGGGCCGCAATTTGGCCATCCCTGATATAGTTCCTCTAGCGTACGCGATGCACAACTAGCGCCAACGTTCTCATTATGTGCCCTATTCTTTTGAGCTCGGAATTATTATCTCTTCTGTGGTTGGTTTATGAATTCATTTCTTCTCCCTAAGTGGTGATGTGGTTCTTTGTTGTCTGTGTTTACATCTTAGCCATTTTTTCTTTCTCGGGCCTGCTTAGCACAACCCTCAATCAATTGAAAATGGCTTCTACCTCTCGTGCGTTGGATGACGACGACGTAATAAGTGCATATATGAGCTAGGAAACCAACATAGCCGAAAAAAGCCGCTTAGAGATATAATTTCAAGGTAAAGTTCACATTTGAAGGGTTAACCTTTGTGGTTGAGAACATTACTGTGAGTCATATCTTCCAGAGAAACGACAAGTCACAAGAATGGAAAATTTTTACCGCCGCATTAACGAGGGAAGAATCCGTGTCCCAAATTTTCCGCCCTTAATTTTGTCGCGACGTATTGGCGAAAAAGCGTGCCTCTCACATAAACGCATTTCGAGGATACCTGCATTATAAAAAAACTATATTGAACCATTTGCGCAGAACCAAATTCATTGCATTGAAAATTGGGAACAAAATAAAAGAGATTTAGGGAGAACCGGAATAGCGAGTGCCGGATAAACGACGTCACGCCGCAGCATCACAACTAAACACGAAGCGTGCGGGATACGGAAAAGCGTTTTAGTATATTTTTTTCAAGTTTGCAGAGATCTGGTTTAGACTCCGAACCGACAGGAAAAAAAGGACATGCCAAAAAAAAAAAGATTCCGATACATTCAGCAACGCTCAACAAAGCCCTCCCTCCCATCCCAACTGCCTCCATATCCCTCACCCCTATCTCTCGATCCTGTAGAACTTCCTCGCTCTGAAGTCGGCCGGAAAAACCTACGATGATTGATGGCGAAGACCGAAAGGCAGATGCCCAAGACGGAAAAACACGTTTTACAAGTGAGTTCGGGGGAAACGCGAAATATAACACGCGCTTGTTTTTTTTAAGTCCCGAGAGGCTGTTGATCTCTGGGAGAAAGTAACAAAAAAAAGACGGGGAAGTTGTTTTTTTTACGAGGAGAGAGAGAATCTCCGCGCCGTAAAAGCGGCAGAAAGCTCATGACTTGGACTGAAACTTATTCTTTTCCTCCGCCTCATTCTTCTTCACGGTCTCTCTCCTCCCTGTCGTTTCCTCTAACCTCTCCCATTTCTCTTCAGCCCTTTTCTTTGCTTTTTTTCCTCTCCGACGGTCTCAAGTTTTTTGTTTACGACGGGAGCCGGGTCATTTTTTTTTAAAGGTCCGAGAACCGCAGCGATCAACGGAACTTTTCATTCCCCCAGTCTTCACACTAAAACCTTCCGAAAGTTTTTTTTTTCAGCCCCTCCCTTTATATCCTCCATTAGGAATACTCAGGTGATGAGACATAATGTTAAATTACCAGCTAAAAAGTTTTTTGACGGCGGGAGTGAGAGGGATAGGATTGGAGCCATTAAAATTGTATTTTCTCCCTGGGGCATAAAAAAGTTTAACTTTTGGGAGGCAATGCGAGAACATATAATGAAGGTCTTGACTGATGGTTGGTTATCCTTAAACTTCCCCTCTCTCTCTCTCTCTATTTAACCTTTCTCTCTCTTTCTCCATTTTCTTATATCTTTCTTTTTACCTGTTCGCCAGGAGAATTATCGGGCTCGTCTTATAGCTCAAAACGAGTTCAAGAATAATCACGTAAAATTAAATAAACGGCGCAATATACATTGCACAAACTTTCTCATATACGTACACACGTTTGGTCCACTGTGTTAGCTTGTAAAAGAAAAAAGCTTATAATTCAAAGTTAACCGTAGTTTAGCATATACTTTAATGCCACTGACCGATATTTATTATTTTTTGGGATATATGGCTTAATACTAATTGTAACATCAGGCTGTACGATTGGATGGATTTCATCAAAATTCTAATAGTATTTTTTGAGTAAATCGAATAGTTTTCCAAAATATCCAAGAATAAAGTGCCCTTCATTGTTGCGCAATATCGTTCATCTCTTCAGAATGTCTTTCATGAATTATATTATTCAGAAATATGAGATATCATTCGATTTAGTTTAACCATTCGATAAAGTCCCTCATATTAAGTTATTGAAAAAAATACAAGCCTGTGGAATAAATCGAAAGATAATCGAGTGGATCAGGGACTTTCTCAATGATCGGGAACAAATGGTAGTCATAGAAGGATTTAAATCAGATTCGGTCAGCGTGTCCTCCGGCGTTCCACAGGGAAGTGTCATCGGTCCCCTATTATTCCTTATATACATAAATGACTTAGATAAGGTTATTACAAGTAAAATCAGGTTATTCGCGGATGATACGGTAGTTTACAGAGAGATTAACAGTCCTGCTGATCAAGCATTAATTTCTAACGACCTACACGCAATTCTCGAGTGGTGTAAAGAGTGGCAATTAGAGTTGAACTTAGGTAAGTGTTCCGTCATGAGATTCTGGAGAAACAAAGAAATTGAGGCGATGAATTACAGTATAGAAGGCGTACATCTAAAATTAGCCGAATCCGTCAAATACTTAGGTGTCATTTTAACAAGTAACCTCTCATGGGACACACACATACGAAATATATCCGGGAAAGCTAAGCAGAAACTAGGATTCATCAAACGGATAGTAGGTAAAAGCGAAGAAAAAGTCATAGAGACATATTACTTTTCTTTAGTTAGACCGCTGCTAGAGTATGCGTCGAGCATATGGGATCCGTACGAGAAAGGATTAATCGCCGAGTTAGAGAAAGTGCAGGGAAAAGCTGCTAGATTCGTCAAAAATTGTTATGATAGAAATAAAAGCGTTACAGGCTTGATACAGGACTTAGGATGGGAATCACTAGCTGAGCGCCGATAACGTGCTAGGTTAAAACTTCTTGAAAGATTTAGAACGAGTACTTTCTCCAGCGATGTCGAAGAAATAATAAGAACTCCCACCTATATCGGTAGAATGGACCATCCTCGTAAAATAAGAGAGATAGCCTGTAGGACAGAGAGATTCAAAGGCTGAGCAGAATAAAACTTGCGATCAAAAGTAACCTCGAGAAGGGGCGTAAACCAAGGCCTAATTTTGGAGTTTTTCCCTTGGTGTTAATACACTCCCTGCCACACACCCTTGCGGTGGCTTGCAGGGTAAACTGTAGATGTAGATGAACCACATAGGCTGTGGTAAGATTTCGAGTAGATCGCAGTGGAGGCATTACGTCATAGGGTTTAGGTAAGGTAGCTTAGCGTAAATTTGAATGTCACTGGACGCCATATGATCATTTGAGAGATATGGCTTATGCAGTATTATTTTCAACATCAGGCTCTACAACTGGATTGATTTTAATTAAATTTTATGGAGCCATTTTTGAGTAAATCAAATTATTCTAAAAATCGCCAAGAATAAAGAATAACTACCATATATTTTTGAGCAATACCATTTTTATGAAAATCGGGTCTACAAAAAAGATGATATATGGCATAAATACGAGGTATTATTCGATTTAATGTACGCGTTTGGGCCCTAGGACGGTGAACACACAGACAGACAGATGGCATGGCAAAAACCACTTTAATGGAATCAAGGATACCTAAAACGTGTATTTCCACCAAAATCACCAAGTCGACTTTTTTCACGATTAAAATACTTTCTCAATATACTACGCATATGAGAAAGTAAAAATTGAAAAACTGGAGTACTAATTTCAGATATCTCTAATTGCCACAAAAACGTTATGAAACACCAGACGCGCATTTCGCCTACAGTGCGACCATCTTCAGCGGTGATTCACCGAAAGTAGATTCTAAAAAACTTACTAAACTTCGGAGGCAGGATAATCATCTTGTTTCAGAATCAGATATTTTTCGCGCGTTGAGATCAGTCTAATCAAGATAGTGTCAAATTTCCCCAAGAGATGACATCCATAAGGAACTTCCAAAAAAAATTCAGATGAACTCAAAAGTAAGTATATAGATATACAAATTCTCTGCAGGCATATGCTGGAAACGAAGGCGCTCTGTAAGAGCAGGAGAATTTTTCTTCCGTTATCAACCATTGATATTTATAAACGGTATCTATTACGTCTGCATATGTATTTATTGGGTTAATCCTCCCAATGTGAAAGTCAGTTGCGAGGATTATGCCTAGAAGGGCCAGGCGCGGGATTTTCTCTACGCCGTTGCCACAACAGATTTGAGTATTCTATCGAGGAAAGAAAAACTCTATGGGATCGAAATAGTCCGTTTCAGTAATAATGACTGATTGTTAAATATTTATTTAACATAAAACATCTAAATATTCAGCTATTTTGAACACGATAAATGGCAAAACGATTAAATTCACGATTTAACCGTCACGCCGTGTTAGTGGCAAGTAATTTTCGATTATACAGTCTTTTACAAGGTATAAAGTAAAATACCCTAGCTAAAGTATGAGATGGAAGCATATTTTCTTAAATATTTTCAAGATTCTGGTTTATCCCCCCCCCCCCTCTGAGGATAATAGAACCAGCACCGTTTCCATCTGTGAAAACATCACCCTTCTAGCTTCAGTAGTTCAGCTACAATACCACTTCAAAGTTTTAAATTTGCCGAAATTAAAGTCATCTAGCAGAAAATATGTGAACCAATCAAAGAAAAATGTATAGGCTGATAAGAGCAATCTAATTGAAAAAGAAATTTTATATTTTTAGTAGTTCGGCTGCATTGTCATTTCAAACTTTTGAATTGTCCAAATTAGAAGCCATCTAGCGGAATATCTATGAATTACCGTGAAAATGTAATCGGTAGAAACTTAATGGATAGACAAAAGCTATCTATTTCATAAAGCATTTTCCAAATATCTCCTGAAACAAAATAAGTTTATTGTTCGGAGACTGACAGACTGACGGACAGAAACCTATAAATCGTTCTGATAGGATTACACTAGTGACTATAAATCACCAATAGCATCAGATCCAATGATGTATTTTTTTGTATTTTTCTCCCGCGGCCCAGGTAGCGAACACCTTGGGCATCTCACGGTGCCGGGACATATCTCTCGGGCAACGTTGCTGCCCATACTGAAAAAAATTCCGTCATTTTTGGGATGCATTTAACCCTATACTACTAAACTTTCGTCTAAAAGCCTTCTCTAGTTGCAATAAGAGGACTTTTAACACAGTTCCGAGTAAAATATGGGGTTTCGCGTTTGTTTACTCATACAAGGGGAACGTCGGGTCTGTGGGGCGCCGATTTTGATGAAATTAAAATGGCGCGTTCTCTGATTAAAAGAAACAGATTGCTGTCTTGCCGTGTTTTTTGGGAATAGGCCTTTTTTATGAGAAATAATGTTAAATAGCAACATCTTCGACTACTCAATATAATTAACATAATGTTTCACAAAATCCTGATGTAACTCCTGTACGGTTGGTAGCGAGTCAGGTTAAGGTTACGGTTACGTATGCGGAGTTCGCAGGTTCAAGACCCGTCGGGGTCTCATTTTTTCTTTAACGTTTAAAAAAAATTTATTTAACATTTTAATTCATAACATTAAATTTTTCCTAAAGAAATGCTTTTTTTATATACAAGTTTTATTTATTATATAAATGACATTAACGTTCATACAGTTATTATTTTTTAAACTTTATTTTCACCATACATTTGTCGTCAATAAGAAATGCATTCTGTTTTAATATTTACTTGTCATATAATATTAGCTTGTCACAATTATCGGGATGGTAATTATAATAAAAACAATCAAAGCATATATATATATATATATATATATATATGTGTGTGTGTGTGTGTGTGTGTGTGTGTGTGTGTGTGTGTGTGTGTGTGTGTGTGTGTGTATTTGCGACACCACGCACGGCACAACAAACGAGAATGTGTGATGGAATAGTATTTCTTGATACGAAGGAATTAATGCATGAGAATAATGGTGAAATTACCGAGGAATTTAACGAGGCGTCCGTTGGAAGCGGAAGCGAAGAGGTTGTCGAAGGATCTACCTCTCCCAAATCTTCGATTTCCGAATATAAGCCTTCGCCGAAGAAACGGAGAAGTGACGTAGTTCTGTCGGAAAGGAAAATTAAGGTGGTGAACCTGGCAAAACTACATCCGCAGTGAGGTTTAAAAACTCTTCAGAAAAGAGGCTCAATTAAATTGGTTAGAAAGGATTTCATCGGCCGCTGGGAAAAGGACATAAAAAGAGTAGGTATTACAGCCGAGAAATTCGCTCTCATCGATAGTTGGACGCACGATCGGCTTTTATAGGCAAGGGCGAATCGCGAAAATGTGACGACTAGGACACTACAACAACGGGCGATGCCGGCGGTATTTCAGTATCTTTCTGTTGATTTTGCCTTCACACCTCATCCCAATCTTGGGTCGACCGTTTCACAAGAAGGCATCGAATCAGGCAGCGGCAAGTAGCCAATTACGTTACAAAAGGGGATTGAGTCTCATTTGAAGAGACTGTATTAGAAGCCAGCTTGTTTCAAAGGCAGACTTTAAATTTAAGTAGTGCTTACAATCCGGACTATGTAATCAACATAGACCGCACCAGTTGTGAATATCGAGGGTATATTCGGAGATCATTATCTCATCAGGGTGAAAAAAGAACCGTGTTTGTGGGGAGCATTAACAAAATTACTCGTACACGACACAGTAGTCGTTTTCATTATCAGGAAAGGAAAATTATTGCCCAATGCTAATTGCCCTAATGCTAGAATCGGTCCAAGAGTATCCGAGCAGGTGAAGGAATTAACATGACAGTATAAAAACGTTTATGTCGCGTGTTCGAAACCCTTACCTCATTTTTGATATTTATAGAATATATTTGAACAATGTTTTCAAAACGTACGTAGGGACAACTAAATCGGTAGTCGAAGATGCTGATATTTAGCATTTTTTTCTCATAAACAAAGGACTATTCACAAAAACGGCAAGACAGCAATCTGTTTATTTTAACCAGAGAACGCGCCATTTTAATTTCATCAAAATCGGCGTCCCACAGACCTGACGTTCCCCTTGTAAGGCTGCATTTGGTTAGAGCTGTGAAAATGATGACGTGTTCCACAATCTGCTTCTTACTACTTCTTTTAGTTGTCAGTCGTCTCTTGGACGAATGTTTAGTAAGCGCGCCAGCTTCTCAGCTCGTTCATTAAAAGTTATTATCACAGAAATTCTTCATTTACCTCCCATTTGAGAAAAACCGGGACCTGCACAAGCAACAAAAATCATGTCCAAAATGAGACGAATGACAAGATATTTTTGTTGGCGTTGTTCAAGAGCGATGTGTGGCAATAACCGAGCAAACATTTGTTTTAAATGTGATAATCTTATATAAATTACTTCGGCCGCGCACGGAGGGGATGTTCCTCCGTCACATAAATGAAGTTTCCTTTGTCATCTTGACTTCCCCTACCCCACCGCTATCCCATCCTTCTCCTTCTTAGGTTGCGAGGTCTCACTGTGTACAGTCGAATGCCTAGAAGAAGTTTTGCGAATATCTGGCAACAGTGTAGTTTGAAAAGGACCTAGACATCAATAGCCCGTGTGGCAAGGAATGGCAAGAAGGGAGTGTGCCAAGTGGAGTGAGTGGTTAGGCCACACTCACAATACACCCAAAATGTTCTTTAGATCGCGGCAGACCTATAATGTCCCACCTCGGCCATGTATAGTAGTCTAGGGTTCAGCTACATTTTGTTCTAGGATAATAGTTAGTTGTTTTTAAATACACTCTAAAAGGAAGAAATTTCTTTCTCTGCATTTTAGCAAACAACGCTGTCCATTTCAATTCCGCTGAAAAAAAATTTCCAAAACGTTGTTGGACCTGGTTTTTCTTATAATATTATGCGTGAAAAATAGGCGAGGTTTTTGCAGACTTAAGAGTCTATGGACGGAGGACGGCACGAAAGGATGAAGCCGGAGCGATTTTACGGGGGATGGTAGTATTAAGTACGTAGCGTCAACGCTTGGAGTGCTGCTAAAAAAAGAAAAGTCACGCAGACATAGACGCAATGAAATGGGACCGGGTTGGAGAAGGGAAATAGGGTGGGAGAGGGAGCAATGGAGAAGAGGTGAAAACACGAGGGAGACAGAATGAGTATGTGGAGAAAAAGGCAGAAAACCGGAAGAAGATGACGGAACGAATGGGTCTACGAAGACCAATGCGGGTCGCGCTCCTTTTCGTGTTATTATCGCCAGAGAACTATTTATCTCACTATGGAATCATAAATCTTCTAAAAGTATCTAGATGACGCAAGTTTTATCGTCATCGACTCCGCCATTATATAATCAGTTTCCCGCGTTTCGTAAAAATTCTCTTTCCTATTTATGCTGGACCATGTACTCGAAATGTTACTCAAACCTTTCTGGCCGCAATGGCAAGGTTTCTAAAGCGCAAAAAACGGCGCAACTGTGGAATAAAATTGACTGCCACTAAGAAATGTTTCGATGATCGATATACTATACATAAATGCAGATTCGTAAGAGAAAAATTAAAGGCGCCTACTTAATCGGACTTTTTGCCAGACAATTCCAAAATTAAAATGCGTTAATGCTTCCGAAATTCCATGCATATATAATATATAATACCAAACAATATTTTCGCGGGCTTTTAAAATCTGACCTCGAGTATTTAACGCGCACGAGTCATTTATGATATCGAAATGCATAAAAGAACATCCGACTCACCAGGGCACCCTTAAAATAGGCCTCGGTGTATTCCCCCACACCGTCATACCTTCGCGTGACCGTTTGGATAAACGAGGCCCGTGAACTCCTAGCGATGGAAAATTTTTCTGAGCCTTCATTCAGAGGTTGTCGCCACGTGGCACAGGTTTCCCATCGAATCCATCTCGCGGAGTCACGTGACGCGGATCGGTCTCCGGGGGATGAAGGGGGAAAGGAGAGGGAGGGAATAATATGCAACTTTTACCCCATCCTCCTTTCAACTACGCAGTCACGTGACCCCCGGAGCCTGATTCGCTTCCGCCAAAGTCAACCGAACCGTAATTCCCTCGTCCGGGAGAATTAATTGCACAGGTACGCACACAAGCACATGGGATAGGATGACAGAACAGGGGCGTATGTCTGTGAAGGAGGAAGGAGAGCGAGAGAGAGGGGGGTTGTGAGAGACAGGAAGGAGAAATGGACATAGGGTTCGAGAGGAATGAAAACCAGTTCCATTTTTTTTTTGCGGACGTCCGCAGCGCCAAACGTTCCGGGAATTCCGCCATGTTGGTTCGATAGGCGCCCCATTCGACCAGAAGCAGCACACTCCCCCTCCCACTGCTGCCCGCCTGGACGGGAGTATGAGGATGCCACCTCATTTTCTGCGAAATGCCTCGCTTAGTCATTCCATTACTTCGTCTCATTTCCCAGGGTGCCCAAAGGGCGAATGAATGAGAGGGAGAGATAGAAGGGGGGAGGGAGAATAATTGCATGGTAAGACCGTCTTTTTTGTTTCGGAGCAGGCCCCGAGGGAAAAAAGCGACCTCCGATGTCGGCACAACGACCCGCGGGTCTAATGCGGCCCGCGAGGGTGTGATGTAAAATCCATTCGAAAATATTAACACACAAATTCATACATTTTATGAAAATTTTGATGGTAAAACTTTTAATACTGAAATGTAAACCATAAAAACCTTATTTAGACTTGATTTTCACTTATGTGGCTCCTAAGAACATATAGATAACTTCCGATTTAATGTTTAATCCGGCCCGCCGAAGAATTGGCAACTGCCAATGCGGCCCGCCAAAGGATTTGCAACCATTTATGTGGCCCGCCAGTAAAAACGTTTGGCCAGCACCGCTCTAAAGGCAGCGACAATGGCGTCAAAATCGCCTACCGTTTATCCCCATCTATTTCACCGTCTCCCCGCCTCTCTCTCCTCTACGGCAGCGTAAAATTTCTTCTTATTGTTAAAAAAATTCAATAAGAAGTTTCAAATGCGCTCGCTGCAATACCTAGCGATTAATTTTGCAGCAGCAATTTCACTATGCGGCCGCTTCAAATGTTTTACCTTGCTCCACTTTTCTATTTATAGTTCGCGATATTTTCTTCGCCCAGGTACTCAACCAATTTAACCTAAAATATTCTTTTTAGTACGATTCTTACAAGCATAAATCGGGTTAATGTAATAAATCTGTTTGTCCGTCTGTATGTGTACAAAAAACCTTTTTGTTTTAAGAGATATTTCGAAATTTCCTTTTGAATTTTATAGCTCTTATCAATCTATGAATTTTTCAGAGATTCAATTTTCCAAGTAGCTAATCAAGTTTCCGCTAGGCCGTTCCAAAATCGGAAAATCAAAACATTGAATTTGTATTGTAGTCTAACTACTGAAGCTAAAGGGGAGAAGATTTTATACATGGGAAGGTCTAGTAAGAATCTATTTTCTAACGTTGCGGGTTGTCTGCTCCCTAAAGGGAGGGGCAAACCAGAACTCTGAAAATTTTTAAGAAAACGAGCTCCTTCCTTTTTAAATTAGCAAGGGTACTATTTTACTTGTTAACAGTATATAGGTATAATCATTTATTCTTAAAATGACTATAATTAAAAATAATGGATTCTCACTGCACATATCTACGTCTTCTGTTAACATCAGGTCTTTATTATAACACCAGAAACGTTTACAGCAATTAACGCGATACACTTCAACCATTGGTTTAGATACATTGCAGGGTTAATTTCATCTTTACGAAGACAACGTTTTATCCAGGAAGTAACCGTGCTAACCATATAATTTGTAAAAGGTTTTGTTAGGATTAGAATTTGATTAGAACTTTTATCACGCAATTGTAAACACACAATTTTCCCCACCAAAGTGATGTTTTATCGATTACCTAGTCTTTCTGCTAGTTTTCGGGAAGATTTTATTGCTGAAAATCCTATTCCTTCCTAGGTTGCATGTAGGACAAAGAATCGCGGTTTCTTCATATAGCCCCAAATCCTCCGATACATTCCACCTCTCTCTCTCTCGCTACTTTCCCCCTCCCCTCTTCTTGCCCTCTCCATGTCCTACATTCCTCTCTCTCACCCTACGCTCTTTTCTACCCGCAACCGCATTCCCCAAAGCGCTGTTTTTCTCGGCCTTGCGTCATCTTCCCGAGGTGAAATTGGAACATCGGCAGTTAATTTGCAACTTAATACTAAGCAAGATTTTCCCTTGAGATGTAAAGCGTGTATTTTTCATTTAAGCTTATATATATATATATATATATATATATATATATATATATATATATATATATATATATATATATATATTCTCTCTCTGTAGCTGAAGAAGGAGTAGTTCCGAAAGCTTCTACGTTTGTGATGTTTCTGTGTTTTAGTGTTCTTTTACGTGTGTCGCTTCGACATCCCCGGTGCCTCGCCAACCTGAAGTCGTCTGATTGGTGAGTGTTCACTGGGTTTCCTCATCCCAACACCTTGTTGACATCCAGATATCCATTTTACCTTTCCTTTTCCGTAAGCTGTTATATATATATATATATATATATATATATATATATATATATATATATATATATATATATATATATAAATGTATATGTATATGTATATATGTGTGTGTGTTTCAGATTTAACGAAAACTGCGAAATACAGACACATATGCATTTCAAATAAAAATGATTAAATGATAAGAAACTATTGTTTATTCCACAAGCATAAATTACCAGAGCTTGATAATGGTCACTCACAATTATTCCATGCTAGTGTATTACACCTCAATAATGATGTAAATGAATGCATTAAACATTGCATTAAAATCAAAAGATTTCCCCTTCTCCCTCCCTCCCATTCTCCGTCCCTCCCATTCTCTGTCCCTTCCATTCTCCCTCACTCTCCCCTCAAAAATATAAGTAATGTATTTATCCGAATATAAGACTATCTCCCAAAAATTGGTTCTTTTAAAAGAAAAGAATAGTTACCTGAGTATAAGACGACAACCCGTTGACTTTCCAGCTCTACTTGGAACTACTAGGATCAGCTATCACGCATAGATCGAACCGATTCACATCGTCATCATAAAGTCATAAATACAAGAGGAACTCAGACGGGAAATCGGAAAAAATTATGAAATATTGTCTTCTTTTTAGGATTTGACCAAGTTGTGTGAAGTTCCATCAATAATCAACGTGTTTAATTTAATTTCATCAGTTCGAAATTAATATAAAATTATTCAAATTTGAAAATATTTTTTCTTTAAAACTCTTTCTGGCTTAACATGGCTGTGGATAGGGTAATTCATTAAAATTGTGGTCGAAATAAAAGACGTGGAAAGGTGGAATTCATAGCGAGCATAGAGATAGTCATGCTAGCCATTACTTTCTACATTTTCAAAAGAATTTAATCAAAAAGTTAAACGTGAATTTCGATTTGTGAGATAAAAAGCGGCAACAAAGAAACACGCAATCTTATTGGATTGTAGATTGGATTGGATTGTAGAATTGTTCCAATGAAACAATTTTTTCATTCTTTTAATGGAATTATTTAGAATAGATTCGAAGGTCGTAGTACGTATGGTCTATACAATATTCTAGTTTGACTGAGTTACACGATTCCAGTATGGTTTGGGAGAGCTAGAAAATAAATGTATTGCAGTCGGATAGCAGTTACACGGTTAAATGAAAAAGATGACACTTTGTGGAACAACATTATAAAAAGTAAATTAAATTATGCTCTTTTCTCCATTCTTAGCCTTCAATCTTCTTTCCCTTTCTTTGCTTTTATTCCTATGCATTGCCATTGAAAACCATACAGTCGTGAAATCGGTCGCGAAAATGAAGTGGAAATTTACATGTATGTAGTTTAATTTCAACTGTAAGGCAGTTTAGATAGCATACTTACTATGTGAAGTGATATTTCATGAACCGTTTTAAACTCTGCATCAAACACTAATTAAACCAAGACTTTTTGAACACACTGCACACACTGCATTAAACACAAAAGCAACCTGTTCTAATTGACTTGTATCCATGCATGCGTTTCAAATATACGTAAAGCTTAGCAGGCAAAACGGAAGGAAGGAGTAACGAGTTGGATGGCTTCATCCACTCGTTACCACGAAACGAAAAAGCGACGCAAACGAAGCCGAGGAACGATTGAGCGCAAGATCGAGTGAGTGAGATATATATATATATATATATATATATATATATATATATATATATAGCAGAGGACCGGAAATAACTCCATCGATTGCGTCTGGAGGTTCCTATGGATATCGCGTTCATTGATCAACTCGATGTTAAAAGATTCAATGATATCTCATCGTTCGCGGAAGGGGGAAGGAAAAGAGAGGTTGGAAAATATGGGAAAAAGACCGTGCAACACTCGTCACGCAAACTTTCTCGCATCCGTGCGATCCCTGCTCATACAATGGCGTCGTTGCTTGCATTATTGCGGTAGCTTGACGTAAAACTCGATACGTTTTTATTGGGGCCCTGCGAAGCTTCGAGATTTGGTTTGATTTCTTATCGAGATTGAGGATTCGATTTATCGAACACCGATGCGAAATTTTCTAATATACATTACTTCCGGTAAACAAATTTACAGTATCGCACAGCGTCGTATGAGTCGAACATGATGCAATATTCACAAAAAATAATATATTATGCCCTTGCCAATTTTATTAATGGACAAAATCACGGCATATTTACTTTGCATGAAGCATTCTTGTTAAAACAATACTATGAGGGCCTAGAGTATAATTTCGTTGAGATGGATTATGTACAGTTGAATTTGTTAGCATTGCCAGGCATCGTTTTGCTTTAAGGGCTTGTGTAATGTTAATATAGCCTAGTTAAATATAATTTTGAATTTCATGGAGAGTTTGTATTTTTTTGTTTCTAGGCTTAATTAGTACATGAAGGATAAATGTGCATCTTCAGTAGCAAGGTTTGCCGTTGTAGCTAAAATTTATGGTTTGAATAGGCTTTTCCACTTAGAATTATTGGATTTTTACGTGTAAATGAATGGTTATGTTAATATATTTTGATGTTACTTTAGTGGAATTAATGTATAAAAATATATCATAAAGTTGATACATATTTTGCTGTGTTGAGACAAATGTCTGCCTACGATTCTTCCTACTGTTTTTCAAGCACATTTAACGTTGTGCTTTTCAATCAATTTAATTGAGTCTACGTAATCCATATCTGCACAGTCAATTTGATTCAATCTGATTCGAATGTATAGGGATGATTCGATTAGTGATTTGATTCGTAAATTATTTATGATCAGCAGGGCCTTAACTATTGTCATCGAGCGCAAGATGGTTATACTTTGAGAAATGTGGATTAATTAGTATTTTTGAAAGTAGATTAGATTAAACTATACTTTGTTGCAACGCGATATGGTTCCATTTAACAAGTTTTATCGCCTTAGTTGGGTTTAACCCGTTCGGAGTGTGTTCGGACAATTGGGAAATTTGTTCAAATGTCCGGCGTCCGGATCACACACTCTTCCGGACGTAGTTTTTCCGGAATTCTAGTGATCGATAAGCGGCAAGCGTTATTTCCGTATTCCTTGCTTAATTAGTAAAAATATGACAATTATTAGGAAATAAAAATAATTGCAATGCAATAGTTTCCTGCGTAACTTTTTTTATATTGCCAGAAAATTATAGATCTGTATCAAAATGCGTCACGAATTTACAACTTTTCAAGCTTAAGGCGTTTAAGTTTATCCAAAAACCTCAAAGTAATTCTAATGCTTAGGAAGGACAAGGCAGTAGACAGCGCTAGAACTCAAACGTTTTAAGAAAATTAATTAAATAAAATAATTAATGTATTTTTGTGGTGCTAAAGATTTAGATAAAAATGTGTAATATAGTGGGGCATGTTTCACGAGGAAAACGAAATACAACACGACAGGTTCGAATGATCTCTCTCTTTCCTCTTCCCCAATTTATGGCAGGCAGATGTTGACTTTATGAAAAGAGGGCAAATGGCTTACAAAAGAGGGCAGAAGAGGAAAAATAAAATTTCCAGTAAAAAAGTTTTTTGCAATTATCAAAAATTTTGTAATTCGTTTAAAAATTCTTTGTTATACGTTTAAAATAATCTTTGTGACACGTCCTTCAGTTTAGAAAACTTTCGCCCCACAAATTCAGTTACTACCGAAATGCACTCTCTGTGACTAATTCCTACTGCATAATTGCTGATTTATAAAAAGTGTGCTCGAAAAACGTCCGGATTTTCTGAAATAAACAAGTAAAAAGATTACTTCCGAGTGATGCACTGTATGAATACGAGATTTATTCAGATTTTTTTGAAACCGTTAATCCCCTAGCGCCTAGAACCACGCACAGATGAAAGGCAGACTGAATAGCAAAAAAATCACTTGTAGAGATACAGGAAGAGCAAAAACGTGCATATTCATCAAAATCTCGAAGTTGTATTCTGTCGTCTTTATATCCTACTAAAAGATTTACCTGGCTTCGCTCGGGTTGCTGTTTAAATAAAATATAGAACATATTTTATTAATAAAATTTATATACTTTATTTAAAACTTTTCATATGGATTTTTGAAATACAAATTATCTCCTAATTTACTACTTCTTAATATTAAGGTTAACTATATAAACTAATTAATAAATTTATTAATCGCACTTTAAATCATTTAAAATAAAATACGTAAATACTCACCAGCAATGTGTTGAAAAAAGTTAAATTCAAATTTAAATTAAGTAAAATTCCATATTATTACACCACGTATAAGCACGATTCACAAAATAAGAATGTTTATTAGGTAACTAAATAAATAAACCGAAACAACATTAAATACTTGGACTTTAACAATGTCATTGTCGCCAAGGTATTTATCGTTAAAAATGCAAATTTAGTCCAAATTAATAGAAATGCGAGCGATTTCGAGCCAAAGACGAAAAAAGACGATGATAATAAGAAACTATAATCATTCTTCTTAAATACTGTGCAGACACAAAGGCCTTACGTCAATTTGTCGAATTTATATAAGCAAATGAATGAAAGCCTGCACTTATAAAAGTCAACTTTTACGTGTTATCTTACTAGGAATAAAAAAATGCTATTAACATTTTTATGGGAAATCTGTCGGGAATTTAAACTACCCTACGGCCTTTCCCTTGGTGCCCCTAATAACCGTGCCATGTTCCGTTACGATACCTTTGAAGATGTTGATTTGTATAGCATAACATACATCCAATCATTTGAAATTATAATATATACATATATTATACGAGTAAATAATAGTGTCAAGACAAAATAGAGAAATATAAACGTATGGGCCATGAAAATGTTGTAGTAAAGAGGAAAAGAGGCGGCGGCGTAGCAAACATTTTGGAGGCCACAGCTCAAAAGATCTTTCCGCTGGGTCACTTAATTATTTTTTATTAAAAAAATAACAATTTTCAACGAGAAAACAACAACTCGCCGACCATCAAATACGAGAAAAACTACGCAACTTTTAGTATGATAGACAATAAGTCTGAAAAAAGACGAGACACTACAATGTTACACAAAGCGTTGTGGAAATGGTATCGTTTTCTATTAGTACTCTAAGCCAGTGTTTCCCAACCTATAATCCGCGGACCATTTATGGGATCGCGAAGGTTTTGTTGGTGGTCCGCGGCGATTTCCAAAATTGATTTTTAAGCCGCAACTCATATTTAGCTGGAAATTTTGTTGGGAAAAATTAAGAAATTTGTACACTATCACAGGTATTGAATATTTTCATTAATGGCATTTTTACTAAAATATTATCCCACTCCTTTATATCACTGTAAGTAATGAGGTGTTCCGAAGGGGGCTGAATGGCTTGCTGTAGTGGTCCGCGAGGTTCAAAAAGTTGGGAAACACTGCTCTAAGGCGTTGGAAATAGGACAAATCTGGAAAGTAACGGAATGGGCATGATGACAAGCGTAAGGACGAGAAGAAAATTAAGAAGTGAGAGAAATTGATGAACCTGCTGGCTGGAATGGGATAGATAAGGAGAGGAAGGAGGTTAGGCGAAGGAATGGTTCGAAGCACTCCTCTCCAACCAGATGTCTCCACCCCGTGGCGAGACCTATGATTAAGTCCCAAAAGTTTATCCCGAACAGGTCGGACGGAGTTTTAGTTCGTATAAATTAAATCGGCCAAAAACGAATTTTGGCATCGGAAGCGGTATGAGACTCATCCGACAATATGGCGCAAACGTTTATCGGAGGAGGAGCTGTTAAAAAAATTAAAGGAAAAGGTAAAGGTCTTTACCGTCGCAGAGGTTAAGAAAAAAGCTTGAAGAAGAGACGGGAGGAAATTTGAATCGAGCCAAGTTATCGAGATTTTAGGAAAAGATTACGGGATCGCATCGCGTCCGTAAAACTTGAGGGATTGAGCGGAAAATAAAAAGCGAGAGAATATTATTATAAAGCGCGGAAAGGGGAAGATAGGGGGACTACTCGATTTTCGAATAATGAAAGGAAAATGAGGCATCGGAATCTCGCGACTTGGACAAAGCGTGTTTAATTAAGAGCGTCCCTCCAAAAAGCAAGATTGGTAATTCGACGCGAGTGATTTCGAACTGCGCAGATAAAGTTGTTAAGCCTGTAAAAGACCGAAATGATTCGTCCGTTCCGCAGAGTCTCGACGGAAAGGATTTAATTCCGCACAAGAGGCACGACGTCGAAACAAGTAGAAAATTTCCCGTTTTATCTTTATATAAAAAAAAGACAAATTGGGATTTAATTGCGTCAATTCAGTCGGCCGGCATTCTGATTCGAAAAGAGATTTGCCATAGGCAACAAAAAGATTGTTTTTCGGTAATAGATAATTGTTGTTTTGCCAGAGATGGATTCAAGTTACTCATCATTTCCTCCGAATCCTTTCGTTTCAATACGGGTAAACCAGCGGCGCCCAACCTTTTTAAGTTGCGGTCCGCATCGTGGTTGCGAGCCTTCGGCAGGCCGCATTGGGTGTTGCCAATTCTTTTGCTGCCTGGATTAGAGTATAAATTGGAAGTTATCTAAATTTTCCGAGATGGCATATAAGTGAAAACTAATTTTAAATAAGGTTTTCATGGTTAACATTTCAATATTTAAAGATTTATTGTCAAAAATTTAATTGAAATGTATGAATTTATGTGTTAAATTTTTCGGATTGCTTGTCACGATAGCTTCGTGGGCCGTAGGTTTGGCACCACTGCGGTAAACAACTAACGAAATATGGAAAAATTTCTGTGGTGGATGAGGAACAAAGTTGGATTCATTTTTCTATGTATTCGTTAAGTCGGAAGGCCCTAAGTTCTACAAGAACACAGGGATTTGTCATAAGTAATAATTCTTTTGTGCTGTCAGAAAATTTATTTTGTTTTATCTGTTTGTTTATGTGTATTTTTGGCTAATCAAACTCTTGGATTATTATAGCCATAACTCTTTACACAACGAACACACTCACAAGGGAGGAGGGAAACCTGTTGCCGGCATTAACCTACTCTTAATGAAGAGCACCAAGGGTACCAACTGCTTAACGTCCCTTCTGAAGGACGGAGAGCAGACTTACGCGGTCTTATCAAGGCACACAAATATGGGACGGGACGATCCCAGGTTGAAAAATCTGGCCTCCGCCGTATTCGAATCTGGTACCACTGCGTGGAAGGCCAACACTCAAGCCCCTTGTTGTTTTATCTGTGATGGAGTCATAATCCCTCCATAAAAAAGTACCTTCCACATTTTTCCGGCAATCGATTCTGTAAAAATTCGATTATCCAAGTCCATTGGAACTGAAGAATGCGCGACAGATAAAAAACACGAATAACACGATAGATTGAATTTTAAAGACAAAATTCGTTTAATATATGTAAAATATTTTACAATTTGTTTGCGTAAGAAGCGTATTCACCCGAGCGGAGGGAATGTCTACTTACAAAATGTTATCATTTAATTTGACGCCGGTATTCATTTAGAGAAAGAAAAAAACTACGAAACGGAATTATAGACTTTGTCTAGCTCCAAAGCTCTATTTATGAGCTAGCGAAAATAAATAAATCATCATAGAAACGGTACCTCTCAAAGGATGTTATCCGGAAAAATTCAAACCCGCTTCAGAACGCCTCGCCGCACATTTAATCCAACCGCGGGTAATCGGCATTTTAATTTACACACGTGAGTTAAAGGGCTTACTTTTAAAAGTGCCACTTTAATAACGCCCTGGGCATCCAGAGGAAAAACTAAGCAAGCCATAAATCATAGGACAGCGGAGCGCAAATAACACAGGCAGATATATTGACTGCAGAAGTTAGACAAACGCCTCCGCAAGATTTTCTTCCTCCGACGGTCCGCATTTCGAGGGATAATTCCGAAACGCGTTACGTTCGAGGCGACTTAATTACAATTACTTTGAATAATCAATTAAAAAGGGAGGGGGAGAGCCGTCCTTGAGTCGGTCATTCCAAAGTTCCGCTCAATTAAAAGGGGATTTTTGCCTTTCCCTCTCTCTATTTCCCGGGGCGTTCCACCTCATTACACCGGGACAGACGCGGAACGAGTTAGAAAGGGAGAGAAGAGAGGGTGAAAGAAGAGAAATAAAGAGAGAGAGAGGAAGAGGAGGGTGGAGAGAGAGGAAGAGGAGGGGTGGAGAGAGAAAGAGAGAGGGAGAGGAAGACTTAAGCCGCCGAGGAATTCGTGGCCTACGAAAACCGCGGTTGGAAAGTGTTAACGAGGACCCTCCTTGTTTTTCTTGGAAGCGAAAAAAAAATAAATAAATATTTCCTTCCGAATGAAAAACAGAGGAGGAGAAGGGAGAACAAAAAGCGAGAGGAAAATTACTCCAGTTTCGCCCCTTCTTTTTTTATAACGCGGGCCATAATTAGTGATCATTTTGTCGACGCGATGTTTTTTTCCGGCGGAACTTTCTCTCTTACTTGCAGCAGTTCCTAAGGACGAGAGAAAGTCAGAAAAAAGATACACGAGTAAATTGTAATGCACAACGTGCGGCCTAGTGTATATTTCGTGCTCCCAACCTCTTAACGATTAGCATTACTAGGAATGGGGGCACTTTGCACAGCTGTGCGCCATCGGTACAGTGCCGTATGCTGAAAACTGTACCGCAAAGCCATTAAACAGTGGAATCTTTATTTAAGCTTTTCCGCATTTAGGATTTATTTATTTTTTTTGCGGTCCCGGCCAATGATACGCATAAATAATGCAACATTTTTTCCCCGATTATTTCTAGATTAAGTATTTTAAGCCGTATTTAAGGAAATAATAATGATCCCTAAAAGAAATCCAGACCCCGATTAACCGTGTTATAAGGACCGTTACAGCTTAAAAGAAGCGGCGTGATATGCGATGCATTAAAAAGACCGCGTAAATGCGTTGCCATGTCAAATGATTGTTCGCACTTGATGTCTGATACAGTCTAACATTTTAGTATATTTGTTCTTTTATCCGGATTTAACCAAAGGAGACAACTTATTTTCTAAATATGGAATTAGTAGCAAGCGATTTTTTTTAATTCAATGTTTCAAGTAAGTAAAGAGCTGCTGAAGCAGAAAGTAAATGGCGTTTTTTTTTTCAAAAAACATAGACAAACCGATAAAACGCGCATAACGAGACAGTATACTAAATCGATTGGCAAAAAACGAGGCCTCTAGCTACTTTCATTTAGGAGTTAGCGCGTGTGACAGACAGACAGACGGAACTTCACAGAAAACATGCACAACGAGAATGAATACTATCTTGATTGTCGATAAAACGAAGTCCCACATGATCGCTCTTCCAACACTTTTCTCATCGCCAATTTCGCATTGACTTTTATAAATATAGATTAATCGAATTATTTCGCAAAATCCAAAAATACTGTGGACACTACAATTAATCGCACGCGAGCGATTAGAGAGGGGCCAAAGACACGCTGAATTTCTGGTTAATCAACCTAGTGGATTATCATAGCCTGGTGCCGACATTAGCCTACTCTTTACGAAAAGTATCAAAGTGGCCAGCTGCTCTATGTCCCTTCCCGAAGGACCGAGCGCTGAATTGCGCGGTCTCCTCAAACCACACAAACAAGGGCCGGGACGATCTCAGGTTGAAAAAACTGACCTCCGACGGATTCGAACATGGGACCGCTGCGTGGTAGGCCAACGCTCTAACCACTCCGCCACCGCCACCCAGAGGCACGGAAGTGCTTGATTTGCTACCGAGAGAGCGGTGCGCGATACGGTATGCTGGAACGAACGAGTGAAATTTCGATAATATTTAAAATCGTAAAAGAAAATTCTGCGCGAGTGAGTGAAACCGCGAACACAAAACCCGCGAAAATGGAGGGACAGCATCGTCAACTTTTCCGATAAGAAACTTCTGGAGCCGCGCGAATGCGTATCAATAGAGAAAAATATTAATTCGGAGAAATATGCGGATCGAAGGGAGCATTCAATTCTCTCGAGACCGTATTTTTTCCTGAATTTCGTGTCGAAATGACTGGGAGCAGTAAATCCCGTAAAATGTTTTCCGACGAAAAAAAACACTCAAAATTTTTAAAAGCTTTCGCCTCGTTTGGCCCGCGACGATAGATGAATGCCGTTTTGAACCTTTACGACCTCAAAACTGCAAATTTATGGCGGAAAAAAATTCATTTCGACGACATTTCGTGAATAAACAAAATAAACTGCGCGCCGAGATGCACGAATGCGTAAAAATGAAACTCCGGGCAGCGCTAGGAATTATTTGCATAATGTGAACGCTGTATACGAGTGTCGTGGGTGATTTAAAATTATTCCATTAAAATATTCTGTTCCCTTGTTAAATTAAATATGAAAGAAACATTTGGTGGGCTGTTGATAGGCAATACTATTTTTTTTTTCGGCGTTGGATTTTTTCGTCTCCATTTGAGAAACTTTACCTCTTTTTCGAATGATATAGAGCAACCTTTTTTAATCTCGGGCCACACAAACACGAATAAATTGTCGAAGTACCACACAATTCATGAAAACATGCTATCAATACATAGACAATTTAAGTAATTATGTTAGGTTGAATTTCCATTCCAAAGCCATCTTTTTCACCTTTCGATATTTATTATATATATATATATATATTTAATCTCCCTCATTAATTGATGGTTAGGCAATCCGATGGGTTAACAAAATCTATAAGCGAAAATAGTTTGGAGGCTCCGCGGACCACCTGAAATCGAGTCGCGGGAAACAAGTTGCGCACCACTGGTATAGATCATCTATTCTCCCAGCGCCTATTGGCTTCGGTCTGTCCGTCCGTCCGTCCGCATGTTCGTTCTAGGCTTCTACGAAACGGATTTTTACTTTCTCCACATATGTAGTATAGGGGAAAGTATTGTATTCATGATAAAAATAGATTTCGAGATTTCAACGAAAATACATGTTTTGAGGTCCTCCCCTGAACACGTTTTAACCATTTTCTCGATCTCTGTGTGTATGTAATAGCTTTTTGTGGGTACTCTAACTCAAAAATATTAAACCGGTCAACGCAAAATTTTATATTTAACATTTTTATAAAAGTCACAAGAACTGATTAGTTTTTGGTAAAAATCGGTAAATCGGAAGTGGGTGTTTACTCTTGTCACTTATCCGTTATTTTGAAATATTTGCTTCAATATTTGATAAATAAAGAAATGTATTGAAATAAAGGTTTTAGGAAATGTAATTTTCTAGAACCTTTGCTTGAAACATTTTTCCATGTAATGCATTGTTTAAGAGATATCTTATATTTTTATCTGTCACCACCAGACCACCTACCGACGACTGTTGATAACAATTGACGTTTAGTTCCGTCTTAGTAACGCTTCTTTTTCTTTTCTTAATTTTTGCAGATTTTTGGCTATATGCACAGAAGGCTACGGTTTGAGGTTATTTTTGTTCTTTGTCAAGTCTAAAATTTTCTCGGTTTCTTAAAATATTTATTATTATGTAACCTATTTGTAATTTTTAGAAATATTACAGATATGGAGAAAGTCATGTGGTGGCCGGATCAGATTTTTATAAAATGTGATATTAAGCTCTTACAGTCAAGGATAATAAGAAAATCACATAAATGAATAACGTATGCCGATCAGGGGTACCACTTTACTGGTGACAAAAAACGAACTTTCCGTCATAGATCTCATAAATTATTGGTCATATCAAAATAGTTTTCAAATAAACCTTGTGGAACTAGTGGAGTATGTCTTTTCCTATGCATTTTTATTGTAGGAGTTGGGGTTATCAAGAAAATTGAACAAGAAAGAATTAATTTGAGTTGAACTTGGAGAAATTCAACGAACACAATCTTAGTTGTAACTGAAGTAAATAAGATTAGAATAGACGTTTTAATTCCTTAATTGTGCATGCAGAATTTTGCAAGCGGAAGGAAAGGATTATCTGCGACGAAGAAAAGAGCGTGAAACGTAAAATATTACAACTACTTAACTCAAGCGAGGTACGTTTTATATAATTTTCGATTGTTTGATGAATTACAAAATATAAGAAAATAAATCAGTAAAAAAAAATTTTATATTTTCCTGGCAAAATTTCTGATACATAGTTTTGCAGTATTTAGTCATTGTACCAAAATTACGAAAATACGTGTATTAACGAGATTTTACTTTTAAAAAGAAGAACAAATCCAGTACTTGATCGGGAATCGAACCCGGGTCTTCTAACTTGTCAAGCAGGTGATTTAACCAACTAATCTATCAAGCTAGCATGATTCTCCATCCTTTAAGCTTCATGCGCACTTGAATAAGACAATTTCCTCATTTTTCCATTTTGACGTTTATTAATGCATCAGCTTAAGGGAGAAAGAAGTTTTTAGAAGACAGTAAGAAAATCTAGTCGAGGTATTAACTGTTTTATTGTGTCCGTTTTTTGGTTTGAAATATTCGATCGCAGGAAACTCGCCTATTTGTGATACACTGTACATTTTCCTGACTTGTTTCTGATATTCAGCAGTTTTTTTACAAACTCCTAAAATCTCTCCCGAATAATTTTGAGTTTTTGAGTTGTGCCCTTCCTGAACGCCCATCTAAGAGTATAGTTTTCATGAAAAAAACCGAATTCGAGAATTAAACGGAAACACGTGCTTTAAGGTCGCCTGAACACGTTTTGACTATTATGTTTGTTTGCTTGAGTGCCCAGTCAATTCGCCTCTCTTACAGCACAAATGGGTATCTCAGACCGGGGAGGGAGGAGGGAAACCCGGTACCGGCATTTGCCTGCTCTTACGAAGAACACCAGGGGGGCCAACGGCTTAACGTCCCTTCCGAAGGACGGAACAGCTGAATTTGCGCGGTCTCCTCAAATCTCACAAACAGGGGGCCGGATGACCTTGAGAAAAATCCTACTCGCGCAGGATTCGTACTAGATGACTTTTTCAAGCATCAGGCGAGTAGCAGCCAGCGTCCTAACCACTACACCACCGGCACCCCCTTGACTATTTTCTCGATGATGTTTGTGCGTGTGCCTGTGTGTGTGACCGGAATTATGCGGGTGCTCTAACTCAAAAACTATTAATCAAAACAACGAGAAATTTTATAATTGACATTTTTGTTACAGGGAACAGAGCAAATTAGTTTTTGATAAAAATCGGTCAACCGAAAGTGGGTGCTTATACTGGTCACTTATCCGTTCTTTTAAAATATTTGCTTAAATATCTGATAAATGTAAAAAAGTGCTTGAATAAATGTTTTAGGAAATTTAATTTTCTACAACGTTTACTCGAAACATTTTCTTATATAATGCGTT
Organism: Tanypteryx hageni; assembly: GCA_028673005.1. Classification (NCBI taxonomy): domain Eukaryota; kingdom Metazoa; phylum Arthropoda; class Insecta; order Odonata; family Petaluridae; genus Tanypteryx; species Tanypteryx hageni. Next base: position 94,328,556 of record CM054114.1, on the reverse strand, counting down.
GTTTAAGAGATATTTTAAAAACTATTTTTTTTTTAGCTGCCACCACCACAGTGACTATTGTAAACAATTTGCGCTTAGTTGCGTCTCAATAACGCTCCTTTTTATTTTCTTAGTTGTTGGAGGTTCCTGACTATATCCAATATCAAAAGGCTACGGTTTGAGTTTATTTCTATACTTTGTAAAGTCTTTAAATTTTACTCGCAGTTCCTTAAAACACTTATTATCATTCAACCTAATTGGAATTGTCATAAATATTACAGGTATGGAAAAAGTGATCTTGGCGGCCATATCAGGTGTTTTGTAACAGGGATAATAATAATTTTGGGAGATAAACGGAAACAGTTTCTTGGCACAACGTGACGTTGTTCGATGAGAAGTGAACAAGTTGTTTTAATTCCCTCAGATCTTCATGTCAGTGTCATGTTTGTGGCATAGAAAATAAAAGGGAAAAATCGACATGATAATCTGAATATTTTTTTTAAGAAGAAGCCGAAAGTTTTCCAAATAAGGAACTTCTCCGCCGGGATTTTAACGGATTCGAAAGCTCGAAAAAGGGAAATTTATCTTTAAGTTCTCTTCTTGCATGCGTCGAACGAATAACTCCCCTCCATCACGAAATTTAAAAAAAGAACGGTCCAACGTACATTTCGCAAACTTTCTCATATCCGTAGCTTTCTAGTTATGGTGTTGCCCAAACTTTTCGCCTAGAGAGCCACATGGCCCGCTTCCGCTCTCGTCACGGCACGCAGGCGGTCGAAAATACGGTCGAAGAATAATTTAAGGAAACTAAAGGGTTAAAAGTGGGGATCAGTGCTACGTGATTTGTTTTGCACGTACTTTCCATTGCGTGAATATAAAGGCGAAATAAATTGTTTTAAAGGGTTTATATTTACATTTCACGTTATGTCCTATAATTGTTTAATTTCGGGCCGTAGTTTAGGCAATCCTGTTACAGTCCATTCTGTCACCGGTTGCATTACAATTACGTAAAATTCAAAATGCTACTCAACGCTGCATATTAGTTTTTGCGGAATGAAGTATACGCAATTCGTCGATTGCGAAATTAATTTCCACAACCGGGCGAGTTATGATTGAAATCCTTTCGGCTATTTTTGAGTTAATCGACATTTTGTGAAAATGGAAAAGAATCCTCCAATGTCGCGCAACGTGGTTCACTTTCAACCAAGGTACTATCCCGGGCAACGGCCTATTATAAATGTATTCGTATGCTACTGATCCGTTCAGCATCTATAAAGAGCCGCATACAGATTAAATTGCAATAAGAAACACTTTTTCGGACAAGGGGCAACTATAATCCGCAGCTTCATAAAAATCTTCATTTAGAATTTTTCGCGGTAACTAAGCGTAGAGAGCATTGCGACTTATGCGTTTGTTGCCGACAGGAATAAGATAAACTCCGAAAAAAAAACATCTTTGTAGCCTTGACCAAAGGAAAGAAATGTAGGTAGATTCGCGTTTTACCTTTGATTACGCAGAGAAACGCAAATGAGACCAAACAGCAACCAAGTGAATTACGCTCCTTCGCAAACAAAATTCGTCACAAAATGTCATCAGTACAGAGTTGGATCACGGCGATGAAAGAGGCCGAACGGAGGGAAAAAAGACCTCCCCGTTGCCTTGGAGGAGAAATTCTGACATTGTTTGTTTTATCCATTCACTGGGAAATCCAAAGGGAGTCCTTTGTCGAAAGTAATTAACTCTCCCTCACCCTTCGACCGCAAAAAAAAGCTTTCCGCTTCTTAATCTTCTCCGCAACGAGTCGCCAGGTGTCTAAAAAAAAGACGCGAAACGCTTCATCGCCCGGATGAAACGGGGGAGTAACAAATTAACTGATTTTCTTCCAGACTCGGATTACTTTCCCTCCTGGGTCGCTCGTTTAAAGGCCGCGATTTTCTTTGAACGCATCGAAAAGATTTAAGAACAAGAAAGGAAGCAGAAAGCAAATAGCGGATTTTCGAAAGAAATCGTTAATCGAGGATGCTAAAATTTATGCACACTGGTGCGATTATTATGAAATAATATTTTTTAAATAATTTAATATAATTATGAAGAATAATCTTTAAAACAAAACGTTTATATAAAAAAATAGGAAATTTAAATTCATTTTTTACTTCCGTTCTGCTAGTCACTGGAATCTCCGCAAGAAAACGTGCGCAACGAGTCAGAATACTGAATCGTTTGGCGAAAAATGAAATCTTTATCCGCCTTTGTTTAGGAGGAGTCAGCGGTTCAAAAAGACAGAAAGACGGACAGACAGACAAACGGACGGACAAAGCGAGAAAACGCTCAAAACGAGACAGAATGCTGAATCGATTCGCGAAAAAACGAAGTCTCTTGCAGCTTTCGTTTACGAGTTTGCGCGTCGGACTGACAAAAATGTCCCACTTCAGAAATAAAAATATTGGGTTAAACACACACGCATGCGCATACGAGTAACATAGAAAAAACCTTCCATATAAAACCAACGGTAGGTATACTAACGCTGAGGACGGTTGCTTTGAAGCTGGAACTCGCATCTCGTTTTCTCGAGCGTTTTCATGGCTAAAGAAGTCACCTAGATTTTCGTACGGATTAAAAGTATTAAGCGAGAAAAAAAGATTATCCTTTTTCAGACTTTGGAACGAAAATATCTCGCGCATTCGTCAGATTTCATCTGAGATGCCCTCACGCATTTTCTACAATAGGCGACCGTCGGCTGAAATTTGTTATGCAGTGTTTAAAACGTCACCCATCTGACACACACGTCGAATGTCTTTACCCCAGGAAACAGACTGATCTGTTTCGTAATTTAAAGGATTGCCGTAATAAATGAAAAATAGGAGGTGCTTAACTAAGTAGCGGGCCTAAATACAATGAAAACGTGTAAGTTGGATTTTAATTTTAATTTTTAGGCGTACTTTAGGATAAGTAACAAGTTAGAAAGTGTACCGTGTATCAAAAATTAGACGAGTTTCAACTACACGATACAATTTGACCAAACACACACCATAAAACAGCAAAACTTCACGAGCCAACTATAACTCTGTCTATAAAATATCTGATATGGCCACCAATAGACTCCATATCTGTAATATTTCCAAAAATTCCAAATAGGTTACATAATAAAAAATATTTTAAGAAACTGCGAGAAAACTTGAGACTTTAAAAAGAACAGAAATAAACTCAAATCATAGCCTTCTGATGTTGGATATAGCCATCAAGCTCCAACAATTAATAAAAGAAAAAGGAGCGTTACTAAGACTTAACTAAACGTCAATTGTTAACAATAGTCGACGGTAGGTGGCGTGGTGGTGGCAGCTAAAAATATAGATATCTCTTTAAAAATGCATTATATGTAAAAATCTTTCAAACAATAGTTGCAGAACATTAAATTGTCAACAACTTTTATTCTAGTACATTTTTACATTTATCAAATATTAAAGCAAATATTTCAAAATAACGGATGTGACAAGAGTTAACAACCACTTCCGGCTGACCGATTTTTACCAAAACCTAATCAGTTCTTCCGACTTTTATAAATATGTATATATAAAATTTAGCAATGATCTGATTAATAGTTTTTGAGTAAAGAGCACCCATTAAAAAGCTATAACACATACACATACATACAAACACACATACATCATCGAGAAAATGCTCAAAACGTGTTCAGGGGACCTCAAAACATGTATTTCTGTAGAAATTTCGAAATCGATTTTTTTCATGAAAACAATACTTTCCCCTATACTACGTATATGGAGAAAGTAAAAATGTCTTCTCACCCCCTAGTTGGTGAATAAATAAACATATTAGTTAAATTAATGACTGAATACTGCAAAACGGTATATCATAAATGTTGCCAGGAAACTATTAAATTTTTATTTACCGATTTATTTTGGCAGTTCCAATTAATCAAACAACCGAATATTATTTAAAACACTTCACTTGAGTTAAGTAGTTGTAATATTTTACGTTTTACGTTCTTTTCTTCGTCGTAGATAATCCTTTACTTCGGCTTACACAAATCTGCATGCACAATTAAGGAAATTAAACGCATTCTCTAATCTTATTTGCTTCAATTATAACTAAGATTGTTTTTCTTGGTAACAATTACGTATCCACGCATGAATTTCTCTAAGTTCAACTTAAATTAAGACTTTCTTTTTTGATTTTCTTGATAACGTCTACTCCTACAGTGAAAATTTATAGGAAAAGAAATACTCTACTAGTTCTACAAGTTTAATTTTAAAACTAGTTTGATAGGACCAATAATTCATGAGATAAATATGATGGAAAGTTTTTTTATTGTCACCAGTAAATTGGCACCCCTGATTGGCTTACGTGATTCATTTATGTGATTTTCTTATTATCCTTGACTATAAGTAGGCACTTAATATCAAATTTCATAAAAATCCGTTCGGTAGAAGCGGAGAACGAACATGCGGACGGACGGACAAACCGAAGCCAATAGGCGCTTATGCTGAAAGCGAAACGCGGCTAGAAAAAAGAACGCCTTATGGTCAGGTCATGCCCGTCCGTCCGTCTGTCATCATGTTTCATCTCAGAAACGAATGGGCGGATGTCGATGAAATTTGGTATTTCAGACATAGGGTTAAAGAACCCAAGAAAATTATATAAATTAGTTTACCTGGCCTAATCTGGAGTATCACTTTACTCGTGACAAAAATAAACTTTTCTTTTATTTCTTCTGACAACGAGTCCAGCCGATTTGCCTCTTTCCTACGCACAATCTTAGATGTGGTGCAATGAATAGCCAGGAAGGGAGGAGAGAAACACGGTGCCGGCGCATCGCCCGCTCTTAATGAATAACAACAAGGGGGCCAACGGCTTAACGTCCCTTCCGAAGGACGGATTGTTGATTTGAGCGCGCTCCTCATTTTCTCGATTTCTCTCTTTTCGTTTTATCTTCCTCGTCTCCTTAGTCCCAACACGTACAAATAGGGGGCAGGGCGTCATCGGAAAAAATCCTCATATGGATTCGAACTGGCTGTCGCTTCTGCAGATCAAGGTGGGGTCTACACACTCTAACCACTACACCACCGGCTCCCCTAACTTTTCTTTATATCTCGTACAATATAACTTATAACAAAAAAGTCTTTAAACGACTTTATTTATGTATTTTAATTATCCAAAAACGCCCGACTTGGCACTTTACATGGAATATTATAACAAATTATTGACAATATCAATCTACTTTAACAACAATGAGAAATGGATAAAATATTTGACGAAATGATGATGAGAATAGGCTGAGGAGGACTACTGGTTAGTTTCTCATTATTGCGGAGCTGTATGAGGCAAGTGATGAAAACAGGTCGGAGGAGGGATTGAAGGACGATCGGGAATTGAAGGACTGTGGGTTATGGTAAAACATGGATCTTTGGGATATGGAGAGAGGCGATATTTGGGTTGATAAAGGAGTCTGAAGTTACGGGTAGGGCGGGGAGGTACACGAAGAAATAAGGAGGTGGCGTTTGATCTGCAGCTGCCGTTCATTAGAAGGTAAAGAAATTTCAAATAGGCGATTTTGCGTCTGAAGGGGAGAGGGGTTAGACGGAGGGCAGAAAAAATTTGGTCTCGCGTTAAGATGCGTAAATTTGGGACACGATATCGAACTATTGCGAGAAAAACGTAAAGTGGAGGGTTAAGAGGAGCGAGGATTAATGGGGGACTGAGGACCATATGGGGGAACAGTACTCAAGGAGGGGTCGTACACAGGCGGTTTAAATTCGGTGAATAGAGTTGTAGAACTAGTCAAATAACATGTTTTGTTCAGTATATTTTTATCAGAATAACAGATTTCATGGGAATCAAACGAGAAAGTCGTAATTTACTTTGGACTTGGAAAAATTTTCCTGTTTTTTAATTGTTGTAAACGAAAAAAATCTTCATGACAGCTGAAGTAAACAATATCTGCCGTAAATGTCTAATTAGTTTAATTTTCTCTCGTGCGCACGCAACATTTGGAAAATGAAGGGAAATGGATTATCTACGATGAAGAAATGAACGTAAATAAGTCTATTTTCTTTGCGTATACAAAGCGTTTCTAAGTCAAAATAAATGGGAAATTTACTAGAATAAAATTAACGTGAGCATCTAACAATAATAAAAGGCTACTTCTGTCCCTTTGTACCTTTGCAGCTCAGTCAGTAACGCTATAAAAATGCGAATAACTCAATAATGGAACAAGATTCACTTTTGATATTTGGCAGGAATGATCGATTCACATATTGTAAGATGATGAAGAAAAGAAATCTCGAAAATAGTCCTAGGTTCGACTCCAAGGTAGGCCTTTCCATTTATCATATGACAACACGTAAAAGTCGACTTTTTGACTTGCAGGCTTTTATTCTTTTTGAGATCTAAATTAGAAAGAATTCACCTATGATCTTTGGATCTAGCTCATTTAAATTTAAACTTGGAACAACGAACGCCTAAAAATTGGTTTTCCTGCCATCCAAAGGAAGTGAAGGCATGTTTATGTTCATCTTTTATTTCGCAAAAAACTTTCCAGTTGAATTTCAACGGGCATCTCCTTAGTAAAGATTATATTACTACTATTCGAGTGAGGTATTGTTTTAAGCAATTGACCACTGTTTAATTAATAACAATTGATTAGGAAATTAGTTAGCGAATCAAAAATTAAATATTTCCTAGGCATCACTACTGGCATTTCAGTTCGTAGACATAAATAATTATCTTTTTGACATGATGGCATAAATCGTAAAGAACGCCTCTGCCTCGCATGTATGCACGCATGGTTTTGCATCTTTCCTCTCTTGTTATTATCATTCGAGGTTTGAAAAGTTAGACATTTCCTGAATATAAAGCGCATTTACATTCCTTTTGTTTGCTTCGAAAATTATCTCGAAAAGAAAAGGAATGAACCGAGCTCTTTTGCGTCTCCAACATAACTTAAATATAATTATAACGCGTCAATGTTCTACGAATGCGCCATTGGCTTGGACACATCAAGGTTATTTTACGCAACGCGTCGTTAAGATATTCACAAGGTATCAAACGGTTCATATTAAAAAATTTCATGAGTCTCACAGAAGTCAATTTAAAAAATTAAAATTTAATTTAAAACAAAAAAATTGAAATCACCGCTCTTCATTTGAGATTCGACAAAACTTACATTGTCGTTTATTAATTCAATGCGCGTAGTGAATTTTTTCGTGAATTTTCGAATTTACTCATTTCGCTTGATTCATATAAGATGTGAATAAATAATCATAATTTGAAATTCCTTTCCGTCTATTAGCCGTATGTAGGTATGTGTATCGACTTCAAATGTATCGTAAGGAGGATGCTTTGGATGTCACACCATAACTACCTGACCACAGCAAACATTTCCCCTTGAAAACTCATTTTTAACATAATCTCAGCAATAATACGAGATGCCCGGTGAAAAGATTCCGAAAAGAAAACAATTATTGCCTTTTAAAAGCGCGAGTAAAAATGACTCTTTCGCAGATGGCGCAGAGACGTCAGCGATCCTTTTATTTTGAACTATTTTCACGACTCCGACATCTTGTCCGCGACGGAAGAGGTTTTCGAGCCGAGATAGATGCACTGCAGTCTCTTTATTAAAATAAAGCCACCTCCCCAACACTTTTCTCCGATCACTTACTTTTTAGTTCGTTCTTTACCAGCGAAGCTGTAATAGCGGAACGCCTTATGGGTACGTCTGGTCCGTCCGCCCGTCGTAACTTTCATCTCCTAAACCGCTACACGGATTTTAATTTAATTATGTATGAGTGATCTTTATTATAAATGGTCTCTCAATTGTGATTTTTAACTGCATCCGTCAATTGGAACTTCCACTTTACATAATTACTTTAATAAACTTATACTCGTACCTCGTTAAATGGCATCCGTCAAGCAACAATGAAATGTCAAACTTTTACCTCCCTAGCTCTTATATGATCTGTAAGGTATAGATTAAAAGCATTATTCGGATAAAGAACAACATTTACTAAAAGAAAGTCCGCGAGGCCACGTAATTACGAGTTATGGTTTCGGATATAGAAATTATAGAAAATCCCGCAAAGGACATCGCATATTTTGTTTACATCGACCTCTAAGGTGGTTCTCTCGGCAAACAACAATTAAAATCTATGTTTTTCTATTCCACGCCCTTATATGAGGTCATCATCATCATCATGAGGTGTTCTGCCTCTAGGCAGGTCCCTGGCACCAGCGTTGTCTCCACTCATTTCTGTTCCTTGCCATTTCTTTCATTTCCTGATACCCTCCCCTTTCTTTCAGATCGTCAAACATTTTTATTCTTCTACGTCCCCTTTTCCTTTCACCTTCTACTGATCCTTCCAACACCATCAATAGTAAACCTTCTCCTCTCAAGATATGCCCTAACCAGTTACTTTTCCTCCTCTGAATTGTTTCAAGTAATCTTCTCTTCTCATTCACCCTTGTTAGTATTGCTTCATTCCTTATCCTATCCGTCCACTTAACCTTCTCCATCCGCCTCCACACCCACATTTCAAATGCCTCTAGTCTTTCTTTCTCTCTTTTCTTTAGCGTCTATGTTTCACACCCATAAAGCAATACACTCCAAACATAGCACTTCACAAGACGTTTCTTCAGATTTAAATCCATTTTACCACATAGTACCCGTTTTTTCCTATTAAATGTTTCTTTTGCCATTGCTATTCTTGTTCTTATTTCTTTTTCACTTCTCCAGTCTTCAGTTAGCATGCTTCCCAAATATCTATACTGTTTTACTTGCTCCACTCTTCCATCCTTTATTGACACATTCATAATCTCTCTATCCCCTATTCTCATCACCTTTGTTTTCTTTATGTTCATTTTCATTCCATATTCCATCATCCTGTCTTCTAGCTTTGTAACCATTTCCTGAATATGCCTCGTTTCATCTGCCAAAATTACCATGTCATCAGCAAACCTTATACAATTTATTATTCTACCCCCAATACTAATTCCTTTATCATTCCCTATTCCATTGTCAATCATTTCTTCAGCATATATATTGAACAGGGTTGGCGATAAGCAGCAACCTTGCCTTACTCCTCTGCCTAGATCATACCATTCGGTCTGTGCATCTTTTATCCTCATAGCTGCTTTCTGTTTCATATACAGCTCTTTAATTAACCTTCTATCTTTCCAGTCTACTTTTTTTGCTTTTAGTATTTCCATCAGTTTTTCCCAGTTCACTCGGTCGAATGCCTTCTCCATATCTATGAAGCACAGACTAATTCCTTTACCCCTTTCTATATATCTCTCTCCACTCATTCTTATCAATCCTATTGCATCTCTTGTACCTCTACTCTTTCTAAATCCAAACTGTTCCTCTGCAACATTTTCTTCCATTTTGCTAATTAGTCTCCTGTTCATAACCCTAAGTAGAACCTTTGCTGCATGTGTAATTAAACTGATTGTTCTGTGTTCACTGCATTTTCTTGTTCCTTGCTTTTTCGGAATTGGAATCATAATTGTTTTGACGAAATCCTCTGGCCACATCCCCTTGTCATAGATTGCATTACACAACTTCACTATTTCTCCCAGTCCTTCCTCATTAAGACACTTAAATAATTCTATCGGTATCTCATCTACCCCCATTGCCTTCCCATTCTTCATATCCTTTATTGCTTGTAGCACCTCTATTTTCAATATCGAAACCCCTGTTTCGTCATTATTTATTTCATCCTGCTCTTCAATACGGAGATCCTTTGGTTTTTCATTTGATTTGTACAACTCCTCCATGTATTCTCTCCATCTATTAAGGACCTCCTCTTCCTTATATAGAACTTATATATGAGGTATAGTTTTAAAAAATATTCGGATAGAGGACAGAATTTACTATAAGACAGTCTACAAGACCTTATAATTACGATTTATGCCTTCGGAGATAAAACTTCGAGAAAATCCTGAGCAAAACATCGCATATTATGTTTGTATGGAACGCAAAGACGGTTCTCTCATCAAACCACAATTAGAAATCCATGTATTTCTCTCCCATGCTCTTATATGATCTGTGAGGTATAGATTGAAAATTTTATTTGGATAGAGAAATACATTTATGATTACGACTTATAGTTTTGGAGATAAAAATTCGAAAATCGCCCAAACTTTAGATACCGTTTCATGCGTACTTCCCATTAAGAAAGCCTTTAAAATGTCTATTACATTTACGGAGTATACTTCTCCATCTTGTTTAATAACAACACAAAAAAAGCAAGGGCTTTTCCTCGCGACTCCGTCCCGCTTCTCCTAATCGCCGCGTGGAGGCTCCTCCGTCGCAGACGCCAACTGAATCCGTCGCCGCGACGTGTTTCGTTTATGTGTCGCTATCATTTTTTTCTCCCGAAGATTTTTTCGAGCAATATTTTTCTTCCTATCTCTCTCTTTTCCCTCTCTCTCCCTCCCACCCTTTGTTCTTTAATTTTTTCATATCCGACGAGGACGGGAGTCAGTCGCGAGCTGCGCAAACAAAGTCTTCATCAAGAGGGCATGCAAATTAGCGAAATTGGTGAGTGTAGAGGGGGTGGAAGGAGGGGATTTAGAGGAAGAGAGAGATATAGGGATGGATGGAGGGGTTTTAAAGAGAGAGGGAGAGGAAGAGAACAAGGGTGTAGATGGGATGGGAGGAAGTAGGGGTTAAAGGGTGGGGGATGAGTAGGGGAGAAGTTAGATGTGTCGTCAGAGAGAGGAGTAGGTTTTGCACGGAGGAAGAAGATGAGCGTAAAAGGTGGAGGGTACGGAAGAGAAAGATGGGTTTGGAGGAGGGGGGAGTGGGAGGGGGAAGTGGGAGGGGGGAGTGGGAGGGGGAAGTGGGAGGGGGAAGTGGGAGGGGGGAGGGGGAAGTGGGAGGGGGGAGGGGGAAGTGGGGGGGAGGGGGAAGTGGGGGGGAGGGGGAAGTGGGGGGGGGGAGTGGGGGGGGGGAGTGGGAGGGGGAAGTGGGGGGGAGGGGGAGTGGGAGGGGGAGGGGGGAGTGGGAGGGGGAGGGGAGGGGGAGGGGGAGGGGAGGGGGAGGGGGAGGGGAGGGGGGAGGGGAGGGGGAGGGAATCGAAAGTTAAATGCTAGAGAACACAGCGAATGAAAGGGCAGGTTGCGGATCATAATTTGAATACTGAGTATTTTTCCCGCAGGTTCAACTCGCGCTATTGTTTATGTTTTTCATTAAACGGAAACGAACGAATCCTTTCCAGAGGAAAAAATACGAGAAGAAAGATTCAAAGGAAATGTATCTTAACTATAAGCGTCTCGTTAATTTGTAGAAAATTGGGGAAAGCGAAATCGGTGTGTGACTTAGGAACTGGAAAGTTCGCGAAAACCTCTCAAAAACCTCCGCCAATCAAAATTCGCAGGCGTGACGAAATAAGGAAGGATTCTGCGCAAAAATCGTAGACGTCGTTTATAAATAAGATTGTGATGAAGAATCCGTCTGGATACCAATAATACTGACAGCAATTTATCTATAAAATTACTCGACCGTGTTGAAATAATCAACGAATATAATTAAAACTGTTGATAAATAGCAGTCGTGGTGAACAGCTACAAATTTAATAGTTATCTAGATACCGCCCGCAAACAGGAAACGGTTTTATAAACTAAATGCACATCTGTCGCAAAGCTATTATCAAATTATACATAAGTTGCATCAATGACGAAACACATGATCAATTGAATAAAATTAATAGTCTTGGCCGAGTTATTAATATTCTATAATATGGATGAAATGTGTAGTTTTTAAAATTAAAAATAAATATTAAAATAACACAGTTTTAATAAAACTAATCTCTCATAAATATGTAGTGTTTTTTTAAGGTTGCTTTATAGTGCTATGTGGAACAAGTTGAAATGTTATTAAATCTGTGCATTTTTAATTTTTGTTTTTTATACAACGCCACATTTCATCCAAATACTTAATTGGCAGTCTATGCTGCTATAAAGAGCCCGAATAAATTTCTCTACAATGTCTCTCGAACCGTAGCCAGGACCATGAAAGTTGCCCTTATCTCTCCAAAAGAAGGGAAAGAACGTTAAAGATAACATTTATAAGGTGGTGATGCCTTAAGTCGGTGGTTTCCAAGCCGTGGGGCATGCCCCCCTTGTAGAGCGCTACGGGTAGGTGGGGGGGGGGGGAGCGCATAGGATTCCCTTATATTCACTGTCCATAAAACAATCTAATCTTGAGACTTACATTATGCAGCAGCCAAATTCTAGCACTCAAATAATAATATTAATAGTTTCATGACAAATATGAAAGATTTAATCTCGCTGATTTTAAAAATTAACATCGAAGCGTGAAGTTAATTGAAAAACACTATTCAGGGTAGCTAAAAATGCCGCTTTTAATATATACTCAAAATAAAATAAAATGATGCAGAGAGAATTGTAGAAAAAGTAATACTATTCTTCTTTAAACTTTTTTGCACTACCACTAAGATACCCATTGCGCGTATGCAAGAGGGAAACAGCAGGTCGTAAAAAATGTTGCAAAAATACCTGGCTTTTTAATTTCTGAATATTTAGAGTTTATCCTTCATTTGTACATATCAGAATTTTAATAAAAGAAGGTCTTAAACGCTATTGAAAAGTCCGTTTAGAATGAAGGAAAAGAAATTTTGTATTATATGTGATAAAAAGGTGCTAACATGGTAAGATTTTATGATATTTTTACCATTATTGTATCAAAAGAAAAACAACTCAACAATGTTCATTACTCCTTCTAAATGCTACCGTAATACACGTCATGGTTCATCGTACATTAGCTTTTTGGACATTCTCATAAGTAAAAATGTAAGCAAACATTTGATCCTGTCACCTCACTGGTGACGAACTAGCGGGATTCTTTCCGCCGCACCATTTGGCAAAAGTCCGTCTGTGGTTTGGCTGGAGAATCCCTTTTTTTAGAGAGAGTGAGTTGTCCTTCGGGTGGAACTAAAAGGGAGAAATTTTTCCGAGATGCTAAAGAATGTGACCCGTATACGAGATTTTTTTCTGCTCGCAAAACGAAGCTTAGCATAGCACCAAAACCGAGGTAATTACGTCATCTGTAGCAGCTTCCTTTGAATGACATAATTCATTTAAAAGCATATATTTTTCTTATTTATTATTCAATTTTCTTCCTGCGTGTATGCCTGCTGATCCAGGCTCGATAAATCATCTTATTCTAATATACCTATCGAAAGACGCTCATAAATTTTTAGTTTTCAGCTATTAGAGTATTTTGCAAGAGTTCGTTCTCCGTTCTCTAGAACAGCGGTTCCAAACCTTTTTCACTTTCCGTTCTCTAGAACGGCGGTTCCCAAACTTTTTCATTTCGCGAACCCCTTGGGCTAACCTATTTCTCGCCGCGAATTCCTTGGGCTAGCCTTTTATCTTCGCGAGCCACTTGAGTTGTAGCAGTTTTGGCGGCGAACCCATTATAATGGCGAATAAATTTTGTAAAAACAAATCTTTTTGAAAGCGTTTAATTCGTTAAAAATAAAAAGTTTATATAGCACATAGTGCTCGACCCCCGACGCCTTCGGCGCCATATCTCCCTCCCTCTGGCATATTTATGTATGCGAAAGTCATTTATATCCACTGCCACATTATATTCTTTCATACAGTTGCTAACGTGGACTATTCATAAAACGTCCATTTCTGGTCCAATCTGGGGATATTTTATGTGAAATAGCCGTAAGCACATCATAGACGCCGAATTTCACTATAAATAATTGTGGAAAGAAGGCGTTACGCGAGAACAAACTGCAATATTGACGTCCCGAAGGAGATGCGGCTTGTTCACTTTGCGGAGAGGCCGTATAGAATTTAGTACCGTAGATGGATTCCTCCATTTCATAATCCCATTCACGGTACGCGTTCCTTTCAAAATATATTATAACGATGTAGTAGTTTGATCAACGTTTATTGAAGATCGTACATTTACTGCAGCATGTACATTTTTCAAAAACGACAAACAAAAAGCGGACAGCAAATCACCAACGGCGGATGAAAATGTGTGCGCGCGCATTCGCCTCCCCTCCACCCCTTGTGGTGTAGCGTTACATACAAAAATTGTATTATAATTCTAACTTTAGGTTATAAGCACCCTCTCACACAATCTGGGATGGAAAAGGCTACTTTATTAAATGGACAGACAACAATTTATTTTAGAAAATATTTACTTTATTTTCATATTTGAATTAACAATTAAAAATGTTTGCACCTATAAAAATTCAGCTCATTTTGGTGTCGTATTTAAGAATGGTTTATTATTTTAAAGAGATTTAGAAGAGGCAATGCCGATAAATATACCTCCGCGGCTGTAAAAAAAGTTCGATAATGTTTGCATGGCACTCAACGCGGGGATATAAATAATACCGGTGTTTGCTTTTCATTACGGAGAAATACTCCAGGACCAGCTCATTTAATTCAGAGAATCGATTTAAGTCCATCGAATATTTTTGGCATTCGAATATTTTTTGGCATTATGAGCCAAACGCACGCTTTATTTTTCAATTTCGCGTTAAAACCGCTTTTGGCACTTCCTATCAATGTCACAAGTTAGAGGAAGATATTTATAAAAACAACTACTTCGATCACCATCCACCAGAAGACACTGAAATTCGCGGCACGTGACGAAAATCGCTCCTCGAACGAAACAAATAAAACTTTTTTATTTTTCTAGTATTTATTAGCCGTTTTCCCCTTGCGGTCAACCGAACAAAAAATAAAACGATCAAAAAAAATTCACATAAAAAGCAATTGTGGAATTTAGTTTCTCTTTCTCCGTATCGTGCTCCCTCCCGTCCTGTCTGATGTTTGGATCCCTATTCACCTTCTCCTCCAAGCTCTCGATATTTTTGGGATTCCCGCAGAATTTATTTTCTAATAATCAATGAAGATTAGGGGAGGATGATGAGAAATGGAATGAAGGATGAAGAGAGAGAGAGAGGAGAGAGAGATAGAGAGAGAGAGAGGAGAGAGAGATAGAGAGAGAGAGAGGAGAGAGAGAGAGCTAGAGAGAGAGGAGAGAGAGAGAGGGGAGGGAAACGAAGAAGGCAATGGAATGGGAAGGAGAGAGTGAGGCGAAATAAGTTTGATAGTGCTGCAGCGACAAAGAAACGTGTGAAAAAATGAAGGAAGAGATAAGTTAGAGGGAGAAACAAGGTCGGACTACCAGGAGGGCGCTCCGGGGTGGCACGAGGATCGCCGCATGACGACAAGAGGAATGGGGGAGACCTTTGCGGTATATTGGCGTAAAACCAGGGGAGAATTTCGCGGAGGGTGTTCGTAGGGCCCCATATTTTAGGGAGCCCGAAATAGGAAAAGAGAAAATATTTTTTAATTAATAAAATGAAAAATGATCAAGTTCTCCTAGAAACAGATTATATTGTGAGTTTAGTCCCAATTTTGTTTGTAGCATCAAAATATATTCCCTCGCCAACCGCGGTTGTAAGTATTCACGGTTGAGAAATTGTATCTGGATTTTCCAACCGCGGTATCCAGTACTTAGTATCCGCGGTATCCTCGCTGCCGTGTCTAGTTAATTAATTTTACTTTCACGAATATGCATGTTATTAAAGAACCTACTTACTAACTAGTTTGTACTCGATGGAGAGACATAGGAAAGAGGGAATTTGCAGCTCTTGATAAGACCGAAAGTTAATCGGGTGGTGAAAGTTGGAGGAATTTTATTGAAGCGTAGGGTTTCATCAACGTTCTTTGAAGCGTAAGGCCAGGGGTGTGGCGTTAGCAGGGTCTGCCCAGTCATCATATTATGAATGTACAGTATTTTATACGTATTTTCTTTTGCATTTTTATATTACAAACACGTTTTTGAAGTTTATCATGTTTATTTTTAACCTAAGTTATAGGATTTTTGGTGTATCTCGGGGTTCTCTCCCCCTAGCAACCAATTACCTATAAACCCCAGCCCTCGCCAACCGCGAGTTGAGTCCAGAACGTTACCCCCGCGATTGTCGAGGGATTATTGTGGTTCTTTGAAGGAAAACAAAGCCTAATAATTAGGATATAAGACGCCTAGGCTATGACACCGGGACACCAAAATTTTAAAATGCGTACTTCGCTATAATTTCGATTCTTTTACATTATTGAGAGTCGAAATCTCCCAGGTTTTGAAATTACGACAGCAAATTAATGAAATTACACGCTCTCTACCAACTATTCATTAGTAAAACAAAAAAGTTTTGTTTGTGTTTTTTTGTTGCGAACAAGAAGATAATTTTATAAACATGAAATTTCCAAAATTTAAAGTTTTTATGGGTTTTCGCACAAATACCTATTTATCGGGCGACCACGGATTGTGACTAGTAATAATCAACATTATAACGTTAATTTGAGATTCTTGATGATATTTTGTTTATCAACCGAGATGAAATTAGTGGGTATTTAAATGGGTATCGTCAAAGTTTAAGATGCGCGTGATGCGAAACGCTAGGTTCCCCTTTCCAAAGAGTTATTCTGAAAACTACTACTCTCTAATTGCTAGAAAGTTTTCTTTGCTTTACTAGAATTTTAACGAAGAAACATACAAAGAGAAAAATAAAATGAAAAATAAAGAGAAAAATGAAGTAGAGAAAGTATAGGGGAGGAAGGGGATAGAGGCTTGTGGAGATAGGAGGGGAAGAGGAGAGAAAAGGAGAGAGAGAGAGGAGTTAGAAAGAGGGGAAGAGAAGGGAAGAGTGAGTGATGTAAAAGATAGAGAATAGGAAACAAGCTACGGAAGTGTACAGAGCATCACAAATGGGCGCGTAATAATTGAGTATTTGGAAAAAATTACTATACAAACGTTTCTAAACATGAGATTGTTTATTAACGTTAGCAACACTGATGATGTCAACATGCAAGTAATTTTCCAAGTTCAACTGGAATTAAGACGTTCCTGTTTGATTATCTTGATAACGTACTTCTGCGATAAAAATGTATAGGAAAATAAATACTCTACTTTTATACTTCTATTAGTTTTATTTGTAAACTATTTTGATATGAGCAATGCTTTACGAGATACGACGGAAATTTCCCTTTTTGTTACCAGTCATGTGGTACCCCTGATTGACTGGCGTGAAACATTTGTGATTTTCTTATTGCCTTTGATTGTGAGTCCTTAATGGCAAATTTCATGAAAATCCGTTTGATAGAAGCCGAGGACAAACATGCTGATGTACGGACAGACCGAAGCTAACAGGCGCTCGTGCTGGAAGCGAAACGCGCCTAAAAATAGAATAAAGGGGATAGGAGAAAGGAGGGGATAGCAGTGGATTAGAGGGAGGGGGTGATTTGGAAGAGAAGGAAAAAAGAGAGGATGACCGATACTGAGAAATTAATAGAAAAGAAAAGAAAAAACTAGAAAGAGAATAGAAAAAATAAAGATAACAAGTAAGATACCCTTGCTAAAGCAAGAGGTGGAAGTATGTTTTCTTAAAACATCTTCGTGGTTCTGCTTTGCGTCTTCCTTTGGGAATGGGACGAACCGGGTCGTTAGAATGTTGATACTCACTGGACTTTGCCACCCGTGAAAACTTCACTCCTCTTGCTTCCGTAGTTAGGCCACAAAACCATTTCAAGGTTTTCTATTTTCCGAATTTGTAGCCACCTAGCCGAAAATATATGAACTACTTTGGAAGCTCATAGATTGATATGATTTATCTTTAAATGAAAGAAAATATTTTTTTATTCATGCACTTCCGCAACGTTACGGCGAACCAATAAGTTTTAAGATCTATCTCATTCAAAAAGAATATTCCAAATATCTCTTTAGGAACAAAACATGTTGGTTGTCCACGTACAGACAGACAGAGAGGTTGCATTAGCACGTTCTTGCTTTTAAAAAACACGTGCTGAAAAGGAAAGGATACAGATTTGGCGGCAAATAGAAAAATTAAGGCGAGAATGGTTTAAAGTAGACAGTAAAAGAGAGAGAGAGAGAGGAAAGAAATGTGAGATGAGTGGAGAAGATGGAGTGAAAAATGTTTTTTTTTAATTGAGCAGCATGCATAGGGAAAAAAGGGAGAAAAATAGCGAAGGAGATAAGAAGAAGAGAAATGGATTGCGAATAAAGTGGGAGAGGCAACGCATCCCTGCCACAATAAAGCGCACAATTGGACACATTTACCTTAGCGCCCCCATCTTCCCTCGCGCGCGTATCGATTGATCGACTGGAG
Source organism: Tanypteryx hageni (assembly GCA_028673005.1). Classification (NCBI taxonomy): domain Eukaryota; kingdom Metazoa; phylum Arthropoda; class Insecta; order Odonata; family Petaluridae; genus Tanypteryx; species Tanypteryx hageni. Next base: position 94,310,380 of record CM054114.1, on the reverse strand, counting down.
AGTCGTAACGTGTTCACTTATTCATCCCCCCTTCCGCTACACGTGCGTGTGTGGGAAGGATGTCATCATCCTCCCATACCTCTCGTGGACGAAAGGGATGATGGGATGGGAGCGGGATGGTAGTAGACGGGCTGGAGAGGAAGAGAGAGAGATGGAGAGGAAGAGAGAGTGATGGAGAGAGGTAGAGAGAGAGAGGGAAAGAGAGAGATGAAGGGAAAGAGGAAATAAAGAACCAGACTTTCGGAAATGTCTTCAGAAGTTTTTACCTTTCCGCCGCGTTTTTCATATTGCCCAGCTGCGAGAAACTTCTTCCTTCTCCTAAAGTATATTAGTTTTTCCGATTGGAAACGCTGTTATTTATTTTCCCGGCAAAACTCTTGTGATACAGATATTCTTCGATGTACCGGATAAACACAGAAAAATTCTTGCGCAAAGGCGGAGAAAGGATAAAAAAAACTTAGCATCGATAACGTAAAATAAAGCAATTTTTCAGAAAGCACACAACATATTTTTATGCCTCTTTCTGCGGACTGAGTGCTGAAATATAGATGGAATTTTCCGTTAAAACGGAATATTTTGAATATTTCGAAAATGCCTTGCGTCAGGATATCCTTAAAAATAATTCAAGCCAAATGCATGAAAGATCTTCAAATTATTTCGCTTGAAATATTTTTCCGAGTCATACGTTTAATCGACAGCAGGTAATTTTATCTTTTTTTGCATAAATTATTTTAGCTGATTAGCAATCACACCGATCAAAGAGTACTTACTATAAATGTGTAGATGGATTTATGCATAGATGTACGCAAATATAAATGTATTTATTATGCGGGTATGCTGTCTTTGTTCTATAAAATAAAGGTTATTTCGTAACTGGTGGTTTGGGCGTGTCTCGTCTTCTAAGCTCCACCTGCTTTCAAAACTGGTATTCTATATAACTATTTACCTTAAGTGATTAAATTCCACGAAAAATGTGTGTACCAGCGATCGTGCAACCACAATTCGACCCAGGGCCTTCGCAATGAATTTTCGAGTCCATACTGGGCTGTTTCCCCCACATTGGAATAAAGCCAGTATCTATTTTAATGTTTAATGTTTAATTTCATACAAAAGGATAAGACGCCGTCCTGTCGAAAAGTGAGATCTTTCAATAATAGCACACGCCCGTTAATGTATACAAAGCTCGTATTTTCTTAAAACCTAAATATTATTTTAAAATCCCAATCAGTTGCAAGATATAGGAAAGATTACATTAAAATATTTATGCGCGAGTTGAACATAATAAATGGTAGTTTTTATAAGAGGTGCAGCCTATATATTCACAAATGCTATGACATAAGATAAATATAGATAATTCATTGCACTGGATACATTACAAAACGTTTTGAGCGGTTAAAGACTGAGGATGCCCTTTAAACTATGGCGCAAATTAATATTTTTACACTTATCTAAAAATAAGTTGCAAGATGTGCAATGAGATTCTAGATGAATCTGACAGAAGATATTATCTAAATAGGCCAAAGAACTTCCCAGGAATAATAGAACATTGAGATGTATTCATTATAACACTTATTGTTTCAAGATTTATCTGAGTACTAGCGTAATTGATCGCCAAATATGACGGGTATGCGTGAATAAAGTATTAAGTTAAAATTGAAATAAAAATTAATGAAACCAAATTTTATATGCACTCAAAAGTAAGCAACTCATATAAAATTCACATAATTGACAGTAACAGCGAGTAAAAATAGTTTTGGGCTATTAAATTCTTATATGCCCAAAATTATTTAAATCTATTTAACATTTAATTTTGTCTCTCTCTTCCTCTCTTCTTTTCTCTCTGGTATTTCTCTTGGGGTTAGGTGGAAGAAGGGACTGCACAGTCTCAATCTCGCCCCGAATAAAAGACATAATCAATCAATCAATCGCATTAAAGGATTCAAAGCACGCATTCCTTAAGCATATAGGTTAAGGATTAAGGCGACAATACAATCTCGAGGTTTAACAATGACACGGGCGGTAAGGCAACATATCGTTAAAAAGCTTAAATTTTTCAAATAAATAAGATTTAAAAGTAGAACTTGAATGATTTTGTTCCGTAGGCAAAATGCGACGATGAGAATACGAAACTTTTTTATTTATTTTTTAGAACTGTCTAGGTCCGAAGACCGTAGGAAAATTCTTTTTAATATTATTTTGCAAAAGAGTAAAAGCCTGTAAGTCGAAAAATCGAGTTTTACGTGCTATCTTATGGGAAATATAAATTATCTACTGGAGTCAAACCCGGGTCTTTTTTTGAAATTTTGTTTGGTAAATGGCTTTTACTATAAGAGATAAACATTCCTATCAAATTTAAATCTTCTACCTACTAGGAAAGTTTGTTAAAAATAGCATTACAGTCAGTCAGTGGCGCGGTTTGGTGACGCGTGGTGGAAATTGTTGCAGACGGAGTAAGAGAATATATATATGACGATATTATTATTAACCAAGACTGGAAGCAAACCGAAAATCAATGGGCGATTTTAGGGTCTTGAATCAATTCCAAGATCGTTCTCAGTCTTAAGAGTAATTTACCAGCAAACAGCGGTAAAAGACAATGGCTTCAAAAACTGGAGATTCGGACACAACATAAAATCTCCTCAACTCCCAGTCTTTTTTTCAATACAATAGAATTCCTTTCATCCGGCACCTTGTCAACCGGCCCTTCCAATCTCTAAAATCAATATCCCTATGGATAACCTCATAATTTTTTCATCGTAATTTTGTAATTCATCTAGCTGAAACTGCTTTATTTCTCTTTTCTCCCGTATATGGCGCTCTAAATCAATCATCGTTGTCCCAACTTGCTTATGCTTGTGCGTTTATGCTTTGTAACTGTGAAAAACTTTATTTATTTTATTATGACCTCAAAAAACAACCCTTCTACTAGTGGCGCGATGAAAAGGAAGCGAGTTTTCTTGACATTTGCACAGGAAATTGATATTTGTAATAAACCGGATAGTGGTGTCAGTCGCAATATAATAATGTCTGAATATAATATTGGTTCATCTACACTATGATATAAAAGCACAGAAAAACGAAAGACGTGAATGTTTTTCGGCGAAAGAGATTATGCAGCTTCGCATTTTGAGAAATAAATTTCTGGCTAAGAGAGCTGAAAGATTCAGGCAAGGCGATATACGTGATCTATTCAAAAAGGCATCTGAAGCTCGTCATATGAAATTACATGCAACTCCAGGTGCAACTTCAAGTGGTATCAGTGATAACCTCAGCAAATCAATATTATTGTTTATTAAGGATTTTGTTAACTTGATTTTGTCCGGGACTTTATAATGCACTTAAAATCTTTTACAGTGTTATCTAAGTATAGCAGAAATAAATATTGAAATGTTTTCATTTTCATTTTGAACATAACAATATTGTCTTTTTAAAAGAAGTTATTGAATCTTTCTTGTATGTATAAATAGTATAAATATTATGGTTTATTAAGGATTATTTATTGTATTTATTACATTGTTGTCCAACGGCAGTTATTCTTGTTTAATAAAATAACAAATTAGATAAATTAATAGTTTAAGTATTATAAACTGTTATAACTGCTCGGAGCAGATGTTACACTGGTAGTAGACATTCTAGGAGCGGGAATGCAACCGGCACATCATCTAATCCGGCATTGCTTTGGTCCCGGGCATGCCGGTTTAAAGGATAATTACTGTATACGAATTTTTCACCACTGATTTGATTTATTCATAGCACTTGGACAATGGAAACACTATCTCCAGAGAGCACAATAATGCCGACATTATAGAGAGGGCGATCCGATAAAGAAGAAACCTCACAAATAAGAATCGCCAGTTGTCACGGGGGATGTCGAAGGGGAGGATGAGAGAAAGAAGGGACAGCTTCGGTATACTTTTGAAGAGAAAAAAATGATACGTGTACGCTGCTAATTGGGTGTGAGATGGAATGAGGCGGCGAAGGGACGAATTAAGCGAGAGGGAGAGGTAGAGGATGTAAGAGACCCCTAAACGTAAAGAGGGGAGAGAAGAAGCGTAAAGGGTGGGACTGAGGATAGAAGAGTAGGGGGAAGAGTATTGGGGGGAAGAGTATGGGAGGGGGGAGAGTATGTGAGGGGGGAGAGTATGTGAGGGGGGAGAGTATGGGAGGGGGAGAGTATGGGAGGGGGAAAAGTATGGGAGGAGGGAGATTATGGGAGGAGGGAGAGTATGGGAGGGGTAGTGTACGGGAGGGGGGAGAGTACGGGAGGGGGAGAGTACGGGAGGGGGAGAGTACGGGAGGGGGAGAGTACGGGAGGGGGGAGAGTACGGAAGGGGGGAGAGTACGGGAGGGGGGAGAGTACGGGAGGGGGAAGAGTATGGGAGGGGGAATAGTATGGGAGGGGGAGAGTATGGGAGAAGGGAGAGTATGGGAGGGGGGAGAGTATGGGAGGGGGAGAGTATGGAAGGGAGGAGAGTATGGGAGGGGGGAGAGTACGGGAGGGAGGAGAGTACGGGAGGGGGGAGAGTACGGGAGGGGGGAGTAGGGGGGGGAGAGTAGGGGAGGGGGAGAGTATGGGAGGGGAGAATATGGGAGGGGGGAGAGTATGGGAGGGGGAAGAGTATGGGATGGGGAGAGTAGGGGAGTGGGGCGAGTATGGGAGGGGGGAGAGTATGGGAGGGGGGAGAGTACGGGAGGGGGGAGAGTATGGGAGGGGGGGAGAATGGGAGGAGGGAGAGTATGGGAGGAGGGAGAGTATGGTAGGGGGGAGAGTTGGAGGACATGAGTTGGTGGGCGTGGATAGGTCCGTCTATTGCGATGGCCATCATCTTCAGCCATACCGTCGCTGTCAACATCACCTGCCGCATCCATCATTTCATTTGTTTTTCATTTCCCTTCCATAGCACGGTGGATCTGTTTGGCCAGAAAAGTGGGGGGAGATGGAACGCTGCGGGTGAAAAGGGATGAAGAGCCCTCTTCTCATCCCTCTACCTCTACTCAGGTTTGCGCAAACAATCTTTTCCTGCGATTGGAGAGAGATGGAAGGAGAGAGGAAAGAGAGAGTGTGAGGAAGGCAAATAAAAAAAATGTCCTCCTCCTAGCTTCTCCTTTTTTTCGCCAGTGGCGTGATTACGGCGGAGACAGGAGAGGGAAGTGTGTTTTTCCTTTGTTTTTTTACGTTTTCTTTTTCAATCGGGAAAAAAGAGGGGTTGAAACGAGGGGAAAGAGAAGTGGTGGAATGGAGAGATTATGGAGGGTATATGGTCTAGTATAAAGAGTAAATAAACGAATACATAAAAAGAAAGAGAGGAATAAAAGGTAAACATCAGAAAGAGATAAGGAAGGAGGAAGATGAAGGTAAAATAATGGAATAGAGGCGGGAGTCGAGGGATGAGGAAGACGAAGAGACAGAGAGAGAGAGAAAAATCTCTCTCCTCTCTTCCGACTTGAACGACAACTGAGATCTGATTTTCCAATTAATTACAAGACAAAAGATGGGAGGAAATTTGAAATTCCGTCGCGTCATCGACGGGCCCTTCGCTGGGGATCCTCTTTTCCTTCATTTCATAATGAGGGAGACGCTTTTGTAAGGGGACTTGTAGGTCAAAAGACGCGAGAAAGCTATCAGAGTGCTTAAAATTACTCAGCAAAGCTATTGTTTTAATTTGCTTTCCCTTCCATTAATGGAGGGCCGAAAAGGATTCCGCGTTGCGGAATTTTGAAAACTTCGGTTCGAAAAATAATCGAATTATTAATTCTCGATCGACCAATCATTGGAAAATGTAAACGACTTTTCTTTTCTTAGTTTTCTGCTTTTAAGAACTAGGCGACAGCTTCAGAATTAGCACTATCAATTGGGATTTTCGCACTAATTTATTTTTAAGAAGATTTATTTCGCGAACATGAATTTGAGTAACAACCTCCGACATTATATTTGCAATTTAAAAATTTTAATGAACTTCCGTTTGGATGGCATTTACTGTGATGAAATTAAATGCTCCATGGGAGTATATTTTGCACTTATAAAAGAGTTTGAGATGCACCTGATGTAAAATGCAGGATTTTTTTCAAGCACCTTTTCCAAATAATACAAAGCTCTTGCTGCATGAATATCTTGGCCACTCGCGGTCGTTGCGAAAAAACGAAGAGAAAAATAAAAAAGATAGAGGGAATAAGAAGTCGAATAATAGCTTCACGCAGAAATATATCCCCTGAAGTAAGTATAAGTCGCATCAGGTGCATTTGGTTTGAGCATGCCGAAATAATAATCCATCAACATTAAAAGCTTATTAATTCGAGGTAAAACTTTGCCCTTTTGAGGAAAATCAGGCGGAAATATTAGCGGTGTACCTTATTAAGAAACGTTTGTAGAGGGGTTAATTGAAACCTATAAAGAATTATAGTAAACCCTTCTTACATTTAATTTGTATATTTTATAACTTATTTCAATATGAGAAATAACGTTATACAATTAGCAATTTCCCACTATCTTCTTATATGCTTACAACCATGTACTGATGATGACCTGTGACGTCGAAACCATGTTTGTACGCACAAAAAAATATAGTGGAAAATTACTAGGAAAGTATATGAAGTCATTTCTGACAATGGAAGTATTCCAAAAAAATTACTCCTAAAACAGTTCATTTTATTTCTACATGAATGTAAAAAAATATTAATAATGCCAATACTGAAAGGGTGTCTTTGGTCTATCACCGCTAAAACCTTTAATACTGCAAAAATGCGCTCGCTATAATGAATTTTCTATTTTCTTAGATCATTGCCTATAAAAACTATATCGTTTCAAGCGCTCACTCACTCGTAGTTGTTTTGGCGGTCTCACTCTTTGATGCGACTTTTTTTATTTTAAAAATTTTTAAGGGTGCGCATGACAAGCAGATTAAGCGAGCTAGTCCATTGGAAGGATATTTCCGAGAAAAATTCGATAAGTTAAACGTATACATTGGACGGCGCTCCGAAGAATCCTTCATCGGTTTCGTTTATCGTCAGACTCGAAAGATTCTTTTTATTGCGGCCGAGATATCTGCTTCAGACGTGACGCAAAATTTTTTCGAGACGGTTTTTTTTTTTAACCCCTGGGGAAGATTTTGAGTACGTGACGCATTTGCCCTTTCGATCGCACAAGAAATAAGACCCTTTGTGCTTACTCTCCTAGGGTTAGCGACGGAATTCATCCAGAGAGCACATACACACGAGACTTAGATTCTCATTCTGTACGACGGAGAGTAGTGTAAATACGTACTTATTCCGCTCACGACACACACAAACTGAGACGGGACCAAGGTTCTGGTCCCGGCATGGATCAAACCCGGAAACGCTTCGAGTAAAGAGAGACAGAGAGCAAACAAGAAACTTCTCCATCAAAAACCCTCCTGAAATGACATGTAGTGATATGCGAGGGAAGGGAGAGGTTCAAAAAATTGAACAGCCGATTCTACAGCCACAGACTGTCACTGTGGTTTACAATGCGGCTGGCCAGGAAAATATTTGCCCTAGTATAATCGTATACTTATGAATTTGCTTTTAAATCAGAAAATTATTTTTCCTTATACTGTTGTAGCCCTGCATATTATATCTCTTGTAAACAAGTTCTTTTCGTTGTGCCATTCTAGACTTGCCCGAAAAATGAAATTTCTTTTTGAAATCGATTCAGCCAATACCTTCAAAATTCATAGTTAAAGACAAATTATAACTTTGATATTGCGGCAACCCTGTTTAGTCGACCCGATTGAAATTTGATATTTTGGTTATTTATTAATATGAAGATTAGATAAAGGAATTTATTGATTATATACCCATGTCCAAGCATGGCCTCCACAGATACAATTATTTACATACTACATTGACTTAAAATCCATGGCGTCAGTTCTCTTAAAATACGTGTAAAAGAAATATTATTTTACTTTTTAGTGTAGTAGCCCTAGTCTTTAGCACTGGTTTAAACATCTTGATTTCATTATGGTATGTTATAGAAATCACGTACAAAATTTAGTCGAAATTCGTTACACCAATTCCTTCCAAATCCATAATTACGGAAAGATTTTAATTTGTAAGTGTGACAACCCTGTTTCGTTGATCAGGTCCAAATATGCAATTATGGTTTTGTATGTATGTGTATATTATAAATATTATACTTGGTTAAAATTGATGTAGACAGTTCAACACAAATACTCGTAAAAAAGAAATTTGTTTACTGCTTGTATTGTGACAGCTCCCCTTTCTATATCTTTACTATACATCAGTGCTGCCTAACCGGTGTGCCGTGACACAGTGGTGTGCCGTAACGAAGTACTTAGCGTGCCGCGGGACGCACGGAATTTATACAAGGAAAAATCCGAATTTGTAATTCTTAAGCTACAAACGAGCGTAAGAAATTTCTTCATTCGCGAGCTTATCAATTAATGATTTCTCCCTAAAAATTAGAGAGAATTCAGGAACTATAGTAGTCTTAACCTGAAGTTAGATGATATGCCTCTGGATGAGTTTTGACTGCAAGTGAGGAATGAGTACCCTACCATTGGTGAATGTGTAATTGGTGCGTTGTTACCGTTTCCTACAACATATTTATGTGAATTAAGTTTTTCAACATTGTCGCTGATTAAGAATAATAAGATATCGTGTCTGAAATACCTCGATCAGAAATTTTGAGTGGCTCTTCCCACCATAGAGCCGAACATCAAAACTGTTCTTCAAGACAGAGTCAGGTTTCTCACCAATAAAATTATTTAATAAAGTTCCCATACATCTTTAGATATTAAGACATTCATTATAGGGAAAATATTGTCACCGTGTTTCGATGACATTATAAACGTGCTGTACTGCATCTGAACACAGTGATACTGGTAAAAAATTTGAAAAAATTATTTTGGTTTTATTTCACAAATTAACTGAATTATAAAAATGATCATCGATAAATTTTAGCCACAATTTATTCCCTTCTTAAAAAATATTTAATTTTTCATTTATTTCTGATGTTGTCGATTATTATAATTATTTTCTGATGTTGTAATATAAATCTTCAACAAAGTTTCGTGTGAAATTAATTTCGGTGTTCCGCGATGAATGAAAAAAATCTATAGGTGTGCGGTGAAATAAAAAAGGTTGGAGAACACTGCTATATATCGTGATATTGTTTTTTGATGTATCACATCTCCTTCGTACAAAAATTTGTTGAAATCGATTCGTCCAATTTCTTCCAAATTCATAATTACCCATAAGGTTCATTTTGCAATTGCGGTATCTCAGCTGAATCGATCAAGTTCAAACACGCCATTTTGGTCGTGACATTATCTGTGGATTCTATGTACCAAATATGGTTGAAATCGGATCAGCCAATTCTTCCCCGGTATATATGCGTACTCACTGACAGACGGACATCACGAAGATAATAGTGTTTTTCAGCAATGACGAAAAGCACTAAACAAGTATGGATGTGCACGGGTTTCCCGTTGCACAGAAGAGCTCTTCGTCAAATTCGCCCTGGTATAAACCTATACTCATGTATTTGCTTTGAGATAAGAAAATTATTTTTTCTTATATTGTGGTACCCCTGCTTTTTTGATTCGTTGTAAACATGTTCATTTCGTTTTGCCATTGTAAACTCGCCCTACAAACGAAATTTCTTTGAAATTGGTTAGCCAATACCTTACGAATTCATAGTTAAATAAAAATACTAACCTTGATATTGTAGTAGCCCTGTTTAGTCGACCCGGTTGAAATATACTATTTTGATTATTTATTTTCATGAAGATTATATGTACCATATTTGGTTAAAATCCATTAGGTCAGTACTGTAGAAATACATGTAAAAGAAAAATTATTCTACTTTTTACTGTAGCAGCCCTGCCCTTTAGCTCCGTTTTAAACATCTTGATTTCATTTACGTATGTTGTACAAATTTCATACATGAAATTTAATTAAAATCCGTTCGGTCAATTCCTTCCATATCCTTGATTACTGAAAGTTTAATTTGTAATTGTGGCACCCCTGTTTGGCTGATTCGGCTTAAATATGTTAATATGGTTTTGCAAATATGTGAATATTATATGCATTAAATTCGGTTAAAATTGATGAGGACAGTTCAACACAAACACTTATAAAAAGATATATTTATTCCTTGTATTGTGGCAGCCCTGATTTATATATATATATATATAATGAACATCTTGATCTTGTTATTTTATGTAAACGCTTTCTTCATATAAAATTTCGTTGAAATCGATTGTGCCAATTCCTTCCAAATTCATTATTAGCGAAAAGTTTAATTTTGCAATTGTGGCTCCCTTTTTGAGTCGATCCGGTTCAAATATGTCATTTTTGTCATAAATTTATGTGCGTATTCTATGTACTAAATTTGGTTGAAATCGGTTGAGCCAATTCTTCCTTGATGTATGCGTACGGACGGACATCACGAAGATAATGGTGCTTTTCAGCATTGACGAAAAGCAAATAAATTGGTTAGTTTAATATTTAATCAATTAACCTCAAAAGTCGGTAAGACCGAAGGGTAGGGAAACCGTACGCGCATTTCGGATACACAGCTGCCGTCATCAGTTGTGATTCAACGACATTTAGAATCCATCTATGGTCGAATCACCGCTGATGACGGCTTTTTTGCTGTGGAAACGCGCATCTGGTTTTTCCCAACCTTTTTAGGAGAGATGTATACATTTTGTATAGGATTCCAAAAGCCATGACGTGAGATCGATAATTCAATTTCTGTATCGCTGCGTATAACGAAAACAAAAAACGCGTTTCGTGGAATTTTATTTTCCATTAATTCGCCCCCTTTGCTTTGGAAATGGATTCTAAACGTATCGGAAGATATGCAGATTTCGAGCCTCTTTTCTATCCTTCTAACACAAAGAAACTCGATTATGTAAACCTTTGTTGCTCTGTCAAACCTCTCGACTCACCGCGATAACGAGATAAGACATTTTCTCTTCATTCATTTTCTTAAGAGGAAAGATTCCTCGGAAATGAATTGACGGGAGAAGTGAAGTGTTTTCAGAAACCGACACGGGATCTAAGGATTCCATTCGGAACGGAAATCGATATTTTGTTCTTTTTTTTTAATCCTACTGTTTCCGTTGCCTCAACTCAATTGCTCCGTTTTAAGATGTGGGTACCTGCGATTTCTGAGAAGCAATGCGAAAGCGTCCGCAGACTTCAATTCCATAATGGAAGATTCTGAAGAAAACGTAAGACAAATAGATGCACAAAATGATGCCGCTGAGGAATAGAAATGAAATCCAAACAAGCCGTAGGAATGTTTTAAACAATACAGGTTCACACATACATACTCCACGTGATTCGAGAATCGAAGTGCCGAACTCGAAGGGCCCTGTAAACAGCGCTATTTACCAGTTCTTTGTTTATTTTGTCTATCGTATTATATTTATGGATGAACGAATGTTTCTGTGCACCGTAAAACCCAAAGACATTTTGATGAAAGCAGTTCGTTATGTTTTCGCGGTTTATCTCCTCAATATAAGAACTAAAAATATGGGAAAGGAAAAATATCTTAATTTTCCTTATTAAGAAGATGAATGAATCAATTACATCAGGACGGATTGCATAAATGCGAATTCTAGCATTAAGCATTCTTTGCATCCTCGATTAATTAGCAAATTCAAGGAAAAGTTTTAAAATTAAATTTAAAATTGCTGTTTTTACAAAACTCCCTTTGAACGTAACGAGTGTTTAACGTTCACTAAAAATGCCACAATTCAAAAAAATTATAATTTTGAGAAAAAGCGGCAAAATCTGACGTCGATGTTTTCAAGGCCCTGAAATCATTTAAATCGGTGATATTAAATCTGTGGTACTAACTAAGATAAACATAAGAACATAAATTACTTGGGATAGAAATTTTTCCGACGCTACCGCCCAAACTAAACATTTCCGGACACGATTCCTTTTCATTGCATGCGGGAGTATTGGAAGCATCAGCGACTGGCTAAGGTTAAAATGATACCGCAATCATGGGAGTGTATTAAACGATTTTTTCAAAAAACTTTTTAAAGGTCTATGAAAAAATCTCTTTAAAGGATACTTTGGGCAGGGAAAATGCTTTGAACGGCACTGATCTATAGAGAGGATTTGGTCGGACGGAGTTGATGAGTCCATGGGGAAGAGATTTGGAAGAGTTAGCGGAGCTTTAGGAATCCCGCCATCTCCTTCAATGAGTGGAGCGAACAGGACCCGTCCGAACTCATTGAGGAGCTGCTGAAAGCCGGAGAGTTCCCCGTCCAGTCTCCACGGACTTGGCGGCTTTCCATACCGGCTGAGCGTCCGCATAGACACTTTCTGTTTGCGGGAGAAAATTAGTTTCCACGTTTAGCGTCTGAACGGCATTTGAAGACATGAAAGCATCTTTTGTAGCGCATCGCAAATATAGTTAGCGAATAGGCGTACTGAGAGAATAAAATAAAAGTTAGCCGTTTACCTTCATTGGCTAGTTATGCACGAGTTTCCTTTCATTCTAAATGTTTTCGATTGTTTAATTTCACGGAAAATGTAGAAAGTATTCAAAATTATATATAATTGTATGCCGTGACTTTTATGATTGCACACAAAGTTACTAGGATATTAAAGCCTTTTTTTAATTCACACCATCAGAGAGAGAGCAAAGCGGATAATTTTAGAATTAGTTCAATGAAAAAATAATTTTTTTAATAACTGTTTGGGTAATGATCGCTTCCATGGTCGAAGTGATGATCAAGGTAATCGGATTATGATGCGATTAATTTATTTAAACATAATAATCATTTTTAAAATATTTATTTATTTATTTATTTATTTATTTATTTATTTATTTATTTATTTATTTATTTATTTATTTATTTATTTATTTATTTATTTATTTATTTATTTATTTATTTATTTATTTATTTATTTATTTATTTATTTATTTATTTATTTATTTATTTATTTATTTATTTATTTATTTATTTATTTATTTATTTATTTATTTATTTATTTATTTATTTATTTATTTATTTATTTATTTATTTATTTATTCAGTAATTCCACATACAGCTCTGGCAGCCATTTTAAAGCGGAAACAGTAACAATAGACGACACATACAACCATGACCAAGGCGGGGACTCAAACCCGCGACCCTATTAAAGTAAACGCACAACGTAACAATACGCTAAAGTGGTGCATTCGTTTAAAATATTCAAGTAAGAGCAAATTATCGAAGAGAAAGGACTGTCAATATCACGGGCCACGTCTTGCGTAAATGTTATTTCATTTTAAATTGATATTAGACCAACAAACAAAGAGTGTCTCTAATTCTGAAGATTTATTCTCAAACATTAAATTGTTACCATATATTTCGATAAATTTGAGATTTATAAACGGTGAGAGAGTAAGCTTTTGCACAATGAATACATTCTACAAATGTTGACTTTACCTTAACTAAAAGACAGATAACTTCTACAAACGGCCAAAAGAATTAAAGACATGGAAGATATTGATGAAATTGCATGCATGGAGTATGGGTTTGTACGGAGGAGAACCACGGAAGTTCAGAAAAAATTTATGAAATGAGAATGAATGAATGAAAAATGAGAAAGCACCAAAAGAAGAATAGCACAAAAACGTACGAGCGCAAAATAAGAATGAGGATGGCGAACTGGATTGGACATTACCTGAGGAGAGAAAGAATGGTTAAAGACGTGCTAGAAGTTAAACTGGAAGGAAAAAATAAAGCCTAGATGCTAGATGATTTCAAGAGGAGAGAACGTTATTAATAAATTGAAATTTCGGCAAACTGCTGTATTTGGAGGACCAGATTTCACCAATAATAACAATCACGGACCTGTCTACTGAGAGAATGCCTATAATGATGATGGTTAAGGACGTAAAAGTTTCTTTTTCGGTAACATCCAAAGGAATGAAACCACTAAATCACTAAAAAAGAGAAAAGTTCAATTTTTCTACAAGTTTTATCAGGAATTATTTGTGTTCTTTTCCAAATCCACTCCAACCAATTTTTCGATCAAACACCGTTAATTTTTTTACCGGATGAATTCCTCAAAGCTCTTTCGACTGCTCCATGACTCGCCTTCACGGATGCTTTTGAGTTTTTTAGACCTAGCCGTAAAGGAACCAACGGTAACAGCAAGTAATGTGTTTTGATGATATTTTGCAAAGAAGAAAAAAACAAAACGAAACCTAAGAAAACCTTCAATTACTTAGAATTTTCAATGCACCTAAAAGCTGAGTGGTGTGAACTAATTTCGGATAGAGTAAATGCACAAAAAATGTAAAGGCGAACTAGGTTTGCCTGTGTGTAAGTTGAAAATATTTTAAGTTTCAATCAGAAAAGCACTTTTATCAGAGATACTCACAATGAAGTACCCATGTCTATTTTTGAGATTTTTTTTGTTACATAGAGTTTTCAACATGGAACTATCAAACTCGTCTTATGCCCGAAAGAAATTCAAGCGCGAGCAGTTAAAAATATATACTTGCCTAAGGTATATCCAATAGCCACAACAAGGTTAAAAAATATCATATGCGCATTTCGGCTACAAAGCAGCCGTCTTCAGTGGAAATTCACAGAAAATACATTCTAAAAGTTTTGATAATTCAAATTTATGAAAATTTAGCGGTTACCTAATTTATGAAGAATTATTGTTATTATTATTATTATTTTTTTATTTCACAGCTTTTGAGCCGGTTATTTCAATGAGGTACGGGCTTTGCCAAGCACTCTCATTACATTACATTATTATTATCATTATTATTATTATATATTATTATTATTATTATGTTATTATGAAGAAGAGAGACAGAGAGAGGGTGGAGGGATATGAAATGTGGGTGTGGAGGAGGATGCTGAAGGTTAAATGAACTGACAGGATTACAAATGTGGAAGTGCTAAGAAGAGTAGAAGGGGAAAGGAGTTTGATGGACAGGATAGTGACTAGGTAAAAGAAATGGATAGGACATGTTTTGAGAAGAGAGGGATTACTGAAGGATGTCATCGAAGGAACGGTGGAGGGAAGAAAGAAAAGAGGAAGAAGAATAATTAAAATGTTGGATATTCTAAGGGAGGGAGGAGGGTATGGGGAGATGAAGAGAAGGGCACAGGATATAAAAAGGTGGAGGAGGAGCACCTGAACCTGCAGATATGCAGAACACTATTTATTATTACCTAATTTATCAAACAAAATCTGTTTGTCGCAGAGATTTATCGCAAAAAAGTGTGGTTTATCGCCAATCCAAAACAAATTCATTTTAATATAATTTCTCCGTGACAACCCGTAATTCGTAATGACACCAGGCTTTTTTTATAGCAATTTCGATTTTGATCGGGCATGATACGTGTGACGGGACGGAATGAATCACACGCAATGTGGCATGAGTGATTTGAGACAAATATCAAAAATCAATTTGTTACCCCCGATCCAAAATAAATTTTCGCCGACGACCACACGTTTAGCTTATCGGATTGTTGACTTTTCCCTCTCATATCTCTATCCCATTGCTCTTTTGTAGCTGGTAAAACCAAATTACTAACGTACACAATACGAAAAATCGCGATTAACTATTCATAAAAAAAAACAGGATAAGAGGAACGATGAAATATGGTTGGATTCTTCTACACACACTCGTTTCTAGATATATAAGATCACAATGCCATTTTCAAAGCTTTATTTCTCAAAAATATTATGTGGCCACCACATGACTTTCTCCATACCTGTAATAGTTCTAAAAATTCCAAATAGGTTAAATGATAAAGAATATTTTAAGGAAGTGCGAGAAATTTTTAAAGACTTTACAAAGGACAGAAATAGACTCATACCGTACCCTTCAGATATTGGATATAGCCAGGAATCACCAACAATTAAGAAAATAGAAAGGAGCGTTACTAAGAAGTAAATAAGTGTTAATTGTTAACAATAGTCGCCTATAGGTGGTGGCAGCAAAAAAATTAGTTTTTAAAATATCTCTTAAAAAAGCATTATATGGGAAAATATTTCAAACAAAAGTTTTTGAAACTTAAATTTCCTACAACTTTTATTCAAGTACATTTTTACATATATAAAATATTATAGCAAACATTTCAAAATAACGAACAAGTGAGCGATCTTTACCAAAAACTAAACAGTTCTTTTTACTTTTATAAAAATATTAAGCATAAAATTTCGCCTTGACCTGATTAATTGTTTTTGAGTTCGAGCACCCACAAAATACCGGTCACAGACACACAGACATCATCGAGAAAATAGTCAAAACGTGTTCAGGGGACCTTAAAACATGTATTTCCGTTGAAATCTCGAATTCCATTTTTTTATGAAAACAATACTTTCTCTATATTTCGTGTATGGAGAAAGTAAAAAACAATTGAAACCCGTGTCAAATGACAGCGGACAATTGCTTTTAATACAAAAAACAGGAACATTTTTTCCGATTTTTAACAAAGGGAAATAAAACTGCCGTAGCAACCAGTCCACTGCATTGATATAACGCTTTTAAAGGGAATTTATTGCCTACTATATTATGGGGCCGCCGATTACAACCAAAGACGTAATCTTAGGATGACGTCATAATCCTAAAACAATGGGAAAAGCGCCTTGTTTAATTTTCTCTAAAATTCTTCCTTCCCTCACTTGTTAACCTTAATGAGCTTATTTACGCTCCATTTGTAATTTGAGCAATTGCATGAAGAATTGCGATGACAATTCTACACAACGGTCGATTATTTATATTCTGTCTGATAAATCTTGCACATTTACTCTGTTTTTACATTGAAAAAAAAAAGATAAAATTGTATACGATGTAGACACAGGACATTAATACCGAATGCATTGTTTGTGAAAATGAGGATGAACCTACGCCATTATTTTTCGCAGCGTATCGTTCCGCTCAGGTTGACGCCGAGAACACCTCAAATAGAATCGTTCATTATAAATATAAGTCCATTTTATTTTAAAAGTAGCGTGAACAAAAAGCTTGACATATGGTCGGAGTTATTTACATCTAATTCGGTTTTATATTTAAAAAAGGGGAAAATTTTTCATTCTCACGTAGCAAGGGAAAGGATAAAACAATGCGCTTTCGAATAAATGCTTCTTTATGGGCGAATGAATCACCGCTACAAAGTGCACTAAAATGAAAAAAATAACGCTTATGAATGGTTTGTCATGTGATTATTTTGACTTGTGTATTTTCACCTACATCAGAAGCTCATAACAAAGTTTATCACCAAAAAACTATATTTAAAAACCACACACGCACGTCAGAATATTTAGACTATATTTAACCGCTGATGTTGTAATATCACAATTTTCGAATGATAATCATCCATTAATCCTTCTCAACTTCGTTAAACCTAAATTATAAACATGGTGAAAGCTGTGTACAATAAGGTTACATGTCTGAGTGTATATTGTAGATTACAAAGAGCGACTGATACAACAAGAGAAATCCTGCCCTGTGCAAAGATCGAATCCGGGTCTTCCATCTATAGGGCGGATGTTCTCCGACAGTTAGTGGCAGAAGATACATCCGGCAAATGAAGTACCATGGTTCGATCCTCAAGGCAGGATGTTCTCCTAGTTTCCATAGATGTTCTAAATTGCAAGGTTTATTTTAAATCATAGTGAAATCATAGCACTTCTAGATTAACAAATTATCTTTCCAACAGTCAAACAAGGTTGGGGAAACCAGGAACCCATTTCGGCCACAAATCAGCCGTCATCAGGAATGATTTACCGATAGTAGATTCACCACTGACGAAGCCTGCCTTGCAGCCAAAATGCGAACGCCTTATGGTTAGTTCGTGTCCGTCTGTCCGTCCGGATGTTTCATCTGCGAAACTACTGGGCGGATGTTGATGAAATTCAGTATTTAGGACATAAGGGCAAAGAAACTATGAAAATTATATGAATGGTTTACGTAGCCTAATCGGGAGTGCTACTTTACTGGTGACAAAAAATAAACTTTTATTTATATCTCGTACAAATCACATACGAGTATAACAAAAAATTCTTCAGAAACTTTATATTACAATTCAAATAGCATATGTTTTGTTCAGTACATTTTTATCGAAGGAGCAGCCGATTTCAAGAAAATCAAACGAAAAAGTCGTAATTCCCGTGTTTTCTAATTGTTGTCAACGGAAACAATCTTCGTGGCAACTGAAGTAAACAATATCTACTGCAAATATCCATTTACATTTATTGTTCTTTTTTACACAAAAAACATTTGGAGAATGAAAGGAATTGGATAATCTAAGACGGAGAAATGAACGCAAATACGTATATTTTCTCTACGTATACGCAGCGTTTGTGAGTAAAAAGAAATGGGTAATTGACGACGAAGGAATGAACGTGAACATAAAGATTATATTAATACTATTCGAGTGAGGTATGTTTTAAATAATTGTGGATTGTTTTATTAAGGACAACCGATTCGGAAATAAATCAGTGAATCAAAAATTCGATATTTCCTTGACATCACTACTCGCATAACATTTTTCAGTTCTTATAGTAAGCCATTAGTATTTATCTTTTTTGGCCTCTGCCTCGCATGTATGCACGTATGATGTGCGAATCTTTCCCCTCTTGTATTTTAGGCATAAGGTGAGCTTGACAGCGTCACTAGAGTAAAAAAGTTCGCTTTTTAGGATATTGCGTCTAGTTAATTGCAAGACAAATTATGGATAAAATAAACTGATGTGGGCAACACATGACTTTCTCCATATTTATATGGCAAATTACACGTTGTTAGCTCTGGGATCGTTGTCAATATTTACTTCCGGTTGACAATTAAGAAAAGAAAAAGGAACTTTACTAAGACGTAACTAAGCGAAAATTGTTAACAATAGTCCTCGGTAGGTGGCGTGGTGGTGGCAGCTAAAAATATAAGATATCTCTTAAACAATGCATTATATGGAAAAATGTATCGAACAAAGACTGTAGAAAATAAATTTTCCTACAACTTTTATTCCAATACATTTTTAAATTTATCAAATATTAAAGCAAATATTTCAAAATAACGGATAAGTGACAAGAGTAAACACCCACTTCTGGTCAACCGATTTTTACCAAAAACTAATCAATCTTCTAACTTTTATAAACTTGTTAAACATAAAATTTTACGTTGACATGATTAATTGTTTTTGAGTTAGAACGCCCACAAAAATCTATCACATAGAGACCGACGGACAGTCAGACACACAGACATCATCGCGAAACTAGTCAGAACGTGTTCAGGGAACCTTAAAACATGTATTACCGTTGAAATCTCGAGTTCGATTTTTTTCATGAAAACAATATGGAGAAAGTAAAAATGAACGCATGATCTGGTATGTTTTTCTAAGCCACGTGTAACCGAAAATTAAAACGCAAGCGGGAAACGGAAGGTATTTTTTACAGTTTTATTTAACCGCCAGAATTCTTATATTTGTTCTATTCCAGCTCATTTCCTTTCGGTATATTTTCAACTCCCAAAAATAACAAGAATTTCCCATCTTTCGAAGAATCGAATTTCATTTCGAAGATAATATCGCTCAAATAACACATTTCCATTCGAAGGCCGTGCATCACCAGCGCACCAAACATCCTGCAAAAAGGAATTCACGGATGTGTGAAAATGGCTTCCATTTTCGGAACGCTAATTAGTTGGTACGAGCAATCATTTTTTTAAATAAGAGAGAATAATGAATTCCGTGATATTTACGATTTAAATGAGGGCATGTCATATAAACGATGCGAAATTAACAAGGCATGCCATTAACCCTGGAGCGCTATGGCGGGGTCCGTGTGAACCGTAATAACATTTATATTACGTTTAAATCGCTCATATTCCATAACCTTTCTTCAATTTAGCCTACATTTTGGTAGGTAAAAGTGAGATCCTACGTTCCCGACTGAAGGGCTACGTTGCTTGTGGTCCACATCGACCACATCGTAACAGAACCGTTATTGCGTGCGGTTCTCGTAGTTGTTTATCTTTGATCATTATTTTTAGCCTACTTTCCAGAATGGAAATAAGATTATAGTTTTTTCGTTGTGTCCTTCTGTCTGTCCACCCCTCATATTAACTTTTGAAACAATAGACCAATTTTCCTGAAACTTGGTGGAAATCTCTTGCTCCATCGGCCGAGGTCCTGAGGATAGTTTTTGTTGCGAAGATTGAAGTCCCGGGTTCGATTCCAGGAACTATCCTTCCCATTCGATTTACATGGGAAATCTGAAATCCATCGTGCAGGGTAATTTTCTCTAACACATTAAAATATCTTAGAATTCTAATATCGGAGCGAGTTTTGTACTATTATTTGAGGAAAGGAATGAAGATTCTAATTTTTATCGTAGAATTTTGCTTTGATTAAATTTCTTAGAATTTCGCGTAAATACTGGCGATTTTATCACTCATTACGAGCGTTGGTTGGACTCAGATTCGGTATACTCTAATAAGTACACGCGTTATTTATGCCGCACAAATACGCGTGATCAATTTAAAATTCCGGTCGAATGTAATTGTAGAATTTCATAACGCAAAATTATGAAATTTGGGAGCACAAAGTTCTACATATCCATGATGACTTTAAAGCTATTAAAGCCAATATAAGTATCAAATAAATGATTAAATGAAAAGTAGGCATCATGAGTTCTGTTTGGATCATCTTGTTTCACTGTATTTTTACATTCTAAAAGTGTAAAATTATTTACAGTGACAAGATGGAAAGACTTGCGATCGGTTTAGCGAGATGTCACGAAATATTGTTGGGGTCGGCACGTGTCCCACCACAGCGTTCTGCTCTTATATAATATGATATGTGACAATAATTTATCGTATTTACTTGTTTATTTAAGTATAATAGCTCATAAGCAGCCGTCAACAGACTTTTATACCGAGCGTAAGAACGATAACGAAGACGAATGCGTACGACGATGCCCTCGGCAGGACTAGAACCCACGACTCTAGCTTAGGGAGTCGGACACGCTGACCACCTCTCTACCAAGGCCGGCTCGCTTCTCTTATGTGATTGAGTGGTTTCACCAATTTAGCTATAGACGCCCGAAACATTTTTCCTTGGTAAAATTCTGTTTGTAATTATGTTTAATTCTTCTTGAACTTTTTTCAGCCATAAGACGAGCTCGATAGTTCAACGTCGAATGTTTAATTAAATTTTTTTAGACATACAAAAAACGTTCCTGAAACCCTACGGTAACGTTCCAGGGTTAATTAAATCGATTAATTAGCCCTGACAAAATACTTCAAAAAACAATTTTTTTTTCGCGTTTGCATCTCTCGCAAACACCCAACCGTTTTCCACAAGTCGACGTTCGCTCGGAGGTCATTTCAAAGAAGGCACTACGAGCTTCCATGCGATCAGTATCTCTCAAAGTTTCCATCCTTCCACGACGTCGTAGAGAATAATACTTCCCCCCCCCCCCCCAGTCCAAAGCCATTTTTATTCGAATTCATACCTATTTTTTAACGTCCATTTTTTTCAAGGTATCTTCATAAAAACGGGAGCCTTGCATTTGAATTCTCTCCGTTTGCGCTACGAGTCACAGTTGTCGATGTGGCTTTTCTTTTTCCGAGAGGCATCGTCTCGCAATACAGTTATTCTTCTTCATATGATCTATATGACAGAAGAGAGGACCCTTGGCTTATCATGCCATGCAGGGAAAACGGATATGTGTACATATATATATATATATATATATATATATATATATATATATATATATACATATATAAAGAGGAAATAGTCGTGGATGTCAAGTTAAGGTATAAGGTTGAGAGAGGAGCGATATAGAGGTAGGGGGGTAGAAGTTTATAAGATTGGAGACAAGCAATAGAAGGAAAATAAAGACGGGGAGAAGAATGTCTCTTTCTCAGGAAACGCCTAGCAGTTCGCTCTCTACAACTTCCTACGCCAACTCTCCCCTGAGAGGAGAGATGGGGGACAGAAAACATAACAAGGAAAAAAAACTATCCGAGAAATTTCTTTTCCGAAAGAATTCCCGAAGCCGTGAGCACATGCGTTGACATTGTGACGCCATCTTTGAGCGCAAAAAGTGAATGGTTTGGGAAAATATTTCTCGCGCGCGAGACGGCATGGATAGGAGACAGTTGACATTCGACTGACAGCTTCTTCCTCCTTTAGATGACCAACCGACGCGTTACCGCTGATTTTCCGGTGCTTTCGAGGAAATGTTTAGATTAAGTATTATTTGGCAAAATGAAGCGATATTATACGTCCATTAATCTCGCGAATGTTGAGAATTTGAGGTTTGACAGAAAATGAACACTAAATTCCTATCCAGGAAATAAATCTGTCCTCCTATGTATAAATGGCCTAGGTAGTCGAGTTTTTTCTTCAAGAAAGAGACGTCCATTCTTTGAATTTCAGCTCCGTAAATCCGGCGATCCACGGGAAATTAAATGCATATCGATGGGCAACAGAATTAATATCAATCACTGCTTTCATTAATTTTGGCACCCTAAAGAAAGCGAGATAAATAAAGGTACTCTTGATATGAAAATACAATAAGAAATTCTAGGAATTCGTAATGGATTCCTCGGGAAGAACAATATATCATCGAATTTGCTAACTTCCCTTCGGGAGACTAGATTTCCCTGGCTAATTTATTGAATCCGTTCACTAGAGAGCCTTTGTCCTCATAAAAAAAAAGATTTAAAACAACCGAAACGAGATGTTACGCCCTTTAAAAAAATTATTTTTGTCGAATAGTCACGGGTACCTCATCTCGCGAGCTATCGAAAGATGTTAAGAGGGTTGAATCATAACAGGAGGCGTAACAGACGAAGTTTTACGGTGGCAGAAATGTAATAGCCAGCCGAGACATGATCATATTCTAATTACGAAAAATATTTTGAAATAAAGTGTATGGTAACATGGCTAAATGTTCCATATTATGGACACAAACATAAAAAATCTGATGTGGTCACCACATGACTTTCTCAATATCTGTAATATTTCTAAAAATTCTAAATAGGTTACATAATAATAAATATTTTAAGAAAATGCAAGAAAATTTTATACTTTACAAAGCGCGTAAATCAACTCAAACCGTAGCCTTCTGATATTGGATATAGCCACAAAGCTCCAACAATTAAGAAAAGAAAAAGGAATGTTACTAATTGTAAGACGTAACTAAGCGTCAATTGTTAACAATAGTTGTCGGTAAGTGGCGTGGTGGTGGCAGCTAAAAATATAAGACATCTCTTAAACAATGATTTATATGGAAATATGTTTCAAAAAAAGGTCGTAGAAAATTAAATTTCCTACAACTTTTATTCCATCACATTTTTTACATTGATCAAATATTAAAGCAAATATTTTAAAATAACGGATAAGTGACAAGTGTAAACACCCACTTTCGGTTGACTGATTTTTATCAAAAACTAATCAGTTCTTGTAACTTTTATAAAAATGTTAAATATAAATTTCGTATTTCGTAGTTTTTGAGCTAGAGCACCCACAAAAAAGCTACCACATACACACACAGATATCATCGAGAAAATGGTCAAAACGTGTTCAGGGGACCTCAAAACGTGTATTTCCGTTGAAATCTCAGTCGACTTTTTTCATGAATACAATAGTTTCCCTTATACTACGTATATGAAGAAAGTAAAAAACGGATATTTTTTATCTTTTAAAAGAGCACTGCAAAGGTGGGGTTGGTTTGAATCCTGCCGATTACATCGATTACAGCACATTCAATTAGAAAAATCCGTCTGTATTATATAAATTATAATAATAAAATTATTATCAATAATAACTAATGCAAAGTTTTCTCTTAGGTTAATAAAAAAGTTTGCATTTGAAAAATAAAAACCAAAGTTTTTCGCTTCGCTTTCGTCACCTCGCGTGAATAGAAAACTACGAAGTTAGCGTTTCATTTGTTCAGCGGGATCGGAAAGCTTTCGAGACAAAAACAGATTATAAGGAATTGTAAGATATTTCGGCAGGGTGAGAAACAGCTGTAAATTCGCGCGATCCCCAGAGCAATTTCGTTTGCCGCATACTTCTGTCCCGAACCTCCAAAAAAACATCTCCACTCTGGACGCAAGAACGACGACGACATGTCTAAAAGACAGGACGCGAACGAGGCCCTCCTATTTTTTGCGACTTCTCTATTCCCATCCTACAAATTGACCAATCTGTTAAGAAATACTATAAAAAAGAAATACAGTTGCGTCCGTAGGGAACTGCCCGCAAATATTTGCGACACCCCCATCGCTTTTGAATCGCGACCTCATACGTCTGTCGTCCGATAAACTCGATGGCTAGTCAAAATGCCATTTCATTTGTATCCGTGGGACTGGATGGTTTTCTGTCTCAAAGGAGATAAGACGGAACGGCCCTGGGGAAGCAATGGACTAGCAAACAGGAGGGAATTTATCTTGAGGGAACCCCCAAAATATGTCCTTTGGGAGGGATTCGACGAAAAGGTTTTTATAGTCCTTTATCGGAAGGGGATTCACTCGGGAGAATTTGTACGATCTGCCGTGACGCAACAAAGGTAAAAAAAGGGAGGGATACAAACAGGTCACGTGACCTCGTCCGGGACGCGTTTCCCTCGCCGCTGTCCTCTTGTTTTGTTCCGAATGAAAGAAAATAGTAGGACCACTCGGTGGACAAAAGTTACTTTCAACTTCATTACACATAAACAGAATGAGGAAAATTAATATATATATTTATTTATTTGTTTATTCATGTATGTATTTATTTATTTATTTATTTATTTATTTATTTATTTATTTATAAGCGCATTACCATGGCATGGTTCTTGGTAAAATTGTCCATCTCAGTTATGAGGTGGAAACTATGTAAATTACACAGGTAACCTATAAAAAAATCATCAAAATGTTGAGAGTGATAACTAAAAGGTAATCGCACTAAATGTAAACCTACGGTCGTCGGTTTTAGCTCTGCGATCAGCTCGTTAAAGATCGAGCACGAGTGATTTATCAGGAGTGTGATGACGGACAATTTCTCTACTATTTATATAGAGCTTGAGATCCTTGGTAAATGGAAACTTAAAAATATTGACATCCTACAAAAACTTTAATTGCGCCCGAAAAACCAGCGCTCGGGCGTAAATTAAAAACGGATTCGAAGTTCCATTTCAAATCCTTCGCATTAGGAAAACAGCTAGAAAATGATACATGCGAATGACTAACGCGACATAAGTAAATAACTGGCACTATTTGTTTCGGGAAATCCGCAGCGTTAACAACCTCCTCCAAGGGACAGTCTCACTCAACTCCTGCGGGCACTCTGAAAATTCTCGAGAGTTTTTGAATCGTGGATAAGAGGAAACAGAGACATCTTAAAACAAATGAAGAAAGGGTAGAAAGGCATCGAAATAAATATCTCCAACTAACCGAAAAGTCTTCATTTTCATCTTATAGCCAAAAGTTTGATCGATAAAATACGTTTCTGAAATAGCCATAAAAATATTGGGAAGACCAGAGGTGCATTTTGGATTCGAATCTTCCGTCGAAAGTGATGATTCATTCGTTATTTATTAAAAATCTTCCATCGTGAATCACCGCTGATGATGGCGGTTTACAAGTTAAAATCCACATATTGCTCTCCTAACTATTTTAAGGCTCTCAGAAAGGCAGATCGCGTTAATTTGAATCCGTTCATGAGTTATGCTAGTTGAATCTCTACTTAATCACATTGAGATATATCATGGCGATAAAAACTTAAGTTCTCGCGACAGCGAAACGAGTACCCTTCAATTGAACTATATTATTAAAGGTTACAAAAATAATTTTGAACTCGCATCAAGCGCAATTTTTTCATCCTATTCAACAATAAGTACTGATATAAAAAGTGTAAACTACATAGAACTTTGATGTATTCGATATTCACAGCAAGGTTAAAAAAAAACAAAAGTAGATACTAATATGAAGACTAGTTCGATAATTTTGCAGCAAAAAAATATCTTTAAAGCGATATGAAGAAGTGGTATGCTTCGATAAAATTAGTAAGAAAAATGATGGATAAAAATGTCCGCAAAATATCACCCTCCTAAACACCTGAAATCTGCTCCCGAATTTCATTTCCAATTCTTATCTAAAACGCGAATTTAGAATACCTCGCGCAGGCAACCGCGCACCAGTAATCTCTGAAAACGGAAAGAGCGTGTTCTCTAAACCG
Organism: Tanypteryx hageni; assembly: GCA_028673005.1. NCBI lineage: Eukaryota > Metazoa > Arthropoda > Insecta > Odonata > Petaluridae > Tanypteryx > Tanypteryx hageni. The sequence continues at coordinate 94,284,188 of CM054114.1, read as the reverse complement.
TGAGCTTTGGAAAGAATCCAAGAAGAACAAGGCGGCAAAAAAAGAACTTGGCTACGTACGTGGCAAAGAGTCAACTTTTCGGCAAGACTATTCTTAAAGATCTCCTCACACGCAACCAATCCATCTTGGATAAAAACATTACACACGCGCATAACGAGAGAAGACATTACACCGTACATAACGGGAACAGCAAACATGATATTTGCTTGACGAAAGCAAGCAAGGTTGTTCCGAGTTTGCTGGACAGTTCAAAGCCCCTTCCGGTAACCCGCTTTCACCAAACTGAACTCGAAACACTGCAGTTTACACGGAGCGGAACGCGAGAATGGAATGTGTGCATGCACTCACTCACGCACGCTAATCGGAATGCCTCGTGCGTCCCAGTCACTCGAGCGTTTCGGGAGCAGTTTATCGCTTCGCACAACTTGCTGCAAAAGGACGGTGGGCGGCAACCAAGCAAGTGCGGGCACTTTTCCCGCGCAAACTAACTCGGATGAGGAGCAGGGGAAGGGCAGGCGGCCGAGCCCGAAAAATCCCCACTGCGGAGAATAGGAACGCGAGAGGAGCAAAATAGGTTGGCCCACTGGCCCCTCCGACACGCTTCTTCACCCTCTCCCCTTTCCCTCACGCTATTACGTGATATCTACGCGGCGACAACCGCAAACAAAAAACTCCCCCTTCCCAAAACCCGCCGCCCGCAAAACACAACTCACCGGACGCGTGTCGGCGATCACCGGCCTAGCGGACAGGAGCGCGGCCGCGGCCAGGAGGGTCGCGAGTCCCATGATGCACCTCGTTCCCGCGAAAGAGAGGTTACGCCGATGGGGGAGAAGGGTAGAGAGAGTCGTGTGTCCTTTCCTCCGTTTGTGCGCGAGTCGTGAACGCGTGTGACCGGTCGTCGCGGACTTCGCGGCGCATCTGGTCAAGGGGGAAGAAGGAATGCCGGGTCGGGAGAGTTAGCGGGGGACGCCGCCGAGCGGCGCCACCTGCGGAGGGGGTTAAATCGATACGAGGGGTGGGGGAGGGCCCTGGTAAGGGTTTGAGAGGGGATCTCTTGAAAAAAGAGTGAGAGGAGGAGAGAATGAGTCGGAGAGGGAGAGAGAGGAGAAAGGGAGGGAGAGAAATAGAGGGCGCGAGAGATGAAGAAAAGCGGAAGAGGGGGGGAATAGATGTGGAAAGGGAATAGAGGGAGGGAGGGCCAAAAAAATAGAGGAGGGAGGGGGGCGCATCGTACCGCATAGCCTAGGAATGAATATTCCGATAGGTGCGGATGTAGTGGAGTGCGGGACTTGTTCTCATTGGCCCCGTGAGGTGAATGCCGTTACGGTGCGGAGAGGGTTACGGCAGGGGGTGCTTGCGCGCAAACAGCATGTGGCGTGTTTGTGTGTGTGTGTGTCTCTCTCTCTCCCACTCGAAAAGGGAAGGAGAAGGAGGGTTGATGAGAGGGTGTGGGGGAAGGGGTGGCACTTCCACCCTCGCCGTGCGTGGACAGTATGGGGGTTTCTCCCCGCCGCCTACCTCACAAGAAACCGGCGTGAATATTTCAACGAAGATTACTCAGGCAGTGGGAGGAGATGGCGGAAGATCCTTCTTCCCCCGCTCTCTGTCTCTCTTTCTCCCTCCCTCCTCTCTCTCTCTCTCTCCAACCCTTCCGGTCGATAAAACACTTTTAAACTTTACCAAAAAAATAAACACCGCACCGTGACTAGAATTAACAAAAATGAAAACGAAAAACAAAGGCATAGGTTACGCGCAGGAGAGAAACATCTTTTGTTTTTCTCCTTTTGATCGGGTTAGAGCCGTTATAGGAGATCTCGGCCGTGGATTTAGTTTTTCGTTTGTTTCTGGCGCTTTTCGCGGCGCGGAGTGGTGGTGTGGAGGGATGAGGACAGTTAGGACACGGGATTTTCGGCGGAATCCGGAGGAACGATGAGTTTTCACCAAGGGAAGGGATGTTCGAACCCGGCATCTCTTTAATCCGAGAAGCATCCTCCTATCCTCCGGGGCGGTGTAACTGCTTCGCCTTAATGAACCTCTGGAGTCGCGAGGACACGGATGCACTTCCTGCCGGATAACAGTGCCTCGCGTTCTCTCTATGTCTCCCCTCTCTTTCTCTTCCCTTTCAAGCACTCCTGCGGACGATTCGAATTCATCCTCACGCACCCGACTTATGTCGAAAATAACCACGGGTCATGCGTTGTTGCTTCTTTGTTTAATCCCAGCATCTGTCGAAAAATTATTACTCCAAGGAGGCGTTTATCCTACAACTCTAGACTTTATACTATCTTCAGTTACATTGACGCCTGGATAATTTCAGGATTCTGTGCACACCGGGTAAAGCGTTTCTAGTAATTGAATAAATGATTTTGAATTCTTGATAAGTCAATAAGGAAATACTTTTTTCTCTGGTAAATTAATTATGGTGTTGCACGGACAAATTGATGCGTACAAGGGTTGTGATACGCGTATATTGAAATGTATCGTAAACAGTTTTAACGAAGGGGTGGTGACGCTAAATTCTGTTTATAGATGAAAGTGTACCGCTCCCACAAAACGTCTGGTAACTATTTCGCCAGATAATTATCCAGCTTACCTCATGCTTGAATTAACATCAACACAACATATCTCTCTACCTACAGGTAGGGATACGAAAAAAGTATCGATACTTTACTCATATCGGTAATTTCCTTTCGATACCAAGTACTTTTGTACTCGATTCTTATCTTTCGATTTTCTAGTGATATCAGTACTTTCGGTCCGATACGTTTGTGGTATCGATACCTTTCATTCGACATAACATATGAGCTAGGTATCGATACTTTCGTTTCGATTTCGTATCCTTAGATACGAAAAAAGTATTGATACTTTACTCATATCGGTAATTTCCTTCCGATACCAAGTACTTTTGTACTCGATTCTTTTCTTTCGATTCTCTAGTGACATCGGTACTTCCGGACCGATACTTTTGTGGTATCGATACTTTTCATTCGATACATCATATGATTACGGTATCGATACTTTCGTTTCGATATCGCATCCCTACCTACAGGTATGAAAATGTAAGGAAAACCTCGGTAGCATTTCTACTAAAAAACAACCTTCATCAGTCGTGTATCGCAGGTAGATGACGATTGATTTGAGGATGAAATGCGTGTGTGGTTTGCCGTAATCTATTCATGTATGTTGGTGAGATATATTTTATCAGATTAAGATGTCTTATGACGTGATTACTATTCATTTAAAGCAATATAATAAACTAATATTTCATTAAATCTCGCATACACTGGCTTAGGATAATTTTCATCATAAAACGATCAAGTTCTAGGATACACATTTTGAAGGGCGTTGAGTGAAGTTATCAACTTTATTACCTGCTATGTAAAGTTATAATTAAGCCATTTCTACCCACCTGATATTACGAAAATTTAAGTTAACGCCTTTGTTTTCCACGCGCAATGTAGACGAGTTTAAGCCCACTAAATAAAATAGTGTGCAATATCTAGAATTTATAAATTTATAAGCGTGCTTAATAGGATTAATATGCATTAAGTTGTCAGGTGTATGTTATTTACGATTGCAAGTAAATTTTTTAGACTAAAGATCTTTTGGAAACGAAGGAATTTAATTGAACCTATCCATCATTGGAAAAATTATTTCGTGCATTTTTGAACATCAACTTAAATAGAGCAAATCTTTTCCTCATAGAATAAGTGAGTTATGGAATGCAATATCGCAATTAGTTTTAACATCCAGTTCTGTGAAATTTAAAAATAAATCAAAGCACTTGTCAACAGTGCCAAATTATTAGACTTAATGATAAAATTCAAGGAGACTAACCGCCTCATGGTAACGGGAACTAATAGAGCCGCTGATCATCCCCTCTTTATTCCGACAAACAAAAAGTAGACAATAGCTTTCAGTTTTGGTAGCAAAGGATTAGAGAAAACATACACTCGACGCCCAGCGAAATGGAAGAAAACAAAAGCCGCTGATGCATGAGGGAAACAAGTGTTTCTAAAATCTTTGCATAAACAGGAGAATGTCGAAGAAATGAAGCTGAGTGAGGTGGAAGGAAATTGAGTGATGCGCTTGCGAGAGAGAGAGAAGAGGAGGTAACCGATTGAAATTGTGTGCAATTAACGAGTACGATACAAATATAATTATGCTATACAATCAATTACAGATTTTCCGGATTCCTACGGGTATTCAAATTTTTCAGTTGATCCATATGCCGATTTACACGTAACACAGTGCACACAAATGAAAATTAATCAGCAAATATTGAAATAGTAAAGAAGACTCTTAAAAAGAGAAATACACTGGATATATAACTCGAGTAATGCCATACTAGACGCCAACACTTTGTGTATTATGCAGATATTGCACGTATTTACGCAAGAAAAATAGAATAAATAAAACCTTTAGAGTTATAAGCTCCGATTAATCAGGTGTTTACGGCACGAAATCATCGTGAGGGATTCTGTTCCTGTCTCAGTGAGATGAATTTTCATTTGCATTTCTAAATAGGTTACGATAAATCCACGAACTCTGAATTTTCACTTTCGTAGGCAAGAAATATCATAGCTTATTTATGAAGAAGAGAAAATTTGAATCCATCCAGAAATTTGGCGAAAAAATGTTTGGAAGATCGTGAAAATATCGAGTCCTCTGCCTTCCAACAAAGCAAGATTATTACTGGGGCGACAGCTTTCCTAATTATTGCTTCCGTTTAGCTTACAGTGGACTTTTGTTAATATTTTCCGTGGCCGGACGTTATGGCGACGGACGTTATGCTGAATGAGCGTTATGCCGACGGACGGTATGCCGAACGGACGGTATGCCGAATGGACGGTATACCGAACGGACTTTATGCCGACAGGAAGTTGTGCGGGCCGGATGGAACAGGCAGGAAATTTAAACAACCGATTTATAAACAATTTTATTGGAAATTTACACCACCAGTAGAATGTAATATTTTACGGGTTATATAAACCACCCGAATTGAACAACAAGGATTGAACCGTCGGAAGTATAAACAATAGAACGTGCAATGTGAATCACAAGAAGTATAAATAATTGAGCGGGTAAATTTGACCGAGAGAATCGTAAATTTTTGAAAGGGTAATTTTAGCCCCCAAGCGTATCGCCCTTATAATAATAGCGTGTAGTTGGTTGGTTGGTGATCATTTCAGTTAAATCGTTAATATCTCAAAAACGGTAAGAGATAATGGTTCGAAATTTTCCAGTATAGCTTGATTACATATAAAAAGGGATTGATGAAAAACATTTTCAAAAACTACCCGGGTTCGACTCCTAGGAATTATTTCTATTTCTCATAAGGTAACACGTAAAAATGGAATTTCGCCGTGAAGGCTTTTCTTCTGATGGAAATTAAAATTAAAAAATTTGACCTATGATCTTCGTACCTAAAGCATTTTAAAGAGAAATAAATAATGTTTCTTATTCTAATCGTCACATTTTACCTACGGTTCGAAATCGCTCAACTTATACGTTTAAATCACATTTATTGGAAAAGTTTAAGCTTTTTAACGATGTGTTACCTTGTCAACCGTGTCATTGATAAACCTCAAGATTATATTGTCATCTAAATCCTTATACAATATGCGTAAAGAAAGTGTGCTTTTAATGATTTAATGCAAAAGAGAGGAGAGAGAGGAGAGATAGGAAGAAAGGAGATAGACAGAGTGGGAGAGAGAGACTGAGAGAGGAGTGGAGAGAGGGGGGAGATAGATAATGTTCATTATTAGGACGATATTAAGTCTAGGAAGTCTATTTTTCCAGAGAAGGATAGAGAGAGAGGAAGGGGGAGATAATGAGGAAGAGAGAGATAATGGGAGAGGAAGAGAGAGTTAATGGGAGAAGAAGAGAGAGATAATGGGAGGGGGAGGGAGGGAGACAGATGGAGGGCGAGGGAGAGAGAGATTGGGAGGGAGGAGGATGGAAGAGAGGTAGAGAGAAAAGGAGGTAGATTGGGAAACTCCTTAAACTTAATACTTAATCCACGCATACCCGTCTTAAAATTTTGATTCAAGAGTTGTATCTGAAGAAACTTCGATTAATTCTTTTTTTCTGCAAGCACTACAATAATTCGTAACTAGTGGTCTACCTGCGTCCTGTGAGTGACAGGACCACAACTGAACTGAACGCAAAAGACTGTCTGCAATGTGTTGTCAGCCGAAACCAGAGCATATCTTCCCTGTAACCGCGGACTAGGCTGAGAATGATTCCCCCGGTAAACTATAATATTGCCGCGAAAGAGATTGAGAAGCTATTCCTCTGTAGCAGACATTATTCTTGTTGGACTATAGACGAGCCAAGACGTTTGATCGAGCGGTTTCGCATGTTTCTGCCTTTTGTTAAAATTAAAAGATTATTATTAGTAACTCCTTCTTGTGTTTTATGAGTATAAGGTTATGCCGTTCGGTATTCGATATTGCCATGATAATTTTAGTGATTTAGCTTGTGAATCGCGTTATGTATAGTAAAAGGTAGTATAATTCCTCGCGACCCACCTAGCAACTACTCGCGACACAATGGTGTGTCGCGACATAGTTTGAGAAGCGCTGAATTATACTAGTCGTATTATGTACAATTAACGGGTAATGTGTACAAGAATTATTCACAGCAGAACGGGAGATATTTTCCACCACTAGTAAAATCGAACGTAAGCAATATATCGATTGTTACATTTCTCGTCCTGTCCGCATAATGTCCGTCGGCATAACGCCCATCGGCATAACGTCCTTCGGCATCTTAACATACGCAGCTCCGGTCTGGTTTGGGGTGCCTAAGACCACCCTCTACAACCTGCAAGTGGTGCAAAACAATGCACTCCGGCTGATACACGGCCGTGGTAGATACGACCACGTCAGCCGGATGCATTAAGACGGAAACGTGGAACCCCTGGACATCCTCCTGCCGAGGATGTCCAAGGAATTCTACTGCAAGGCAGCAGCATCTGTGCACGTAGAAGTGCAAGTGCTAGGCGACATCAAGGTTAGGTGGTGGGACCACTAAAAACGATCAATCGCCAGCCTTGATTCGCGAAAAACCCTCCCTAGCAACAAGCGTCCCCGCTTGTAGGGAGGGGTCGATGCCCTTCGGGGTCCATCCGATGTAAAAGGAGCCAGTTAAATGATCCAGTTCCGCAATAGCAGCAATGCTGGAAATGCGACGGGGCCAACCACCAATTTGTTTGAGTACCATGTCATGTCCGTCGGCATACCATCAGGGTACCAATATTTTCGTGTAAGAGATATACGCTGAGTAATTTTCGTTAATATCAATTGATGGAATAATATTAGAATTAAAAAAGTTGATGCAATATTTTTTAAAATTAAACAGACGCATAACTCCAAATTTACGTTATTTCAATGTGATTAAGATTCATGTACCGGTCATAACTGATTCGATAACAACAAAGTTTTCGAAATTAGTCGAAGGTATCCATATTTTTTAACTTTTTGCTCTGATCCTATAACAATTAATTTTCGATAAAAGTCCAAATTTTAAGATAAAAATAATAGTGATGTAAAATAAAATTCTATAACAAAGTCCACATGGAAAGGATCCACTTTGTGGAAAGATTCCATTTAAATGAACGAGAAACTTGTAAATTTCCACTAACAATTTCAATACCCGACCGGTTCCGCCTGTTACAGCATCATCAGGTGACGAAACTTGGCCGAGAGTTCGTATATATACGGAGAAGTAGGGTAGGAGGGTTAAATGAATAATGATAGGCAGTAGGGAGAACATAAAATCAGTAATAAGATAATTTAAATAATTAAAAAATAGAAATTATAAAGTAAAAGACATAAATTCAAACAGTAATTTATAACAGTAATGCGAGCAAAGTTAGTAATTAAATCATATTAAAATTCTATAATGCACTTTATAGAAAATCATAGGGCTGCCTCACTGGCTAGCACCTTTGAAATCCGACGCGCTCAACGCTGCAACACGGTAGATCAGCTGAAAAATTTATTCATAAAATTACACAAGATGGAAAAGTATACTCCAAAAATGGATTACTACACAGAGATGTCAATGGCGCTCTTTATGGGTAATACGTATGAAACGGTAGCGAAATTTTCGGCGGTTCCTGAATTTTTATCTCCGTAACTATACATAGGTCTTGATTTTGTTGTCTCGAAGACTTTTTTGTGGTAAATGTCATCATCTACTCTAATATTTTTTTAAATCTATACCTTAAAAATAATATGGACTTGGGATAAAAAAATATGATTTTTAATTGTTGTTTGCCAATAGAATCGCCGTATCGACCGATGTAAATTATATATTCGAAGTTATGCTTGGAATTTTCTCGAATTTTTATATCCGAAACTATACGCCATAATAGTTGTGGTCCCGCAAACTTTTTATGGTAAATTTTTCTTCCATCCAAAGAACTTTTTAATCGATATCTTAAAGAGCATATAAGAGCAAGGGAGATTAAAACATGGCATTTAATTGTTGCTTGACGCATACCACTTAACGAGATGCGAGTAAAAGTATATCTAACTACTTACATAAAGTGAAAGCTCTAATTGACTTATGCTGTGCAAAATAGCAATTGGGCGATATATTTTAACCAGTATTACTCTTAGTTAATTTAATTAAAATCCTTCCAGCGGTTCAGGATATGAAAGTCACGACGGACGGACGGACGGACGCGACGTGCCCATAAGGCGTTCCACTACTACCGCTTCGCTGTTAACACACGTTGCACTATCTTTCTCATATCCGTGCTCTTATTTCTCGTCCAATAATGTCACTGGTTATACACGTCTATGCTCGGAAAATATTCTTCTGCGGCTTGTCTCGTAGCAACGCGGTCGCTCATTGAGCCGTTGAGAGAAAGGAATACACATAGTGAGGGAGGGATGGTAGAAGCCGGTTTTTTTAGCAAAAGGATCGTTGCATGGCGTGATAGAAATGGGAGTCAACTTTGTGGTAGCTGGACGTAAAACCAGGGGCAGAGTTAGAGGAGAGGCGTGTGGTCGAAAAGTATATGAAAAATACTTTGAAAAATGAACGAAATTACAATCGACTTTCCAATAGAAACGCACGTTAAATTGTGAGATAAATTAATCGTTGGTGATATATATGGATCATCACAACAGGTTTATGGAAGGAAACAAAGCAATTGTTGGATCTCATTAACAAACCCAGGCTACCCTGTGGAATTTATCCATGATACGACCGTAGATCTTAGACCTGATGATGCTACGATATCAGTGAAACCTGTCCTGTTTGAATGAATTTTCGTGGAAGACACACAGTTCGTTTCTCTCTCTATCAATTATTGAATGTATCCTCTAGTAGCTAGGATGTAGAGGAGCCCAGGATATGGCCACGGCCGAGGTCGCCCAGATGATAAAATGCCTCAATGCGTAGAGTTCGGTTAATCAATTACACTTGCAGGTTATTTAGAATTATTCATTAAATCGCGCTCTCTGTATGGGAGGATTTAATTTTAAAGATTTTTCATTTTAAGCTAATGGCCATGAATAAATTGCCTCCCACTGCTGCGCTGGATGATTCATATCAACAACGCTTCCATTTCAAATGATGCCATGCATAAATACGAGATTACATCGCAATATCTCAAACAGTTTTAACCCTTAGGTTAAGGTGACCATATTTCAAAAAGGCGAAAACGGGGCATTTCTCGAAATTTATTCAAAAAAACGCGACAAAATTTTCAAAACGAAAGTTTGTTTTATTTAAATCGATACATCATTTGAAAGAAATGGAATAATCCTGTAGGCAGGAAAAACATCGACACATTAAAAAAATATTTAGGTAATGATGTGTGGAGTTAAAAGAATTAAATTTACATTTCAAATTCCATATATTCAATTATTACCAACTACGGATGCAAGTAGGGTTATACCAACAGTGTCGTTTTGACCTGGAGACTCAGAGACTAGGGATCTGTATCCGGGCTCGGTATAATTTCTTCGGCTCAGCGAGTTTTTCCAGACTTCTAAAGAAACAAAATGCAATAGGAAATTTTTGGGAAAATTTTCACTTTTCCTTTTCATTGATGATTTTTATCATTAACATACTTTGTTATACAATTGGGTGATCAGATTAAAAAATTATAAAAGGACTAACACGTAAATTTTAATTCAAAGAAACAAGTCGTTCAAAAGCATAATCCCAACTGGGGCTAAATAGAAATTCAGCTTAACAATCGTGAACTATAGGTGGATGAACAACAAATTAATTTGCTTTGTAAATATTTATTGTTTTATTTGCAATAAATTTGCAGCTGATGTTGAAGGGGTTAGTTCTGAAGTTGGTGTAAGAGTTGATAATTCATCTTGCGCAGACGGTTTGTACGAAGATAATTCTTGCAATAATTGGGGATTGTTTGAAAGCAAATTGTAAAGGTAATTACATGAAAGTTCCCAAAAATGAGCTTTTGTCACTATCACTGCTTTGATGTTTCCAGATATTCCTTTGTTGGTGATATTCCTCGAAAAGCTCGTTTTCGCCTATAGCATTCATGATGTGTACGATTAATTTTTCGTGTAACTGTGTATATTAAACGACACTCTGGGAAAAAACGGAACAATTGGCGTCCCGTTTTAACTTTATCGGGACAACGGGACACTAAACTAAAAAAACGGGACTTTTGGTAACCGTACCTTAGATCGCCCAGAGGCGACATATACTACAGAGTGACGTAATTAAAAAAAAACACTTTTACGGACTAAACCGCGCATATTCATCAAAACATCGAAGTCGCAAACTTCACGCAATCACAACACATCGGGTTTTGGAGAAAGAAAAATACGTCTGAACAAACTTGATAACTAAGGCAATAACAAAGTGATGCTGAATTTGCGTGAGAAAAAAACCGTGAAAGGTGTCCGACCACCACCATCTCTTGTTGCCCCCATTCTGTGACACTTCACTCACACACACCCTGACCCGTCCGTCCCCACCCTCCCTCAACCACGCTCACTTCAACATAAAATCTTTCCCATCGTGCGACAGGGATGGGTTCGCTCCTAATCCCTCGTCACCGCGAACTCGAGCGATAGAGCGAGAGAGAGAAAGAGGAAATCCTTGAGCTGCGTGGGCGGAGGCGAATGACGGACAAGGACGAGCGCACGCAGCGACACCAGCGAGACGTGAGCGTCCAGCGTAACAAACAGTCTCGCAAGAGATGTTTTCGGAAGCGGGCGAAGATTGAGCGATGCATGGTTAATAAAAAAGAGGGAGAGAGAAATGTATACGTATATCTCTCCAACCCTCCCTCTCGCTTCATCTCTCATCATCCCTCTTTTCATCCCGCATTCTCTCTCTCTCCATCCTCTTGCTCTATTTCCCTCTCCAACCTGTCTATCCTTTCCTTTCTTCATCCCTCTCTCTCTCTCTCTCCATTCCTCCGTAATTTCCTTATGCCTTGTCTTCCTCTCTCTCCTTTTCAATATTTCTCTCTTCCTCCACACTCCTCTCTCTCTCTCCATCCCTCTCTCTCCCCTTATTTCTCTCTATATCTCTCTTCTATCTCTCTTCCCGTTCCTTTCCCTCGTTATTTACTTCTCTCCCACTCCCTCCCTTTAATTTTCTCTCCCTCTTTCCCATCCTTCCTCTCTCTATCCCTCTCTCCCTCTTTTCCCTACCTCCACACTCCTTTTCCCTATCTCTCTGAACATCTCTCCCTCCCTATTTCCCTCTCTTTCTCCCCTCCCTCTCATTGTCTCTCAGTTTCTACCTTCCTTCCTCCCTCTCCCGCTCTTTCCCTCAACTCGCCTTCCCTCTAACTGCCTCTCTCTCTAACTCCATTTTTCTCCCTCTCTTTCTAAATCGTCTATCTCTCACACCTCTTTCTTTCCTTTCTCCTTCCTTCTCTCTCCCTCTCCATTCCCTCTTTCGCGCTCTCTCTACCACTTTCTTCCTCCCTCTCTACCTCCACACTCATCTTTTTTACTTTCTCCTTCTCTCTCTCTATCTCTTTCTCTCCCTCCCTCCTTCACCCTATCTCTCCCTCCATCCTTCACGCTCTCCCTTTCTTTCTCCCTCCCTCTCTACCTCCACACTCCTCTTTTTTCCTTTCTCCTTCTCTCTCTCTATACCTCTTTCTCTCCCTCCCTCCTTCACCCTATCTCTCCTGCCATCCTTCAAGCATTCTTTATTTCTCTCCCTCCCTCCTTCACCCTATCTCTCCCTCCAACCTTCAAGCTCTCTTTCTTTCTCCCTCCCTCTCTACCTTCACACTCCTTTCTACTTCCCTCTATCTCTCTCTACCTCTTCCTCTCTCCCCTACCTCCTTCACCCTCTCTCTCCCTCTCTACCTCCACACTCCTTTTACCCTCCCTCCCTTTTATTCTCCCTCCACCTACCCCTCTCCTCCTTCCTCCCTCTCACTCTATCTCGTTCGATTCTGCTTCGATGCATCAAAACAAATAAAAAGGACAACGCATTTCCCGCGAGCCGGAATCTCTCTCTCTCTCTCTGCTACAGTTTGAGTTTAATATTTTGTCACCTGAAACGGACCGGAAAAATTGAGTCGATATTCTTTTGTTATCCAATTCCATTAGTGCATTTTCCACGGGAAGGTTCAGCAAAAACGTCATCGACGGATGGAGAAAAATTATCTCTGTCGCAACTCGCAAATGTATAATTCGAAACAAAATAATTGAAACCGATGAAACAGCCCTGGATCATCGAAATTGTCAGAAAATAATGGTCCTTCTGTATAAGCTTTATCCATTTTCTAATTACAGCCAAACCCCGATACTGCGCCACCCCCGCATGCCGCCCAAGTATCGTTCTGAACAAAACTTTCATCTTATGAGTACACAGAGCTAGTACGTGCCTCCAGTTACCGCCAACCCCGCTTTAGCGCTAATGTCAGTGATGGATAAACCATGGCGGTAAATCGGGGTATGGCTGTAACTTGCAATAATCGGCCATTGTTGACCTGTCGTTGATGACGGTTATATTTCAAATCAAGCCAGTGCGGCGTAGTGGGTGCCGAAGCTTATTGATACGGATGCCACAAAAATGTTATAAAATAAAAGAAACAACAATTTCGAAATGTTGTAAGTTCATTTTAGGGCAATAATCTATCCTCTGCTAAATCGATAACGGCGCAGTATCAACAAATGAAGTCGTTCAAGCGTCGACGATACGTACACCATATAAATAACAAAATCCAATATTTTTCAAGGTCGCAAACTTTATATTTGAAAGAGCACGGCACCTTAATTTTTTTTAGAACTGCTGACCAGAAGTAAAACTAGGAATATCTCATGTACGATGGTGAGCTACTAGGGAGTTTCGTAGTTATAGTAACGAGCTCTCCAATGTGAAGAACTCCATATCTATATAGGTGCATGTGTAAAAAATAATAAGACGTCGGCATACATAACGTTTACACATAGCCGCCAGGGTTGTTTAAGCATTTGTCCCGCCGTAGCACCAAGGTATCCATCCCAGCGCGGAAGAAATCGATGTCAAGCATATTGAGACAGGATGAAACGGCTTGCTGCACTCCCGTCGGTTTTAAATCGCCAGGCGCTACTTAGGGGCTTCGTAGAGATTGAAATCACTGGGTTCCAACACTGACAACCGCACCCGTGAGTTATTGCGGCGTTACAAGTGGACGGTGCTGGACCACCCACCTCACCGTCCTGATCTGGCAGCAAGTTATTTCTATCACTTTGGACTCCCGAAGAACCACCCGGCAGGCAGGGGATTTGCAACTGTCAGCAAAGTCCTAGCTCAGGGGTGTCAATAACGTCGATCGCGATCTACCGGTCGATCGCGTAATGATATTTGGTTGATCGCCAATAATATATCCATATATTTTCTTTTAATTCCCAATTTTCAAAATCGCATGTATAGGTAAGTCCGACATGCGGCGACGTCGCACCCAAGTGCAACCATTTTTATAAGCGTATAATTTTGGCCTAAAAGTTTCCGCAAGGAGCCGAAGTTTACCGAATTCTGATCGTCTCGAGAGATGCGGTATGCATGTGTGTGCTTGATCTCCAGCGCCAATGTGCAAGAGTGCCACAACTATGTATTATTGTCTGAAAACAGTTGCGACATAAGCACAGTAAACTTGCTCGTTTGTTTTGCGCTTATTCATCAGTTTTAAACAGTTTTTTTAATAATTTTAAGTTGTGACACCATGAATAACACTAAAAAGATGAAGACGTATGGGAACACGATTATTTCTTTGTCATGGTCAAAAACAAATGTTGTTGTTTGATTTGTGATAATAGTGTTTCGTTACCCAAGAATGGAATCGTGGAACATTTCAAAACGGTGCATAGTAATTATGAAATTAACTATCCACGTGACAGTGACTTACGAAAAGCTAAAGTTAAAGAACTGAAGACAAACAAGTCTATCATACCAGCAGTTATTTTTTACTAAACTAGCATCAAAATCAAAGACAGCTACAGTTGCGTCTTTACGAGTATGCCATATTCTTGCTAAAAATAAGAAACCCTTTAGTGATGGAGCAATTTTTAAAAAAGCATTTATAGAGGCGGCTGACTCTTTGTTTTGTGACTTTAAAAATAAGTCAGAAATAGTTTTTGCCATTAACGAAATGCAGTTATCACGCAATACAGTTTCCAAACGAGTGAACGAAATAAGTTCAGATTTAAAAGAGCAATTAATGCAGGATGTTAAGGGTTGTCAGGCTTTTTCACTTCAGTTGGACGAATCTACTGTCCCAGTTGACATATATCAAATGATTGTTTTTATTGGAATGGTTTTTAAAGACTTTTCGACTAAGGAAGAAATACTTACGATCATTCCACTAAAAGGAAAAACGCGAGGTGAAGATATTTAGCAGTTTTAAAAACTTCATTAAGCTCGTTCAATTGCCTCTCTATAAGCTTGTTTCAATTACCACGGACGGAGCACCAGCTTTGACAGGTTGTCGCAATGGTTTTATCACACTATGTAGGAATGACTTAGATTTTCCTGATTTTTGCAATATCATTGTGTTTTACACCAACAAGTGTTGTGTGCTAAAAATTTTAATATGAAAGAAATTATGGATGTAGCTTTCAAGATTTCTAATTCGATTCCGGCAAAAAGTCTCCAAAGGCTTCTTTTTAAGTTACAAGTGGAAGAAAGTGATAATGATGGACATTCTGAACTGCTTATACATACTGAAGTTAAGTGGTTAAGTCGGGAAAAATTTCTCCAGCGATTTAGGTATTTAATTGATGAAATTAAGCAATTTCTTGCCGAGAGAGGGGATGATTACAAACAGTTGAAAGATGATGTTTGGCTATTAGATTTAGCATTTTTAACCGATATAACAGTTAAACTAAATGAATTAAATTTAGAACTACAGGGTCCGAATAAAACGATTTTTCATATGAAAACGCTTTCAAAGAGAAAATAAATTTGCTTGTATCCAAGCTTGAAAATAAAAATTTATCTAATTTTCCAAACATGATGGCACAGTTAAATAGTTCTGCTTCAACTAATTTCAACGGAAATAAATATATCGAAGAAATTAGGAACGTCATTGCAGAATTTGACAACCGCTTCCAAGATTTTAAAAAACTTGATAGTGTAGTTTTATTCATTCGTTTTCCATTTGATACCATGATAAAAGCAGAAATAATTGCAGAAAACCTTTCAACTATTTTTGATATGGATATTCTTACACTTGAAGCAGAAATCATCACATTACAAAATGATATTTATATCAAAGCAAGGGCTTCCGAAGACAAATTTTGGAAATATTTACCAGAAGATAAGTATTACAATTTGAGAAAATGTACTGGAAATGTATACACCTGTTTTGGTTCGACATATTTGTGCGAATCGGCATTTTCGCAAATGAACATTATAAAATCAAAATATCGAACTACTTTAACAGACGAACATTTGGAACCATGCTTAAGAAATGATCTGAGTAGTTACACCCCAAATTACACAAAAATTGTAGACACGTTGCAGGGTAGAATAAGTAATGCAAATTCCGTAGCATCAGGAAGTTCAAAATGAAATACGTGCATTTTTGTGTTATTTTAGTTATAGAAATAAAATAATTCTATGAAGGTATCTTTAGTTTTCTTATTAACAAACGTTGTCAGTAGTAGTAGCGTTCTACTTTTGTAAAAAATGTAAAGTTTTGTTGTTTGTGGATGTTTTTTTAATTATTGCTATTAAATAATATTAAAATTATATGAATTTTTTCTTTTATTTAAACTTGAAATTCAAAACGTATTTCAATTTAAGTAATAATTAAAGTTTCGAAATCTATAAAAACTTGTGAAATATGGAAGTTTAAATATTGTGCCGATATTCTTTTATATTTACTTACTATCTTTTTATAGAAAAATCCTCTTACGCCTCAATTTTTGAAAAAGTAAATCGCGGATGGATTTTTACTGGCAAAGTAGATCTTATGTAAAAATTAGTTGACTCCCCTGTCCTAGCTCAAGGCACTTGACACCGATATCTTCCACGCTGGGCTGGATTCCTTGGAATCACGCTGGGACTGGCTTTTAAATGAAAAATGATATGTCTCGTTTTCTATAACGTTAGCCTCACTCAGGGGCGTAACTACTATGCAGCAAGATCCGCCACTGCGAGGGGGCCCGAAGGGTCTGGGGTGGCCGAAGAATCTGGGAGCCCGCGACGTAGGCTAATCATTTTTTTATGTCATTACTAAAATTCTTATTTTTCACCCACTGCAAACAGAGCCCAGCAGACCGCTTGGCCTTATCAAGTTAAACATTTTTTCCTTGAGATCCATCTGGATCCATCAGACCCATATGGAACACGAGAGGGACTTTTGTACTGTATTCATTAGGCATGACGATAATATAGGAAAGAGGGTCTGGTAATTTTCAACGCCACCATTTCATCGCCGCCAATTCATCGCCGGCGTTTCATCGCCGGGACGATTCAACGCAGACCGTTTCATCATAAGTAGATAAATTATTATTCTATTTATTTATAGATACAGTAACATTCATACGGCGGAATTTATACGTAACGTACCGTGCTATCTTCAATTAAAAATAAATGCTCTTTTATTGTTTTAAGTACAATTATTTAAATAATGTGTTAATCTAAATTTTCCCTTTTTGCAGTTAAAAATTATTCGTTTGAATTATATATTTAACTCGGAAAATATTTCATGCGGAAATATTGTCCCTTCGGGGGTGCGGGACAGTGAACGTGGGAAGAAACCTAAACACCTGAACTAACTTGGGGGCTAGTTAGTGTTATTCAAATAATTTCATCTGAAGCAATAAAAGTATTTGTTTCTAATTTATAATAGCATGTTTAAATGTAACTCTATCTATAAAGAAATAGAGTAATAATTTATCTGCTTATGATGAAATGGCCTGCGATGAACCGGCGGCGATAAATTGTCCCATTCCGCAGGGAAGAAGGCTGAATTCATTTTACTACATGAACATACCCTGTCATCCACCAATAAGGTGGCTTGCAGGGAATCATGCAGATGAACAATAATTATCGCATCACTAGAACGCGAACGTTCCTAAGCATATTTCTACCTAATGGGAAATCCGCCCATGTACACATCAGCGTTTTAGAAGAAAATTATTATAAAAAACCGGGAAACAAGGGAGGGAACAAAACCAACGTTGAAAGTTACAGGCCGGTTAGTCTAACATCAGTAGTTTTCAAGCTCATGGAAAAAATAATAGCTGATTACCTGCGCAACTTCTGGGAGGTAAACAATTGGCTATGTAAAAATCAGCATGGATTTAGAAAAGGATACTAGTGTGATGCACAGTTACTGAGACTCGTCCAAGATATCGCAGATACGATTGATAAAGGGGAAGAAGTGGATAGGATCGTAATAGGTTTTGCAAAAGCATTTGACATTGTTTCTCACGACATTCTTTTAGCTAAGTTATACAAGATAAACATTGATTAGAGGGTAATCTCATGGATTAAAAATTTCCTTACTGGCAGCTCTCATAGGGTTAGAGTGGGAATGAGTCTGTCGGATTTTGTAAATATCACATCAGGTGTGCCCCAAGGAAGTGTTTTAGGTCGGTTACTATTTCTTATTTATGTTAATGATTTGCCGAATAACATTAATTCAAGAGTACATTTATTCGCGGATGACTGCATAATATATAGGCAAATGAAAAGTGAGGATGACCGAGAAATTCTACAAGAGGACATCGACACGATAGAATCTTGGATTAGGGCAAAGAAAATGAGTGCGAATATAAATAAAAGCAAGCACGTCACGTTCTCAAACAAAAGATTGATAAGCGAGCGCACATACAAGCTACAAATCGAAATAGTGCCAACATTTGATTGCTGCAAGTACTTTAGGCGTCCATGTAGCAAAAGATCTAGGGTGGGATAGGCATATTGATAATATCATAGGAAAAGCATATAAAAGCTTACATTACGTGATGCCTAATCTTAAAGCAAGGGCTGCGAAGGAAAAGGCGTACAAAACAACAGTCAGACCAATATTAGTGTACGCGACGAATGTATGGGATCCGCATGAGATAGGGCAAAAAAGGAAAATAGAGAAAGTTCAGAGTAAAGCTGCGAGATATGTACTAGGTAGGCTTAAAAAGGAAGACAGCGTCACCGAAATGTTAAAAATTTTAGATTGGGAATAGTTAGAAGGTAGGAGAAGAACTAACAGATTAGGCGGGCTTTACCAGGCATACACTTATAATAAAGCGTGGGAAAACTTACGAAATAGAATGCAGGTTCCGAATTTTTTCGGTAAAAATAGCCACGAATTTAAAATTAAACTTAGGCCGCAGAGAACTAATACAGCAAAGTATTCTTTCCTAAACAGGAGAATCAGTGAGTGGAACAATTTACCTGAGGTGCTCTTCAGTCCCTTACCTAAGAACGCAAAAAATTTTAAGCGTAGAATTAACGCATATATGCATGGTAAAAGTAAGACAAACTTGGAAGAGGAGTATTAGCAATCTATATAATTATGACTGTAATTGTACCTAGGTGCTGGAAAAGTAGAGGATTGCTTGGAAGGGTAAAGTGCGGTGGGGACTTCGTGGACCCCATGACCGCTACGGTAGCCGTGAAGGTCTTCCATGAACTACAAAAATCCGCACTTCAGGTGCAAAATTGAATTGTAAATCTTAAATACATTGTCGAGAGTGTGTTTGTATAAATTAAAATAATTAAAATAATAAATTAAATATTATTATTTTTATATATATTGTTTTATTTTCCACCTGGCCGGATGGCCAAATTGCAATGTATACATAAATAAATACATAAATAAATAATAAATAAGTAAATAATAAATAAATAAATAATAAATAAATCGGAAAATTCGTAAGAAAAAATTTAGTTTATTAATATCAATATAGACTGCAACCATATTTATTGTTTTTCTTATTTATTTTGATGAAAAATTACATTTCAAGCACAACTAGCGTAGCTACGAAAAAGACAAGGAAAGAAAAACAGAACTCAAAATATTTGAAACTACGCAATATAATTTGACAAAACACACACCATAAAAGAGCAAAACACCACGACTCGATTTTATCACTGTATGCTAAAAGTTTCCTCCCCTCCTTCTTAAGTTGGTTTATTAAAAAAAAATTACGTAATTTTAATGAGGAAATACTGCAAAATGATATATCAGAAATGATGCCAGGGAAATATTCAATTTTTATTTACCGATTTATTTTATAATCAGTTTTAATCAACCGAACAATCGAAAGTTATTTAAAACACCTCACTTGAGCTCAGTAGTTGTAATATTTACGTTTATGTTCTTTTATTCGCTGTAGATATGCAGTTTTTCCGCTTATAAATCTGCCATGCACGCGTAAGGAATTAAAAGTGTTTTGTAATTATAGCAGATGTTATTTACTTCAGTAACCAATAAGGCTATTTACGTTGACAACAATTAGGTAGCTATGTATGAATTTTTCAAAGCGAATTACGACTTTCTTGTTCAATTTTCTTGAAAACAGCTACTCCTAAATAAAAATATATAGTAAAATAAATAATCTACGTTAATAGTTCTACAGGTTTATTTGGAAACTATTTTTATTTGACCAAATATTTACGAGATATAACGGAAAGTTCATTTCTTGTCACCAGTAAAGTGGTACCCCTGATGGGCTTACGTAATTTATTTTTGCGGTTTTCATATTATCTTTGATTGGAAGTCCTTAATATCAAATTTCATGAGCCTGTTCGGTAGTAGCCGAGAACAAACATCAGACGGACGGACAAGCGGGCAAACCGACATTAATTGGTGTTTATGCTGGAAGAGAAACGCGCCTAAAAAGGTGGAACTATGCGAGCCAGTTATACATATGAATCCTGACTTTTGGC
This sequence comes from Tanypteryx hageni, assembly GCA_028673005.1. Lineage (NCBI taxonomy): Eukaryota > Metazoa > Arthropoda > Insecta > Odonata > Petaluridae > Tanypteryx > Tanypteryx hageni. The sequence goes on along the minus strand of CM054114.1, from coordinate 94,263,833 downwards.
TCAATGCTATGTATGATTATTTTAAGTGTGAATAAATTAACCTTATTAATTTGTACAGGATGTGACGGAAATTTCTCGAATTTTTATCTCCGAAATTATAAATTGTAAATACTAGCTATAACAAACTTTATGCGGCTTAAGTTGTCCTATATTAGAATACATTTTTAAATCGGTATCTCATGCTATATGAGAGCTATGGTGAGGAAAAGATGGCGCTTAATTGTTGCCCACGAAAACAATCTTCTTAGTAACCGATGTAAACAAGACACGTGAAGATCCAACAACCGTCTCCGTTAAACAAGCGAAACGAGACACAGAATCACGGTGATATTAATATTACTGCATTATACGTTTAATTATCCGATTAATTTTAATTTTTCGCTAATATATATTAGGAAAATGTACACGTTAAAATTTATTAAATTTAAAAACGTAATATAACATTGCTAAATCAATATATGGAGCAGATTTTATTAAAACATTTTCAGGGTTCTGGTTTCCTCCAATTTAGTGAGGAGAAAACACGCCCCTTTGTAATGTAAATTACATATTTTTTTAATTTGAATGCCCTGCCGATTCGCCTCTGTCAGTGGGTGTCTCAGAGGTAGTGCAATGAATAGCTGGGGGGGGGAAGGGAGGAGGGAAACCCGTGCCGGCATTTGCCTGCTCCAGACACCAGAGGGGCCAACAGCTTAACGTCCCTTCCGAAGGACGGAACAGCTGAATTTGCGAGGTCTCCTCAAACCACACAAACAGGGGGCCGGGCGACCTTGGAAAAATCCTACTTGCGCAGGATTCGTGCCTGCTGCCTTTTCAAGCAGCAGGCGAGTAGCAGCCAGCGTCCTAACCACTACACCACCGGCACCCCTGGTCCTGTAAATTATAACCATGCCTTCTAATCTTCTGTATTCAGCAGTTTGGTTACAATACCATTACAAAGTTTTTAATATTCCTTATTTGATGCCAACTATCGGAAAATTTATGAACTGCCTAAAAAATGCAATCGATATAAAATTTATAAATTGATTGGATCTGTATAATTAAAAAGGAGAATTATTCAAATAATCCGAGCAGTTTGGCTATCATTTCAAGGTTTTTAATTTTCCGACATTGTAGCCACCTGGCGGAAAATCTATGAACTATCTGTAAAATTCCTTTTGTGGAAAATTCGTAGATATATCGTCATCGCCATGCTGCCGTCCTAAGACAGATTTCAGCTGAATCGCTGCCTACATCTCTCTCTCTCTCTCCCTGGAAGCCTGCTTTAAATTCTCTAATATTCAAATCCTTTTTCTCCCTCTTCCTTCGCTAATTTTGCCTTCTAAGATCGTTCTTTGTAAACAATGTCTTCTCAATTGTCTTTATTAGCGTCCTTTCTTCTCTATACATTTCTAATACTTTCCGTTTCTCTTCCTCTCTGTCCATTTCACTTTCATCATCCTCCTCCATACCCACATCTCAAAACTTTCTAAATATATTTTCTCCTTTATCCTTACCGTCCACCTCTCTGCGCCATAGAGAGCTATGCTCCATGTGTAGCATTTCGCTATTTCTTCCTTATTTCTAAATTTATTTTCTTGCTTGTGAGAATCTCCTTCTTCTCGTTAAATGCTACTTTTGCCATTGCAATCCCAATTCTGATGTCCTGTGTACTACTTCCATCCTGAGCTAAAATACTGCCAAGATGTTTGAAACTACTCACTTGTTTCAATTTTTGGCCATTTACCATTATGTAAGCGAAGGAAATTCTCCAAAGCCAGTCAAACTGATAAAACCCGGTTAAAAGGCCGGATAAAAACAGTGGAACCCGGATAAAAACCGGATAAAAACCCAATACGTATTTCGGCTACAAAGTAACCATCATCAGGGGTTAAAAAACGGGGGGAAGGGGGACTTGAGAGAGGGCAACTGAAACCAAGACCAGTGGCACGCTCTCAAGTGGATGTCCAGGGTTGTGTCTGTGTATTTATACCTGGTTGGTGGGCAGGGGGGGAGAAGAAAAAGGGGGGGGAACTAGATGACCTAGGTGATGGGAGAAAAAGGGGGGGAGGTCAGTTTAAAAAGAACGCTGTTTATTACCCCTAACTCGTTATTCATCAAGGTGTGTCTGTATTTATGAATGTGTAAGCTTTCTGTTGCGTCGAGTTTGGTATTTGGGACTTGTTTAAGCAGTTTGAGGTTATTTGTGTCTAATGGGTGGTTATATTCCAAAATGTGTTTCGCGACGGCCGATTTTTCAAAGCGTCCATGTCTGTAGTGCGCTAAATGTTCTTTGAATCTGATGGAGATATTTCTTTTCGTTTGGCCAATGTAAGACATGTTGCATGTGGGGCACAACACTTGATATATGCCGGATTTTTCTAATGTGGGTATTTTGTCTTTAGGGTTCCCTAATAAATTTTTAATGTTATTTGTGTTGTGAAGCGTTAGTGTATAATTTGCGTTATGAAAAATTTTTGTCTGTGTGTCTGTGTATTTATACCTGGTTGGTGGGCAGGGGGGGAGAAGATCCTCGCATTTCTCATTTATTCACTTTTGTCTGGCTTTATCTGTTTCCCTTCTTAAAGCATTATTTAACTCTTTGCCTTCAGTGTTTATGTCCTTCCACTATCTCCTCTCTTCCAGTTTTGCAGCATGGCTTCCGTGACCCAGGTTTTTTTTGTGTATTTACCTGTTACCTTTCCTACCATCTCTTTCATAACATCTTTAATGTTGCTATGGATGAATTTCCACTCCTACATTATTTCTATTGTCTGCTGCTCTCTCCCCAAACTTTTCCTCAAGGTTAGTCATGATTGCCTCCTTGTTCTTAGCGAGTTCCTCTATGTTCCATTTCTTGTTAACTCATATGCTTCCCTTAACACTCTTCAGTCTACATTGTGTATTTGCCACCAAAAGGTTGTGGTCGAAATTGATATCTACCCCTGGTAGTGTTTTCACATTTTTACTTTCTCCATACGTAGTATAGGGGAAAGTATTGTTTTCGTGAAAAAATCGATTTCGAGATTTCAACGGAAATACATGTTTCGTGGTCCCCTGAACACGTATTGACCATTTTATCGATGACGTCTGTTTGTGTGTGTGTGATACTTTTTTTTGTGGGTGCTCTAGCTCAAAAACTATTATTCAGGTCAACAGAAAATTTTATATTTAACATTTTCATAAAAGTCACAAGAACTGATTAGTTTTTGGTAAAAATCGGTCAACAGGAAGTCGGTGGTTACTCTTGTCACTTCTCCGTTATTTTGAAATATTTGCTTTAATAAGAGACCTTTATTACCCAAGGTTGTCGGCTTTCGATTTTGCGCTGCAATAAGGTCTATTAATATAAGCCTTTCTTTAATAAATAATAACTACTACTTACGCTTTTTCCGTATAAAAAATACATCACCAATAGTGAATTATACAACCTGAAACCGTTTAAAAGACTAAGAAATTTTCTTGTTAATACTTCACTTTATTCCCAGTCCATGGAAAAAACGGTCTGAAGGACCTATCGTTTGCCGTCTCCGTGATTTTGTCCCACTTTTTCGGCAGCAAAAGCAGTGCGATGTAGGGAACTTATGAATTATCATAACACTAGTAACAATTAAGCTGAATGGCTCAAGTAAAACAGTAACTTATTAGTAAATATATGATATGTTTTGCTCAAGTTTGGCTCATCTCAACATTCTGTCCGACAATGCTGCTGTATAAAAATAAAAAATATCGAGTGTAATATTGTAGTTAAAAAACTTATTATTCCAACTTATCGATACATCAGAAATTTCTGCGCTACTAATTAATATGAGAAACACCATTGAAAAACAAAACCAAGAAAATTCTACACACATTAAAAAATAATCAAAGAGGCACTGAAAGCAATAACTAAAGAGATACTCCTAAAATAAGCCATCGCTTGGACGCCATCATATTTCACGCGGCAACGCATCGAATTATTCACATCAGTCCAACGTTCATGGTAAAACGAAATACATCGGCGAAGGAGGTTATCAAATCGACACAGTGAGAAAAAAAAGAGGCGATTCAATTTGCGAAATATTTATGTTTTTACGTTGAACCGCTTTTCTGAAAGGGAAAAATTTTTAAAGGGGCCCGAGGTGCGAAAATAAAAGGAGTGCGAGAGTTTCTGTAAGGAATGGATGAGAATGAGAAAGAGACGCTTCGAATTTCCCATCGCAGGAAGCGATAAGAAAGACCGCAGCGGAATTTACGAAGAGGCATCAAAAAGTGGAAATAAATCCATGGCGCAGATTTGAATCCCGCCATGATAAAAAAGAGTCAACGTACATAAAATAGGGCCGATGGAATGAATGGGAAAATATTGGAAGAAATCTCCGGGCGGAGACACGGATAGAGGGAGGGAGAGAGAGAGAGAGAGTTGGAGGGAGGGAGTGATGGAGGGAGAGGGAAGAAGAATAGGGAAGAGATGGAGGAGGATGGGAAGGGAAGATCTGGAGAGGGCATCGTGGAAAGGAGGAAGTCGATGAAACGTCACACGTGGATATTGCGTTCGCCTTTTTTTTTAGGAGGACGCCGAACACCGACTCAAAAAGCATGGGAAGAAATATCGACAAAAATATTGGCTCGAATTTTTCGTTGTTATGACAACAATCACCCTCCGATCATTTTATTCCTACGGTTAAAATATATATAGCCAGGTTTTTTCAAATGCTATTACGTATGATATCTTTATTTAGCGTAAATTGTGACGAGGTTAATAGCTTATGATTCATATAATTTGCACAAACGCATTTATTGAGCAACTTTGACGGCATTTATGTTAAACGTTTGTGTATGAGTATAAACATGAGCATACATGCACACATATAAAGCTTATTTATTATTATTATTAATTATTTAAAAAATACGAATATTACTGCACTGTAACGCAAACACTTGAAGATTGAAGACCTGCGTTTGTTCATCTTTTGTTATAGTTGAGGTTTTAAGTCGCAGTTAAGGTGCTTTTCGTAAAAAACCTCTTTCAAAGTTAAAACACAAGATAAAATCAGAGTTTCAGAAATTGAAAGAACATTACATAGTATATTCCTACTATATCAATTTGTTAGGCTCCCAGTACAATTCCATCCAGTATATTTAGTAATACTCCTAAAATGGCAATACGATCTAGGAAATATATAGAAATATATTGTCATTTTCCATTTTCAGTTAGATTAAAATGAGAGGAATGGCTTTAAAAATAAACTTTTGATCAAATGAAGATGGGAAAAAAATCCACATTTTATTCTGGAAATTTCTCCCGATGACCAAATTATCAAATATATAGCCTTTAGGTGGAAAGATCACGAAAAAACTTGTAACTATTATTCACTTCATTTAGTTCTTCCTCTGTTTATATATATATATATATATATATATATATATATATATATATATATGTATATGGCAACAAGGTGTTGGGATGAGGAATCCCAGTGAACACTCACCAATCGGACGACTTCAGGTTGGCGAGGCCCCGGGGATGTCGAAGCGACACACGTAAAAGAACACTAAAACACAGAAACATCACAAACGTAGAAGCTTTCGGAATTATTCCTTCATCAGCTACAGAGATGTTTCTGTGTTCTAGTGTTCTTTTACGTGTGTCGCTTCGACATCCCCGGGGCCTCGCCAACCTGAAGTCGTCCGATTGGTGAGTGTTCACTGGGTTTCCTCATCCCAACACCTTGTTGCCATACATATATCCATTTTACCTTTCCTTTTCCGTAAGCTGTTATATATATATATATATATATATATATATATATATATATATATATATATATATATGGCAACTTTGGATCTATACGATCGTTCTCAGTAATTGCCTTTTTTCCTAATTAAACATATTATTACACACTATAACAGGCATGTCAAACTCGAGGAGACGTTAGAGCTGTATTGAAGCAATGGATGTTATAGAAGGGCCGCAGTAGTTTAATGAGGGTCAAAGCTGGAATACTAAACTTTATCTAGAAGTTTGGACGTTTGCCATTTTTAGTGCTTTTCGTCATTGCTGAAAAGCACTATTTTCTTCGTTATGTCCGTCCGTATGAATATATCAGGAAAGAATTGGCTTAACCGATTTCAACCAAATTTGAAACATAAAATCTATACATAAATATAGGACCAAAATGGCATATTTCGATGAGATCAACTTAGCAGAGGTGCCACAATTGCTAAATTAAACTTTTCGGTAATCATGAATTTTCAAGGAATTGGTAAATCCGTTTTAACCGAAAATTAGTATGAAGAAGGTGTGCAACATTGAAAAACAAAATCCATATTTTAAATGTAGGTATAGAAATCAGGGCTGCCAATATACAAGTAAAAAAATTCTTTTTGCAAGTATTTGTGTTGAGCTGTTCACATCAATTCTAACCAAATTTAAAATTTATAATGTGCATATATATACAAAACCATAATAGCATATTAGGACCGTATCAACCAAACAGGGATGCCACACTTATAAATTAAATTCTTTCAGTAATTACGGATTCTGAAGGAATTGCCTGAAATGATTTCAACTACCTCCTGTATATAAGATTTTTAACACTTACCATGATGAAATCAAAATGTTTGAAGTGGAGATAAAGGGCCGAGCTACCACATTAAAAAATATAATTATATTTTTTACACGTATTTATAGAGAACTGACAGCATGAATTTTAATCCAACATATAAATAAATTACCAAAACAGCATATTTCAACCGGGTCGACTAAACAGGGCTACCACAATGTCAAGGTTAGAACTTTTCTGTAACTATGAGTTGGGAAGTTTTCAGCTGAACCGATTGAAAAGAGAAATTACGTTTGTAGGGAGAGTATATAATGGCAAAATTAAATAAACACGATTCGTGCATACCTAAAAAGCAGGGCTACCACCATATAAGAAAAAATTTACTTCAAAGTAAATTCATTAACATAAGATTACACAAAGGAGAATTTTACGAAAAGCACTTATGTGCCACGGGTTTCCCCGTGGCACATCCCTTTTTTTTAACAATAATTTAGAAAACGAGTCCTATTATAATACCTTTGATCCATGAGAAAATAATGTCTACTTTTAGGAAAAGCAAAGCATTTACACAAAATCTCCAACGATTTAGTAAGGAAGAAAAATAGCATTCGGGTGGCATTGAGGCACAGAAATGACAGCCAGTTTGACATTCCCTCATTACAAAACCTCTTTCTGACCTTTCTCTTTAATTCCCATCACCACACTCTTTCCACTTTTCGGTCCATTATCTCTTACGCTTCTCTTCACCACAAATACTTCTTCCCACTCCTCGTCCCTCATTTGTTCCCGTTAGGAGTGAATTATCCCGTTCTCTCTCCCTCCTCTACTCCCTCCTTCACCTAAATCGCCCCTCCCCCACCCTCTCTCTCTCTCTATCTCTCCCCGTTCGTCATCCAACGAAACGTATCTTTGCATGGAAGAGATAATCTTTTTTATTTCGAGGGCCGTTCAAAGTCAACAACAAACCGGGGGAAGAGAAACAACCGTCGAAATCCCAATTAAAAGAGATTAATTCCCGAGATTTTTTTATCTCTTACGTTTTGTACGTCATCGCAGTTAAAAAATATTTCGTCCGAATTTATTTCAGAATGCCCTGAAAATGCCACCATTTTTTTGAATAAAACCAAACCATAAAATGTGTAATGTGTGTGTTTCCGGAGGAAACGAAGTATTTGAAAAAAATTCATTTTCAATTTGTAATTAATAATGAATTTTTTTGTCACGGAATATCGTTCTGCCGCTGATTGTTTATTTGCGCTATAACATAAGTCTTCAGATGGCGAGGTCGTAATCGTACATTTAGAAACCAGTTTTAATTACTTTTCATAATTAACGTTCAGCTTCAAATGTCATTTCGACTTAAAAAAGAGTAATATCGCAATGAAAGTTCATTGTAACACAAAAATTTCTCGTTTTTCATAGCTTCCCTCTTCAGTCATAATTTGAAGTTTTTTTGTTAAAAGAATCTTTGCTAAATTTCATATATTGTATTAATACAAGACTGTTATGTAATATAAGGTTGAATGATTAACACTCAAATATAATTTTATTATCAATATTGAATCAGAAACCCGAACAACGTTGAATTGAGTCAAATAACTTGCAACTTTTTCGTACTTAAAGTGTTTATGTATACTCTGCATTGATTATTCGTTCTTAAACTTCAACCCGAGAAACGTACGGGTACTTCTGATAGTAAATAATAAAAATCGTTTGCTACTTAAAGGAAAACTCTCCCGAGCGAAGCCGGGCGTTTCAGCTAGTATACAAATATTTTAAACTCTACGCAAAACCATGTTTTTATTTTTTTCGCGTACCACTTTGCACTAGCTAACGTACCACAGGTTGAGAATCAATGATCTAATGCATAAGCACCGCAGAACGTTATAACTGAAGCGATGTCAAGGAAGTGATAAAACATTATTGAAAACATACGTCACACGAGTAATAGTAACGTAATATTTACGTTCACGCTCATTACTTTATTGTAAAATGTACATTTACTAGCGTAACTGGCCGTCAGATATGACGGGATTATCATAAAAGTATTCCAAATATATATGGGTTTGATATGACAAATCAGTAAGATATGCTATAACCTGGTTTGGCTTTCATGTATAATCAAATCAGTGATTTTGAAAGTTATTTTTGTTTTAATTGCGAGGGGGGAGTTCAAATTTGACCTGGACTTTATTTTTTTCACATCACTACACAAACTGCACAAATCTCAAACATTGCTTATTTTTCAACATAATGTCCCTGCTTCTCAACACATTTTTTCCATCGTTCGGGTAACTTGCGTTACACTGCAACGAAGAAGTCTTTCGGTTGCCTGAGCAACCAGGTTTCTATCGCTTCCATCACTTCCTCGTTTGAACTGAAGCGCTGGCCTTCCAGGTCTGCTTTGGGTGGTCCAAACAGACTAAAGTCGCACGGAGCCAAGTCTGGACTGTAAGGAGGATACGGCAGTACTTCTCAGCCTAAGTCAGCGAGAGTCACCTGTGCGGAATGAGGACGGGCGTTGTCGTGGAGGAGAAGGATCCCCTTGGACAGCTAGGCACGCCTTTGGACATGATGGCTGGCTTGACTTTGTTTGTGAGAAGATTGCTGTAATAAGCCGCATACATTGTTCATTGCTTTGCCAAAAGCTCAATGAAAACAGGTCCCTCCGCGTCCCAAAAGGCAGTGGCCTTTAGTTTCCCACCAGAGCGCTGAGTCTTGAAATTCTTTGGTCTCGGCGAGGTTGAATGTCGCCATTCCATGCTGGCCAACTTGCATTCTAGGGTGTAATGGTGAACCCAATTCTCGTCGGAGATCACAATCAATGACGAGAAGTCTTCGCCATCCCCTTCGTAGCGCTGAAGAAGTTCTCTGCAAACCTCAACACGTCTTTCTCGCTGCTCATCCGAAAGTTGCTTCGGCACCCATCTGGAGCTCACATTCGTAAATTTAAGCTCATTGTGGATAATGTTTTCAACATTTGCAGCATTGATGTTCACTAATTCAGCTAAATCACATACCAATTTGTGCCTATCACTGAGAATGAGCTCATCAACTCTTTGAATGTTGTTTCGGTTCACTGCCGTGGAAGGGCGCGCAGTGTGAGGCAAATTTCACACAAATTAACGACCATCGTTAAACGTTTTGCACCATTCAAACACCAAGGAAAGTAAAAGACACTCATCCTTTTGAACTTTGCTTGAAGTCTGCGATGAATCTAAGCCGCCTTTACACCTTCCTTGCATAAAAACTTGATAATAATGGGATGCGCAACAGAGTTCAAAACATCATTGGCTTCCATGTTGTATACGATTGTCATTTGTTGCTGCAAGCAAGTGAAAATTGCTGATGCGGTTAGCCAACATGCGCGCGCTAAAAACTCAACACGCCGGCCAATGTCGCTCATTAATTTGGTTCAAAAGAAAATAAAGCCCAGGACAAATTTGAACCACACTCGCATATTGTTTAAGTAATTATTTGCAGAGAGGCCAAATGATTATCAAAATATCTGCTGTAAATAAGAGAAACATCGAAATGATAAGATATAATGCATAAAGAAGTAGCTGAAATTTACATGAAATATTTGAGCAGGTTATAAGTTATTTGAAAAGTATAGAATTTAAGTTAATAAATGAATTATTTTACACTTATTAACTCGTAAAAAACAAGATAAAATGTGAACGAACAGTCAATTTACCATCAAAGGAAAATTTGTAGAACTTACTTACTATTAACTAAATACAGGAACTGCAATGAGTTTTAACGTTTCTTTTAATTATATTAGTTTAGAAAATTTTCCATAAAAATAAATTTATTTGAAGATATTTAAATAAAAGTCATATTGTAATATGGTATTATTTCAATCCTATTTGAATTTCGGTTCGAAATATTTGCTGTAATATCAGTTAAAGAAATCCATTGAAAATTACGTGGCATATATTTAGTTTTATGAATTCCCACCATTTGGCAATGGCGCATGATTCAATGGCATAACATTTTTATAATCAATTACAATTTATTAAAGTTATTTTTGTACTGCAGTTCATTTTAATCCTATACAAATACTACGTCCTCTTCCTCTTTCTAAATTTCTGCTTATTCCCATTCTCTTTTACTTACTCCCTCTAATAACATAATATATTCAGTAAATAAGTTACGCCCATGTATAAAAGTATGACCCGTGTTAAAGCACTAAATTAATGCATTTATTATGAGGCCAAGAATAGAATTCAACAATTGGGGCAACAGTAGTCCAATATAAAATCTGATGTGGCCACTACATGAATTTCTCCATATCTGTAATATTTATAAAAATTCCAAATAGGTTAGAAAATAATAAATATTTTAAGAAACTGCGATAAAATTTTAGACTTTACAAAGAACAGAAATAAAATCAAACAATAGTCTCTTGGTATTGGATATAGCCACAAAGCTCTACCAATTAAGAAAAGAAAAAGGAGCGTTACTAAGACGTGACTAAGGGTCAATTGTTAACAATAGTCGTCGGTAGGTGGCGTGGCGGTGGCAGCAAAAGATATAAGATATCTCTTAAACAATGCATTATATGGAAAAATGTATCAAACAAAGATTGTAGAAAATGAAATTTCCTAAGACTTTTATTCAAATACATTTTTACATTTATCAAATATTAAAGCAAATATCTCAAAATAACGGACAGGTGACAAGAGTAAAAACCCACTTTCGATCGACCGATTTTTATCATAAACTAATCAATTCTTTTGACTTTTATAAAAATGTTAAATATAAAATTTTGCATTGACTTGAGTAATAGTTTTTGAGTTAGAGCGCCCACAATAAAGCTATCACATACACACACAAACACACACAAACACACACATCCACACACAGACATCATCGAGAAAATGGTCAAAACGTGTTCAGGGGACCTAAAAACGTGTATTTCCGTTGAAATCTCGAAGTCGATTTTTTCATGAATACAATACTTTCCCCTATACTACATATATGGAGAAAGTAATAAAATGCGTGAAAACGTGAAAAAATCGTATTAAACTGTAATTTTTGGAGATTTACGAATGACATTTAAATTCTTCTCCACGCATAACTAAGTTAAAGGCCTCATCATCCTTGAAATATTTTAAAAAGTAAAAGAAAAATGTCTGCATGTCAAGGAATGGCTTTTTGCGCAATTCATATATGCGATGCAAACTTATAATTCCGGTTGATTATAAGATGAACTAAAAAAATGTGAAAATAATTATAAAAAAGTTAATTACCAAAAATTTCAATAGGAAGTTAACTGAAAAGAAGTTAATGAAAAATACGATTTTTATTATAAATTATTTTGGCGCCTTCTCTCTCTCCTTCTAAAGCATTCATAACACACTTTCCCTACACATATAGTATAAGGACGACAATAGAATCTCGAGGTTTAACAATGACAAGGTCGGCAAGGCAACGTATCTTTAAAAAGCTTAAAATTTTCCAATAAATGTGGTTTAAACGTATAACTTGAGCGATTTTGAACCGAAGGCAAAAGTCGAAGATAAGAATAAGAATCCATTTATTTTTCTTTAAAATGGTTTCCGTCTAAAGATCGTAGGTCAATTACTTCTAATTTAATTTTGCAAAAAAAGCCTGCAACCGAAGAAAAGGTAATTTTCAGCGTTCTCTTATGGGGATTTGTATCACTTACAATAGCTGTATGTATACGCAAGGAAAACGTAAGCATTTGAATTCATTTCTTCGTCGTGTATAATTCATTTTATTTCATTTACTATATTTTGCAAGCGCACGAAAGGAAATTAAATGTATTTATAACAGATATTGATTACTTTAGTTTCTATGATGATTGTTATGATGAAAGTTAATTACTACAGTCCCGTTTGATTTTTCTGAAAACGGCTACTCCGTCGACGAAAACATAAATAATGAACATAACTTTGGAACAGTTTCAGTATAAGCCACCCACCTCCGCATAACCGAGATATGAGTAAATTGAAATAAAAAACTTATTATTACTATGGATACAAACGTAAATATTATTAATATGCAATATACTAAAGCCGAAACATATAAATGTAGATTTTATTTTGCAATAGGCGCTCCGCTCCCAACCCCCGCTATCTAAAGGCCGAGCAAAATGTTACTTTGAGGAGGAACGAAAAACACTTCTACCAACTTACCCAACTCGGTGAGGACGAGCAAAATGTTCCTCCATGCAATAATTTCCCAAAACAAACTGTTCCTTTGAGGAGAAACGAACAACACTTCAACCAAATGATCCAACCCGGTGAGGCCGAGAAAAATGTTCCTTTGAGGAGTAACGAAAAACACTTCAATCAACTTACCCAATCCGGAGAGGCCGAGCAAACATTTCCCGAAGCAACAAAAGAAGAACGAAAATTGCCATGGGTGACTTATACGGAAGCTTAGCCAAAACATTTTATTTGACAAGCTCAAGAATTTTTTTAAAGACTGTTTTTATAATACGAATACTTTACGAGATATGGCTGAAAGTTCATCAAACGTCACCAGTGAAGTAGCACTCCTGATTAGGCTACGTAAACCAGTCATACAAGTTTCTTATTTCTTTGACCTTAAGTACTAAATACCAAATTTTATAAACATCCGGACAGTAGTTTCGGAGATGAAACATATGGACGGACGGACGGACGGAGACGCGCCCATAAAACGTTCCGCTACTATCGCTTCACTGGCGAAGAATGCCTAAAAATTACGTTATTTTCGCACGTTGAACAAACCGTCGCTGCGTCCACTCCAATAATTGAGGACCAATTAAGCTTCATTCACACTATATGGACAGTCACGCTCTATTCTCGTTCCAGTCAAAATATTCTCCCAAGTGTTTGAATGGGAGTATTCATACTAGCGATCACATTCAAGGCACAGTACGGTCACGATCAAGGAACGATCCTTTCTGAGAATATTTTCTTTGACCGAGACCGTCCCTTCTAGTGTGCACACTTTTCCCGCCGTCTTCCGTCGTTCATCTAACAGGAAATTACTGCACTACCAGAGCGACACGGCAGGTTAGAATCTCCTAATAAACGTAGGAAAGGAAGTGAATGTGATTATGCAAAAGGTTAGTTATATTTATAAATTCCTTAATAACAGTTGTTACATGTTTTTATTTAAGAATTTAATTGTAAGATAATTTTATACATTATATATATTTTTTAAATTACACGAAATTGTAATGCGGAAACACTAAATAAATTTACTTTGCTCATCGACCAAGTGAGGATACAATGAAAGAAACTCTCCTTCAAGTTTTCTGTTAATCAAACTCGGATGCACCCAGATCCTTCTTCGTTTAGATCTTTGTGCCTCTTCCGCTTCTTCGTCCAAAAGCAGCGCTATCATTGCCAAATCTTTATTGTTTACATGTTTAAACATGGTCGCTTCTTCACCACAGTCAATCAACACTATCGTTCGCTAATCTGGCTTGTATTGAGGTTTTAGGATCGTGAGTGGAATGTACGATCTGAGCACCTGCTACTGTGACTGTACTCTAGCCGGGAGCGCGACTGGACCGTGACTGTACTGTAAGCTCCAGGAGGCCAGCTCGAACCAAAGAGTTATCCTCCGAACCATTTTTTTCAAATCTAAATTAAAAGCGATAAGTTACTAAGGCAACGGCGTTTTTAGATCTCTCCAGTGTAGATTTAATTTTAGGGGAACAATGATCCGGGAGGAAACTGAAACATTATTATTTCAGGAATCAAAGAGTCGCAAGAGAAAAAGATGGGAGAAGCGACTCCTATGATGATATGCTAATGCGGACCAGATCCCGGGTTTTTTATTATCCTGAAAAGGTTAAGGATATTCTTTCACTTTTCTACTAGCCGGTTGTTTCTTTTTTGCACGCGGTTTTAACAGGAGTGAGAGGAGTTTGGCAAAGAGTTTCCTTTAGCGAGAGAGAGAGAGGAAGGGAGATTATCTTAAAAAAATAAACAGGATGCGCGCTGTGCCGTGAAACCCCTTTTTCAATCCTGCAAACATCGACAAAACAAGGGAAAACTAAAAAATACCCCTCTAGAGAAAAAAGGGGCCGCCGAAAAAAAACGACAAAATGCCCTCGTCGGCTGGGCTGAAAACTTTATGACTATTACAAGTCCAGATGCGACGCTCCTCCATTTTCAGGCCATTTCGCGCCTTAGCTGTGTGGCAACATTTTTTTTTATATTAAAGGTTAAAGCGATTATTACGACACGCCGCTTTTGTTTTACCGCTTTATATATATATATATATATATATATATATATATATATATATATATATATATATATATATATATATATATATACACATACGCGGAGGATCTTAAAATTTAGATACAATGTACGTTAATTTATTTCCTCACCAAAATTTCACGGTACGCATCGATTGAAAAGCTAAATTTTTTATCCTTGTGCTAATAATCAGGCTACTATATAATGGTTCGGCCAATGTCAATAAGATGTGATTCAGATCCTACACTCATGTACATAATACTTCTTTAAAAGTATGTTTAAAAAAGAATTTTTTAATCGATGTATACTTACTTGATTTCAACGCCTGATATTTGCTCACGAAATTCAAAATACTACATTTAAAGAATAGTACAGTTCGATCATTATTATAGTGATATAATTCATTGTTCATAATGTCGTGGAACTAGTTACTTGTTATTTTAAATTAAATTGAAAGAAAATGTAAAATGGATAAATATATTAAAAGTTTCCTGAATTGTCGTGAACGAAAATTAATAAATAATGTTCTGTCATATCCTTGCCTAAGATATTTACCTCTGCTCAAGATGACCGGGTTCAAAGTTATGCACGGTATAAAATGCAGGTAACGACCATAACAATACCAAGTGCTGAGTAAGAACCCATAAAAATTCCTTAACTGCAAAAGAGTTTCGATGTTTTTATGCAACCTCCTGGCGACAACCATTTCACCGTTTATTTCATTCGATCCCATCTTAGATTTTTAAAATTTTACAATATCCATTCTAGGGGTCGCGATAAATTTTGACGTGTATATATCTATATATATATATAATTATATATATATATTCCTGTGTATTATATCGACCTTCCTTTGTTTCCGACTTAAACCTCACCGATGCAGAAAGTAATGATCATTTGGAAGGATCTTTTGAAAATAACCCAATTTACAACAATGAAATATCCCTCTTTTTTGCATGTTTTTACCCTTTGGAGTTTTTGTTCATGAACTTGGGTAAGGATATTTTTCATTATTAAATTAACCTTTTTCACTAATTATTAAATTAACCGAATTAAAATTAAAATATCGATTTCAAAATCAACGCTTCGATACCGCATAAAAACTTCAAAATTATATGGCATTCAGATATCGGGATTCCTAATTAGCCCATCAATCTTTTATGGCGACATTCCATCAACCATTTGAGCGAATCGCGTGCGTCAACACATAAATCTGCACTAAATTAGGAAAAACAGTATTCGCAACGAAATCCGACGATAAAGAAGAAACAAAAAACCTTCAACTTTTTGGCAAAGCGAAAACGGATGGCGTTTTTTTCTTGTTCACCTTTTATTGCTCCCATGTCGTTTCCGAAATATATATTTTTTCTTTAACCGCTGAAATTAAAATGAAGCCGAAAACAAAACGACGAAGAATGCTTCGCAGCGCGCGCCATTGCACTCGCTTCCTACCAAATCGCGAATTATTAACTAATTAACTTTTGTTATAAGCGATGCTCAGTGATATAGTGAGTGTGCTCTACCCCACCCGCACGTCCCATGTGGCGGTGGCAGCCTACCCTCTCCGGGTTATGGGAGGGAGGTCGAGAGAGGTTGTCTGGGCCGTTAAAGCGGAGAGAGAGAGAGAGGTGAAGGAGAATAGGGAGATAAAAACACCATCTGCGGACACATGTGCCCCACGTAGACCCGTGCGACATTGGTGGGAGGGGGGGAGAGAGTTAGAGAAGGGAAAATGGACGCAGCAAGGATAGGATAATACGATGATACGGAAAGTAAGACAGGAATGAAACAAGTGAGGCTCAAGACATCATGGGAAGAAAGATGTAATGGAGTAAATTGCTGTAGACGGAGAAGAAGAAAGAATTAAAATATTAAATCGCATAGAGGATTAAAATCTGAAATAAGAAGGATACACGCAATTAATGAGGCAAGGAATGTGAATCGGATTTTTTAAAGTTTGAAAAAAGCATAGAAAGACAGAAAAACGTACCTTAGTCCCTCGCCAACCACGGGAGTTACGTCCACAACTTAAACCCGCCGTTAGCAAAACCGCGATTGTCGAGGGCCAGGGAATCGGGGTTAGGAGAAGAGGCATACCTAATGTCCTATAATGTACGCGTTTAAGGTAAAAATGTGTATTATGCTTCCCTTAAAAACCGTATAATATATAAACACAAAAGAAAATATGTTCAAAACACATAGATGTACTTTATATGAATAATATAATGGAAGAGCAGCCTCCTGCTGATGCCCCTTGCCTAGCCTTACGCTTAAAAATCCTCAAATAAAATCACTAGAACTTCCACCTCCCGACTAATTCGTGGTCTTACTGAGAGCTAAAAATCATATTTCCTATGTCTCCCCTTTTCGTAATGCCTAGTTAGTACGTAGCTTCTTCAATAAAATAAATAGTAATACTAGTAAAATTAGCAAACTAGATACGGCCGCGCGGAAGAGGGCAGATGCTCAAGACTGGTTACCGCAGTTGGCAAAGCGTTACAATTTTTCAACCGTGAATACTCAAAACCGCGGTAGGAGAGAGACTACTGTGTGTATATATTTTGTTGGCGAAGTCGAGAATATAGAAATTTCCGTAGAATTGGTGATTAGTATCTAACGATTGCACACACTAACTAAGCCATAATATTATGTCATTCACATAAACCATGAGTAAATACAGCATGGCAGCATACAAACAAATACTTGTAGAGATGTATTTGCTTTGAAATCAGGAAATTATTTTTTCCTTATATTGGGGTAACCCTGCTTTATAGATTCGTTCTAAACCTGTTCATTTTGTTTTCCCATTCTATACTCGCCCTACAAATGAAATTTCTTTTAAATCCGTTCAGCCAATACCTTCCAAATTCATAGTTACCGAAAGATTCTAACCTTGATATTGTGGTAGCCCTGTCTAGTCAACACGGTTGAAATATGCTGGTTTGGTTATTTATTTATATAAAGATTATAGATACCATATATGGTTAAAATCCATGTGGTAAGTTCTCTTTAAATACGCGTGAAAGAATTATTATTTTACTTTTTTATTGAGGTAGTCCTGCTCGTTTGCTCCGATTTATATATATATATTGATTTTATTGTGGTATGTTGTACAAATCTAATATGCAAAATTTAATTGAAATCCGTTCAGCCAATCCCTTCCATATCCTTAATTACTGAAAGAGTTTAATTTGTAATTGTGGCACCGTCGTTTGGCTGATTCGATCTAAATATGCTAATATGGTATTGCATGTATGTGTACATTATAAATATTAAATTTGGTTAAAATTGATGTGTAAAATTCAACACAAATACTTGTAAAAAAGAATTGTTTTTGTTACTAATTTTGTGGCAGCCCTGGTTTCGATATTTATGCTAAACCTCTTGATTTTGTTTTTTTTTTGTGTTACACATCTCTTTTGTACAAAATTTTGTTGAAATTGGATACGCCAATTCCTTCCAAATTTATAATTACCGAAAAGTTTAATTTTGCAATCTTGGCACCCCTTCTGAGTGGATTCGATTGAAATGTGTCATTTTTGTCCTATATTTATGTGAAAATTCTATGTACCAAATTTGGTTGAAATCGGTTGAGCCCATTCTTCCCTGATATATGCGTACGAATGGACGGACATCACGATGATAATAGTGCTTTTCAGCATTGACGAAAAGCACTAATAACACATGGATGTCTCTGTATGAGGTTTGTAATACAAAGAGTCAGATTTATCCGATCCGGTCCGATCCGCATGGAATCATAGACGAATCGGTAACGTGTCGTTTTACAGACGTCTTTATCATTCTTAAAATTCTTTCTTAAGCTGTAGGAACACAGAGAATGGGAAAATCGAAACACCATTCACGCCATATTTGTTAGCTAAGGATGTTTTTCTGGAATAGTCAAAATTTTAGAACCTTTCCGATTCAGAGATAAGATGGAGTATTATACTATGTACTTTGATAGATACGAAAATGTTTTTAAATAAGGAAAACAGAAATCTATACTGACACGAAATTTGTTTCCAAAAGTCCATCCAGGATCAGAAAATCCAAATGCTAACTTTAGCTATAAACCAGCCGTCGTCAATGGTAACTAATCGAAGGTACATATTTACCTCAAACTTCTGCCGGTGAATCTCCACTGGAGACGGATGAACATATGGTTTTTCTAACTTTTTATGGCAATTGTCGATATATATACGTTGTCAAATTTTATTTTAGCCATAAGACGGGCTCCATGATTCTGTATGGAAGGAATGGAGGTGTTCAATTGACGAAGAAGTGACTGAGCTGAATGACCGCAATAAGGTAGTTCGTCTAATAAGAAAGTGTAATATTCATTTATCATAACTTGAATAAAAAAATATAAAATTTTATGTTAAATTTGACGGATTCCTTTTTCATTTTAACTTCGCGTGCTACATAAAATTCTATTTGGAAGCCACCACATGCAGCCCGTAGAATGTTCACCGATGATGCATACTGTGCCGCATTGTCAATGTTTTCAAACATTTTAATCGAATCAAATCACGATCCTTGAGTGTTGAAGCATTCGATATTAATTCAAAACAATAACTGTTTATAGTGGTTACTTCAAATTTTACGAGTAGTAACGCATCCAAAAATAAATTTTCCTTCAAATTCCTCAAGTGCAAACAATATCACTCCGTACAGCTTTAGCGATAAACTCCTATGTGGGAAAACGTTATGAATGCCGAGAAATACACGAAAAGTAATAACATTTCTTAGTGTAAGTATCGCAAAAATAATAGTCGCAATGAAGAGAGGAAAGAATTTTCTAGTTTTATGCGGGATTGCAGAAGCAAAATAAGCTTAGTTTTGTTTGTAATCATGAGCGAAACCTCTCATCAAGAAACATCGCTAAGGAAGTGATGACGGTAGGTAAAAATGATCAAAGGAATGAAGATTGAGCTATCATGAGTGAAACTTCACAGTAAAACGGAAAAATAACCTGCAAATTTTCTCCGTTGATTATAATCTCTTTGTAATTTTTAAATGATATGCAAACAAATCGTGTGAAATTCGGGGGTGTGAATATATATATATATATATATATATATATATATATATATATATATATATACATATACATATATATATATATATATATATATATATATATATGTATATGTGTGTGTGTGTGTATGTATGTATATATGGTTGTTTAAAAAGCAGAAAATTATTGCATCTAGATCTCGAGGCATTAATATATATATATATATATATATATATATATATATATATATATATATATATATATATATATATTAACTAAAGGAAAAGAAAAGGTAGTGATGAGGGTGGCAACAAGGTGTTGAGGGAAGCCCAGCGGACACTCACCAAGTTGAGGACCAAGCTGGCAGGCTGCTGGGGGCGTCGAAGAGACACGTAAAACACACGAACACAAAAACACACGCAAGCTTATCGGGCCTAAGCCCTTCTTCAGCGAAAGAGTAACGTAAAGTGACACACTGGGCGGGGAATGACAGGGTGATGTGGGAAGGTTGATGATTGGAGGAGGTGGGGAGTAGGAGGGGTGGATAGCCAATAAAGAGGGAGTGTGATGAGGTAGAGTCCGAATAGTTACAAAGTAACAAGGAAACATTGTAAGGGGGCTAATAGGGTTAGCGGAGGTTGAGGCCAGGCGGAGAGAAAGAGTCGAGAAGATATATATATATATATATATATATATCATTTTTTATCACAGCAAACAATGTAGAACATTTTTTCTGCGCCATCATAGGAATCCTCTTTCATATCCTTTTTCGCCTTTTTGTTTCCTGAAATAACCTTTCAGTTTCCTCCCGAATTTTTTCCTTGACACAAACTTTTCTCATTTCTTCCAGCATAACTTGGAAATATTCTAGGAAACTGGCGATGAAGACAACTCCGACAGATACGAATCTTTTGAAAACCCCATATTCACGTTCCTACAGCAAAGCAGAAATTCATAATGATCAAAACGATCGACTATTATGAAAAACTAATGGCCTGCCCGTTCCTACGCAACTAAAAAAATAGAATAATATACTTTGCCTTTATAATGCATATATAACAGGATAACAAAAAATGTATTAATTTAAAATTATTTAAAACTTTAGTTATAGAAAGATGACTTGATGGTCATATCCCAATCAAATCATTAATCAAATTAAATATAAAACGGAATAAAAAAGTGACCCGACAGTGATCGAACTGAGACCGTTATCTTCACGAGCCGACGCGTTACTCACTATGCCACCCGAGATCCCCGTTTAAGTCGATTCAAATTGCTATTCAAATACTGGGTCATTCAAATGACCTTGCCTCGGACATTCGACAAATTATATATAGATGCATAATGTTTTAGAACCATTGCCTAGAAAATCTGCTTCGTAACCTAAATAGGTACGTGTTACGTTTCTCGACCCTTTTCTTAGCTACTGGAGTCGTCTTAATAATCATCAATTTGATTCCAGACACGTTTCATACTTGAAACTACCAATGCGAATAACGTGCTTCATATGGAGCGATAAGCAATTTTGTGCAAGGGACGTATTTTCAATATGTACGTATAGGTGAATTGAAAGCTTACGTTTCCTATCTGAGCGAACTGCCACTTTGTGGTTCATACCCTCCCGTGGTATATGTATTTCTGAGTTGCCTCCAGAGTGGCTTAACTCAACGTCGTCATATAAAATATAAGGTGTTATACAGGCACCTCACCTGTGTATTAAAATGTTAGTCAATATTTAAAATATTAGTCAGTAATAAAATTATTTTATTTCCGCCGCTTTTTTGGAGGGACCCTATCCTCTTCGCCTGTGGATGCCAGTGGTCTTTTGTGCTTGTCCCAGACCGACACTTTGTTTTTTTGCGAGATCGCGGAGAACGTCATTTGCTTTAGCTTCTAGTGCGTCTTTGTATTTGATGGCTAGAACTCTGGCGACTTCCCTAATCGGTGTTGTCTTCAGGGTCTCATGGAGGTCTATATTTTGCCCCATGCCCTGCTTATTCGTCTTAAAATTTTTCTCTCCGCGATCTCAAGTATTCGCCACGATTTTTGCATTAGCATGCCGGACCATACTGGTGATGCATACAGAAGTGTCGGTCTGATGATTGCCTTATACAGGTGGGTTTTTAATTCCCTGGACACGTCAATTGGTTTAAAAAGGGGAAAGAGTCTAGCTATTTTCCCCGCAGCCGCAAGGTTAACTTTTCTTATATGTTCGTGAAATGTTACTTTCTCGTCGAAAGCTATACCTAAATATGTTATATGTTTCGTACAGGGAATTTCCACACCCTCAATTAAAAGTTTCTTTGGCGTTTTGGCATCCATTCTTTTGAAGAAGATCGCTTGCGTCTTGTTTGGGTTTATCTCGATTCTCAACTGTTTATAATATTTGATTAACGCATCTGTTAGTCTATGGGCATAACGGACGGCCACTTCCGGCTGGAAGCTCCGCGTCATTATTGCGCAATCGTCCGCATATAGGGTAACGGTGGAGTTCCAATCCCCCTCATTTGTCGGTATATCACCCGTATAGATTGAAAATAAAAGGGGTCCGAGGACACTCCCTTGTGGGACACCAGCTGCTGTCTTCTTTGTTGAACTTTCGGCACCATTCCACTTAACCGTGAATGGCCTGTCACTTAGATAAGATTTGATTAATTTCACCTGCCAGCAGGGAAATTTGACTACTAGTAGTTTTTGCAGTAGGTCTAAATGCCATACTTTGTCGAATGGAACTGCCACGTGTTGTAGGGGAAGGCGTTTAAAAGGGAAAGAAAGTGAAGGGGAAATGAATCACCTTGGAGTTCAGCTCTACAGTTTGGTCAACTGAACCCTAACGCTTGGAGACTAATTATTATTGTTAATAATAAATTAAATAAAATTGGATAACAAATTAACGATTACGAAAACGCAATATCAAAACGAAACAAATTAAAATAACAAAAACTATATACACGAGACTAAAACAGCAACCAAAAGTACGATAACGAATAACGATATCAACAATAAGTAATAACAAAGAAAACAATAACTATCAAGAAACGAAATAACTAACACTCTATAACCAAACAGCAATAAAAAGCCACGATAACAAAACAATGGCAGTAAGAACACACCGTAAGGTTGGCAACGAAGGCACGTGGAGTCTCAGTAGAAAATGACAGAATTTTACCCTCTCCCCCGTGCAGATCGCGTTTCGAGAATGGACACTTCCAGACCAAAATGCGATTCTGCGCATGGCCATAAACTTTCAACAGAGCTATAGATATCTATGGAAAAACTGGAAGAACGGCGTTCAGGCAATTCGAAATGTTAGCCGAGCGCTGTTGACATATTTGAAGTACCTATATCTTTCGCTAGGTATTTAAACTGCAAATTTAGTCCTTCGCAAAATGCAAAAAATACCACCTAATGATCAGTTAGTGTCCGTCCATCCACATGTTTCATCCTGAAAACTACTGGACGGATTTTCATGAAATTTGGTACTAAGGACTACTGGTCAAAGGCAATAAAAAAATTATATGAATGATTCACAAAACTCAATCAAAGGTGGCACTTTACAAGAAACAGAATACGATCATTTCGTCATATATCGTAAAATATTGGATATACGGAAAAGGTCTTCAAATAAAATCTGAAGAAATAGCTAAATAAATATTTCTTTTCCTATACATTTTGATTGTAGGAGTAGCCGTTTTCAAGAAACTCAAACAAGAAAACCATAATTCGCTTTAACTTTGAAATTTTGGCTTTTTTTGTTGCCAACGAAAACAATCTTCATGGCAACTGCAGTAAACAAGATCTGATGTACCAGTAAGTACGTAAATACGTTTTATTTACTTTCGCGTGCATATAGCATTTAGTAGGCAGAAGGAAATGGTTTATCTATGTCAAAGAAATGAACGTAAATACGTTTATTTTCCTTGCGTGTACACATTGTTTGTAAGTCAAAAGAAACGGATAATTTACGACGAAAGAATGAACTTGAACTACCTCTTGAACTATATAAAAACAAGCGAGGTATGATACAAATAATATTCGAATACTTGATTACATTCAAATAATTAGAAAATAAATCGCTAACTGAAAATTTCCATATTTCCTTGAAATCACTTCCGATATATCATTTGCAGCGCAGGCAATGACATAAATATTTCTTTTTTTTTTACATATATCTGTAATATTCGTCCGTCATCGAACAACAGTTTCTGCGCAGTTTCGACACTTAAGCTACAACATATGGTTCAATTTTGTTTTTAAGTTTAATATTTATATTGGAAGTACTTAATTGTTTAAAAGGCAATACAAATTAATTTATATAATTTTGTTTATATTTTTAGGAGTTCTTTGCCAGCGAAGCGGTAATAGCGGAACGTCTTATGGGCACATCTGGTCCGTCCGTCGTAACTATCATCTGCTAAACCGCTACACGGATTTTAATTAAATTAAGAATGAGTGATTGTTATTACAAATTATCGCCCAATTGTGATTTTCAACTGAATCCGTAAATTACAACTTCCACTTTACACATTACTATAATAAACTCCTATCTATTTAAATGGAATCAGTCAAGCATCAATGAAATACAAAAATTTTCTCTCCCTAGCTCTTATATGATCTGCAAGGTATAGATTAAAACATTAATTCAGATAGAGAACAACATTTAATACAAGAAAGTTTACGAGACCACATACTTACGAGTTATAGTTTTGGGAATAGAAAGTCTATAAAATCCCGCAAAAAACATCGCATATTTTGTTTAGATCGATATCTAAGGCCGTTCTCTTGGAAACAGCAATTAAAAACCATGTTTTTCTATCCCACGCCCTTATAGGATAGGTGAGATATAGTTTAAAAAATGTATTTGGATAGAGGACAACATTTACTACAGGATAGTCTGCGAGACAATATAATTACGAATTATAATTTCGGAGATAAGAATTCGGGAAAATCCTAAGAAAAACATCGCATATTTTGATTAAATCGATCGCTAAGACGGTTCTCTCGGCAAACAAAACAATTAAAAATCCATATTTTTATCACCCATGCTCTTATATGATCTGTATGGTATAGATTAAAAAATGTACTTGGATGGAGCACAACATTTACTACAAGATAGTTTCCGAAACCATACAATTACGACTTATAGTTTCGGAGTTAAAATCGCCCAATCTTTCTATACCGTTTCATACGTATTTTCCATTAAGAACGCCTTTGAAGTCTCTGTGTATTCCATTTATGGAGTATACTTTTCCATCTCGTTATAATTTAATGAACATTGGTGTAAAAATGAAGTATTTAAATGTGAATAACCTACTACTAAAATTGAAACGGCTGTTTAAGATGATAAGAAAGTTTTGTTCGGTTCCTTCAATTTCTTGATAAAAATAACTGGAAATTGATTTGGTTAAAGATATATTTGGTGATCGTTTTTCAATAAGAGATGCGAAAATCCTAAGCAAACGTGCCATGTTGACTACAGGAAATGAACATGCGAGATATATTAATGAAAATATTCTTGACACTTGATGGACCAATTACAAATTACGAAGCAATTGACTGTTTCCAAAAAATGATCTCTATGATACTGATCCCGATTAACAACTAAATTACCCAATTAAATTTTTACTTTCTCCATATGCGAAGTATAGAGAAAATTGTTTTCATGAAAAAAATCGAATTCGAGATTTCAACGGAAATACATGTTTTAAGGTCCCCTGACCATTTTCTCGATGATGTCTGTGTGTCTATCTGTCTGTATGTTATAGATTTTTGTGAGCGCTCTAACTCAAAAACTATTAATCAGGTCAACTCAAAATTTTATATTTAACATTTTTATAAAAGTCAGAAGACCTTATTAGTTTTAGGTAAACATCGGTCGACCGGAAGTGGGTGATTACTCTTGTCACTTACCGGTTATTTTGAAATATTTGCTTTCATATTTGATAAATGAAAAATGTATTGGAATAAAAGTTGTAGGAAGTTTTATTTTCTACAACCTTTGTTTGATACATTTTTCCATATAATGCATTGTTTAAGAGATATCTTATATTTTTAGCTGCCACCACCACGCAACCTACTGAAGACTATTGTTAACAATTGACGCTTAGTTACGTCTTAGTAACGCTCCTTTTTCTTTTCTTAATTGTCAACCGGAAGTAAATATTGACAACGATCCCAGAGCTAACAACATGTAATTTGCCATATAAATATGGAGAAAGTCATGTGTTGCCCACATCAGCTTATTTATTAGTTTTACAGCTATAATCATAGCTTACGTAAAGGTGCCCGCATGATAGCTAGAGAACTTCGATCTAGCATAGTGAATGCTGAAATAAATACTGGCTCGCAATCAGCTTCGATACATTATTCATGAGAATTTCATTAGATACATCAAATGGTCCTCTATTTGTTTTCATTAGTTCTCTACATCAATTTTCGGTGCGGTTGACTTACACTATAACGAACAACAAAGCACAGTGTCAGACATTTGACATGATTAGGGTTTCTCGCCCTGAACCGTGTTGCGTCTTTTAAAGAGACTAAAGGCGATAATTTGAAAATTTAAGTGACAGATGAATCATGACAAGGAAAATTAGTTGCCTCAGACAACTATTACAGATAATACTGTTTGGAGGGATATTATTCAAGAAGCGTTTTAATTTTTCAGTAATATTTTATTTTTATTTATAAATAAAATACTATTCCAGAAACGTTTTCTTAGATTTCACAGGTCCACATGGTTTTTGGGGTTTGAAAAATATTTGCCGTTCTTTAGTAATTCGGGTACGCTGAGCACGAAAATGACAACCGTCTTTTGCTATCACGAATAATACTTTGCACAAACAAAACTAGCCTCTTTTATATTTCTACATGAAATCATCAAAGTTATAATATTATTTTTTTAAGTTGTAAGTGTTGTGAGCCACTAGAGATGCAGGTTATCTAGTATGATCGTTACAGACGACCATTCTAGACTTGTCGAAAACTAAAAACGATAGGTGGTGCTAATGTACAAGTGGCCAGCGCAACGCTTGGACGTGTCATTCCGAGTACTGTTTTCTGCTCGTTCACACCGCCGTTGATTTGTATCGTGTCTTTGTTTTTTGCTATTCATCATGGCGTCAAGAGTTTATGTAAATAACCCAGACAGGTTTTTTTTAATACTTATATGTGGTACGTTTGTTGTGAATAAGAAGCGGTGAAGCATTATAGAATTGGTGAAAAAGGCGTACTATGCATTCTTAGCGACGAAACTTGGTTATCGGGATAAACCATGGGCACCACATCAAGTTTGCACACGTGCTGAACAATTGATGAAATGGACTCAAGGTAAAAAGAAGTCTCTTCCAATTGCCATTCTGATGGTGTGGTGTGAACCAAAAAGCCATGGAGAAGGTTGTAATTTTTGCTTAATAGTAAAAATAAAAAAAAATTTCCTATCCAAATCTTCCATCTGCCATAAGACCCATGGCCCATGGACCTGATCTATCTATACCTACCCGCCAAACTCTCTTGATCCAATTTTTTCATCTAGGTCGGAATATATATTTTTACTTCAAAAATTCATTCGTAGTTCACTTCGAAAAGAAAAGAGAAGAGTTTCTCGTGTTCAATTCCAGGTACCTTGCATTCCTCCGTTTGATTAACATTAGTGTGACCTCGAGATGATCGTATAAACGGAGAATATAAAAAGCTTATCATTAATTCTAAAAAATTCGAATCCGATCCGGATATTGGAATCCAAAAACAAGGAAAACTTTCGTTTTTTTAACGATGAGTAATTTTTCAATACCACGGTAACCCCGCATTGTCGCTTCGTTTGCGAGTCCAATTTCATACCCTTTGTAATTCCGTTTTTCATTTGTTGTATGCAATTTCGTTTTTGTTTTGTTTACATAACAACTAATGACGTTTTTATTTTCAAGAGTTTTTTGTGTTGCGCTAAGTACTCTGAAGGAAACGGTCTGAAAATAACGTAGGTAATTTAAATCAACGATTAAAATTTCAAAGTATAATTAAAACAATAAAATTGACTTATTTTATAGGATTCAATGAATATCAACTATGAATCACGGATTTGCTTGTTTTCGTTGCTATTTTCAACTAACGCTCTGCTAAGGCGCATATCTTGAAGTATTATGCGTCCATAAAACCTTTTATACTCTGCAATAAAATTTTTAAGTCTTCATTTAACCGATCTATTAGAATAAAATAATGAATATTGTAAAGGGTTAAAATAACAATAAATTTGATTAAGTGATTATTTGTACTGCTTTATTGGAAGCTAGTAAAAAATTAGTGATAAACATTTTCATTTTTAATGTGATAATAGTACTATAGTTAAAAGAAATATTTGAACGTAGATAACTTTGTAAAATTGCTGCCCGACATTTGACGTGCATTTTCATAAATGTGAATTACTTCAACCATTCGATTGTAAAAAAGATATTAACATAACATTGCCGTAAAAAATTAAGTTTGAAGATAAAATAAATTACTCGGCTAAAGATAAAAATAAAACAGAGTAAGCAATTCCACATCAATTTACGTATGGCTTCTTAAAATTTAGACAAAAATATTTTATATTCGGTTTTAATTTCTCCATATACCTAGTAGAGGGGAAAGTATTGTTTTCATGAAAAAATCGACTTCGAGATTTCAAAGGAAATACACGTTTTGAAGTCCCCTGAAAACGTTTTCACCATTTTCTCGATGTCTGTGTGTGTATGTGATAGCTTTTTTGAGGGTGCTCTAACTCAAAAACTGTTATTCAGGTCAACGCGAAATTTATATTTAACATTTTTATAAAGTTAAAAGAATTGATTAGATTTTGGTAAAAATCGGTCAACGGAAAGTGGGTGTTTACTCTTGTCACTTATTTGTCCGTTATTTTGAAATACTTGCTTTAATATTTGATAAATGTAAACATGTACTGGAATAAAAGTTGTAGAAAATTTAATTTTCTACAACCTTTGTTTGAAACATTTTCCCTTATAATGCATTGTTTAAGAGATATATATATTTTTAGCTGCCCCCACCACGCCACCTATAGTCGGACTATTGTTAACAATTGACGCTTAGTTACGTCTTACAATTACTAGTACTCCTTTTTCTTTTCTGAATTGTTGGAGATTTTTTGCTATTTCCAATATCAGAAGGCGATGGTTTAAGTTTATTTCTGTTCTTTGCATAGTCCAAAATTTTCTCTCAGTTTCTTAAAATATTTATGATTATGTAACCTATTTGGAATTTTTAGAAATATTACACATATCGAGAAAGTCATGTGGTGGCCACATCAGATTTTTTTTTATATCGAAGGGAGGAAAGGCACTCCTGCAGCCGAATCCGTGTTGCTAACATTTATTGAGATGAGATCGGCCGCTGCTGACTTATTTCCATAAATCGCGGTCATAATTAAAAAGATTTAACTCCTTTCTGTATTGAAACTTTTGTTGCGCATGCACCAACATGTATACAATATACTGTCAATTAGCATTTATGGTTTGTTTGTTGTTCCATAGATGGTGGTAATGAGATATTATAAAACTGAGATTATGCGTGAAATGGTCATGGCAATAATAATATTATACTTCTCAAGCTAGTTTGACGCACACGAGTACAAGCCTAGCCATCCTAGGCAGTGGTTTTCCGTACATGTGTACGGACCTCGACAACTCTTTATTCAAATCTCAATATGTACCTCTTTCTCGACAAAAATAAAAATAAATGCCAAGGATGCCGGTATACATGAAATACATAATTGTTTTTGTGGTTCGATTATAAAATCACCGGCATTGAGAGGTTAATTGGAAAGTACAGGAGATAAAAATGCAAAATTTGTTTTTTAAGGACAGAACAGGAGGCAGTGAATAGAAGGAAATTAAGGAGAAGGATAGCTTCAAGTGGAAGAGAAAGGGGTTGAAGATAATCGGGAGAGAGGACGCTTGTAGTGGTACGAGAAGGATTTAGAATGCCACGGGATGGGGTAACAGCGACGGGAGGTATGCAGCGGCTTGGAAAGGGGGTGGAGGGAAGATGTAGGGGGGGCAGGATACCGGGAGGGATGGAGGGGAGTGGGAGTTGGGCGGGGAGAGAGGGGGAAGAGAATAAATCCCCCGTGGGAGCCTCCGAGGTGATTGCTTCGTAGGAATAAGGGGAATCTCTCCAGCACCTGCCACTTAGAAGCCCTTTTTCACTTTAAAGGCGTCAAGAGCACGTTATATTATTTTTTCCTCATTTTTTACTCCCTAAAACAGGGTTTGCGTGGGAGAGAGGTAACGGAATACATTAGAATGTTCAGGATGGAGGCGGCGGGTTGATGTCAGCCGGTAAAACAGGGCTTTAAGATGGGGCTCTTTCATGATTTTTGACAGGCGTGGTATGAACGCCGGAAATACGTCGACACCTTTGATATCCTAGATCAGCGGTTCCCAAAGTTCTGCATCTCTCGTCCAACCAACCATATTGTCAAAAAGAATCGGGTCTCACCGTGATAAAAACAAAACTCCACCTTTTTTTTACGTTAAATGCATTTTAGTGTTAAGTTATTCATTAATGCAAAATTTTAAGCGCATTTAATATTGCAATGATTTTATCAAGAAAAGTTTTACAGCAATTATTTTCAAAACTATGCGTCCACGTCTCACTGGTCGAGAAACGCTCTTACAGACAACGTTAGTTTAGTTTTAGATATGCCGTTGTTTAGTCATCCTCCTGTAAAATTTCGCTTTTCATTTTAGGTAGTACAAGTAGCATTTATTAAAACTATTACTTTAATAATATTATATTTAAATAATTTTATTTTAATTTTTTTAAGCACGTCAGTAACGGAGAGGGAATAAAAATTTCCACTTCAATACGCAAAGCGTTCTCGATTAAACAGGGAAAACGATTAAAACCGTCAGTTTCGCTTTCATCAAAATGTAATATACCGAGTTCAAAGAGAATGCAAAGAGGTGACGCCACGCGGAAAATCGGCTAAACTCGGCAGCAGCTGGTCGTAAACTAAATATAAAACGGAAAGTCACTCTTTCGTACATGATGTATTAATTCCGTTATTTCACGAGGAGCAGCTGATACGATATAACCACTTCAGCGAGTTTGCCAACTTTAAAAAAAAAATTATGATCATTCAAAATGATGGGCGATCCTTGAAAAAATTGGACAGAATGCTTATAAAACCGAATTGATCTCCAATTGTTGACGTCATAAGACTATTACGGCTAAGTAGCCTCAATTCAAATTGATGGGCAATCCTTTAAAAAATTGGACAGAATGATTATAAAACAGAGTTGATCTCCAATTTTTGACGTCATAAGACTATAACGGCTAATTAATCTCAATCAAGGATAGATCGACAATGCAACATCATGCTTCGATATTTAGGAAACAATTCCTTACATTAACTGTTTTAATCCTATAATCTCAGTCATTGAGTTATCATATTTTAATTACAGTAACAGTAATAATTTAAGCAAGATTTACTAGAGAAATATCACTGCTGCAATTCTCGTTTTAGGAAAATATAAGGGGAATACAGTGCGCTAATAATTTGTTAGAGAAACCAGGTTGAGCGTCAATAGAAGACAGGAGGAGGGCTAGTGGAACTTATGATGCATACGCCAGCAAGCCTTCTTGGAAGGAGTTAAGCGTTAACAATAGAGAAACCAAAATATCATGGCCGTCTGGATCATATTCATAAAATATGGCAGAATAATAACTGGAGGAAATGTTCATTTAGGAATTTTTGGATAGAAAATTGGAACAGTCTACCAGCGGCAGTCTTCCAACCCTTCTTACGTCGGTCTCTCCAAGGCTAATGTGGGGGAAATCTTTTATTTATTTTTTTTATTTATTTCCATGCGGCCCCTAAACAGCCGTAATCGGCCTTTTAAAAGGGGCTAATTAACATAATAACAAGGACTATCACAAACATCCATGCCCTAGGTGAAGAATAACCCACCTAGGCGGGATTCGAACCCGCGACCTTCGGATTATAATCTGTTGGTACAAAGTATCTCGTTTACATCTCCCTAAATTTAATGCTAACATTCAACATTGTTTACTGTAAATAATGTAATTTATTTCGTTGCATCTTTACTCGTCCTAAATTTTATGTATGAATGCAAATAAAAGTACGCGTTCGACTCCACGGGGCTTTTACCGTTTCCGGTGATATAACATCAAAAAACGACCTTTTAAAGTGTATTCTTTTGGAAATTAAAAATTAGAAAAAAATTTATGTACGATCTTTGAATTTAATTTGTTGTAGGAAAATCAATGAAGTTTCTTATTCTATTCATATTTTTCCGCCTACCGTTCAAAATCTCTCATATTAAACATTTAAATCACTTATTTTGGGAAAATATCGACTTTTGAACGGGATGTTGCCTTGCCGACCGCGTTATTGTTAAACCTCGAGAATCAATTGTTGTCTCAACCCGCGTGCGTGTAATTTATGAGTGCATAGATTGACTTAAATTATCGTAGGATTTTTCGCAAAAATACGTAATCCTAATGGGACTGGGATTTAGTTTGGGTTGTTTTGCTTAAATAAACGACTATATATATATATGTAGAGTAAGAGAGAGGGGGCTGTGAGGAGGCATATAGGAGGAAGGGATATAGAATGGAAGGTATATAGAGAATAAGGGAGGTATAGAATTAGAAAAGGACGGGAGGAAAGTGATAAAGAGGGAGATGGAGAAAAAGAGGGAGATCTATGGATTGTGACAAGAAGGAATGAGAGAGAGGAGAGGTGGCAGAAAAGAGAGGCAGAAAGAGGGAGGGAGAGAAAGAGGAGGGAGAGAGAGGAAGGGAGCGAGACAGAGGGAAGGAGGCAGAGGGATGGAGAGAGGGACGGCGAGAGGGAAGGAGAAAATATTATTTTTTATCCCATATGACGTGCAATACACTAGTATATAATTAATTGTGTATGCTGGATAAGCGTTGCCACCTGACTAACCGAGACGCTTGTAAGGTGTTTGTAATAATAATACTAAATTGATAAGTATAAATCTTGTTTGCAAAACTTTTTTGAGAAAACCTAATAATAAAAATAAAATTACCGGCAAAGAATAATATTTCCATTTTGTATTGCATTATTCATCACAATTCCACGATTTAAAAAATATAGCATACTAGCTGAAATTATCCGGCGTTGCTTGGGTTTTTAAGTCAAAACAAAAAATATTGAGGAAGATTTGTGAATAAAACCATGTAATGAAACCAGATTAATTTTTACTGTGGTGAATATTTAAATGCAATATCCCATCTTTTGCCCAAATAAATAAAATTTTCCTTGTCGATAAGTTTGGCGACA
Organism: Tanypteryx hageni; assembly: GCA_028673005.1. Taxonomy (NCBI): domain Eukaryota; kingdom Metazoa; phylum Arthropoda; class Insecta; order Odonata; family Petaluridae; genus Tanypteryx; species Tanypteryx hageni. Next base: position 94,230,737 of record CM054114.1, on the reverse strand, counting down.
ATTTTTTAGCAAAAAATCATATTAAACAATCGATGGAATCACTTTTAAAATCTAGTTCTTTCACTCAAATTAAGTTCCAATGAAAGAAACTGCATGATATTATGTGGTGATGAATCGCAAAAAACTTGGGCAGGAATTGCAAGTTCTCGGGATGCAACCGGTGGAAACACATTTGAAGATATATTCAAATTTAGCTTACCCACACATCCCATGCAAAGGCTGATTTTGTGGGTATAATTTGTATGTATTATAATCTAATAAGTATAATTGGCTTAATTGATGCATACAAATGTTCAGTTGAAAGGAAAGCAAATCGTAAATATAGATGTTCAAGGGAGGCAGAATTAACAATTATAAATGTTAGTCTAAATTAAATAATTGTTATAGAAGTTTTCTTATTTTATTTTTCTGAGACATCTTTCACTTTATTCATTTGAAATATTAATGAAAAATATATTTCGCTGTCTATTAAGTATAGAGAATATGCATAATACATAAGAAGTTTTTAGAGAACGATAGCCCTTAAAATTGCACATTAAAACTGTCTTCCACTTACCTATTGAAATAAATTGCCAGATTTCTAGTTTTTTAGTGATCGCCCTTCTTTGAATAACCTGCGTGTTTCTTTCTTCCCTAATTTAGTTTATATTAAGTATATATTATTTCCGTTAGTTAATATAAGGTGTTGTTTATAATGGTTGTCAAGTAGATTGTTAATCCAACAATACGTTCATTCCCGTGTTATATAAATGGGAAATATTAAAAGAGAGAAACTATTAAAATGTAAAATTTAGTTCAAATCGCTTTAGAAACCCTACCATTTTGCTTACCTTTTCATTGCGGTTAAAATGGCACCTTCATCTTGCTTCTACGTTCTGTAGTTGTTGCGTTATAAATGCGCAAACAAGCAAATTCTTCAAAATAATTAAGTTAGAGATTATTATTCGTCGTATTCACAGAGTTACACGAATGCCAAAATTCTCCCCTAGATGCCCCATCGATTTCGCAACGAGGTATACGTATTTCACCGAATAATTGGCGCAACAACGGCACAGTAAAAAAGTGATTGAATTGGATTAAACATTCTTTTAAAATTTTTACGGGAGGAACACTGCGAGTTCTACTTTTCCGCACCGATGGATTCGACCTTTTCATTTCTATATATTTTTGCTCGGCTTTGGCTTGTAGATTGCTACTCTCCGACCCTGGAACTCCGCCGCTGCAATTACATCCGCCGGCTATTAATTCCTGGAACTCCGGTTCATTAGCCATTCCGCGACGAACTCCCACGGCAACGGATCCCAATTCAATTTCGAAAACATATTGGTTACGTCGCCCTCCGGGGGGGAGGGGGAGGGTCCGTTATCCACCGCGTTCGATAACGGGAAGAATCGAAAGTTCTCGTTCGTGGCTTGCTCTCAGGCATTCGATATTTAACGAAGGCTGGACGAGGGAGAGCATTAGAATGCACAGATGAGGGTGGCGGTGATGCTGGGGCTTGCATGTTGCAGAGATGGTATGGTTTCGCTAATTTAAAAGAGCGGAGATTAGTAAAAAATAAATTCCCTTTAATCTTTTGCCGTACGCCAACTTTTAATTCTTCCTTTCCCTTTCCACTTCCGAAATGCATTTTACGTACACCTTAAATAGTGTTCTTGGCGTATTTGTGAACGTGTGTGTAGCTTTAACAGGGCAATATCAAGCTCCTCTTATGGCTGAAAAAAATTTCAAGAACAAGCATTTTAAAAACACTTGTGTAAGGTATCTTCAATAGTCCGAAAAAGTTCATAAAAAACCAGATGCGTGTTTTTGCTACAAAGCAGGCGTCTTCAGTGGCAATTCACAGAAAATAAATTGCCACAGAAGGCGGTTGCTTTTCAGCCGAAATGCGCATATGGTTTTTTTTGTAACCTTGCTTTGGTTAATGGAGATAACTTAGACAAGTATTTTTAAAGTGCTTGTCTGTGAATGTGTGTAGAGTTAAGCTATTTGTGACGGAATCATCGTAATACACGTTATCATAAAATATCAACCTATGCATAATGAGGAGTGTTTACAACCAATAATGAAGAATCTTATTAGCTGCCGAGAAGCCAATATTATCGAGATTAAACTAACATTTATTTTCCTGGGAAATGCAAATGAACAAATCATCGTCAATTTTGTGCATTTGCAATACTTTAATTGCATTTTATATTAATGAATTATAAATTACATCAAATTGCGCGCTGCAATCATGAACATTAATAAGATCCTCTATTTAGCGCTTTTTAAAATAAAATCGCTTATGCATTCGGTTTCTCTGTCCGTCCGTCCGTCTGTTCGGGTAATATCTCTGGATTCCTGCTTAGCGGGTTTTCAAGAAATTTGGTATTTAGAACTTTAGCACAAATAAAAAATAAAATGATATTCCGTAAAATATTACCTATATAAAAAATCTTCAAAGTTTATAAACAATTAAAAAAAACAAAATATATTTTTTCCCGATAAATTTTTACGTAAGGAGTAGCCATTTCAAGAACATCAAACGAGAAAGTCGTAATTCTCTTTGAACATGGAAAATTACCCGCGTGTTTTTATTGTTGTATTACGAAAACCTGCTTCGTAACAACTGTAAGTAACAACATTTACTGTAAATGCGTTTAATATCTTCGCGTGCGCTTACAACATATAGTAAATGAAATTAAATGTATTATCGACGACGAAGAAATGAATGTCAGCGTAAAGATTTACTACTGCTCATTAAAAGTGAGGTAGTATGTTTTAAACAATTTTTGATTGTTTTAATAATTGCTACTGATTATGAAATAAATCGGTGAATCAAAAATTCAACATTTCCTTGATATATCGTTTTTCAGTGCTCAGAATAAGCAATTAATATTGAACTTTTTTGACATAAATCCTAGAGAACGCCTTTGGAAACTGTGTTCCTTTCCATTCGTGTCAGCTTTAGAGAACTAATTGAGACTGCACGGTCATCAGTTTCACTTCATCGCGGCCTCCGAGCTTTAAAACAACATGTTTCAGTTCGACTCAAGAAGTTCTAATAAAGACTAAAAGAAGCAGTTCTAAATAGGATATAACTAAATATTGCACTATGTAGAAATTGTAGAAATTTCTACAAACAGCTTCAACGCTGTAGTCTCCACTTCAATTATCATAAATATTGCACGTTGAGCTGAAGACATTGCTCAAAAACGACCTTGTGAATTCCCCAGAGGAAACCTATCCCACTTTGCACGGTTTCGCTTTGCGCGTTTTTTCCCAGAAACTTACGCGCAGTGCAAACCGAGGGATGTGTGTAAAACAAATCCAGAAAGAAATCAGAAGATTTCGGAGACAGTCGTAAAATATCCGCGTGCTTACGTGAAAAACATCAAATGGTTAACAACGGACACACCAAAGGTGGATTTATCAAAAAAGATCTTACGCAATGAGACAAATACGTTAGGAAGACGTAAAGCGTATTATCACAAACGGACGCGTATTGTACAATGGAGTATTTCAAATAAATTTGTATATAAACGTTTTCAAACTTTAGATTGTTAATTTATGTTAGCAGCAATGATGAAGTAACCATGCAAGAAATTTCAACTCGAATTAAGACTTTCATGTTAATGAAAATGTTAGGAAAATAAATACTCTAAGTTACTAGTTCTAGTTTTATTAGGAAATTATTTTGATATGACCAACACTTCACGAGATATGACGGAAAGTTCGTTTTTTGTCACCGGTAAAGTGGTATCCCTGATTATATTACGTGATGATTCATTTATGTGATTTTCTTATTGTCCTTTGACTGTGTGCCTTAATATCAAATTTCATAAAAATATGTTAGGTAGAAACCGAGAACAAACATGCGGACAGACAGACGGACAGACAGAAGCTAATAGGCGTTCATGCTGGAAGCGAAACTCGCCTAAAAAGCAGGAAGACCTAGAATGGATAACGTACAGTGACCCATTTCATTTATCCCTAGGTTATAAGACTGAGTCGCAAAAACAAACACTTGCTATATTTGTCGTATTTATTGGTCTATTTCTTGTTATATTTATTTATTAAGTCATCATAATTATTTATAATAATCAATAACATCAGTATGGGTTCCATTGCTTTCACCGAAGAGAATGATGTTGCGCAGGTTTATCTGATTCATCTTTTGTAGCTAGGGATTAATAATCTCAACACTGGTTTATTAAATTCTCCTCTATTCATAACTAACTCTAGTCACTCATCTTCCAGTGAAAAAAGAAAGAATTAAAAAAGGAGCAAAACCCAATTGCAGCTAACAACATCCTGGAGTAAAGGTACTACTGATTTTTTTTGCTTTCTACAAGACTAAGCAAACCATAAATATAACCAGAGCCGTCTCTAAGACCCGCGGGGCCCCGCGCGAGAGGGTTACCGCGGGGCCCCCTATTTCTTCAAATCAAATTTCTCGTTTAATTACAATTTTATTATTGTTTTCAAGTTTATGTTAGTTTTTCTCCTAAAATACAGTAAGTGAAATATATTTTTAAAACCATTACATATCACATATTTATTTTTCTATATTTAGTAATTGGAAATTAATGAGAAAAGTATACGAGTATATATAAACAGGATACGAGTAAACGATCACCTATCTCCTCTTCTCGAGACAATTTCTCGAATACAACTTCTACTATAGCTCCTCATAGACGCGGAGCCCTCGTAGGCGCGGGGCCCTGGGCGACTGCTCACCCAGCCCCCCCCCCTTCAGACGGCTCTGAATATAACAACAAATACAGGAGATATATTATGTATGATTTATCTTTACTTATCAATCTTAACAAGTGAGGATGAAAAAAATAACACTTTTGGGACACCCTGCGCAATGTCTTAACCTACTTGCGCACCTTTGACTCAAGGTGAAGAAACGAAATTCCACGTTTTTTCCCGGTGATAAGGCCACTTGACACAAGCACGCCATGATTTCATTGAATTTTTAAAACATCTAAATAAATTTAATTTAATTCTATCACAGGATTAGGAAAGATTGTTTTCCAAGTTGTGGCAGAACAAATTTTAGGATATATATAAATAAATGCATATAAATTTCAGTGAAAAATTACATTCCCAGACGGGTTGACATATATTGTATTTTATAAAAAATTAGTAACTTTTTAAACGCTAATAAAATGGATTGATCCATGAGGTACAGATGGTCAATAGAAAATATGTTCCTCGGCAATTTTCTCGATAATAAGCGAAACACATCGAAAAGAACGTGCCTATATCTACCGTATTTTCCCTGAACATCTCAGCTGATGATATCGCAATGCAACAGATATTTTCCGATTTAAACTTTCATTATTGTTGAAATTGGTGAGAATATGTTTTGGTTTTACTCACTTTTAACGAAGAGCGATTCAATTTCTTGAGTTTTGAGCAACTGATAATTAGTTTCACTGATTGAGTGAATTGAACCGATAACGTTTTCAACCAATTCGGTACTCATAGCAACAGTAAATTCTCATTGTTAAATCATTCAAATTTTCTAACTTTTTTATTAATAACATTTATTTTTACTTTGAAGATAATTATTTATTTATAAAAGAGATAATATATAAATGTTTTTTCTTCATATTCACCACTTGTTTCTTCTTCGACATTAATTCCAAATACCAATTTTCAACGAAAATATTTAGTGATTATTTGCCTGACATAGGCGTGCAGTGTTAAAGGGACAGACCCAGAAAATTGGACATACCGAATGCAATCGGTGGTATTTTTTTCAGAACGCTGACACTGGAACGATGCAGTCAAGGTCATAAAACGGTCGAACGTAATTACAACATTTATTCGATGCAAAACAACGCGAGATCATTGATTAAATTCCGAGTTCTGGCGAAAGGTTCCAAATGTCATTCCTCTTTTACAGATGGATGTTGGAAATTCCCTTGATATTCATGCGCCGGAGACTTGCGAGTAAGTTTCCTCCGAAAACGGTTTTTCAATGGGTTCCGTCCTTTCATCTCGTTCTCTAACATTGAAATTGGCGCTTTGATCGATGATCCGTGAATCGGCTGCGACACCTACGACCTGGATAATTAATTTATACGAACCCTCGATGTTTACTAGACATCTTTTACCGTTGCCATATAACATTTTGGAAAGGATAAGAAAAACAAAATAAAAAGGAATCTCATTTAAACCATCTCTTTAATTATTCAATTTTAATATATGCCAGAGAAAAGTGAAACAAAATTAATTTTCAAGGGTCCTTTGAAGTCTTTGTATCCTGAATCTTATGCAACTACAAGAGCTTTCATCCTTGAAAGTTATGCAACTCCAACGACAAACTTTCAATCGGCCTTCACATGAGCGTCATGGGAGTCATATAAGAAATTTACTCGGCAGCACAAAACAGACCACATGCGGAATTAACGTTCGTTGTAAAAACTATGAATGCTGAAACCGCGGATACCAAAACCAATGGCATATGGTAAGGAGGGGGTTCAGGTTCCTAGATCATAAGACCAAAGTTTTTGCCAATAGAATAAATCTGTATATATTACTGTATTTACTCGTGCACACCTTTTTTTCCAAAATATTCGGTAAAAAAGGGACTGCGCGTCTTACATGAAGATTTCTGAACAGGTTGTATAAATTGCGAGCATCGATAGTCAATTCACTCCAACACGCGTCTACGTTTATACTCGCAGAAGACGAAGAATTCTACGAAATATATATGCGTATCTATACGACTAAGCATACCTTTAGGGCTTAGGGCAGAGGTGGGCAAATTACGGCCCGCGGGCCGCATGTGGCACTTTATGTGGGCCGCGACGCCATTATGAAAGTGAACCGTAATATAAAATAGAGATAATTTCATATTTGTAGCTTATGGTCGGAAAACCGTTTCCAAAGATGTTATGGGGATAACAATATTTATTATCGATTTTCACTAACAGGATCACCCGCATTGTCTCAAATAACTTCCGATGTCAATCCTAACGTGACCCGCCGAAGCATTTTCATCTGTTAATGCGGCTTGCCTAAGAAGCTGCAACTGCTAATACGGCCCGCCAAGTAAAAAGTTTGCCCACCCCTGGCTAAGGGCAACGACGTTGTTATTTAATTGGACAAATTGGAAACGCAGACCAAACGGCACTGTAATTGAAGATGCCGTCGGAGACGACAGCGAATGAAATTGAATCAAAAACGCTTCAAGTGCGAAATAGTGTCTATGAAAAGCAACGCTGCACCGTTATGTTGACAGTGATGGCGGACATAAATAAACTTCCGCCTTACGTCGTTTTTAAGCAGAAAAAAGAGAAGTTTCCAGTAGGCATTAAGGTAAGGTCGCAAGAAAATGGTTGGATGGAAAACGGACTGGTCTTAGACGGGATTGAGTATGTTTGGAAACGCCGTCCCGGCGCTTTAATAAAGCTATCCTAAATCTATAAAAGCCTTCCCCTGTCTCTTTGTAGCTCCCTTTGTCACGCTTCGTAAGCCGAATAAGCAAGAGTGATAGTTGGTAGCTCCGCCCAGGAGGGGAGAGAGCTTACTAAGCATTGCGTTTACGATTATCGTATGATGGAGGAATAAAAGTTAGCGATTTTGAAAAAAACAAATGCCGATCGGAAGACAGCTTGCCGGAGAGAGATAAGATTTCCACGCTACACTTAAATCATCTGTTCACAGCTAAAGAGGACGGCATTCGAGTTTTTAACAAGTAGGTAGAAGATTGAAAATTGACAGGGATGTTTTAATCACACATTAAAGTCAATGACGATAAAAAAGCTCCGTAAAAAAACCGGGTTCGGGATGTAGTTTCTTTTTCTCTTAAGATAACACGTAAAAGGGGATTTGATACTCCTTTAACGTAAGAGTGGCGACCTACCGAGGCGGAGACTTCTGTTAGAATCGACGTAAAAAGATCGCCAAATAATTTGAGTCACGCAGGTAGAAGGTAGAAGATGCTTAACGTGAGCGGACTGGTTTCAAGGAAGGGGGGATCGGTAAAGAGGCCGACTTTTTTTTAACCCCCGATGTCAACTTATTCCGGCACGAGTTTATGTTTTTCCCTCCAAACTGCCACAAAAATACGGTGCGCGTGGTACACGAGTAAATACGGTATTTACGAAAGAAAACAGTAACACTTCGTAACACACTTTAACGAATGAAATAATTATACAAATAGTTCTGTTAAGAACTAATCCGCCTACTTACCTTTCAATTCAATTTTAATATATAACAAGTAGGGGTGTACACAATTTGCCCGTGGTATAAAAGTGCTTTTCGTCAAATTTACCTTAATATAATTGTATACTAATGCATTTGCTTTATAAATCAGAAATATATTTTTCCTTGTATTGTGGTGGCCCTGCTTTTTTGATTCGTTCTCAACATATTTATCTCGTTTTTCCAATCTATACTCGCCTTGCAAACGAAATTTCTTTGAAATTCTTTCAGCCAAAACCTTCTAAATTCATTGTTGCAGAAACATTTTAATCTCAGCATTGTTGTAGACCTGTTTAGTCGAACCGGTTTAAATATGAAATTTTGATTATTTATTTATATGAAAATTAAATAAATGTATATTTGCTTAAAATCCATGAGGTCTAATTCCTAGAGATACGTGTAGCAGTAATATTTAACTTTTTTTCCGTGGTAGCCCTGCTCTATAGCTCTGCTATAAACATCTTGATTTTATTATGGTATGTTGTACAAACTTTACATACAAAAATAACTTGAAATCAATTCTGCCAATTCCTTCCAAATCCTAAATTACTGAAAGAGATTAATTTGTAATTGTGCCATCCCTGTTTGGCTGATTCGGTTACAATATGCTAATATGGTTTTGTATATAAGTGAATATTATAAGTATTTAATTTGGTTAAAATTAATTATGAAGGTTCAACACAAATACGTGTAAAAAGAATTTTTTTCCTTGTATTGTGGCAGCCCTGCTTTATATATCTCTACAATGCATCTTGATTTTGTTATTTTGTGATGCACGCCTACTTCATACAAAATGTCTTTGAAATCGGTTGTGCCAATTCATTCCAAATTCATAATTACCGAAAAGTTTAACTTAGCAATTGTGGCACGCCTGCAAAGTAGATCCGGTCCAAATAGGTTATTTTGGTCATTACTATATGTGCGTATTCTATTTACCAAATTTAGATGAAAGCGGTTCATTCATTAAGTTGATGTTAGGGGAGACACACGGACACGGGACCGACTTTCCATTTTTTACTTTCTCCATATACGTAGTATAGCGGAAAGTATTGTAATCATGAAAAAATCTGATGTATAAAATAATACGTATTCTTGCGTATTTACAAAATTCGAATCGACGATATCATCGGTTTTATCAAATTCCCCGGCTGGGTAAATCAATCTCCGAAACATGTTACTGCTCGGTTAAACATGCAGATTTCTGACTTCGTAAAAGTTTTTTTTGATACCACTAGCAAGTTTAATTTTTTTCGTGCGCACGCAACCTTTGGAAAATAAAGGAGAGCGTTGCGGTAGTGGTGTGAATGGTGGTGTGTGGTGGTGTTGGAGAGCGTGGTGGTGGTGTGAGTGATAGTGTGGTGGTGGTGAGCATGGTGGTGTGAGTGGTGGTGGTGGTGTGAATGGTGGTTGTGGTGTATGGTGGTGGTGGTGTATGGTGGTGGTGGTGGTGTGTGGTGGTGGTGTAAGTGGTGGTGGTGGTGTGCGTGCATGTGCAAACGTATCCAGGGGATCTCAAAAAAAAAACAAAAATCGATTTTTTTCATGAATACAATACTTTCCCCTTTACAACGTGCGTGTATTTTTAGCTAACCAACCTCTTGGATTATTATACCTTTAATATGTATGGAGTAAATAAATAAGATTGGAAAGATGCAAATATCATGCGTGCATGCATGCGAGACAGAGGCGTTCTCTACATAATAATGGCCTAGTATAATCTCTACGAACTGAAATGCCATTAGTGAAGCCAAGAAAACATCGAATTTTTTATCCACCGATTAATTTACTATTCAATTGTAATTAATAAAACAATGGACAATTACTTAAAACATACTCGAATAGTTGCAATATCATCTGTATGTTCACGTAATATCTTACCCCGTTTCTTTTCACTTACAAACGTTGTGTATACGTAAAAAAATAGACGTATTTACGTTCATTTCTTCGTCGTAGGTAATCCATTTTCCTTCATTTTCCAAATTTTTCTTGCGCACGAAAAAATTAAACTATCTAGTGGTACCCGCAAAAACTTTTGCGAAGTCAGACAGAAATCTGCATGTTTAACCGAGCAGTCTCACCTAGCACGGAGATTGATTTATCCTGCAATTACCTACGACTCGTCTGTGAAAATAAGGTTCACTTAATAACGAAGTGAAACAAAATGATGATGGCTAAAACAAAAATTTAACTCAATGAATTATAAAAAAGACACCTCATTACAATCTCGTGCATTCTGACAGCGAAACCAACTTCTTACGTCGGTGTTTAACGTGGAATATACGGAGAATGCTATCAAGTAGCAAGTAATGGAAGAAGAACCTCTGCGCTAATTAACGTCATGATATACCTTGTCACAGTAAAACACATACATATGAAACGAGTTTGTGAATTGTTTTAATCGTTTTAGATGAATAGAACGTAAAACAAGCAGCGTAGAAACTTTACTGGGAAATGCCAATATGCAAGGGAATAGACTTTCACTTCAAAGAACACGAGGCTTTATCATCTTCATTTTACATCGTTGAACGACCGTGGAGGGAAAACGTGAGAAGCATAGGATGGAACAGATGGAAATTAAGTAAAGGAGTGGAGAGACAATAATAGAAGAAAATAAAAAGAGAAAGGGGCGAATAGAATGGTTTAAGAACTCAGCATGAAGGAGATTGGATTTGAGAGAGAAAAAATTGAATTTTTAATAAAATAAATAGTCTAATAGTTGATCAAGGCAAATCCAAAGAGAGAAATATCCAGAGAGTTTTTAAAAGTGTTTCCTGACATGTAATTTTTAGCGAAAATGAGGGTTCCGATGGCCGTTAAAAAACTTCTTTTGAAAAACCTTCGTCGCCATAGTAACTTTTTAAATTTTCACCTCTCAAGAATCAATAAATATTCAGTTTACGCAGCAAACTCTTGAACGAGTACGATCCAATAAGAATCGGTCTTGCAACACAAACACCCTTTCAGAGCAATTCTTTCGGCGACCCCACTATATGTAACTGAATGCATTCAGCTATATCAGGTCACCCTTAATGCTCAGCCTGCGAGCGAAACGATTTGAAGTGACTGCGGTGATCCCCCCTCATTGCGCGCGTGTGCGTCTGTGTTTGCGAAAGGATTTACGCACGCCCTCGAACGAATCCATTCGGCCTCCCTTTGCGCCTATCCTCTTCCGCATTATCGATAATCCGATACGGCGCAAACGTCAGATATTGAAAAAAATACGAGGGACAGAAAAATCGGAGATTATAATGCCACTTCATTCCTCCCGCTTTCTCTCTTGCTCTTTGCCTCCTCTGCCTACCTCTTCCCTTTTGCCTCTCTTTCCCTCGTTATCTATATCGAGTTTTCTTTCCCTCCCTCATTCCTTCCTACCTCATTACCTGCCTCTCCCTGCTCCTTCCCTGATCCCTCTCTTTATCCTCTACATCAGGGGTTCCCAAACCGGTGCTCGCGAGCACCACTTTGCTATTTTTGGGCAGCCTGGCCGCTTTTCTACGATTCTTGTAAAATGCGTTTCCTTGCGCCAGTAATTTAATTCGTTCGGTTGGTTTCTTTCTAAAGGTGTTCAAGGACGTAAAGGATAACTTTGAAATTGGTTAGGTTTTATCAAGAATGAGGTCAGGCTCATCCCTGCGGAACTTAGTGAAACCGGTCGTGCCAAATAAATGTGTGTACGTGGCAAAGTTCTTCCTTTGTCTCGTTGGTTAGGTTTAATTTATGATTATTTATGTCTTTACAAAAGTAAAGTGGTGCTCGCTTGATATTCGCCATATAGAAAAGGTTGGGAAGCCCCGAATTCTACCTATTCCAAACCTACTGGCTATCTTTCCCGCCATCTCCCTGCCTCACCTACACCTCTCCCCTTCCTCTCTCCCTACCTCCACGCTCTCTCCTTCCTTCCTTCCTTCCTTCCTTCTCCACCTCACGTCCTTACTTTCCCTCTCTTGCCCTTCCTTCTTATCTCATTACTAATCTCTTCCTTCCATCTTTCTCCTCTACCCCTCTCACGCACAGTCCCTCTCTCTCCCTCCCTCTACCTCTCATATCTACAACCCTCCTATCTTTCTCTCCTCCCTTCAGCCTCCCTCTCTCCCTTCTTCCTCCCTCTCTCCCTTTTTCCTCCCTCTCTCCATCCCTCCTTCCTCCACATCTCATTCTCTCCTTCCTCCCTCTCTCATTCTCTCCTTCCTCCCTCTCTCCCTCCCACCCTCTTCCCTCCCTCTCTCTTTCACCCACCCTCTTCCCTCCCTCCCTCTTTCTCCTACCCTCTTCCCTTCCTCTATCTTTCTTCCACCCTCTTCTCTCCCTCTCTCTCTCCCTCCTTCCTCCCTCTCTCCCACCCTCCTTCCACCCTCTCTCCCTCCCATTCTCTTCCCTCCCTCTCTCTCTCTCCCACCCTCCTTCCACCCTCTTTCCTCTTTCCCTTCTCCACCCTATTTACCACTTCCTATAACTTCTCAATTCATCTCTCCGGCGTATCATATTTCCCTTCTCTTCCTCTATCTTTCTCTCACATTCTTCCTCTCTCACACTTTCTTTATTTCTCCTTTAACTTCTTTCTCTGTCTCTCACGCTATCTTCCTCAGATCCCAACTGCACATTTGAAGAGTATCTCTCCCTCTTTCTCTCTCTCTCTACACGCCCTTTCGAGAGCGGCTATGCCTCACCGATCCTCTTCCTACCCCCCCCGTGACGTCATCGCCACACATTCGTGTGTCTGCGTGTTTGCGCGCACGTGCATGTGTGTACAAAGGATTACACCAAAAGCTCCATTCCTAAAGCAATGTTATCGCTCGGGCAAGCAAAAAGAATCTCCTGGTTATTTTTTCACCTCGATCTCTTAAATTCGCCAATATAAATGACTAAATCGGCGATTCAAAGGTTGATTTTTGTGCGAGGAATATTTTTTTAAAGTAGGCACGAAATGATCGTTGCGTTAATGAGCGTCCAAATTTATTTTGACTCGGTTAAGCTCGGTATTTTTTCATCAAGTTACAGAAAGAAGCAGTATAATTATTTGAAGTTTAATTTTTTAAATCTTTCAAAAATATGTTAGTGAGCAGCACGGTATTAACTCGACTCCAGTAAAGATCATTTATTATAATTTGAAATTATAAAATCTTATGATTTCCGACAGTTAAGTAATGTAAGATGCTGTAATGTTACCTTTTGTCTCGAAATTGTTGCTGCGTAATTAGCCAAACAATTACGAATGTATCGTCGCCTCATTAACGAAGCTTATGAACGAGGTCGATGAGAAGATAAGGAAAATGAAACGAAGGCGCACCGCGGTCCCTCGAAAGAACTCTCAACCTGTTCACTTATTAAAGAAGATATATCATTCACCAGAGAATTATCGAGCTCGTCTTGTGGGCGAAAACAAATTCCGGAATGAGCACTCTCAAGCATCAATAATTGAACTGATTATGTACTTCTCTTAGGACCTACCTCCAATAGACACGACAAGTTTATTAAAAATCGGATGCGCAGTTCGGCTACAAAGCAGACGTCCTCGGCGGTGATTCATCGAAAGTTATAATCTGAAAATATGGACTGGAGACTGCTGCTCTGCAGCTGAAATGCGCATCAGGTTTTCGGAAAATTTGTTTTGGATACTCTAGACAAGTATTTAATTTTTCAATTTTTTATACTGAAGTGAATATTCTGAAATTTGTCACTTATGTTGGTGATAATAGTCCTACGTCATTCATAATACTCAATGGATTTCTTGAAAGCAATTTAACATCGCAGTTCCAATTGGAAAATATATCAGAACTCCATTAGCGGTAAGTTGTAATTATATTTTGGAACAATTTTTGAAACGAGAAAAAAGTCTGCTATGACCGGGAATTGAACCCGGGTCTTCCACTTGCCGGGCGGATATTCTACCTCTGAACTATCGTAGCAGAACACTTTCCCTCGTTTCTGAACACGGATGTTTTCCTTGGTGGGACGGAACTAGCCAAGCTAGTATCAAACTGCCCCAACAGATGTCCTCTAAGAGAATCATCGAAAGAAATTTATATTATATATTATTATTATATTTGATTAAAATACAGCATTGGAAAAAATCATACTCAAACGATTTTGGGCAAATGCTCACATGGCAGGACCCTTTTATCTTAAAACAAATTGTGATAAAAATAGCCATAATGCTCTTAATCGGATTTTGGGAGTGTGAAGCCCACATCTCGTGGATTTTTAAAACGTGATTAAATTGTATGGAGGAAATTAATAATTTATTTACATAAATGTTGCATTGCAGTGCAGTGGGTGACCTTATAAGGTCGATGTCAATCTGATCTCAAAGTCTCCGGATGAGAAATAATTATCATTTCAATGATACCCGTCAGCTGAGACTGGTTTTTGTCCATTGTCAATTGAGATGATAGTCGTCATCACTTAGGACGTATGACCGCTTCTTTGTGTTGGTACTTTTCACACTCAATGTATACATTTGTTTTTTCTCTCACGCCAAGCTCCTGACTCTATTAACTCTATAGCGGCCCTAGTCGGTCGCCTAGATCGCCTGGCCATATACAGTAATACCTCGATATACGAAGTAGATGCGTTCCTAAAACTTTATATCGAAACATCGAATATCGAATAACAGTACTACAATGGGGTGCGTTCCCAATCTTAATAACGTCACATCTTATAGCATAAACCTTTTATTAATTACATTTTAAAAGGTTGTAAATTAAAAAGTATTATTTATTGTATATAAATTGGAATTACGAGAACTTACACAAATAGAAGTAAAAACTGTACGTAAATATTCACTTACAGAACTGCATCCCTTCCCCACAGAAACTTATCAGGTCTTGGTGAAAATGGTAGTATATTATTTATTCCAATGTTAGTTATATTGCTAATAGCAAGTGTAAAATAGATGTCCAAATAAAAAGTTCGTTATTCCGAAACTTTGTATATCGACTGTTCGTATATCGAGGTATTACTGTATCTGCCTCTGAAAGTACTAAATTAGAATGGATCATGTGGCACTTCTTGATGGTAATTAATTTTTAAAGCGAAAGAAATATCATTAAAATACGTGCCCGCTCTAAAAAAATGAGCATTCGTCTTTTAAGATATTTTCCACTAAAACTGAAAACGTATCGATTACAGAATTACGGGTACGTTATCCAGCACAAAATGCAAGCGAAAAGTTTGGCAATCTGTTGCTATCTATCTGTCTATCTATTTCCCACAAAGTATAAGGGTAATATTTTTAGCTGTAAAATAAATTATTTGACCATATGCACATTAAAGCTGAGAGATGATTAGTTTATTCCCGATTTACATATCCTCTAATGTCCAGTGAATTACCGCCGAGAACAGATGCTTTGCAGTTGGAAAGCGCAAATAGCTTTCTCGAAACTTTCGCAGGCACAGAAATTGCCTAAACCGCACATTAGATGGGATTCGTTAGCCGAGGTTGCTAATAGAAACCTCAATTAATTTACCGTTATTAAATAAGCAAAACCCTTTCGTAGTTAATGACCGCATTTTCGGCGCAACGTTGGAATTATGCAAACGAATCCTTAGAAGGGGGAAAATCTTACGCTTGCTAAAGGTCAATATGTGAAAGCTTGAACATTGTTGAGGTGATTTGTGAAAGAATTACAGAACTAACCTTACGGTCAAAATCAAATCGAAAAACTATATTTCTCCAACGGGCACTAAACGTTTAGAATGTTCTATCGGTAAATAACGACTTA
Source organism: Tanypteryx hageni (assembly GCA_028673005.1). Classification (NCBI taxonomy): domain Eukaryota; kingdom Metazoa; phylum Arthropoda; class Insecta; order Odonata; family Petaluridae; genus Tanypteryx; species Tanypteryx hageni. Next base: position 94,214,808 of record CM054114.1, on the reverse strand, counting down.
TTACAGCTGCTTTGTAGCCGAAATGCCCTTCTTGTTTTCCTAATCCTTTTATGTCTATTGAAAAAACAGTTTCCAGTCGTAAAACTGACTTTTTTCAACTGTTACAAACATACTAAATAAGCGGGGTAGATAAATAGAATAATATACCGGTCGTTGCCGTGCACAATAGGAAAAGTTTTCTTTTTAACGACACGCGAAAAGTAAGGTGGATATTTTTATGAAAACCCTTCGCGATGGCCAACCTTTAGAGTGACCTCTGTGGCCAGGGTAAGAACTTTATCTTAATGTCCTCGCCCGCTACTATGCGATCGAGGGCAGCACCGTACTCTCCGGCTTCCTCTCTCACATCCCGCAGTCGTCATTTCCTTCCATATCATTCCCCTCGCCGCATACCGGAGCTTCGGAATTGCCTCGAAATAGACGTGATTGCACTCCGAGGTCTTCCCCTCCCCTTCTCAGGAAAAGAAAACAAAAAATTGCGCGAGGTAAACATTTTTCTTCTCTCCGAGAATTCCAAACATTTCTCATCCACCAGCAAGCGCAGTCACTTAAAGACCTTAAAATGCGCCCTACGAGAAAAAGTGGTATTTTTTACGTTTCTTCTTTCGCATCTTACCTCGGATGAAAAATTTCCGCAGGGAAGGAATTCCGTCGGGAAGGGAAAGATTCCACATATTTATATAAATATATATTAAGGAAAAAATTTCTGCCAATGAAAACCCAGAATTTACCTATACTCCAATTTCAGGTAAAATCTACATGAAAATACAGTTACAGTTAAATAGAGTAACACATTATTTTTTAATCGTACAATTTTAAGACGAGATTTGTTTATTTATGGTTCTTATGCCACGAATATACCATATATTTGATTTATAGCAAACAAAAACACACAGGGAGTAGCGTCCTAGATTCAACCGACGTAGATTTACATTTAAAAGTTCATATTCGCTTTATTTTACTGAGGTCATTTTGTGTTTACAAATTCTGCCGCGAAAGAAAAAAATTGAATGGCAAATGATTATGGCAGAAGTCCTTGAACTACAGTTTTCTCCGAGAGACATTTTTTTAAATGGAGGCTTTAATTAACATGAAAGTGCACTTCGTTAATGACCCTCGTGCTGATTATAAGTGGTTGCCTAAGAATCCTCTCTAACTGTTGGCATTTCTTGAAAGTGAGAGTTTTGACCGTAAAATAATGCAGCTACTAGTAATAGCTTACATAGATTGGACTTGTTTTTTTATATCACATGGTTTTTTTTAAATTACGAATTCGAACCGGTGACCAATTCATCAGATACCTCGTATAATTAAATGACATAAGTGTCGGTCAAATAAGCGTCACATTTATATAACCGTGTATAACCTAACTTGCATTTTAGAGCTATTACATAGGACAATACGAGATCACAATAGAAAATTTCAACCTGCGTTAGACAATCTTTAGGTAGGTTATGGTGCATTGCACCCCCAGCCGCCCACCAATTAGGTGAATTGCAGGGTAACATGTAGATGTATGCTATGCTTCATAAATTAGGAAGCCCTTTCCATCGACTGGCTTTATGGAATCTTTTCTGCAGGAATCTTGGACTGTTTTAAAATATTTTTTAAAATCGGCATTTCCACAGGATCGTGAACTGGTCAATGATCAAAATTCCGGGAAAAATTCAACTTTGCAAAATTCCTTCCTGACGAATGAATGGCAAAAATGAGGATATGCAGAGGAAAATGAAGATGCGTGGAAGCAAGGATTTTCCATCATATTCAAAAGTTCGTTTTTAAAATCTTTTTGAGTTCCACATATTGCCAATTTTTAGCTTACCAGCATTCAATCGTGGTTTTCCATAACCTTCTTACGGTTTTCGGAGATACCTGAGACAAAATCTAAATTTTTAGCGTGTTCTCCTAAAAAAAATAATCTTATGTGGCCACCACATGACTTTTTCCATGCCTGTAATATTTCTAAAAATTCCAGATATGTCAAATGATAATAAATATTTAAGGAACTGTGAGAAAAATTCAGATTTTACAAAGAACATGCTTCTTCACTGGAACACATGTGTACTCTTTCATTATAAACCTAGAGCTGCCTCTGATAAAAGGTCTACGAATGGCTTAAATAGGGAACTGAAAAAGTCAGCTGCATATCAAGCGTCAACACCTCAATATCCTTCTGAGTTTTCGAAGCCTTAAAATCTACATGCAGGTTTTTGTAGGCATTATCTGACTTCCTTACGTAAAGCTCTTTTTGTCGGATGAGTTTATCCCGTTCTTTAGCTGTCAGATCTGGGTGTGTGAGAGATGGTGCGAGTTTGTCACATGTTATACATGTGTCACTACGTGGGGCACCGAAGCTGAAGTTGAACTCGCGTAAAAATATATCCCTGTAGAGCCATTTATTTACGGGATCAACTGGTGTTTTCCATGTACAGGGAGTACATTTTCTTCAAGTTTAATGTCGGATTGGAACAATTTTTGAAACGAGAAAAAAGTCTGCTATGACCGGGAATTGAACCCTGCATAGGATCTTCGGATCATATCATTCCATCAATTTCATGTTTGGCAATCTCACCATTTGAGAGGGAGGAGTTTCTTTCGATGATTCCCTTAGAGGACATCTGTTGGGGCAGTTTGATACTAGCTTGGCTAGTTCCCGTCCCACCAAGGAAAACATCCGTGTTCAGAAACAAGAGAAAATGTTCTGCTACGATAGTTCAGAGGTAGAATATCCGTCCGGCAAGTGGAAGACCCGGGTTCAATTCCCGGTCATAGCAGACTTTTTTCTCGTTTCAAAAATTGTTCCAACTTTCACAGCTTATGCCTGTCTGCATAGGATCTTCGGATCATATCATTCCATCAATTTAATGTCGGAGACAAGCACTTCCGGTGTGGTTTGCTTGATCTTGAATAGTAACTATGATCATGTGGGAATCTAGAAATATGTTGTCTTATTTCATCTCTTTTTTCATCGGAAATCATTTTTTTAACATGCTTCCTCGTTTTCTCAAAGACCAAACTTGGATCACGAGCTACTACTGCTTTCCGCAGTTTCTCGAGTCTTCGTTTAGGTACACAGAAAAGTATTGAGAAAGTTTTCATGCAGACTTTTTAATTTTTTTGTTTTGGTCACATGGTTGAGGAGTAGGCCGCCTACTGGCTCCTTGGATCTTAGCCACACTTCTAATTCTAATAAATTGACAATGTTCACACTATAAATTTTGGATAGCCCACTTGTAATTCTGTCAAAGTAGCTGTGTCTAGAATTCTTAATGCACATTACCAGTGTTAGAAGTGGGCTAAGAGCCAATCCAAAGGCAGATTTGAATTTCCCGCATAAAAGTACATAAGGAGGAAGAGAAAACTCGCAATAGTCCACTTAAAATTCTCAACCCTTCAATTAGGAAAATAAAAAGGAGCGTTTCTAAGGTTTTTGTAAGCGTAAAGTGTTTACCAAAGTTGACCCCAGGTGGTGTGGTGGCAGCTAAAAAATATAGTTTTTAAATATCTCTCAAAAAATGCAATATATGGAAAAATGTACTGAACAAACGCTGTAGAAAAGTAAATTTCTTACCATTTTTATTCCTATAATTTTTTACAATGACCTCAAAACGTGTATTTCCGTAGAAATTTTGAAATCCATTTTTTTTCATGAATACAATACTTCTTTCCCCTATGGAGAAAGAAAAAAAATGGAAAAGATTTGAGAATGGAACACGGAATATTCAGCAATCTTGTTTAAATTTCTCATTGATTAAAACAGGAAAAAAGCACCAAATGGCAGGAGAAAAACCTTCGGACACATAAAGAGGAATTCACGAATGTACGCCCTGATAAATGCATTTAAAAACGTGCAGCAGAGGAAGTTCTCTTCGTCTTAATTAGCAAGTTGTGCCCATTGATCGCCAGACGGTTAAATCTATCCTTTGGAAAGACGGAGGGGTCATTCAACTGGGCATCCCATTCTAAGCGAGTGATTTGAATTCATCCCAAGCGTTCGAATCCAACTAAAATGCTTTTAAAACGAATGTGTTCCGAACCACTCCACAAAAGCTTGAATCACTGAAATCGCTGCCCAATGGACTTGCCCTCTGCCATCTCCACGTAATGCACTCGGTCTCAAGATACTGTGCAGATTGCGGCAAAAGTGTAAAGTTTTTTGACCCAGAAATTGATGAATAGTAACCGGAAAATATTATTTTTATAGGACAATAATAATTTATAATACGGAAAACTTGTTTAAAACTTTAAAATTTCGAAGCATCTTATGCAAATTATTTAAAGTGAAGTTCGAAATACATATAATGTTTGTCGGAAAAAAAAACTGATATGGCCACCACATGACTTTCTCCATACCTGTAATACTTCTAAAAATTCCAAATAGGTTAAATGATAATAAATATTATAAGTAACTGCAAGAAAAACTTAAAGACTTTACAAAGGACAGAAATAAACTCAAACCGTAGCCTTCTCATTGGATATAGCTCCAAAGCTCCAACAAATAAGAAAATTAAAAGGAGCGTCAAGTGTTTACAATAGTCGGCGGTAGGTGGTGTGGTTGTGGCAGCTAACAAATATATATATATATATATATATATATATATATATATATATATATATAACAACTTACGGAAAAGGAAAGGTAAAATGAATATATGGATGTCAACAAGGTGTTGGGATGAGGAAACCCAGTGAGCACTCACCAATCAGACGACTTCAGGTTGGCGAGGCCCCGGGGATGTCGAAGCGACACACGTAAAATAACACAAAAACACAGAAACATCACAAACGTAAAGCTTTCGGAACTACTCCTTCTTCAGCTACAGCTACAGCTACCTCATCCCAACACCTTGTTGACATCCATATATATATATACATATTTTAAATATCTCTTCAACAATGCAGAGCTCTTGGGATTGGCCCCTGTGGCGTAACTAAGACCAAGAGATACCCTTGAAAATATCTCACGTCCTAGTGATTATTACCTGCTCCAGCGGGGGCGAGCACCATGCCGCCCCCTCCTGCGCTTCAGCCTAATGTAATTAATCTTAGTAATGTAACCAGTGCCACCAATGTAACTAAAAATGTTAGTGCCAATGTTATTGAAGAAGATTCCTGTGAATTTACTGTATGCAATAGTAAACGTAAACGTGCATCCACCAGCTCCTCCAACCCTTCCTCCGCCTCACGTCCATCCTCTCCCGTCGCTATTTCCATTTCCAACTCATTTTCTCCCATTGCCCCTGAAGATGATTTACCAGACCTTTCCTCCGACTCCGAAGCAATGGATCAACATCCTACTCCCATTCCCCTTAAACCAATAACTACCTCTGCACCTTCAAAACCCTTATCTACTGCTAAACCTAAAACCCTTTCGCCTAATTTGCATCCATCCCCTCCAACTTCTGCCACCAAAAACCCATCTTTTTCGAAATCATCTCTTCCGATTCCCTCCATTAAAATAAATGACTCTGACTGGATGAAAATTCGCTCCGCCTTTCGCAGAGTCCTAGATTCTCCACCTGTTACCCGCCTCATTGGTTCTTCAACTCTACTAGTCAAATGTAGTTCCGCTAAAGGTTATCGCGCCGCCAGACAAACTCTAAAAGACTTAGATATATACTTTTTTACTTACTCCCTTCAGGAAGAACGCATGCCTCAATATGTGGTTCAGGGCGTACCGGCCGATACCAACGTCGACGACATTGCGGAGTATATTGAAAATAAAGGTCCATGAAGTTCGCCAGCTAGAATCCACCCGTCCCTCACCAGCTGAAAAATTGCGCGGCATTCACTCTGCAGATTCGCGCCCAACCGAAACCTTTCTAATTACCCTTGATGTCGCTTCCAACTCCCGTGACATCGAAAATTTGACTGGCGTATGCGGTATTTCCGCGCGCATTTCACCTTATAAACGACCACTCGCTCCTTTTCAATGTCGCCGATGCCAACAACTTGGCCATACGCGCAATTATTGCAATCTTCCCGCAAAATGCGTCTTTTGTGGCGGCCCTCATTGACCTTCCTCCTCCGACTCCCCACTCCCTCGTCACTGTGCAAATTGTGGCGGCGATCATACGGCTAACTATCGCGGTTGCCCCGTTTATCGCCAAGCCAAATCCCTCCATATCCAAAATCACTTCACTCGCCTAGGTACCTTTAAACCAACTCCTCCTCCAAAACCTTCAGATGCTTCTTCATTTCCATCTCTCCCGCAGCCTCCGCAAACTTATCGCAACATGCCGCCTCCTCCTTTCCAACCCGCTCCTCCGAACTTTTCCCACATTCCTGCCCCCTCCTCCTTTGCTTCATTTCGATCCCTTAAATCCAGCCAAGAACGCCGGATATTTATTTTAACAGAACTCTTAAAACTTAACGATTGAAAATTTATGGTCCTGAAAAGAGCCCAAATTTTTACTCAGCCAATCAGCTATTTTCTAATATTTTTTCTGGTTTTAGCTTTTCAACCACTATGCCATCCAACTTAAATTGCTTTTAGCGTATCGTAATTGCTAAATAGCTTAAGGGTGAGATTAATTTGCACTAACAAAAAAAATTGAGAGAGTGGAGAAAAAATAAAAGAAAACCAGTTAAAAAAATAAATAAAAAAATCCAAACATATATATGCACCAACATGTATATGTATATGTATAATATATATATATATATATATATATATATATATATATATATATATATATATATATATATATGTAACTGGCAAAAAAACAAACCAAAATATTAATGGAAAAAATAATAAAACCCCATGTAAATAATCCATCCTTTTATCTTGTAAATATCGCATATTTTGTTAATTTTATTTATCCTAGCTTTTAAGGAACCATATATTCACTCATTCAAATGTTTTTCTCAGCCATTAGGCCAAACTGTATTTAGTTTTATAGTTATTCATAAGTTTCCTAAACACGCACTGCTTTTACTGCCGGAAAAGTGGGACATACTCACGGGGACGGCAAACGCTAGGTCCTTCAGACCGTTAAAACATAGATTGGGATTGGGATTCAACAATGCATTATATGGGAAACTGTTTCGAACAAAGGTTATATAGATTATAATTTCCTACAACTTTTATTAGAGTAAGATTTTACATTTATCAAATATTAAAGCAAATATCTAAAAAAAAACGGAAAAATGACAAGAGTAAACACCCACTTCCGGTCGACCGATTTTTATCAAAAATTAACAAGTTTTTTTTCCTTTGATAGAAAAAGCAAATATAAAATTTCACTGTGATCTGATTAATAGAGTTTGAGTTAGAGCACCCACAAAATTCCGACACAGACACACGCGCTCAGACATACCCACAGACATCATCGAGAAAATAGTCGAAACGTATTCAGGGTATCTTAAAACATGTATTTCCGTTGAAATCTCGAATTCGATTTTTTTCATGAAAACAATACTTGATACATCGTATATGGAGGAAGTAAAAAATGGCAGCAGTACGGAAATCTACCCTCCAACAAGCTTCAGCTCTCTCTCTATCGCTTATGAGTTCATCACAGTTTCAATTTAAGCAAGTGCACAGGCAGACAGACGCAGACGCCAAAGTGAAACCATAAGTGCGTTTGTTTTTTTTTAACGAGTTAAAAATGATCTGTCTGTAATTCGGTTAGCGATTCCATCCCGAATTCCGTAACGCTCAATTGCGTGCAACACCGGCGGAATAATATCCAGGGGCACATATAAGTACATATCTTCCATGGCTATCTCTGAGAGGGAGAGAGAAGAGAAAGTAAGAGAGAGGGTATGAGGAGGAAAGGAGAGAGAGAGAAGAATGGAAAGTTTTTTAAATTTTAACTCCATACTCCATGCACACTCGTAATTTTTGACGGGCAATCATATTATTCATATAATTTTATTAGCGCCCACTCCTCAAGCAACTGAGTTATTACGAATAATTCGAGGCTAAAAAACTTGAAATTTTCTTCGCTGTACTTCATGGCCCACTCCTGCGTCATAACTCTGCGGGTGACCCGAATCGTGCAAGCGATTAGAATTTCAAACTGGTTGGTATTATTTTTGTCGGCAATCCCTTCGGTGCGCTTGAATGGGACGACTCAGCTATTTTAGTATTCATAACCGCTCCGTTTTCGCGCTATTCCGCAAAAATTACTCGCATACTCCGGCGTTACTAGGAGGCACAAATGAATAAAAACGGTCCTAATCTGCAGATGCGTTTCGTAAAAATTGAATTATCCTTTCTGAATATTACGAAGAAACCTGCAACTGCGTAATGACTAAGCGCGCCATGAGGCAAAGTAATTTGGCAGGGATAGAAAAAGAATGCAAACGCAATGTATACAACCGCGCGTGAAAAAAATGAGATAAAGAACCAGTCTCGGAATTTGTTCGGTGCAAGGTTTTCTTCTTCATTTCTACGTGGAAAAAAAAGAAAAACGAAAGGTAGGTCTAGAATGATGCTTCATTGCCTCACGTGAGACGACACCCAAAAAACACGAGGAGATAATGTAATTGGAAAAACAAAAAAAGACGACGAAGCGTACCGAATGCGATGTTCGACGTTTCTCTTTTCTTTCTCTCTTTCTCCGAAAGGAAAGAATCCCGCACGAAAACGAGAATTGTTAAATTCCTCTCGCGAAATAATTTTTGCTTTTCTCTCTTTAACGAGGACCTGAATATTAGGGCGCGCTCTCTCGGTACGGCGCCGCAAATTGAAAAATAAATAACAAAATAAGAGGTCCTTCGCGATAAATGGGTCAATGTCGGTCGATGTTGACTTTGCTGTATTTTTTACGACGTCACGGACTCCCTCTTATATCCAATATAAGGGGCCTAGACAAAGTGCTGCTCTCTTGAGGACGTTACTTGCGCGGTTATGGCGAAAAAAATGAACCTTTAAAAGGGAGGACACCTTTTATCGGTCTCCTCGCCCGTGAAAAAGAGGATCGCGGTCGATAAAGTGTACTCAGAAAATGGAAGTGCCATTCGAGAAAGTGCCACGCAGGAAGACGATGCTGCCTTGAAAACCCCGATGCCGAGGCACGAGTCCAAGTATTACTGCTCGCAGCATAAACCTCCATCTAAAAAAGAGGGGATGATCGAGGTCATCCCAGGACGGTTTTTTGCATGATTTCTTAGAAGAAAAAATCCGATGTGGCCACCATAGGACTTTCTCCATATCTGAAATATTTCTAAAAATTCCAAATAGGTTACATAATTGATGGCATAATATGATCCGAAGAACCTATTCAGACAGGCATAAGCTGTAAAGGTGGGAATAATGTTGTAACGAGAAAAAAGTCTGCTATGACCGGGAATCGAACCCGGGTCTTCCACTTGCCGGGCGGATATTCTACCTCTGAACTATCGTAGCAGAACAATTTTTCTCGTTTCTGAACGCGGATGTTTCCTTGGTTGGGACGGAACTAGCTAAGCTACTATAAAAATTAATCCCACCTTTACAGCTTATGCCTGTCTGCATAGGATCTTCGGATCATATTATTCCATCAATTTCTTTCTTGGCAATCTCACCATTTGAGAGGGAGGAGTTTTCTTCAATGTATCTCTTAGAGAACATCCGTTGGGGCAGTTTGATACTAACTTGGCTAGTTCCGTCTCAACCAAAGAAACATCCGCGTTCAGAAACGAGAAAATTGTTCTGCTACGATAGTTCAGAGGTAGAATATCCGCCCGGCAAGTGGAAGACCCGGGTTCGATTCCCGGTCATAGCAGACTTTTTTCTCGTTACATCATTATTCCCAAGGTTACATAATAATAACTATTTTAAGAAACTGCGAGAAAATTTTAGACTTTACAAAGAACAGAAATAAATTCTAACCATAGCCTTCTGATACTGGATATAGCCAAAGAGATCCAACAATTAAGAAAAGAAAAAGGAGCGTTACTAAGACCTAACTAAGCGTCAACTGTTAACAATGGTCATCGGTAAGTGGCGTGGCAGCTAAAAATATAGTAAATATATATAATAATATATAAATTAAATTTACTACAACTTTTATTCCAGTATGTTTTTACATATCAAATAATAAAGCAAATATTTCAAAATAACGGATAAGTGACATGAGTAAACACCCACTTCCGGTTGACCGATTTTTACCAAAAACTAATCAGTTCTTCTGACTTTTATAAAAATGTTAAATGTAAAATTTCGCTTTGACCTGATTAATAGTTTTTGAGTTAGATCGCCCACAAAAAAGCTATCACATACATACACACAGACATCATCAAGAAAATGGCCAAAACGTGTTCAGAGGGCATCAAAACCAGTATTTGCGTTGAAATCTCGAAGTCGATTTTTTTCATGAAAACTATACTTTCCCCTATACTACGTTTGGAGAAAGTAAAAGCGTGCTTATGTGATCACTCTGTCTATCCGTCCGTCGGTCTGTCTGTCTGTGGACAATCAACCTTTTTGCTTTTAGAGACATTTGAAAAACTCTTTTTGAATTAGATAGCAATTAAAAATCCATTAAGTTTCCACTGATTGACCTTTCACGATAGGTCGTTGAGTTTCCGCTAGATGGCTCCGAATTCGGAAGTTTAAAATCTTTGAAATGGTTTTGTAGCCATAATGCCGAAGCTAGAGGAGAAGTTTTCACTCTTCCTCTTCATAGGAGGACGCAAAGCAGAACTCTGAAATATGATAAGAAAATTCGCTCCCACCTCCTGCTTTAGCAAGGGTATCTTATAGTTAACTGTTTCGGCCGTTAGAAATCAATAATTCAAAAATAATGTAACTTTACAGTATTGTAGAAATTTGCAGTTACATTATTATTTAATCAAGAGTATCTTACTTGTTTTATTTCAAATCCACCTGATAAACATTCCAGCGTTTTCTATCTACGCATTCGTAACATCGAGTTTCCCGAGAAGTATTTACAATATCGACAATTTTATACCTATACCTTTATCAAGAGAATCCCGCAATGCCTCGAAAATTGTTTAGTGCGTGTAGTTTTTCCTTAATTTGACAAGTAAAGTTCAATACCGAAAGGTGAAGTGTGATTAAATGTGACACAGTGGTAGAAATAGAACTTATATGTTAGAGTCGATTGTTGATAGCTAAGGTAAGTGTTTTGGTTGATTTATTCGATACAAACTTCCCAGATTTTTTAGCGTCTGTACATGACGAGAGAAAGAACTATAGACAATATCGTGCAAGGAGGGAGAAAGACAAGGAACAAAAGAGAGCGAAAATAGGAGGAGGAGCAGGGGCTTAACTAGTATGCCGCCAGGTCTGCCACCGCGGGGGGGAGGGGGGGGGGCACGAAAGGTCTTTGGGCCCGCGACACTAGACCAGTAGAGGGGGGTGCACCCGGAGCAAATAACCGCAGCCCGTGACTTCGAGTTGCTTGAACTCGAGCAGTCATGCAAAAATATTCCTGCGAACCTTATAAAATCATATTATAAAGACTGAGCTATGATAGACAATGGAGAATTTGAAAAAATCAATTGCTGTATCTTGACCGAGGAAAATTATAATTATACTAGGAGCTCCGCCCCTACGCGCGCCAACCCCGGGCCTCGCTACGCGAGGTGAATTCCTCTGCTGCCCGTGTGCAACCCTGAACCTCATTTTGGCATACATTTAAGGTAGAAAATTATATTTAGCACTATTTTCGGGCTTCTCACTCCCTTCCTCCTATTCCCCTCCCACTCTACCTATCTCTCTCTCTCTACCTCCCTCTCTACTTCCTTATGTCCCTACCTCCCACCAAACCCCCCGCTTTTCCAAACTACCGCTTCCCGTCATTCTCTCTCTCTCTCTTCCTCCCCCTTTCCCTTTCTTTCTCTTCTCTCTCTCCTTCCTTCTTTCGTTCACTTGTTCTTTACCCCACACTCCTGTCTTCCCCCGTTTTCCCATTAGGGTCCTATATAATTTTATGAGTACGGCAACAATGCTGGTTGTTCTTGGCAACGAAATATTTTATACAAGAAGAACTTAAAATTTTAGTCTTCAAAACAAATTTCTGAGTCAATTAGAATCGTATTTTAAAATCTAAGGCAAGAATATAAATTTACGTTCTTTTGCACGTACTATGGTTTAGGTTTCTAATTTCTAGGGCAATTATAATTAATTTTAAAAAGCAAACTAAAGATGTCTTACACTCATTTACGTCTTATGCTTTCAAAGCGGATTTTATGGCAACAATCCTCCAATGTCAATCGAGTAAAAAAAATTTTGGGGCTCTTTAACTTAAACATTTCCCGTTTTCGCAATTCTCCCTCTGTTTGTTAGTCATGAATAATCAGTCTGCATTTTTTTTAGCATTCTAGCTCATATGGAAGTAAGAAATAGTTTCTGTAACACGCATTAGTGCGATTAAATTATAGAAATAACAAGTAATATATTCCTTCTCTTCATATTGCGGACTTTTGCACCTGTAATAACAAATTATATAATAATACTAAAATATGTGACGGGACTTGAATTTTAATGTTCTCCAGTTAAATCATAATCTACTCTTTCGAACATACATTAGGATTGAGGCAGCAATATAACCTCGGGTTTTGTAAATAACATATTTGCCAAGGCCGCAAACGGTTAAAAGGCAAAGTTTTTCCAAAACAAAGATTTAAAGCATAAATATGAGACATTTCGAATTGTTGACAAAATTCGAAGACAAGAATAATAAAATTTATTCATTCTTCTTTAAAATAGTCTCGGCTCGAATATCGATGTTCAATATTTTCTTATTTCAATTTGCAGAAGGATGAAAACCTGGACGCCGAAAAATCGTTTTACACGAGTTATCTCACGGGAAATAGAAATTATATCCTGGAGTCGAACCAGGGAGTCTATTCGGAGATTTTTTTATCGACATTTACTTTTAATGCGTGATTGAAGCATTTCAGTCTTCCACCATGTAAACTAACAATTAAATACAATATCTTTTTCTTCCTAGCTCTTATATGATTTCTGAGATATAGAATAAGAAATTAATTCGAATAGAGCAGTGTTTTTCCAACTTTTTGTTTCGCGACCCAGTTGAACGTCTCGCGAAAAAGTCAAAGGGACGGCACGAGGAGAAAAACATGTTCTGAATTCAGGTTTCAATAATCTTATATATATAAAGTTGAATGTCTGTTAGTCTGTCTGTTCCTTATACAGTCCCACACCTTTTGGCCTATCGGGACCAAACTTTGCAAAATGACTTCCTAATCCTACGGGTAACATATATAACATATATCGATTTGTTTTCTTTAACTTATGTGGAATAAAAGAATAAACAACATGAATTAATCATAATATCGTAGTTTGATTTTAAAATTTTCAGAAATTTCGATGCTCTAAGTTTCTATAAACTGTTATTAGAAGCCCCAGCAACGCCGGGTACTTAAAGCTACTTGTCGATAAAAAAGCAACTTATACTAAAAGATTGGAGTTTGTATAATGATAACATTAAGTTTTATATCTTTTTTGATACATTTCAGCTGGTTATGCGTTGAGTGCTTAAATTTTCCCAGTAATGGGTCGCGACCCCAAGTTTAAAAAATTGAAAAACACTACAATAGAGGATAACATTTGCCAAAAGAACGTCCGCAAGACCACGTAGCTACGACTTATAGTTTCAGTTATAAAAATTCGAGAAAATCCCAAGCATATCATCGCATATTTTTTTTACATCGGTCGCTAATCAACAATTGAATACGATATATTTCTCTCCCAAGCTCTTATATGATCAGTGAGCAGTGGCGGATACAAGGGCGGGGAGGGGGGGGGGACGATCGCCCTCTCCTTGTACATTCCCACTGCCCTCTACTGGATGCATTCTTAAACTCATTCCGCGCAACATCCCAAGTTTCTGCACCAAAGATTAAGACTTTATGACAAGGGAAAGATACATTCTGATGTGGATGAGAATTTTCAAAATGTATGGTAGTTGGCTGAGGCGGAAACGGAACAAATTAGTTTGAAGCTAATTTATTTTGGGATTTGTTCCTATGAATGTTTAGATCACGTGATAAAACGTCCCCACGAATCCGTGTGTCAGAACACCATTCAAATCGTAAAAAATTATCGAAATGGCGTCCAACCGGGCTTTATACATATATCACCTAATTGCTCCTAAACGGCTTCATCGATTTACATGAAACACCTTTTAATTCAAAGACAAGCCAACAAGCTTTAAGGATAATATCAATTATAATGAACATTTAAATGTGCTATAAGGAAAAATGGAAACAAAATCTAAAACTACATTTCAATAGTTCAGTTTATTAAAAAAAACTCAAATAAAACTTAGAGGCAATGTGATGATGAACAATTTAAGTGCTCGTCCGTGAAGTACTTGGGGAGTTTCTTGATCCACCCGTCTATGAGGTGTAGATCAAAAAAAATGTTCGGAGAGAGGACAACTACTACAAAATAGTCCGCGAGACTACATAATTAAGTTTCTGGTATAAAAATTCGAAAATCACCCAATCTTTCGATACCGTTTCATGCGTATTTCCCATAAAGAACACCTTCGAAATCTCTGCTTATTCCATTTATGGAGTATACTTTTCCATCTTGTTATGTTATGTAGAGATTAGCTAACTTCTGAAAAGTTTTGCCACGAATTCCGGGATTTTTTCAGCACATTTTATCCAAATAACTTCGTTTGAAAGCCGCACGCTATCTTTAAGCCCAACGTAGTCACAGAATTGGCCAAAAGATGTCAGAGCGTTGGGCTCGCTACGCAAAGCGCCAGAACTACTTCACCAGACCATCTCCTACTAATTGTACCGCCAACAAGAATTATATCATGCGGTACTTTTCACGTACTTTTCATTTACCTTGAGACATATTACTCATGTAACTTGATTATTAATGAAACATAGATTAATAATTTAATGTTGCCATAAACTATATATGGCGGAGCCTTTATTTCTTCCTTTCTCCAAAGCATTTTAACAAAGGATAATATTTATGAAACTTCATACAGTTTCTCTCATAAGTTATGTTGATTTTAATTCTCGCAGTTGTCAAAATAAATTTTGAGGTCGAGGAGGGGAAAAGGGGAAGGCTTTAAGCTTTAGGACAACGATATGAGCTCAAGTTTTGATATTTATATCCTCGCCAAGGCAGTTATCGTTGAAGTAGCAATATTTCCCCTAAATATGAATTTTAAACGTTTGATAAGAGCGGTTTCGTGCGTTGGATAGAAAAAGATTAATTTAATGGGAAACATGATTAATTATCCTTTAAAATAGATCAAATTGGTTGATCGTAGGTCAGTTTTTCTAATTTTAATTTCCAACATGATAAAAACCTGCACGTCGAGAAGTCTATTTTTACGTGTTACCTTTTAAGAAATAGAAATAATCCCTTGTACTCGATTCCAGGTTGTTTTACGAAATATTTTTTCGTTGCACTTAATATGCGAATCAAGCATTTCTGGAAAATTTCAAATCATTATATCTCATATGGTTATTGAGATATAATCGATTAAAAAGCATTACATCTACATCTACAGTTTACCCTGCAAGCCACCGCAAGGGTGTGTGGCAGGGGGTGTATTAACACCAAGGGGAAAACTCCAAAATTAGGCCTTGGTTACTTTTGATCGCAAGTTTTATTCTGCTCAGCTATCGTTCTAGGGGAAAATGAGCCTTTGTATCTCTCTGTCCTACAGGCTATCTCTCTTCTTTTACGAGGATGGTCCATTCTACCGATATAGGTGGGAGTTCTTATTATTTCTTCGACGTCACTGGAGAAAGTACTCGTTCTAAATCTTTCAAGAAGTTTTAACCTAGCACGTGATCGGCGCTCAGCTAGTGATTCCCATCCTAAGTCCTGTATCAAGCCTGTAACGCTTTTATTTCTATCATAACAATTTTTGACGAATCTAGCAGCTTTTCGCTGCACTTTCTCTAACTCGGCGATTAATCCTTTCTCGTACGGATCCCATATGCTCGACGCATACTATAGCAGTGGTCTAACTAAAGAAAAGTAACATGTCTCTTTGACTTTTTCTTCGCTTTTACCTACTATCCGTTTGATGAATCCCAGTTTCTGCTTAGCTTTCCAGGATATATTTCGTATGTGTGTATCCCACGAGAGGTTACTTGTTAAAATGACACCTAAGTATTTGACGGATTCGGCTAATTTTAGATGTACGCCTTCTATACTGTAATTCATCGCCTCAATTTCTTTGTTTCCCCAGAATCTCATGACGGAACACTTACCTAAGTTCAGCTCTAATTGCCACTCTTTACACCACTCGAGAATTGCGTGTAGGTCGTTAGAAAGTAATGCTTGATCAGCAGAACTGTTAATCTCTATGTAAACTACCGTATCATCCGCGAATAACTTGATTTTACTTGTAATAACCTTATCTAAGTCATTTATGTATATAAGGAATAATGGAGGACCGATGACACTTCCCTGTGGAACGCCGGATGACACGCTGACCGAATCTGATTTAAATCCATCTATGACTACTATTTGTTCCCGATCATTGAGAAAGTCCCTGATCCAAATTAGTATAGGAACAAACATTCTTCCGCACCTAAGCATTAATAACAATAAATTTATTGACAATAATAAATTTATTAACAATAAAAAATTGATAAACTTATATGTGGAGATTAAACTCTAACGAAAAGTTGAAGTATACGCAAATATAACAAATGTTATATGGATGGCCGAAGCCATAATTCCAGCCGTTAAGTCAGAGGTGCATAACTCAAAAGCTAACAGGAAACCAAAATCGACCTTGATTGGACCCAGGCGGGGCACGCTATGAAAGTTAAGTGCATAAAAAATTGAAGTTAACTATTGTAGATTCAGTAATTACCGTAACACCTTTCAAATGCAATTTTTATGCGGCGAAAATGAGGTAACAAAAAAATATAATTTACTTACTCAATGGGAGGTTTTGCACCGTTTTTCTCTCGCCATTCCACTTATAAAGAAAAGCACCAGCCGAGTTAATCCTCCCGGGCCAAACAAAATGTGTCATTGGGCCGAATTTGCCCCTCAGGCCATGTGCTGTGCACCCCTGCGTTAAGTATTATTAGTGGACGACGATTGTCGCATGACGTCAGAGGAATGGAGAGAGCTGGCTGTAAAACTCAAATGTACTATAATGTCGCTGGGTACTAAATAGTTATTTTTGAGAGATATAGCTTATGTAATATTGTTCATGACACCAAGATATATAAATAAATAAAAAGTAAAAGATCCTTCACCGTCAATTAAAAGGAAAGAGAAAACTCACGTACGCGCTGCAGGTCTCCGTTGGGAACGTCGGGGACCTAATCCTTGATAAAGACACAGGCACACACACACTCCAAGGAGGCACTCACACTGTAGACTCTAACAAAAATATATTTTTTTTAAACTAGACACGTTGTTAAAAAACACTACACTTGTAGATAATGAAATCTTAGTTTCTTTCGATGTCACCTCCTTATTCCCAAGTGTACCGATCAAAGAAACCATAGATTTTTTACAGACTTGGTTATTGGAAAAAAATATCCTTAAAGAAACAACAGATGAATATGTTCGGTTAACCTCACTGTGCATGCAACAAATTTTTTTTCAAATTAACCACACTTTTTACCAATAAAACGAAGGTACCACTATGGGTAACTCTCTTTCTCCTTTCATAGCGGAACTCTTCATGACTCATTTTAAGCAGATTTGCAAAGCTTCTTTTCCATATTTCCCAAAAACTTGGCTTAGATACGTAGATGACATATTTGCTATCTTTGACACTAAAAAAGATAGCCTTCCTAATTTCGTACAACATCTCAACCAACAATTTGACACCATAAAATTCACACACGAAAAGAAAAAAAATAAATCACTACCCTTCCTAGATCTACTAATCACAGGAAATGTAACAAACTACTTTTCAACATTTACAGGAAACCTACACACACCGACACATACATCCATATGAGCTCTCACCACCATATCTCCCACAAATAAGCTCCTTTCCACTCGATGATTCACAGACTTTTAAATACACCTCTTTCGAAAACAAACTTTGACATAGAGCTTACATTAATTAAGAATTGCGCATTACATAACGAATTTGACTCACCTATCATAGAAAAAATTTTAAAAACACAAAAACACAATGTTTACATTAAATCATGCACTACACTCACGAGCCAAAAACAAAACACAATGGAAAAATACATGAAGAGGTTAACTATAAGAGCAAATTTTCAAATCAATTGCTCATTGTTGAACACAATTTAAATTTGGGCGTGAAATACTTCAAAGTGGGTTACTAAGTAATTCAACACTTTTGAAGTGAATATCTTTAAAAGTATGATACTTTCTGTCGCCCTCGAAGCTTCCGACCCATCATTGAAGCCTTCTGTTACCCGTTTTACAGTCAATGTTCACTGTGCCTATCCAATTATAGCCTTGGATAGCACAGACTGTGTTGGGTGTGCCTAAAACATACTGTTTCTTAACCTATCCACTTCCTCAACTGTAAATATCACCATAAAATATGCGCAGTGATTTATACATGCTTAATTATTAATTTATTTTTTAAATTAATGAAACTATAATTGACGCATATTTAGTTTTTTGTTTTAGTAATGTCGATTCGATTTCATATCAAAATAATTGCATATGTAAAAGATTAAATGTAGTGATATTTATCAAATTCGTGGATTTTAAGCTCCATCGTTTAGCAAAAGAAGTTTGTACCGCTTTTTGGTGCATTTTTAAAAATCGTATTTGTATTCGGCTAATCCGTCTCTCTGTCTGTCTGTGTACAAAATAACTCAAAAATTATATAATTTACAAGCGTCAAATATTTCGGATAGATAATTCTACATTAGCGCTACCTATTATATAAATCTGGTGGATCTAGGATCATCTGCTAAGGAGTAATCGGAAAATAACAGTTAAAAAGTACGTACAGATACAAATAATGCAGTCAGCCGACAAAGCATAGCGACTGCGATTGTAAACTCCGATGGAAAGATAGCAGTCGGTGAAAAAGCGCCTTGCGTAATTTGCTCTGAAATTCTTCCCGCACTTGTTATTCTTATTTTATCCCGAAAAGATCTCCAATTTTGTGTAGCTCATAAGCTGACAAATAGAAATGTTACTTTTACCGATTTTGGAATCACTTCGTGTAGATGGGATGCCTGTTCAATGAATCGAGTTAATTCGTCCTCCTTGCAGCAACCCATTTCTTTCAATCGTCGCATGACGAAATTCGCCTCTGTCGAATCTGTTGCGGTTAATTTGTCCATATAGGCGTGATTACTCTCAATAATTGCCCGTCCCGGTGAGCTTTTAGCATTTCGCGCGCGAGCGATCATTATTTAATGAAAGTAATTATAATTTTTAAAAACCTTTACGTCGCATATTATGACGAAAAAACACGATAAAATATTGCCGTGTCTTCATTCATTCGTAGGGAGCAAAATTTAAGATATGAATGTATCTCACCTAACGAATAAGATCAAATTCACCGCCAAGGTAACTCCCGTAGCCAAAAAACGTCTGAGCTAAATAAAACAGCCGCCCTTTGCTATACTTCTATAAAAAAAAACGAAAAATTTATAAATAACCAGAGTGGCCGACTCATAGCTGCGATACTTATCCAGTTCACTCGACTTTCTTCGTAGCTACAGGCAGAGCCGTCTCTAAGACCCGCGGGGCCCCGGGCGAGAGGGTAGACGCGGAGCCCCCTATTTATACAAATCAAATTTCTCGTTAAATTACAATTTTATTATTGTTTTCAAGTTTATGTTAGTTTTTCTCCTAAAATACAATAGGTGAAATATACTTTTAAATCCATTACATATCACATATTTATTTTTTTATATTTAGTAATTAGAAATTAATGAGAAAATTATACGAGTATATATAAACAGTATACGAGTAAACGAGCGCCTATCTCCTTTTCTCGAGACAATTTCTCGAATACAACTTCTACTATAGCTCCTCATGGACGCGGGGCCCTGGGCGACTGCCCATCCAGCCCCCCCCCCCTCCAGACGGCTCTGGCTACAGGTGTTACTTGGACATAACAGGTATCGCAAATATCCGTGAAAATTTCTCGCAAGCTCCAATAAATTGTTGCTATCAACAATTTATATCGATACATCAAAATCGGTGGTACCCTAATTCGAATAAATTTTTTTATTTAATCGAAAAATAAATCCTTTCGCAAAATGGTTTTTGCGCATACGTTAAGGCAACAGAGTAAATTTACCCGAAGGCCAAAACGTGACAACTACGGAAGAATGTTCCAATTGAAATTTCGTGTTATTGAATATGCAAAATATTCGTATAATACAAGTTCTGCACGAATACATTCTGACGTATTCTTGACTCCTTGGGATGTACTTCGCGTCAGAAAGATTGAACGACTACCATTGGATCTTCGCCAAGATGATTTAATTATAATAATAATGAATAATTTAATCTCTGTGAAATTAAAGCAGTCTTGATAAAAACGATTCTGCAATCTTCCTCCGATTATAAGAAAACAACAAAAGACCTTAATGGATATTCCCGAAAGATTCTGCCACGAGTCAATTTCGAAACCTTCACACTTCAGATCCATTATCGAATCGCTCCCTCTCTCGAAAATAAAATTCCGCAATGATAATAACATATCGTTTCGCCATTGTAACGTACGAAAAAAGGATATACCGAAGAATTGATCTTCGATCATTTCGCCTTCAGCCTTTTCGCGATTCTCTGATTTGAGAAAGGCCGCACGCGGTTTTGACGACAGCGTGCGTGAACTGGCTGCGAAATACGTGCAGAACAGAAAAAAAGGTTTGTGGGGAAAGAGAAGGCGAATGGGTTGGGTTGGGACTTAAATTCCATCGGAAAGATAGTAAAGAGATATATGCTCCTCGTCCAAGAATTTGAAAATGATAACCTAGCATGGATTTTTACACGTAATATACACGATTTATCACATTCGTTAACACGCATGTATATATTATTTAATAGGAAAAATCGAACCCTTTTAATTTATTTGAAAAGGAGGCACGGTATTGCCAAATCTTATTAGGACTTGGTGATCTCTTTTCGACTATAACTTAATCAATATCAAAGATAAGGCGACCAAAGTTTCAGGCTCTAGGAATTACGGGTGGCTTATAAAGTGTATAGTGTCCGGTTGAATACAAAAAAAAACGTATTAATGCCAAAATACCGATATGCGAACATAAGGACAGCATTACAAATCAGAAATATGTCGTAAAAAATTATTCCAAGAAAGTACTGTTACACAATATTGAAACAGTGGATAATAAATTAAAAAACAGATTTTTGAGCAAAACAAGTTTCATCAGGCGATTTAAAAGAGACAATAAAATAAGCCGATGATTAGATTATAGTTTCTTATCGCTAATCTCACATTGCTGCATTTGATAGACATTTCCATTAACACGAGGTAATGGCGAAACTCATAGATACTACCGATAATGCATTAATTGAGTCGGCGTACTGGACTTAAGCAGCGAGTCGTGACCATCCAGTTTCTATTGATTGAATAACTGCAAAATATTACTATTAAGTCTAGCAACATCTCAGTTCCCACAATATCAGCCGCAATCAGATACCGATTCGGATTTCAGATAGCAAAGAAAATTGTGCGTAAACGAAGGGACCGATTGAAAATTAAACAAAATTAATAGTGCCTTTCTCTTGTCGGGAGTTAAAAGTCCTCTTTCCTTTCCTTCAAGAAAAGACGCAAGCTAGTACGAAGCTTCTTCAATCACATGAATGTTATTATAAGTAAAATTATCCAAATAGACACGGCCGCGCGAAGAACCGCAGATACTCAAGGCTGGATCAGTATCAGGTCCAATTTTTCAACCGCGAATAGTCAAAGGCGCGACTGGCGAGGAACTACGCCAGGGCTTTTCTAATAACCCCATAGCTCGCGGATAACGTGTTGCCCGCGAGGAGGGGAAAGTGTCAAATTGTAATAGACATTTTCTGACTTTAGTCTTATGAAATGTTTGATGACATTAATTTCAAATCCCTTCCAAGATTATTGCGTTAGTGATACAGCCAGCCAAATGTCCAGTGTTTTCAAGTGGGGTCCTCCTTTTTAAAAAAATATAAGTCATTGAGTAATTTAGAAAGAACATTCCATGAAAATCAGGATAATTGCAGCAAAGTGTATGGTTTTTCATATTTATTAATAAATATCACTCATGAAATACGCATCTCATAGACTTTATTCCTGTTTTTTTAATGTATTTAAGTCAATCTGGTCTTTATCGTATGGAAATTATAAAATCAAATTGAACCTGGTTCCTCGTATACAAAGAATTGAATGACCGAATTAGGATAGCTTTGACGAAATATGTTTCTTCATACACCAAGCTAGCTGGTAAAACTCAATGTCAGATTTTACATAAGGATAGTAAAAAACAAAATAACTTTTGTTTTTACTTAAGAATATTCTTATGTACATGTGCATTTCAATTTTTACAATATTAATCTTTCGAAATGAATTGATACAATTTGCGCCTTGAAATATTTTTAGCTGAAGCTTCCCCGATCTTTAAAGATTGAACAAGCCTGGACTACTCTATCTTTTATAACGTTATTCCTTGTGATAACATTTTTTCTTGGCCTATTCTAGGATACGGATAGATTATCTTCTGTTCCGAGGATCCGTCCTATTCAAAGGTTTCGTAAAAAGCATAGCAAAGTAGTCAGAGACGCTTCTATACGTTACTGCAGATAAGAAATTCTCGGTATCGATATCTTTTCGAATGCAGTAGGAGATTCGTCGTAATCGGAAGAAAAATTTACATCGTAGTAGATAATGTCTAAAATAAATCAAACAACAGAGAGTTACAGATGATCATGGTGAATAGAGATATCTGAGAGAAACTTGTTCAAACTAGTCCTCAATTTGGATAATGTGACGTCACCACTGTGGACTTTTCTACGTTCTTCGACTACATGGCCTAGAACAGGGATGGCAAACCTTTGGCACGCGAGACGATTTTAGTTGGCACGCATTAGAAAAAACTGTCTATTGACTGTCTTCTCAATATTTTTCCATTTCTGACATAATATAAAAGGCTATTTCTAGCAAGATTGTAATTATGTTGATTGAAATATTGACAAATAGCAACCCATGTCCTAGAACGAGATGCTTTTTGCTCTTTAAATATCTTTTGGCCATAAATGATCTGGGGAAATGAGTCTTTTTAAATGATAAATTGAACTTTATATAACCAATCTATCGTTTTCTGATCTCAAAGTCGGAGTACAAATTATTATAATTGAGCAATAAAACGATTTCTTATTGACTGTACATACTGTATATTGTAAAGAACTTCAGATTATAACAGACAGACTAGTGGAGGTTGGCCAACAATATGAAATGAAGATCAATGCAGAAAAAACGTAAGTCATGGCGGTTTCAAAGGAACATAAAAAATTAAATGTAATGGTAAATGGCCAAAAATTAGAACAATTATGTAGTTTCAAATATATATGCAGTAATTTAGCGCAGGATGAAAGCGGTACTCAGGACATCAGAAGTAGGATTGCAATGGCAAAAGCAGCATTTAACAAGAAGAAGGAGCTTATCACAAGCAAGAAAATAAATGCAGAGACTTGGACGGTAAGGAGAAAGGAGGAAAATATTTAGAAAGTTTTCAGATGTGGGTATGGAGTAGGATGATGAAAGTGAAATAGACAGAGAGGAAGAGAAACGAAAAGTATTAGAAATGGTGGGAGAAGTAAGAACGCCAATAAAAACAATCAGGAAAAGAAAAGCAAATTGGATAGGGCACATATTGAGAAAACAATGTTTACAAAGGACGATCTTAGAAGACAAAACTAGTGAAACAAGAGGAAGAGGGAGAAAGATAATAGGAATATAGTAAGAATATAGTACTTATAGAGCTATAAAAGAGGTTTCCGGGGAGGGAAAGAAATGGAGGAAGCTGAAACCTGTCTTCAGACAGCAGCATGATAATGATGATTGTAAATTGACACGGAAGTTAGATAAGGAAAGCCAGATTACGTAATCACGAGCAAGAAAAGGTTTACCATCTCTGGCCTAGAAACTCATACTATCTACGACATGAGTCCTTTTCCTCTCTTTTTAAGATATCAGGCTTCATAATGCGTCATTTTCTTAATCTTGCTCACCTTTCCAAGACACACTCTTTCAGAAATATCTCACATCACGGACTCCCTACAATCCATTTTCTCACAATGACTTGTTCTTCTTCCACAATATTTAGTAATCCCAAATTTCAATTCATTATTGGCTGTGCGAATTTTCTCTATATCATCACATAAAACATTCCCAGCATCCTTTCTCATCGCAACTCGCAACCTCATATGCTCAAAACGCATCGCGCTATGTTACAGTTTCGCTTCCTTGGCGCTTTATTTTCAATCACACATGTTTTATTTTTCCCGTCCGTGCGCAAATTTTTGTCCGTCCGTCCGTGCTTTCACTTTCTCCGTTCGCTAAAGCGAATTTTTCCGGGGGCGCCCGGCCCCCTATTTGTGCGTTTTGGAACTAAGGAGACGTGGACGAGCCAATGAGAAAAGAGAATATGAGGAGCGCGATAAAATCAACACTCCGTCCTTCAGAAGGGGCGTTAAGCCGTTGGCCCCCTTGGTGCTCTTCGTTACGAGCTGGCTAATAGCTAGCACCAAGTTTCTCTCCCCCCTTCCTATCCGGCTATTCATTGCACTACCTCTTAGATACCCATTGGGTGTAGGCTCAAGGTGAATCAGCAGAGCATAAAACATAATAGGATAAACTTTCGTTTATTTAAGTTGCTTCAACAATAAAATCGAAGCGTAAATACGTTAAATTTACTTCGAAAATGGATAAAGAGCATATTGCAACTGCTTCACTGCGGTGAAGCACGTTTAAAATAATAAGGAGGTTGAAGATTCCGGAATTTTAAGTTAACATCGTTAAATAAGCGCTTTTGGAATCTGTTTTTTCCGGTTCTTTTCAACTTGTTTGTTTTTGTCACCAAAATCAAAATATAGCTTCACGTCCATAAAAAAATGAATACAAAACTTATTGGAAACGAATTTGTCCCAGCGACATTATTTTTCCAAAATCCCACACCGAGTCTCATATTAAATCAAGGACCGATTCATCCTTTTGTAGGTTTGCGGTCAAATATTCAGCCACCTGTTTTTTCTCCGAGCGCTAGAATCATTTATATAATATACATTTTCTTCCTTACAGAGGCATTAGAAGTATTCCAGTCGTCTCAGGAAAATTTACCGGTGAAAGCAAAACAAATGCATTCGCTCAATAAAGCCTCCAATGTTGTTCAGGTTCTGACATACTGAACCTGAAATATTGTAACTGTCAGAAAGTGTCTAGAATTTCGCTTTAATTTATTTAACGCAAAAGGGCTTAATTAAATGTCAACTGCTCTGAGACACTAGACCTCCCTATGTAGAAATAACGCATAATAATTATCCAGTCACAGAATCATTTCTCCAGTAACTAAAAAACAAGTAGGGGAGTACACGGGTTTCTCGTAGCACAGAAGTGCTTTTCTTAAAATTCTCCGCAGCATAATCGTATTCTAATGTATTTGCATTAAAATCAGAAAATTATTTTCCTAATATTGTAGTGTTCCTGCTTTTTTGATCCGTTCTAAA
Organism: Tanypteryx hageni; assembly: GCA_028673005.1. Lineage (NCBI taxonomy): Eukaryota > Metazoa > Arthropoda > Insecta > Odonata > Petaluridae > Tanypteryx > Tanypteryx hageni. The sequence goes on along the minus strand of CM054114.1, from coordinate 94,189,202 downwards.
CACATTTATTTCGTTTTCCCATTCTATACTCGCATTAAAACGAAATTTCTTTTAAATCCTTTCAGCCAATAACTTCCAAATCCATAGTTACAGAAAAATTCTGACCTTGATATTGTGGTATCCTTTTTTATTCGATCCGGTTGAAATATGTCATTTTGGTTATCTATTTTTATGAAGATTATATATAATATTATATTGGGTTCAAATCCGCTGTGTCAGTTCTCTAGAAATACAGGTAAAGGAGATATTATTTTACTTTTCACTGTGGTAGCCCTGCTCTTTAGCTCTGCATTAAGCATCTTGATTTCATTATGGTATGCTGTACAAATCTTATATACAAAATTTAATTGAAATACGTTCAGCCAATTCATTCCAAATCCTTAATAACTGAAAGCTTTTCATTTTTAATTGTGGCATCCCTGTTTAGCTGATTCGGTTTAAATATAATAATATGGTTTTTCTTATGTGTGTGTAATATAAGTATTAAATTTGGTTAAAATTGATGTGGAAATTTCAACACAATTACGTGTTAAAAGATTTTTTTATTCCTTGTATTGTGGCAGCCGTGCTATCTATATCTACACTATAAATCATTACTTTGTTTTTTTATGTTTCACGCCTCCTTCGTACAAAATTTTGTTGAAATCTGTTTGCCCAACTCCTTCCAAATTCATAATTACCGAAAGGCTTAACTTTGCAATTATGGCACCACTGCTGAATGGATACGGTCGAAATATTCCAACTTAGTCATCAATTTATGTGAATATTCTACACATGCACAAAATTTGGTTGAAATCGGTTCAGCCAATTCTTCCCTGAGATATGCGTACGGACGGACATCACGAAGATAATAGTGCTTTTCAGCATTGACGAAAAGCACTAACAACAATAACCCCATCGGAGATGTATGAAAACGACAAAAAATGTCGAAAAATCAATTATACGTCGTGGCAAAGTCCCAGAAGATAAATAAATCCTGGAGAGTGACAGACATCCGCGCAACAATGCTAGGCTGAAGCGACGGGTTAATCCATGACTTTAAAAAAAAACTTTGACTTTCAGTAATGACAAAAGTGGAATACTCCTTTAGCCAAAACAACTAGAGGGCTGCAAAACCCAATGCATTTCGCCCACAAGGTGGGCATCGTCAGGGGTAGAACCTGTTTCAACAGTGACTGGAAGCCAACTGCCAGGTTGAAACGGAAAGTATTAAGAAGACGACCGAGAAACAAGCGAAACGCGGAAAGATTTTTCGGCGTGTGTGTCGTTTAAATCTGTCAATTTGTATAGGGTCTTGTTGAAAACTTTGTCCAATGCCACTTCCCTTAAATTAGACACCAAAAAAAGAGGACAAATTTGTAAAATTGCCTTATTTTCCACCATTAAACAGAGGCTTGAACAAAATTTTTAAACATAAGAATTATACCATAACATATACAAATCCTTTTAATTTGAAAAATTTACTGGGCAGTACAAAAGACAGAACAGAATCTTTGAACAAGTCCAGTATTTATAAAATACAATGCTCACACTGCGACAAAAAATACATAGGACAAACAAGAAGGAAACTAATAACACGCTTCAAGGAACACATGGCTCACTATAAATATAATCGTTTTGAAAAATCAAGCGTTGCCAACCACATCTTTGAAACAGGTCATAGTATACACGTAAACGATTTAACACTGATAACTTCAGCCAATAACTCACTAAACTCGTTAGAAAGCCTTCACATTTACAAAAACCGCGATACACTTATGAACACAGACACAGATTTCAACAAGACCCAATACAAATTGACAGATTTAAACGACACACACGCCGAAAAATCTTTCCGCGTTTCGCTTGTTTCTCGGTCGTCTTCTTAATACTTTCCGTTTCAACCTGGCAGTTGGCTTCCAGTCACTGTTGAAACAGGTTCTACCCCTGACGATGCCCACCTTGTGGGCGAAATGCATTGGGTTTTGCAGCCCTCTAGTTGTTTTGGCTAAAGGAGTATTCCACTTTTGTTAGTTTTGGCCAAAGTTATTGAGCTACTATCATTTTTCAGTAATGAGACGAAAGCGTGCATATCGATGAGTAATTGAGGGAGTACGCAGCCAAAGACAGACGTCATAAGAGACACTGCTGAAGTCATCCTGTTTGCCAAAACGATTTTATTTTCACCCGAGACCCAGCCAACCCACCCGTGAACCGAAAAAGGGTTGTCGAATTGCCTACGACAGCACGCCGCTGCATCCCTTGCGCTTCACCCATTTGCTATAAATAGCAACGCATTCAGGCTCTGCAGAAGAAAAAAAAAGAAAAATATATACAAAAAAATAGCAGTAGCTAGTTGTTATCTTCTTAATTCAACTGCATTACTAATGTACATACTTTTTTTATTTTTCATTTTCATCGTATTGTATTTATATTTTTAAGTACTTATATTAATTTTTAGTTCATAAGCAAATCACAAAAACCGTAAGGTGTTAAAATTATGTAATTGTAAGAAACAAACCCCCATTGTAATTGAACACTTTCTGACCGGCCGGGAACGTGGGTGTTACCACGAGGGACGGCCCACATGTGTGGTAAAATTATTTACCAAACCATTCAAGAGAGAGAGAGAGCAAAACAAGTCTCGCTCGTTCCGAAGGAGGCAGCGGCGAAAAAAATTAAGCTAATGAACCTTCCTAATAAGAACATAATTACTGCGCACCATTAAATTTATTTATCGTTATGTGGCTTTCATAGAGAGTCGAAAATCTATTATATAATCCGCGCTACATTTATGCAAATGCAGTAATCTTGATAATCCGAGATGAACGGAACCAGAGTCAACTCGGCTTATAGAGAATGATAAAATGTAAAGGCATAAAAGTTAAATAACTTCATCGGAGCATTTATAATTTATTTTAAAGATATCGTCATTGAAAAATAACACAATAATAAAAATATCTGATGTGGCCACCACATGACTTTCTACATACCATACCATAATTTTTCTAAAAATTTCATATAGGTTACGTAATAATATTTTAAGAAACTGCGAGAAAATTTTGAACTTTACCAAGAAAAAATAAACTCAAACCATATCCTTCTGATGTTGGATATAGCCACAAAGCTCCAACAATTAAGAAAAGAAAAAAGACCGTTACTAAGACGTAAATAAGCGTCAATTGTTAACTACAGTCGTCGGTAGGTAGCGTGGCGGTGGCAGGTAAAATACAAGACATCTCTTAAACAATGTATTATATGGGAAAATGTTTCAAAATTATATTTCCTATAGCGTTTATTCTAGTACATTTTTACATAAATCAAATATTATTTCATATATTTCAAAATAACTGATAAGTAACAAGAGTAAACACCCACTTCCGTTTTACCGATTTTTACCAAAAACTAACCATTTTTTCTGACTTTTATAAAAATGTTAAATATAAAATTTCGTCTTGACCTAATTATTAGTTTTTGAGTTAGTGCACCCACAAAAAAACTCACACTCGCAGACATCATCGATAAAATCGTCAGAACGTGTTCAGAGGGCCTCTAAACGTGTATTTCCGTAGAAATCTCGAAGTCGATTTTTTCATGAAACCAATAATTTCCCCTATACTACGTATGGAGAAAGTAATAACTGACCTATGATCTTCAACCATAGACCGTTTTAAAGAGAAATAAATCAAGTTTTCCATTCTTTGGACAGCAGCATGATGATGATGATTCTTATAGTCATATTTCGCCTACGATTCTAAATCGTTCAAGTTATACGTTTAAATCATATTCATTGGAATATATAAGCTCTTTAAAGAAATCTTGCCTTGCCGACCGTGACATTGTTAAACCTCGAGATTGTATTGTCGTCTCAATCCTAATACTATATTACGCACATAGTAGTAAACTGCCAGCTGCGCTTTCAAAACAACTCAACAGTTGTATTTTAGCATCATTTTTCCCAATTATATGAAGCTGTAGTAAATATAGGCAAGTAATAGAGAAATCATTCAAATTAACCATTAAAGCTTCTTAGTATATCCGAAATACATAAGACAGCTGAATACAGACACAGTATTCAACTAAAAATAAAAAAGGTGAGCTTCGCTGGCAAGATAAAATGATATAAATAAACTTTTTTCTCCTGAAGCCAGCAGGGTCGTTAAGGTAAAAACTTTTTCATCAACAGCTGGTCACAAGCAAAAGTGTTGGTGAATAGCCGATGCTGAGGCAAACTTCCCATGATGCGGCCAAAAATCCTCCGACGAAACAAAGACCCTACAATGGGGAGGGAACCCAACAGCGACTGAACGAAAAGGAACAAACCAACGGTGTTCTAGGAAAATAATGATGTGCCAGTGATGTCGATGAAACGTACTTCCTCGAACAGTTTTTGGCCAATACGTATCTTCAGGGCCAAGTGTAGTGACTCAAAGTGAGTTACTACATTTGGCCCTGAAGATGGTCGCTTGGCGACCGAAATAAGTTCCCAATAGGGAACTGTCGAGCTCGCTTCATGACTAAAACCAAGCAATAGGAGTAATCGAATTTTTAAGTGGGTCGACGGCTAAGGTGATTTTGCACTGTAATCAACTGGACACAAAAGGGGAGCCTGTAGTGGTTAGAGTGTTGGCCACACCTTGATCTGCTGCATAGACACCCGGTTCAATTCCTTATGAGGATTTTTCCGAAGACGCTCCGGCACCCTGTTTGTGCGTGTTGGAACTAAGGAGACGAAGACGAGAAAAGAGAATACGATAAAAATGAGAAGCGCGCTCAAATCAACATTCCGTCCTTCGGAAGGGACGTTATGATGTTGGCCCACCTGGTGTTCTTCGTTAAGAGCAGTATAAACGCCAGAACTAGATTTCTCTCCCTTCCTATCCGGCTATTCATTGCACCACCTCTTAAGGTCGCCATACACGCTACGGTTTGCCGGAAGGTTTGCTGCCAGGAAGGGACACCTCCCGGCAAGCCGGAGCGTGTGTGGAGAATTCGGCCGGAAGGGATGGCCGGAAAACGAGCCTCCGAGCCTCCTGGCAAGTCTCAGAGGGTTCAGGTTTACCTCCAGGTTTGCTTCCCGTAGGGCAGGCCTTCCGGCAAACCGTAGCGTGTATGGCCACCTTTAGATAACCATCGTGCGTAGGAAAGAGGCGAATCGGCTGGACTGGGATGAACTGGACATACACACAGAAGGGAGGAAGGGAAACTCGGTGCCGGCATTAGTCTACGTTTTACGAGGAGTACCAAGGGGGGCCAACTGCTTAACGTCCCTTCCGAAGTACGGAACCCTGAATTTGCGCGGTCTCCTCAAACCGCACAAACAGGGGACCTTGGCAACTTGGGGAAAAAACCTACTTGCGCAGGATTCGTGACCGCTGCCCTTTCGAGCGGCAAGGCGAGTAGCGGCCAGCGTACTATAACCACTACACCACCGTCACCCTACCAAGAATGTGGATTTTGTGCAAAATTTCAGCTCTGTAGCGTTACTGGATCCAGAAATATAACGCAAAAAGTTGTTGAACGATGACAACGCTCAATCCAACTTCAATAAAAGTCGGAATTGGAAGGTCCGATACATACCGAATTTTTAAAGGTTCAAATGTACCGCAAATGTGGATTATGTGCAAAATTTCACCTATGTATCATCTGTGGATTCAGAGATATAACGTGTTAACCCAGCGCAAACTTTTCAGGTCGCTTCTCCCTTTACTTCCACGAAAATGGTGGCGCACCCCACCCATTTTTATCGGAATTTGTTTTACTGTAATTTTGACATTACATACAAAAATACATTCACAGAGGCTACTGACGTTTTAATATACACAAAAGAATAAGAGTTAACGGTAAACGTTATTCTAATAAATATATATTTGAAACTTAATAGATGAGTAAGAAGGTACTTACTTAATGAGACTGATGAGCCTGTTTACCGGCTGCAAGTACATCCATTATCTGTGCAATTTCAGACAGCTTCTCGGAGTTTTGGTTCTACATACAAACGTGAACGTTGTTTGTTCTTCAATAAGGTTAATTTGGAGAATGTTGCTTCACAAAGATATGTTGACACAAATGGTAAAAGCATATCTATAGCCTTTTCAGAAATATCTTGATATTCAACCTTATTGATATCCAAAACATTGCAAGTTTTCTTTTCAAATTCAATTTTCAAAAGAGAATCATTTGTTAAATCTATTAACTTCTCATGATCGGCAATTGCGACTCGGGAAGTTTTAAAATTCACATCAAAAGGATTTCTGATCCAATTAAGACCTTCTGTTTGAATGTCGAGGAATATTTCTGAAATATAATTATGTAAAATTTCAAGATGTGTTAATATGACAGTATCAATCTCTCTTCTATTAATCTTGGAATTTTTAATTGATCCGCTGCGACAAGGAAGCATTTCACAAGATCCTTCCTGGTATTTATAATTATATAAAATTCAGATATCCTCTCACTCATTAGTAAAATATTAGTATTCCTTCCTTGTAATGATGAATTCAAGTAATTTATTTTTTCAAAAATATCGGAAAGATAGCACAGAAATAGGAGCCATTTCTCACTGTGGAATTTTTCAGCCAAAGTTTTCTTATGATCCAAAAGGAAAAGTTGAAGTTCTTCCTTAAACTCAAAAACACGACGAAGAATCTTTCCTCGGGAAAGCCATCTGACTTCGGTATGCAAAAGAAGGTTATCATATTGCAAGCCCATTTCATTACAAGAAATGCTAAATAATCTGCACTGCAGGGGTGTAGTTTTCACATAATTAACTATTTTTATCACATCTTGAAGAACTTCATCCAATTCAATCGGTAGTTTCTTTGCAATGAGAGCTTGACGGTGAAAAATACAGTGTGTGTACTTCACATGAGGAGCGATATTGAATACTTTAGCTCGAAAACACTTTCTAGTATCCCACATTGCTGTTGCACCATCCGTGCATACAACTACACATTTAGACCATAACATATTATTTTCATTTAAAAAATCATCTAAGAGTTGAAATATGTTTTCTCCTGTGGCATGTTCATCAAGTGATTTGCAGAACAGCATATCTTCAGAGATTTTACCCCCTTGGCAGTATCTGACAAAAACCAGCATTTGTGCCATGTTTGTGACATCGGTACTTTCATCCAACTGAATTGCAAATTTTGCCCTTTGTTGAATTCGCACAAAAAGTTGCGCTTTAATGTTATTTGATATGTCAAGAATACGCCTTTTCACGGTATCACGCGACAAAGGAACGGTCTTTAAAGCTTCAGCATAAGAGTTACCGTGCATGATTTCACACATTTTTATTGCAGCCGCAAGTATAACTGTTTCTCCAATATTATAAGTCTTCACTGTCTTTGCTATAATATGAGAAATTTCGAAAGATGCCCTCTGAGTCTTTGATGACTGTTATATATTGGCTTAATTGCATTTACACTTGTTTTCATTGATTGTTCATGGGGTTTAAAGAAGGCTATATCTTTATGCATATACTCTTTATGCCTACTGATCAAATGACGAGATAGCTTCTGTGGTTTCATGCCCTCGTTAGCCAAAACCTCAGAACAAATGACGTACTGGAGTCTCTGCTCTTCGTTGACCTCAATCCAAGAAAACCCAAATTTAATAAATTATTCTCTGTATTTTCTTATTTTACGATTTGAGTATCCTCTTGCTTTCCTTGTCTCGTTTGGTACTTATTTGTCACAAATCTTTTGTATTTTATTTTCGGTAGCCTTCAGCATTAGCACGGCGTTTAGCACCACACTTCACAATCCATTTATCCATATTCAGGGAAAAAATAATTATACTTATTCTAGTAATAGTATACCAAATGGTTGAAGAATCCGTACGCTGAAAAATGCACTCGTTTAGATAGAATGTTTGTAACTGAGGCCGCAGCATTCCCAACAGGAAAATACTCTCGCCTCGATAAAATAGACCTATAATTATGTTTGCAAGAAGATAGGTTCGATTAGATCATAATCAATAATTCATTATGACTTCCTTAATTATTATTGAAAGCGTCGAGCCAATGCAATCTTTATTTTTTAGATTGCCATTTCCCTTTTAAAGGCCTTGAGCTCGTTTCTATGGCAGCTAGAATTTTTTATAGTTGCACCACAGAAGAATGTGCTTTCTTTGCAATTAAAAACAAATTTATATGTTCATTGGGCACGGATTTGAATATTGTCCTCAAAAAATAAAACCTTCAATTGTCCATCTACAAAGGTGTTTCTATCCCTAGTTCGTATCTAAATTTTAAGTAATATAAAAAAGTATATTTCGAATGTCCTCCCATGCTTTTCTTATAGGGTATTGAAATGGAACAGTGAGATAGAAAAATGCAATTTTTTGGGATTTACGATTTTGTTGTTGTGACCGACCATGCCAAATTTTAGATCTCTAGCCCCCCAAAAATTTGAAATGGTTATATGTTGCAGATTGTACGTAATGAGTAGTTTCTCATAAATCAATTCTATTACTTTTGAAAGTTACAAGTTTGTATTTTTATTATTATTGTGTTTTACCCTTCCGTATTTATAAATATTAAATAATGTTAGCTGGTATGCATTGTAGACTAAATGTGAATCTAGTATACACAACCCTTGAATGGTTTTTGGAAAGACATTTCATCTCAAATATGTTAGAATATCATGCTGAGCATGTTCTGTATTCCATTTGATTGCAGTAGCAAAAATCCGAGTAAGATATCCGTACTAAGTTAAATAGGGGTCCGCGCGTATGAGAACGCAGCTTTAAATCCCGGAGAAAAGGAGCACAGTGCCACTGGCGCTATCTGCCGCAGAAAACGACAATTAATGGTTTCGGCGAAGAAAGTGGTATCATCAAAACTTCCGCGGATACTTTTATCTGTTGCCGTATTAGACACACAGATTGCAGTTTCTTGTCCCGCGTGCAACGTTTGATAAAGCCGGTTAAAACTCTGACGAAAAGGTCCATAGTTCAGAAAAGTAAAACGTTATCTCGGCTGAATGAAAAATGTCGATAGACCAACAATTCTCATCCATAAAATATATATTACTAGCAGAATTGCCAGGCGCTGCGCGGAGGGGGGTGTCCACATTAGAGAGTTATAAATATTTTTAATTTCTAAAAATAGTCTAGCTAAAATATGATAAGCTTCTATCTATTCTCGTTTGGAAAAGAGTTTGGAACTGCTTCTAGTCGTGATCTCTTTTTTCTATGTGTCTCTCTATGAGTTCTGATGTTTCTGATGCTCTCAAAGCAGCCTTTCTTTGCGCATCTGATTTTCTGCCAGTTAAACGTGAAAATAAACTAACCCCAACAATTAGAAGTAACTATGGTGATATTCTGCAAAAATGTCTAAAAATCCATTCAATTTTCGTACTCAAATGTAATTTTTGATCGTTTTCGATCAAGAGACGAAATTGTATGACCTGAATAATATTATTTATACTATGAATAGTAAATCAGTATGAATTTTACGACTCTAGGTCAATGACTTCATATTTTGATGTTAAAATTACAAAATGACTACACCTATTCCCGTATTACTCCCGTGTTAATGTTATGGAAATGCTATTTCTATGAGGTTCCAAAGACCCCACGGGTTTCAAACCCCAACTACGCTCTTCCTTTTGGTCCTATTAGATAGCATGCCAAGTTTGGTGGCTCTAGGATCAACCGTGTGGATTTGTATAGACGGACAAACATACAAACCAATACCCAAAAAAACTTTCTGAATTATTGTAAAGATTATCGTTATTGTTTGAATGGTAAACTTCAAACATGTGGGGAAGAATTGCAGGGCAAATTGCATGAGGTCCTTTTTCTTCTCTCTCTCTCTCTCTAGAAGCAAAACTTAGATCCACTAAATTTTTACTATGATCAGCATTCCTACAGATCAACCTCACCTAAAAATTTGGCTTCTCCAGGTTTTAATATTCTAAAATATATTGTCCACACAGACGGACAGACAAACAGAAGACATGGACAATTTTTTAAAAGAAAAACAGCGCTAAAAAAAGGCTTTCCCGTTGGGGTCGACTGGAAGTGTTCGAATAGCAAAACCCTCAAGCAAAAATCTAAGAAAAATTGTCACATGCGGTTTAAAAGTAAGTAGGGGAAACCCTTTTTCCGCGCTGTATACGGGAAGACTGTCCAGACCGCGCTCTAAATGCGCAGCCTTGTATTCCCCTAGTAATGGTTACAAGGTTATATCTGAGATATAGACTTGGCACTTGGACGTAACTCCTGCCGGAGTGGCAGTGTTTATTTTCTCTGCGGAAAGCATTTTAAGACCGGTATGAATAGTCCCCTTAGTTTCGTTTGCCGAGTCAAAAGAACTCGCGTTTTCAGGCACATTACGAAGAACTAAATGTAATTTCGCTCCATCCATTTCGGTGAATTCGATTTCCGAACATGCTAAGTGGTGATAATAAACAAGAAACAAAGGTGTTGGAATGACATGTTATATGCATGATGGCATAAATCTGAAATTAAATTTTGACATTTGAGAAGGAAAAAAATAATGCTTAGTTGGTTAAAGCACCTATCCGGCAAACGGGGAGACCCGGGTTCGATTCCCGGTCAAGTACAGGATTTTTTTTCTCCTTCTGAAATGTCAAATTTTAATGGCAATAATAATGTTTCATTCCATAAAATTATTTTTTATTTTGATCGAGAATTTATTTTTCGAAAGTAAATAACGTGATATTAGTTTTAAATGGCTTGAATTTAGATCTATTTTTAGGTTGGTTTCCGAGGAAACGTAGACTTATGAAATAGTCGTGTCTGTGTGTGTGTCCCCTACTAACAGCTTTTGCATCAAACTTGGTATGAGGCTCGTGATGCCAGGGCCCACCTACGGGATATATTTTATTTGTAGAAGATTTCAGTCCCGGGTTCGATTCCAGGAACGTTTTTCCCTATTTGTTTTACATGCAGAGATGTTTTCTATACTACTTTAAAATATCTTAAAATTGTGATATCGGAGGGCAGTTTGTACTGTTCTAAGAGAAAAGGAATGTATATTCTAATTCTTATCGTAGAATTTTGACAATTTGTTGTTTTTTCTCGAATTCTTATTACAACAGTGTTTTTGCTTTTTAAATCGCATTTTATCGATTTGTTGCCACGGAGGCGATTATTACCGAACTCGGCTTGAGCATAGACGAGTGAACAAACGGGTTATTCTCTTTTCAGCTCGACTACCCTTCAGCAATGGACAGTTGATCCATTCATATTAGCGTATAAACAATAACATCTATTAAATTCGTTTATTTAAAAAATGTATGAAAAATATAATGCCAGAAAGAGATTTTGACATAGCTTTTAGTATTTTAAACCTGAAAAACTATGAACTACAAGTGGTATTTATGGTATGAGAATTTTTGGGATGAATAACACATATTGAAAATTTTCCTGTCAATATAAGTTATCAATTCGGGACGTAAACTTTGGGAAACCAGCCTGCAATAGTCCTGGTTTGGACTTCTTGTTCTTTTTAGGGCGTTTTATCTCACAAACGCGCTTATATTTTCGCTCTATCTGTCCACCTGACCATCTATGCAATCAACTAAATAAAAATAGCAAGTAAACTCCAAAATGTGCGGTGTATGTGGTCTATGAAACCATTTCTTACGCTGCCAAATAAATGTTTTGGAGAAGGGCATTGGGTTAACATTTTTGGAGAAATGGCAGATAGTCATGAGTTGCTTTTTTAGTAAAGCAGTGTGTCAGTGTCATAAGCAAATAGTCATTAAATTAGAAGCCTAACATATGTATGTTGATTTCCTCTTGCTTACGCGCAATTGGTATCTAAGAGGTGGTGCAATAAATTGCTGATCAGTTTCAAAAAGTTTAAAGAAGGTAGGTGACTTCCTCGAATATACTTTGTAAATAAAATGCTGAATCAATTACTTTATGCCGTATAATTTTATATTATTAAGTTTACGAAAAACTTTTAACTTTACAACTTTAAATAAACCTCGTTAATAAAACGCACTTTTTATATTGCTTCATCAAATGAAGCTCCCATTTCTTTTTTTAATTTTCCCACAACCAAAAATCATCTTCAATTTCCAACGTTAGTTGCATCGCATAGTGCGAGTATTTTGAACTTGGCGATACGCTACGGTCGCTCGCAGCGGGTAAAAGACAGAGAGAGGGAGAAAGGAGGGGGAGAAGATGAGGCCGGGTCAAAAAAGTCCCGAAGTACATCGCAAGACAATCGGATCGAGGCGAGACCATCTTCTCTCTCACACCGTCTTAACATAGCGCACGCAGTGGGCGCGGTGCCAAAACCCGAGAGAGTGTGAGAAAGAGAGAGTGAAAGAGAGAGAAAGAAGAAGAGGATAAGGAAAAAAAAATAATCCCGAATCCATGGAAACGCGCTTCCCATACAGCCCTCGGCGGAAATGAAAGAAGGGAATAAAATAAAACAAGAGGAAGGGTTAGCAGACAGTTGGAACTAAATGGTGTGGCCGGCGCATGTCCATTACACTGGAACAGGTAAACAAAAACAACGCGCCCCGCGAGAAGCGACGTAAATCTCTCGTTAGGAGCCGTAGCCCGCCACTCCTCTTTCAAGACTCGTATAGTATTCCGCGGTGGTTTTTCCTGCGTCCCGGAGATTCTCCGCCGTCTGGTTTTACTTCGCAGTATCCCGCGCGCTGGCGCGACCCTCATCGACAAGGAAAAAAGGAAACAAGAGAGGAGAGACGCGCGCACGATGCGTGCATACATGCGAGGCAGAGGCTTTCTTTACGATTTATTCAATCACGTGAAAATAGATCAACATTTATGGCTTAATATAGCTGATGTCTGAGAACTGAAAAATGGTGTGCCAGTAGTGATGGCAAGGAAATATGAAACTTTTTATTCACCGATTTATTTCCTAATAGATTTGTACTTAATAATACAATCGACAATTATTTGAAATTTACCTCACTCGAATAGTACTAATAATATAATCTTTATGTTCACGTTCATTCCTTCGTCGTAAATTACCCATTTCTTTTCACTTGCAAGCGCTGTGTGCACGTAAAGAAAATGGACGTATTTACGATTGTTTCTTCGTCGTAGATAATCCATTTCCCTTCATTTACCAAATGTTGTGTGCGCACAAAATAAAACTAAATTAATTAGTTATTTACATAACATACTGTTTACTTCAGTTACTACGAAGATAGTTTTCGTTGACAACAATAAAAAAACGGGATTTTTTTTCGAAGTCCAAAGTGAATTACTGCTTTCTCGTTTGATTTTCTTGAAATAGGCTTCTCCTTCGTTAAAAATGTACTGAACAGTACATGTGCTATTGATGGAATTATATGATCCGAAGATCCTATGCAGACAGGCATAAGCTGTGAAAGTTGGAACAATTTTGGAACGAGAAAAAAAGTCTGCTATGACCGGGAATTGAACCCGGGTCTTCCACTTGCCGGGCGGATATTCTACCCCTGAACTATCGTATCAGAACATTTTCTCTCGGTTCTGAACACGGATGTTTTCCTTTGTGGGACGGGAACTAGCCAAGCTAATATCAAACTGCCCCGACAGATGTCCTCAAAGAGGTTCGTCGAAAGAAACTCCTTCCTCTCAAATGGTGAGATTGCCAAACATGAAATTGATGGAATTATATGATCCGAAGATCCTATGCAGACAGGCATAAGCTGTGAAAGTTGGAACAATTTTGGAACGAGAAAAAAAGTCTGCTATGACCGGGAATTGAACCCGGGTCTTCCACTTGCCGGGCGGATATTCTACCCCTGAACTATCGTAGCAGAACATTTTCTCTCGTTTCTGAACACGGATGTTTTCCTTTGTGGGACGGGAACTAAACTAAAACTAAACTAAAACTAAACTAAAACTAAACTAAAACTAAACTAAACTAGTTCCCGTCCCACAAAGGAAAACATCCGTGTTCAGAAACGAGAGAAAATGTTCTGCTACGATAGTTCAGGGGTAGAATATCCGCCCGGCAAGTGGAAGACCCGGGTTCAATTCCCGGTCATAGCAGACTTTTTTTTTTTCTCGTTCCAAAATTGTTCCAGTACATGTGCTATTTGACTAGTTCTACAAATTTTGATTGAAGACTTTTTGTTATAAGTGATACTTTACGAGATGTAAAGAAGAGTTCATTTTCTGTCACCAGTAAAGTGGAACTCCCGATTAGGCCAAGAGAATCATTTACACCGTTCCATTATTTTCTTTATCCTTATATTCCAAATACGAAATTTCATTAACTTGCGGACGGACGGACGGAAGTTTTTTTTTTTACTTTTCGTTAAGAACGCCTGAAATGGTATGAGCTCATCGTGTGAAGATGCGAGAGAGATTGGATGAAGATTCGAAGCGCGGTCCTCCCTTTTTATAGGAAAAATCGCTTGTATTCAGTTTGTCTGTCCGTCCGTCTGTCTGTCTGTATGGACAACATCTCTAAAATCCTGCATTCTGGATAAGCCAACTTTTCCGGGTTGATTTTTCCATACAATAGCTACATATAATGAAATTTTGGTTGGGCAACGTTAAGCTGCTGGGGAGCAATCGAAAACAATCGCTTAAAAATTGCACGCTGCTACAAATGCAGGAAAACAACAACACATCCCATATGCCATTCTTTACTCTGACGGAAAGAATAAATGCGCCTTATGTAATTTGCTCTGCACATGTTAAGCTCCCTCTCGTTCCATCCGTCGACGTAAAAACGGGCACGTTTTCTTTTCGGATAAAAATTATGAGTTTGGATTAAATTCATCTAGTGCATTTTTTTTAATATAAACGTCGACTTAAAGAAAAGGGAAAATTCAGAACCTGACCGGGGAATCGAGCCCGGGTCTCCCATTTACCGGGAAGGTTTTTTTTTAACATTTGACATTTAGTATGTTAAGCCTAACGTGTTCATGCAAAAAAACTATATTTTCCTACGTTCCATCTTGTTTTGGAAATATCTTTTATTCGGAGACTAGTTAGAAGCTTAGTTGACGCTCTTATCCCAAGGGGATTCAAAGTGACAAATGTAGGGGAGAAAAATGTGGAAATTAACAAAAGAGAAATGTGCTGAAAAAAGGGTTTTACTCCATCTAGGCAGCGAAATGGTTAAGAGCGATTAATTTCCATAAATTCCCATTTTTTCAACAGAGTTGTTTCGCAGAGCAAAAGGGTCTTTTCAACCCGTGGGAGGACACGAAGTTTGTCAAAATGGGACGAGAAGTTTAGAAAATACTAATTATAAAACCTTTACTCGACAAAATTACTGCAATATTTGTTGTTCTTAAAATTTGCCATTAACAATTATGGACAGGTGTACTACATGTCGGAGACTGCTAACTTTAATGTAAAACTCCGTAAGCCGTACGAGTCACTACTCAATGTGTCTATACTATCAGGTTAAACCATTATCTCATCTAGAGAGTGGGCCAGAAGCCTGGACCCAAAGGGTAAAAGACATTATTTCCTTAAAGATATGGTGCCGGTTTTACATATTTCAAGAAATGAAATGCACAAATGGCTATTCTGTATTATATTATTTATATAGTTAATATTATACAACCACGTCTTGTTTACATTGTTGTTTCTGTGTTAACTTCTAGTGTTGATCTGCTGCAATAATATTTTTTCATTTCAATTTCTTTTGATACTATTTTAAAGTCGTACATTCACATATGAAATTAGAAGACAACTATTCTAATAATATTACTACATTTAAAATATGTAAGACTACATATTAGATATAAATTATAGCATTAAAGTATAAACCTAATCTAACAAAAGTCTACTTCTGTCCCTTTGTGGCTCCCTCTGTCACGCTATAAAAATGAGAATAACTCGATAAAAGATCGAGATATATTTTTGAAATTTGACAGGATGCTAGATTCGCATATTTAAAAGTGATGACGAAAAAAGTCTCGAAAAAAGTCCTTGGTTCGTCTCCAAGGAAGAGATTTCTTATTCGGTTCATCTTTTTTCGCCTACTGTTCGAAACTCCTCATGTTAAACGTTTCATTCACATATTTTGGGGAAATCTTTCCGTTTTAACGGGATGTTGCCTTGCCAACCCATTATATTGTTAAAATACATGAAGTATTATGCATGGAATACTAAATGTTAAATAAATAGTTGTTTTCATATCAGTGAATTAGAAGTTAGAAATGAGTCCAGTGTGTTACCAATAATATTATCTGTAAAATGATTTAGTATGTAAAATATTACATAACATCTTCTCTAGGTTAATTCGGTTAAAATTGCCGTCCGACATCAAAAGAAATGGATAACTTCCAAATAAATGGATCATAAAAAACATGGAAGATATCGAAACTCGGTTTCCACGAGTTAAAAATAAAAAATATTTAAATGCAAATAATATCGCATATAAAGGAAATTACCAATTTATTACCTGAAATATGTAAAACCGAAGTTATAAACGCGTTTTTTTAACTTTAACTTCTATTTGGTCCAGACTTCTGAGACTAAAAAATTAACGCCTTAAGCATCATTTATAAAACACACTAAGAGATACGATCGCCAAGGAAAAACCAACAACATGCATTCAATCGGTCGCCAAAATTTACAGCGAATTATTATGTAGACGATGCGAAACAAATTAAAACTGTTTCATGCTTAAATGTCAGATTCTGATGCGTGTGTTTAAACGTCCCTTCTGCTTGAAATTCCCTGCTGAAAACTTGCGTTTGAATCTGAACGTAATTTGAATTCTAAGTACTGACTTCGCCAATATGAAACGAGTATTCACGCGTGAGCAAACCTATATACTAAATAGAATTTCAATTTTATGATCCAATCTAGTGCCTCCATAAAACAAAAGAGAATAAAAAAATCGTCCTCCTTTTCCATTACTCGAAGGTTTGGAGAATAAACTTAAAGGGGCAAACAATCGTTAAGAGACACAAGCAAAACGTAACATTTTAAAAGCAGGAGGCAACAAATTTTCAAGGTCTCGGATTTTAATGAAAAAAACAGGTAATTAACACTAGATTTTGAATGGAGACGGAAGCAACCTGCAGGAAAATTATCAAATGCGAGGAATAAACTGAAGACAATAAATTTTAGGCGTTAGTTCTCTGAAGTCTTAATCGATTGGATTGAGGTTATTTCATCCTTATTCGTATTTTCAGTTTTTAAACTGAAGTAATGCTTGGTGCTGAGAGCCACCTCTTTAACTCTCTCCAAAAGCTTGCAAGCTGCATCTACGTTTAAATGTATTCTTTTACAATTCTTTACGTTCTCATAATTAATGCATATCCCATCATATTAAATGGCGAATGAATTAAAAATCTGGTGAACTCATATAGCCCTTTTAAAATTTACAGGGTGTGGGAAAAAATGGCGCATACTAACAATGGGGACGGGTAGAAAACCTCAAAACTAAGCAAAATGCATAAGGAACAAATTCACTAGGATTCATAGGTAGCGCTATAAGGTAGGACGTTGCCAGTCTCTCTCATTCGCTGGTCCAGCTGGCAAAACACATTTTTGTCTGGATGGCGGCGTGCTGGATAACTTTCTGCATAAGCCCTGGCTGCAGCGTAGACCCGGTTACCAAACGCATCATGGATCAAGTACATATCATAGTAATCGTGTAACGTGTAATCCATATCATTTCCCCTTCCGTGGTGACGTCTATGAAACGACTGCGCAGTATGTCAGTAGGCCTGCATACTGCACGCTGAGTGTTGATTACTATCGTGCATGGTATTGCAGCACTCCAATCTTTGTCTTTCTTGTGCCACACATGACGTCTTGTGATCCTTGGTCCTCACAAAGCACGATTACATGCTTGCCCCAATTGATAGTTCCTTCTTACCAGGACATCTCGGTACCTATTCATTCTGAAGAATTTGTTCCTTACACATTTTCCTTAGTTATGAGGTTTTCTACTCGTCCACGTTGTTAGTGTGCGCCATTTTTCCCACGCCCTTTATAGCGCATTCATTCATTGAAATTTTTGGGTATTGCGAACGTAAAATTCAACAGAGAATTGTCTAGATCTCCTTAATGGCTTAAATTAGCAAAATAGATTTCTATAATCGGCATGAAAAGATTCGGAAAAATATAATGAGATGACTGCAATGCAGCCGTCATCAGTGCAACAGTAGTGATTTCAAAGAATATTCTATCGAGGAAATACCACTTATGAAGGCTGCTTTGCGACCAACGTCCGTATCTGATTCTCCCAAACCTTTTATGGATATTGGATTCAGATAATTCGTCAATAAAATAATGGAGCTGCACAGCAATTGTTGGTAGCCATTATTCGGCCGACAAGCGACACTACGCGGCCCTATTTTTCGCGACCCACAAACCAATTCTTAAGAGGTCACTTTACGAAATATCTGCTTCGCTTTAACATTAAAAATATTATCGATGTATTATTAAGATGTTTAAAATTCGTCCGTAACGAATAAATTGCAATAAATAGCGCCAAGGTCAATAGAAGCGAATTCGGTTTAAACTGTTCACAATTTCATCACCACATCTAGATAGCGTCTTTGAGACCCCAATTTGTGCCGTGACCCTTTCGTTTGCACGCAGATGTTTTACAAAACCCTTCATTTCCTGCTGGCATAAGACAAAGCTGATAAAATTCATGGAAAAATTGTCTTTAATTTATCCCTTTTCCAAACTATAATGGAGAGTAAATGTACTTTGAATTTGAAAAAGAAAAAAAATTCCACTTTTTTGTTTTATATCTGTTCATTAATAATATATGCACTATATAATAAGCAAAATGAGTATATAACAGCTTCATGAGACAAATTTATTCTGTATTCTTCTAATAACGCAGTTATATAGAACTTCAAACTGTTCTTATTTCTCAATGCAAGGTTTCAAACCGTAACTTTGCGGAATAAAAAGAAACTTTAAAAATTTCAGTTGGGCCTTATAGTCTGTCTGTGGATAAAACGTTGATAAAAATCTTCGCCGGGTCGCTTTAGCATGGTTAACGTGGCAAGGTACACAAAAGTTAATGATTGAAATAATAAAAGAAGAATGGCTATCACAATGAAATGGGATGAAAAAAGCTCTCCTTTCCATCCCAGACCACGATAACGAGCAACTAGATCCCATGTTACAAAATCGATAAACAACTAGCTTGCAGCACAGTTCCCGCGAACACATGCCTCAGCGTCCACTGCTTGTCGCAATGGCGTAAGACCTATATAGTTGAACGCGGCGAATCACCCCGGAAAGGAAGAGGGGACTACAGATTGCCGATCCTTTTTGCTCCGCGCCAGAGAAGAAGTAATATATTTACATCGCGGGGAGGATTGGGGAGGGGGAGTTGTAACCGCAGAAGGAAATAATGGTCGCGATAGCAACTTTTGTTGAGACTCGCTGCTCCTACGCGACGCCTCACAATTACGGCCGTTTGGGGCTCAGCACAAAAAAGGAAACTACCCTTACTGAGTCGGCACGTGCGGTGAATAATAGGCGGAATACGAATGCTCGCTACGTCTAAAAATTACCTGCGTTTTCTGCACCAGAAAGGAATAGCGTCCATTTTCAAAGACGTGGGGCATATTTTCTTTAATTGAATATCTGCGGAACATTTAATATTGCATGGAAAAAATTCGTTTTATTGTTAAAATGATGAGTGGACGACGAATCGCTAAATATTTATAAAGCTCCGGATACAATATGAATAAAGTATTATTTGAATATTTTTAAAAATAATTTTCAACTCAATAAAATTTAACGATTACATTTTGGCATCGCGTGCAGAGATCCGCATGATTTACGAATAAAAACAAAAAGTACGTAGCACCAAATTAAATGCATCTCCTTCGTCGAAAATTGGCTAAATTGATTGAAGAATATTTTTAATTTTATCAAGTACTGTAACAGCAGCACATACCGTCAAAAATTAATTGTTTTTCCAGTGCATTAAAAAAACTAATTCTCCTCAAATTTACTCCTGATAAATGTCTTCAATGCAATATCATTTGCGCTTTAAAATGATAGGACGCCGTAACGTACAAATTCAGAGGAAAAGCAGCGAGAAGAAACGGATTTCCTTACGAAACAAGGGCGTATTCCCAGTTGCATGCAAATAGCTTCCTACTGCATTTTTCACGCCTTAAAAATTTGCTCTTGCCAAGCACATCTCACCTCCCTCCGACAAAAAATACGCCATTTTCACATAATCACACTCTTTCTCGATGCCTTTCAATCCTAGAATTGCATCTGGTCTCCTCCTCCCTTCCCCCCCCCCACTCTCTCTCCCTCCGTACCTCGTACCTCCCCTTTACCCGTCTCTTCTCTCTCTGTTGTTTTAATACAAATCATTCTCAATCAAATAGCGACCGAACTCCATGACATTTTTTGCCACGTAATTGAAAAGGAAATATTGTCACGGGGTATTCTCAACATTTGAAGTGGAATCACTCATTCAAATGAAGTCAAGTTTAAAAATCCCAAACAGAAGCAATCCCATAAAGTTATGATAAAATTACGCTTCTTTGTATGTGGCGGAACCCTAGTTTTCTCATGAATGAAAAGAATGACATTAAAATGTGCCTAACACCACAGCAAATTTTTAAAGCTTCACGAAACAATTATTTTAAGCGCAATGCTTTTTCGAAGTAAATAGAGCAAATATTTTAGGACTCTTTTCTTCAATGGGACACTTAAAAATGATTGTACATCGTGAATGAATCGCTGAATTACTTTTAAAAAATTATTTGCATTTTTGAAAATCAATTCTTTGTATATTGAAATCCTATCAGAGCGAACTCCACTAAGCGGTTTTTAAGGAATAACTCAAAGACATAGTTTTCAAGGAAACGGTCTTAAACGAATTATAAAATGTTGCTCAGGAACTACTAGCACGCTCTTAATGCCGAAACAACTTCTACACCAAAAGCAACTATAAAAAGAAAAATATTCCAGCAATTTCCGAAAAAAATTTAATGCTATATTTAAGGACATTGAGATCACAATCTTTAACGCTGTCGAAGTGTTATAGAATAAAACAAAATTTCTTTTTCGCCAAGTATCTCTGAAAAAAATACAAATATAAATGTCGATTCAACGTATGACCTCTATTAACAAGAGGAAACCTGATCTTGAACGCAACGCTATCTATCTGATAAATTGGATCCAGCAATTGGGGGAGAAAAATAAAACAAAGGCCAACAACAACACAGACTTGTGCCACGCAGTATAAGGTGAAAATACAACTTTTCGCGTGAGGAGAATATTTAAAAAAAATTATCATTGATGAATATGAATGACTGAATGAATAAGAGGTAAGATTAAAAAAAAAAACTGTGTAACACATATTGCGCAAACTTTTTCATAACTGAAAGAAAGCTTCTTGTCCGAGCAATAATGCCGCCGTTTACATTAGGGCATATTTATGCGCGGAAATGTTTTACGCACTTTGTCTTGTAGCAACGGTGCTGCTTCTAGGAGGTCACTCAAATGAGTCGAAGAGAGGTTAGAGTGGATACAGGGAGTAGAGGTGGAGAGACCACTTCCGAGAACGATGCTCGTCACATGACGTCAGTGGAGTAGAGAGAGAGAGAGAGAGTGAGTGAGAGAGAGACAGACAGACAAACGACTTTATCAAGGGCGAAATTGAGACTATATAGTCCCTTCCTTACATTTAACCCTTTTGTCATAGAGTTACAATATTTACATATTTAAAAATAAATTAATTACATATGAATTAGTATAACGTGCATTTTAATTACAATTTAATTGTATATTGGTTAATAGATCATAGAGCATTAGCAAACAGTATTGTTAGTTAGCTATAGAGAGAGAGCTCGTCGGTAGTGGGGCGCAAAACTCGACTTATTTTATTGTCACTGGATGCTGTTTTTTATTTATTTATTTAATCAAAATTTCACATACAGCACTCGCCATTTTAGAGTCAAATATATAACAAATCATGAGTACAAATAAAAACAGGAAAAAAGATAGAGAGAATAATAAAAAAACAACACAAAAGAGAAAGGGGAATATAGCGCTACAAATGGAGCACAGTGAAGTCAGAGCTGAGAATGAGGTAAAAAGAGCTCTAGGACCTTTGATAAATGATTTACAGGAAAGGATAAACGGATCTATATGGGAAGGAAAATAATTAAATAAAGTAGGAAGACGGAAAAATTGAGAGCGTCTGACAACAGATAAACCTTGTGGTTGGGATGTGGAGTATATCCATTGAGCGAGTTGTTATAGAGGGTACTCGTAAACCTAAAGAAGGCAAGAGTTCTGGAATGCCTATATTAGAGTTTAAAATATAATAACATAGAGAAATGTCAGATTTTTGTCGGGATACCGAAAGTTGGTCTAGAGACAAGGCCGTTAGGATGGCTTCCTTAGAGGAGGTGCGAAAAGAGGGTATACGATATTTAACTATTCTAACAAATAAATTTAGCACACAATCAAGAGAGGAAAGATTAGAGGCTGCAGCCATTGACCAAATAGGGGAAGCATATGCTATATGGCTCACGTAATGTTACTTTTGACATCGGCATTTTGTAACGAGTAAGGAAAGGTGCACTCCATGCACACAGAGTTTCCTAATGTGAAACTCGACAAGAATAAATTACCCTCCATTGTTGCTCTGCGTCGACGGGGATTTTATTCTTCGTGATGCCCTATCCAAATACGAGCTTTCTTCAAGATTGTATTCATTGTGATAGCGTCAAGGCCCCGTAAAGACGACTGACTACAGATGACACTCTCCAGACGACATAATATTTACACTTCCTCACGAGATTTCAAAAACAATTTTTTCTTTCGTATTCATGCGCACCTAAAAACGAGCACGTTTATCAAATCCTCTGTTTCAAGTTTATTTCCAGGATCGGAATAACCTCCATGAAACACTTCCTACAAAAGAAAGTAGACTAAACTCCTACAGTAAAAAAGTTTCGGTGATAGAATTTCTCCAAATATATTGTTTATAAGTTAAACAGTGGCATATTCTCGGAAGTTCTTCCGATTTGACTCACCACGGAACGAATTTGGAAAACAAGCATCCGGTACGGAAGCAGAGCTATTAAAAGAAACTCCGGCCTACGACTTTGCGATTTCGACTCGTGCCTGGAACGCAGTTAGAGAGAGAGAGAGAGAAAAGAGAAATTCGGCCTCGTTCGAACTGAAACACGTTGTTACTCCGAATGCCATGTAAAACGGTCGTGAAAACGAAATGCGAATTTTAACTATAAAACGGGCGTCAATAGTGGTGATCGGGGATGCCAACCAGTGAAAATTATTTTTACGGACAATATGGGAAAAAAATTACTGACAACTCAACTTTTTACGGACTTTTTTTGCGTAATAATAATATGTGTCAGAAAGACATAAGTGACCAATATTCAATGCTGTCATTTATATATCTCAGCAGAAATGTTATTTACGTTAGTTTAGCGCACTTATTTGGCTTAGGGAAACAGGAAATTTCGTATGTGCTCCGTATAAATCCTTGTTTCATATTTTTAATGTGTGCCCGTTGAAAAAGAAAGGTTGCTTTACTTTTAAAAATACAACCAAAATGAGAATATATAAGATAAACATATATTTTTTAAATCAGCGGTATTCAACCTAAGCTATTCATATACCTGGAGATACGTGAAATCTTTCAAAGATAAACGATACCTAATGTAAATAAACTGATGTGGTCAACACATGACTTTCTCCATATTTATATGGCAAATTACATGTTGTTAGCTCTGGGATCGTTGCCAATATTTACTTCCGGTTGACAATTAAGAAAAGAAAAGGGAGCGTTACTAAGACGTAACTAAGCGTCAATTGTTAACAATAGTCTTCGGTAGGTGGCGTGGTGGTGACAGCTAAAAATATAAGATATCTCTTAAACAGTGCATTATATGGGAAAATGTAGCAAGCAAAGGTTGTAGAAAATAAAATTTCCTACAATGTTTATTCCAATACATTTTTACATTTATCAAATATTAAAGAAAATATTTCAAAATAACGGATAAGTGACAAGAGTAAACACCCACTTTCGGTCAACCGATTTTTAACAAAAACTAACCAAATCTTTTAACTTTTACAAAAATGTTAAATATAAAATTTTGCGTTTACCTGACTAATGTTTTTTGAGTTAGAGCACCCACAAAAATCTATCACATACAGACCGACAGACAGACACACAGACATCATCGCGAAACTAGTCAGAACGTGTTCAGGGAACCTTAAAACATGTATTACCGTTGAAATCTTGAGTTCGATTTTTTCATGAAAACAATACTTTCTCATACTACGTATATGGAGAAAGTAAAAATAGCGAAGTAAAATCTAATAATTATCTCATGCAATTTCGTCAAAAATATTTTAAGGGGTACGCCGACTAAAAAGGTTAAAAATATCGCTGCTTTGAACCTCTGGAATTTTTTTAGAATTTTTACGGATCTTACGGACACGTCCAATTTCTGTTCTTTTTTTACGGACGGTTGGCAACCCTGTTGGTGATCCACTGATAGAAATAATGCATAAGGTGGGCTCAATAAATGGTTTTTAATCGTTCACATTCCTCAAAATACAGCGGATCACTAAATGTCGGGACTATATGGCCATTATTTCTTTGCGATCTAAAATTATCAGGCGGAACAGCCTACATTCCTATCCTCCCTACCTATCATTAACCGTTTTTTAAGCCTTTTTCTTCTCACTCCTCTTCCCGCACCACTTTACCCCCTTCCCTTTACCAAATTGATACAAAACTTAATGGAACTCGTGCCAAAAAGGTGACACGCGAAGTAATTTTATATGGCAGGATATTTTAGAGATACATCAAGGAAAATATGTAATAAGAAAAATACTTTATTTTAAATTATAATTTTATGATGCAGCGCTATTTCCAGGTAGTATAATGCCCTTAAGAAGCACTTTTCGTTATCGTTAAGGAAAGGATGAATATTCAGGGAGGCAGATTAGAGCTCTGCTGCACGAGCCTAATTTTCTAGGCTCGGCCCGCATAAATCGCGCCTGAAAAAGAAATACATAGATTTCCTAATGAGAAATTTCGATTTCCATTCTCCTGCTGAGATATTTCCGGTTGGCGTCAATTTTGATGTCGCAGTTCTTAAATCGATTTTCTACATTAGTATCAGATATCAAAGCTTTAGTTCTGTTTTATGGAAATTTAAATTTTGAATAAAAAAAGATTAACAATTTTTAAAGCAAGTTTTCTTGAAACTGGTTATTTTTCAGCTGTTATGATTTTGTTATAAAACTCAATTTCATCTTCTATTCCTGCAGAAACGTTCTGCGACTTATTTTTGCATTGCAAATGCATACATTCTAATTGATATTCTACAGGAACGGATCCCGCATCATTCGATTAAATGGGCTTGTGAAAATTTCGAAATTTATCTCATAGAAAAATTTCTCCCGATCGTTGGAAAGCTGGTAAACGATGTACAGACAGACCCTCCGTTATACAGTGCCACCCTCGCATACCGCTCATGAATCGAAGTGAAAAGTACTTCTATCATATGATTGCGTAGAGCAAGCAAATACCTCGATTTACCGCCACTCTCACTTTAACGCCAATTTCAGTGAAGGACAAACGGTGGCGTTAAACCGGGTTTCACTGTAGAGAGGATTACACTCGTGTGTAAAAGAGCGAGGACAGGTGGAAACATTGAAAGATGATTTAGTTACTGTAATAACAAGATTGGAAAGGTATACTCCATGTCGGAGTACACAAATGCCTTCTTTGGGATTTCACAATGTTCCCAATATTTTTCGCTCAGATGAGTACTTAACGAGAAGCTAGTAAGGTGTTGTAAAATACATGTAAGTCCTTAAGTAAAGTCGTTATTATTGTGCGATTTTAACCAAAATTGGGATCGGTCGACAAATTTTAGTAAAACTTCTTAATACCAAATTTCATCAAAATACATTCAGCGGTTTCCGAGTTGAAACAGAGGAACATTGTAAACTACATGTAGGTCTTCTTGTGAAGTGGTCGTAATTGTTGTCCGATTTTAACCAAAATTAGAATTGGTCGACCTATTTTAGCAAAACTCCGTAATGCCAAATTTGATCAAAATACGTCAAGCGGTTCCCGAGTTGAAACAGAGGAACATTGTAAACTACATGTATGTCATTTAAAGTGTTCGTAATTATTCTCCGATTTTAACCAAAATTATAATTGTTCGACCAATGTTAGCAAAACTCCCCAATACCAAATTTTATCAAAATAAGCCCAGCGGTTCCCGAGTTGAGACAAAGGAACTTTGTAAAATATATGTAGGTCATTTAAAGTGTTCGTAACTGTTCTCCGATGTAAGTCCTTAAGTAAAGTTGTTATTATTGTACGATTTTAACCAAAATTGGAATTGGTCGACCAATTTTAGCAAAACTCCCCAATACCAAATTTTATCAAAATACGTCCCGCCGTTCCCGAATTTTAACATGCGGACGGACGGACGGAATCGACCTCCCCTATATGCGTTCACTTCGTGCAAAGAACGCCTGCAAATGTAAATATTTAATCGTTCTGCCGCTCTCCAATCGCATGGCTCTTGTTTTTGTTTATTATTTGTCGTTGTTATTACTGTTGTTTGTTCTTCATTTTGGTTGCTGTTAAAATGCGTGATTTCGGATTTTGATTGCTTTTTTTTATTTTAATCAAAAGAGCCACGTTATATGAAAAAGAGAAACAACATGAGAGACACAAAAATTATGAAAAGAGCCACATGTGGCTCGCGAGTCACGAGCTGACCAGGTTTGTTCTACCAGGTATATTCCCTATGGTTATACGACAAATTTTTATATTTTGTGAGTTCGCCGGAGAATTAATTGTCTATCTCGTCTTACAGCTAAAACAAATTCAAGAAGTAGCATTGAGTGTCAATTTTTTTTAAAATAGTTACTTATGTATCTCCAATTGCCATATCAAGGTTACTCAGACCCTAAGATAAGGAGTTAATTTTTCAACATCGCGCTATATTTCAGTTATTATTCCCTTTTATTCGTCCTTTGCAAGGAGTGAGCACATATAGGGGAGGTCGTTTCTGTCCGTCCTCTTAGGGAGTTTTGTTAAAATTGGTCGAGCGATTCCAATTTTTGTTGAAATCGAACTACAATTACTACTACTTTACATGAAGACCTACATGGATTTTCAAAGTACCTCGCTAGCTTCTCGTTAAATACTCATCTGAGCAAAAAATATTGAGAACATCGTGAAATTTGAAAGAACGCATTTGAAAACTCTCTGTGCTCCGACGTGGAGTACACCTTTCCAATCTTGTTTTCTCTTGGGCATAATTAACTAAATCTTTCAAATGATAAAACAATAAATTACCACCCTATGTTAAGACCATTATGCATGACAAATGGTTTATAGTTTCCAAGTAAACAATCTGTTTTGCAACCGACCTAAACAAGATTGGCTATAAATACGTAAATGCGTTAACTAACTATTGCGCACATACACAGCTTTAAGTGAAAAAAATGGATTATCTACCACGAAGAAATTAACGTAAAAACGATTTTTTCCTTCTCGTGCGCAAAAAGAACTTTTAGTTAAGATAAATTAATAATTTACTACGAAGGCAGGAACAAGGCCAAATATGATAATAAAATCACTTATATCCATGCTTTTACATAAAGTTATACCTGATTTTGTGAACTTTATGAATGAACGTGAACCAAACGATTACGTCATAGCCCAAAACCACTTCAATTTCCGCTATTATTTCCTTGGAATGAAAAAAAGAAGATCAAAAATACATGCGTTGTAAAATACATGTAGGTCTTGACGTAAATTGGTCGTTATTATCGTCCAATTTTAACCTAAATTGGAATCGGTCGACAAATCTTAGCAAAACTGCCCAATACCAAATTTCATCAAAATAAGTTCTGTGGTTCCCCAGTTCAAACATGCGGACGAATGGACGGAGACGACCTTCCCTATATGCCTTCACTTCATGCACTTCGTGGAAATAACGCATAAAAATCGTAATTAAAATTTTCAACTGATAATAAACTATCACCATTTATGTTTATTCTATTTCTCGCAGCATCCGGTTGTCAAGATAAATAAATCTTGAGGTAGGAGAGGGGAAGATGGAAAGGCAACATGAGCTCGAGTTTTGACAATTACATTGTTTTCAAGGCAGTTATCGTTAAAATGGCAATATTTCCCCTAAATGTGTGATTCAAACGTTTAACAGGAGAGATTTCGAACTTTAGGGGAGAAAATATGAACAAAATAAGAAACTTTAAATTTTTTCTTTGAAATGGTTTAGATCCTAAGATCATAGGGTATATTTTTTCTGATTTTAATTTCCAAAAGAACAAAAGTCTGCACTTCGAAAAGCACATTTTTACGTGTTACCTTATGGTAAACAGAAATAATCCCCTGGAGTCTAATCCGAGTCGTTTTTCAGATAATGTTTTCGTCAATTACATTTAATAATATGTGAATAAAGCATTCCTAGAAAATTTCGAACAATTTTTTCATAATATTTTCGAGATGCAATCGATTAAAAAGCATTACATAAAGAAAGATAGAAAGAAAGACAACGGAAATTATATTAGGGTCGATACCCTGTATTCTGTGTTCCAGTAATAGGGTAATAGGGTAGTAATAGGTCGATGAAATTGATAAAGAAGAGCGATAAGAACAAAAGAATGACTAATACGTGGAAAGGGGAGAGAGATGACAGAACGGGGAGATGAAACAAACACGGAGATTATGAGGAAGTCGCGATTGAGGGAATGAAGTGGAAGAATGACAAAAGTGACATCAAAAGCTGAAAAAAGAGAGAAGAATTGACGATGCGCGGATAATCCAATTTCAGCAGCGGCATCGCATCTCTCTTATTTCTCCCCCCCCCCCCTCCTCCCCTCCCCTTTACCTCTCAGGATCGATATCAACGCGAAAAACCGCCGCATTGGCCTCCAGAATAGAAAAACCTCTTCGCTGGCCTCCCCACCATGCTCAGCTGTTTTCCCCTCATCTCCCTGTCGTGTTTATAAGTCCCCCTTTAGTCCTTCTCGGGACTTGGTGAAGGACACAATCACTCTCTCTCTCTCTCATTCATCGCCTCTCTTCTTAATCCCTCTCTCCGTATCCATAGCGAGTTGCCATGGCACTGACCGAAGGTATTGGCGACGGCAATAGGGAGCGATCGACACGGACATAAAACTGCCAGCATTACAACTTCATATTCCGTGCAAAAGGGGTTTTTTGAAGGAGGGAAGAAAGGCGGATGGATGAGGATGAGGGAGATAATGAGGAGAGAGGGAGAGAATGGAAGCAGGGCGCGATTGGAGTGGAAGAACCAAGAGCCCGGAAACGCCGGAATCTTCCGGGAGGCGAGGATGTGAAAGAAGATTCTAGAATATAAGGGTGGGATGGGAGGTGTAGGGACAGAGGGAGGAAGCGCTGGAGAAGTTAAGGGAAAGGGGAGGAAGGAGGACATAACATGAAGAGCCGTGACGAGATTATTCGGCGAGCGGGGGAGGGATTCCACGGCGAGGGAGGAACCCATGAAGAAGAGGTAAGTTTTGTTTTTATTTTACTTGTTAAGATTCTCTCCATTGCAACGCGACGTCTCAATTTGCGGCCGAACAACACGGCTTATTTGGGTCGTTGCTTAAATGATCAATCGATATTTACCGCATAGCGTAGTGCAACCATAGTAATTATAATATATATATATATATATATATATATATATATATATATATATATATATATAGTAGTGCCTCGTTTAACGTTGCCCCAAACAACGCTGATTCGTTATAACGCTCTTTGTTCTCCGAGCAATTTTTACACTCTCCATACGTTTTAGTGGGTGCTATAACTCATAACTAAATACCGTATCATCACTAAAATTCATATTTAACATGTCATAATAGGGGCAAGAGTTGGTTAAAATCGGTCTACCGGAAGTGGAGGTTTACTACCGTCATTTTTTTATCATTTTTCTCGAATATCTCTTTTGAATTGTTTTGTTTACATATCTCAAGAAATTGTGCACCTATTGCTGGTATAGTGAGCAGATTGTAAGGGGAGGATGTGTGGAATCTGTTATTATATATTGAAGGATTTCTGGTATGTAGCGGATCTGTTCCATTGGGCATTTAAGGATTAATTACTTACAGTACAGTTTTAAAAGTGCCGGAGAGAAGAGCGGCTATACTAATATTTTGTAATAAATTGCGATTTTAGTAACGCATTCCATAAGTGCTACACTAAAATGACTCCGCATAACGCTGATTCAGTTAGCGCTCTCGTTTTCAGGAGCGCATCTCCAGCGTTAAACGAGGTTTGAGTGTATATAATTGTCCCACTCCAATAATAAGAAGGAACAATAGATAATTTTTGCACCGTATAATCTCCTATCTTTCTCTTTTGCAAGATTTCTCTTTTTTGCCGCGCATGCGTTCCGACGTCGAATTCCTAACTCATTTCAAACAGAATTTAAAAACGACGACCTTGCTCTCACCTCTCGGAAAGAGCGTTTAAATCAACGTGTACCAACTAAGGCTATTGTTTCCTTCGATACGATAGTTACCATTGTTTACACACTCCAACAGGAAATTGTCGAGCTCGTCTTACGGCAATTCACGGAAATATAGATTCTAAAAAAGTGGAAAGTTTTCGGTGTTTTGCCACTGGAGACGGCTGCTTCGCAACCAAAGTGCGCGTCTGGTTTTTTATAGCCTTGTTTTGGCTATTGGAGACAAGTATTTTTTAAAGTGTTCCTTCTTGAATTGTTTACGCTGCTCGACACAATGGAAGGCATTGTCGAATTTCTACAAAATAAAAAGAACAGTGCTCTTATAAAAAGGTCCGTGGGGGAGAAACGAAATGCCGGCATAAGTTTTAAAATTGCATCGACGGTATGTTACATTCTGAAAAGACTGGTTTCTTGCCAGAACGGGAAAACAGCTTATTCGGCCCGGCCTTGTTTTAGTGAGAAAGAAATTGTGTGAAAAAGTTGGGCAATTACGCTAGCAAATACGGTACGTGCATGTAAATTTTCAATTGGAATATTGAAGCTTACCCACTCACTCCATGTCAATCTACGCACAACCTGAGCAAACTGTGTTCACTCGGGGATGGGGGTGAGAGGAGGGGGAGGGGAGGAAGAGGGTGGAAAGAAAGGGAGGAGGAGAGGAGAGAAAGAGGGGGCAGAGAGGTGGAAGCTTCTCCCTATGTCGTTATAGGAAGCCGCAACAGATTGTGAGCTCCCCCTGACGGTTTTCAGAACGACGTTCGTTTGTTTTAAACCCTTCCCCTCACTTTATACTGTTCGCGAGCGCGTTCGATCAACGGTGGTTCCGGGTCGTAAATAAACACCTCCGCTGAGTGATTAACAACGTCATCGAAGAGATGGCGAATCCCGGAGAAAGACATTGCGAAATGTTTTTTTTTTATTTCGAATGAGCAGCAGGAAAATTTTTAGGTAAATCGTCATGTACTTAAATCAGGAGAACTCGCTTTTCCGTGCGATTTCCGAAGTTTTTATAAATGTCGAACGCTTTCCTTTCCATGGATGCACAAACTTTTCACATCCGCGGGCCGCACTTGAGGGTTTCAACATAGCTGAGAGCCGTACTATAATAAAGGCCAAACGATTTTAAATCAACAAACTTTGGAATGTTAAGACTCACTTAATTAAATATTTTTCACTAGTAGCTTTTCCAGCTGAAGGGACGGGACTGTATCTGCGGATGCCATATCAAAGTACATAGTTCCGAAAAATAACAAAAAAAAACTGAAGCACTAAACTCGCGTGATCGAGAAGACAAATGCAGAGCTATATTAAAACATGACTTGAATATGTACACTGTCAGTCCAACAACTGCTTCTCACCGGAGAAGGGTGTGACTTGGACTAACCCGCAATTTTTAGCCGCTTTTCAGAACGCTCTCATAACAACGGCAACTTTTCTGACCTCACTTTTATTATATGTAACTATTCCGCTTCATCCTTTGTTAATTTTATTTCCGCGTTACCGCATTTTCAGTCTCTTCTATAAGGGTCACTCTTATGGATTACCGAATTAAAATTTATTTGAAAATATTACTTATATATATATATATATATATATATATATATATATATATATATATATATATATATATATATATATAACGATACGGAAAAAGAAATAACATGATAAAATAAATAGATTGAGAGGGATAGGAAGGAGCCAGTGAACACTTACCATAAGGTGGTGGACGTCAACACTTTTAAAACTGTACTGTAAGTAATTAATCCTTAAATGCGCAATGGAACAGATCCGCTACATACCAGAAATCCTTCAATATATAATAACAGATTCCACACATCCTCCCCTTACAATCAGCTCACTATACCAGCAATAGGTGCACAATTTCTTGAGATATGTAAACAAAACAATTCAAAAGAGATATTCGAGAAAAATGATAAAAAAATGACGGTAGTAAACCTCCACTTCCGGTACACCGATTTTAACCAACTCTTGCCACTATAATGAAATGTTAAATATGAATTTTAGTGATAATACGGTATTTAGTTATGAGTTATAGCACCCACTAAAACGTATGGAGAGTGTAAAAATTGCTCGGAGAACAAAGAGCGTTATAACGAATCAGCGTTGTTTGGGGCAACGTTAAACGAGGCACTACTATATATATATATTAGAATTACTATGGTTGCACTGCGCTATGCGGTAAATATCGATTGATCATGTAGATGTCTCTGGAGGAATAGACGTTGGTCAGGCCTTTGCTCCCCAAGTTATTGATTTGAAAAGATACTGAACCGAAATTATTTTAGCAGTGTCCATGAGAAAATTATACAGTAAGGGAATATGACGTGATTTTATTTAATATTACTGGAAAGGTATACTTGAATCACGGTCCGGTCGAATTTAACTGTCCGCGGTGTTGCTGATGATAAAATATTATTTCAATGAGGTAACAATAATAGATTCCCTAATAAGAACTTAATGATCTCTTCCAACGAATCTTCGTTCTCATTTATACCTCACCAAAAGGTTTATAAAAATTTCCTGTCAGAAATGACGGGAGTAATAAAATTAAAATTTAAACATCCTATTATCCCCCGCTCTCTCTTCCTCACTCTCTCTCCCTCCCTCCCTCTCTCTCTCTCCCTCCCTCTCTTTCTCCCTCCATCTCTTTCTCCCTCCCTCTCTTTCTCCCTCCATCTCTTTCTCCCTCCCTCTCTCTCGCTCCCTTTCTGCCATAAGAAATGATTTATCTTAGCATGACGGAATTACCAACAAAGCTCATTATGCACACATGATATAAACATACACACCTTGATCTTAACCCGCCGTTGGTGAATTTAGCCGAGCGTAACGGAATTACAGACATAGCTCATTATTTATATAGATTGGGGGTGGCCAACCGCCGGCTCCGGAGCCGCATGCGGCTCTTCGAGAGCTGATATGCGGCTCTCCGAGAGCTGATATGCGGCTCTTTGAGAGCTGATATGCGACTCTTCGAGGGCTGATATGCGGCTCTTGAAAACTTTGGCTGCCTTACGTATACCGTAATTTTCCGATTATAATGTGTAAGGGAATTGTAGAATTCAAAGTTGACCAAAAGTCCCACCAAATAAGAGTAATTGATAGTAGCTCAATAACTTTGGCAAAACTAACAAAGGTGAAATAAGAGTGTCTTTTGTTTTTAATATTTTTAATATATGCGCCAGCAGCTACATTATGTGTTGAATATTTTTTTACCAGCTCATTACATGTTACTGCAGCTCTTCGGTCATGTGCAGTGCAGTACTGAGGCTCCTGCTCCGGCCCAGTTTGGCCGCCCCTGATATAGGTAAATGATGTACTACACGTACACACAAACCTCTTAATCTCATAACGTCGTTGGTGAATTCCAGGGTAAGATGTAAGTAGATCCATATCTCCCAACCGATAATGGATTTTCCTCATTTTTCTGATTTTACGGCGGCGACTTCAGGAGACCTTAAAACATGTATTTCCGTTGAAATCTCGAATTCGATTTTTTCATGAAAACAATACTCTTTCTCTATACTTCGTATATGGAGAAGGTAATAACATACCTTCCATTATCCGCACATAACCCCTTCAGACCTGACTTTTCTCTTTGGGGAAAAAAAATTTCTTTTCAGTGTAAGTATGCGAATTGGATTCAAAAGATATCGAAAAAGTAATTTGGAAAAAATCTTTGTTTTAAGAAAGTTTTTAATTTTCTTTGCGACGTGTTAAAACATCAAAAATAAAAAAAAGGTTCAAAATTATTTTATTCATGAAATAAGAAGGTTTTCTTATCTAAGTTCAAAGAAAATAATATTATAGTGTGATGTTTCGACGACAAAAACAAAAAAAAAGAAATTTGACCTATTTGGAGCAATTCTTCTCAGTTCTTGCCATCTTGTATTTAATGTCATTTAACTTCAGCTAGTCTGCGATAGATGGCAGTAAAAGTGCCGTTAACGGATAAAATAGACGTCGCACTAAGTGTTCAGCAAGTTTTCAATAAAATATAATGTGAAAGAATATTTAAAAAGTACGTTTGAAATTAATGTACACCAGGTCTGAAAGGGATAAGTTAGAAATCTTAAGCTCACATATCGGTTCTAGCACATTTTTAAATGGACATTGAAAATATTACATCCTCACTACAGTGATAATCTTACGGTGAAAAAATTTCTGGAATCGAATCCGGAACTCTTTTCCCTGAGATCCTCGATTTTTCTAGCAATTATATATCAACTGGAAGTGCCCAAAAATCGATACGGACGGACGGATTTTTTATATAATAACAATTAATATTTATATTTTATTTTATTATACTTTATTATTTATAATATTTATTTTATAGATTTTCCTCATAAAGTTAAAAATTGTGCATTTTATTATATGCTTCGGGAATCCACTGAAATTCGGGATAATAGATAAAATTCTTCAGGCATAATTTCTCCATCCTATGTTAAGCATTCAGTCTTCTGAGTGTTAAGGTTGCCATGGTGAATTTTAAATTGCTACTAGAATATCATACATTTTTATATCTGCAATGAATACAAATTATTACGGGAAAATTTGATGGTTAAAGCTGCACAAAAAAAACTCAGAAATAATTAACTTAAGATGAAATTTAACCCTTAAATGCCAATATTTTTCTTTTCCAAGAGGGTTAATATCTTCATTCGATTTGTAGCTGAGTTTTGAAATGTTCTGAGGGATTAGTAATGGATTTTAGCGCGATTTCAAAAATGATTTGTCAGAGCTATGGGTGCATTACACCCACCCACCGTGCTAGCGTAATATTTTTTTTTATATTAAATACATACGTAAATCAATTGGCAATTTTATTTCTCATTCTTTGAATCCACATAATTGGTTGGTATTTTTTTACATAGTGTATGTTGTTTTTTTTATTCAGATCAGGAAAAATCTATATAAATAAAAAATATAGGTACGCAAATAAATAAAAAATAACACAAAAATCACGCTGGAGAAAATGGTGAACACAAAAATACATCGGTTTTTACCTTCTTTTTATGATTATTATACACTTATATTAATTTTACAATAACAGGTACATTGTTCTGAGAGTTAAATCCATCCGAAAAAATCTAAGAAAGGACTGGGTTTTTGACACCCAGTGACCTGGATCTCGTTTATAAAATAGGCGACCGTGCTCAAGTGTTAAGATTAAACTAGATCATCGGAAAGCCCAGAGATGTCACCACTTGCATGAAACCCCAATTTGTTAGCATGCGCAAATCTTTCACCAATACGTATTTTGAAAGAATTTCTATGGCCAGGGGGCTTGGGCGTTAATGGATCGCGAGTTCTTGTTTACCTTGGGCGGGTAAACGGCGATTCTCTAGAACGTGAAACACGGACAAGAGGTGGATATGCTTCCGCGTTGCCATGGCAGCCCGACGGGACCGAAACAAGACAATTAATATACGGAAGGGAGCGTTTTCCACGTCCAGAATGTGTCGCAACGGAGAAAAGGGGATGAGCGGATCGTAAACACAGAAACCCCTTCTTTTTTCGTACGCTGCCAGTTCCAGAGGCAATGAGCAAGACGAATGGATTATGACCACGCGCCGCGACGGCCTACGCTGTTAATCGCCGCTCGAGTGATCCGACACTCTGATGCGGCGGCGATGCGTTTTGTGTATTTGCGTTTTGAGCAAGTTTCTCGTCTACTCATTTTACGCATTAAAAAGTATGCAATTTTTATAATCTATATAAATGATGAGCTATGTTTTTCAATCCCGTCACGTTTGGGTATATTCACCAACGACGTCATGATTTTAAGAGGTTTGTGTGTGCGTGTAGTACATCATTTACCTATATCAGGGGCGGCCAAACTGGGCCGGAGCAGGAGCCTCAGTACTGCACTGCACATGACCGAAGAGCTGCAGTAACATGTAATGAGCCGGTAAAAAAATATTCAACACATAATGTAGCTGCTGGCGCATATATTAAAAATATTAAAAACAAAAGACTTACTCTCATTTGGTGGGACTTTTGGTCAACTTTGAATTCTACAATTCCCTTACACATTATAATCGGAAAATTACGGTATACGTAAGGCAGCCAAAGTTTTCAAGAGCCGCATATCAGCCCTCGAAGAGTCGCATATCAGCTCTCAAAGAGCCGCATATAAGCTCTCAAAGAGCCGCATATCAGCTCTCGAAGAGCCGCATGCGGCTCCGGAGCCGCCGGTTGGCCACCCCCAATATATATAAATAATGAGCTCTGTATGTAATTCCGTCACGCTCGGCTAAATTCACCAACGGCGGGTTAAGATCAAGGTGTGTATGTTTATATCATGTGTGCATAATGAGCTTTGTTAGTGATTTCGTCATGCTAAGATAAATCATTTCTTATGGCAGAAAGGGAGGGAGGAAGAGAGGGATGGGGAGAGAGAGAGGGAGGGAGAAAGAGATGGAGGGAGAAAGAGAGGGAGGGAGAGAGAGGGAGAGAGAGAGGGAAGGAGAGAGAGGGATAGAGAGTGAGGAAGAGAGAGCGGGGATAATGGGATTTTTAAATTTTAATTTGATTACTCCCGTCATTTCTGACAGGAAATTTCTATAAACCTTTTGGTGAGGTATAAATGAGAACGAATATACGTTGCAAAAGATCATTAGGTTCTTATTAGGGAATCTCTCTCGATACAATCTGTAAACCCGCCAGTATCCTCTTCGGCAGCGGGTTCTGCCGCGGTTTTTCTCACTGGGGAAGTTCCGCGGTGGGTCTAAAGTTGTGCCTCTTCGTCATTTTGGGATGCCTATTCCCAATCATCGCCTCCTTTTCGTCGGAGGCTGGTCTTGCAGGTTTTCAGTAGCTGCTCTGGGCCTCTTAGTCCTGTCCCAGGAGCTGACCTGTACCTCACCGATTGCCCGAAGCTCGTCGGCACCTTTCAGCAGCAGACAATCGTAGAACCTCCTCACCGTGTCTCGCAGCCGCTCCGAAATCGGGGAGGCTTCTGCTGCAGCAAGGAGGGTTGCTGTATTAATGCCGATAGGAGGCCGTAGTATTATACGCAGGTTGGTGTTTTGCCATGTTTCTAATCTGTTCCTGCAGCCGCCATTAAGTCTGGCCGACCACGCAGGCGCTCCGTAGAGTACGGCTCGCAGGAGCACGCTCTTGTAGAGGCGCAGCTTTAGCTCCTTGCTAACGTAGGCATTCCTCAAGATGGGGAGCAGCGTAGCCCTCGTGTAATTGGCCCGCGTGATGATCCTTTGCACATGGGCCTTGAAAGTCAGTCCATTGTCCAGGGTGACACCCAGGTAGAGCGCCGACTCGTCCCATGGAACCGCTCGGCCGAGGATAGAGATCGGCTCTGGCGGATCCAGATTCCGGTTATGGTGGAAGAACACTGCCTGAGTCTTCGAAGGATTGATCCCTATCCGCCAGCGTAGATACCACTGGGTGAGACTGTCGGTGGACCGCTGCAGGTAGGATGCAGCACGGCGAGGCTGTTTCGATCTCGCCAAGACCGCAGCATCATCTGCGAATAGGGCTATCTTAACATTCCAGTGATGGTTGGTGGGCAGGTCGGCGGTAAATATACTAAATAGGAGAGGACCGAGAACGGAGCCCTGTGGAACGCCAGCTGAGATCCTCCTCGGCGATGAAAGTGTTCTGCTCCAGCGCACGCGGAAGGACCTCTCTAGCAGGTAGGATTTGAGGAATTTGCAGGCCCAGAGTGGGAAGTCCATCGCTTCTATCTTGCTAAGAAGACCCGCGTGCCAGACGCGATCAAAGGCCTTACTCACATCTAGGAATGCCCCGACCGCACATTCTCGCCGGTTGTAGGTATCCGTGATGAAGTCTACTACTCTCACCAACTGCTGGGCCGTAGAATGTTCGGACCGAAATCCAAACTGCTGAGGAGGAAGGATGGAATTTTCCTCAACATGGCTAAGCAGGAACGGCAGGATCGCTCTCTCCCATGTCTTGCTTAGTGCAGACAGCAAGGAAATGGGTCGATAGGACTCCGGCTTGGATGGGGCTTTCCCCGGCTTTGGAATGCAAATCACCACGGCAGATTTCCAGCTGGCAGGGAAGTGGCCAACTCGGATGGAGGCGTTTATGATATGAACCAGTGCTAGGCCCGCAGCACGTGGAAGCTGGCGCAGTACCTCGTTCGGGAGACCATCTTCTACCGGCGCCTTCCGGAGTGGGAGACGCGAGAGGAGGGTCGTGACGGTGGCTAAGGAGACGGCTGGAGGCTCGCTTCCGGAGACGGCAGCTGCGGTGGGGAGGTCGTCGATGTTTAGGACCGGTGAGTCAGGCGATGGCGGATTGTCAACGAAGCAACTCTCCAAGTAGGACGCCATACACTCTGCTTTTTCTTCACTGGTTTGCGCTGTTGCGGTCCCCGTCAGCAGCGGGAAGTCCTGAACCTTGTCAGCACGCAGCGCACGAGCCATTCGCCAGAGGGAGCCATCGCGAAGGTTGAGTGACTCCATCCGCTTCCTCCAGGCCTCTTTGCGGAATGCCTGAATCTCGTCTCTGATTCGATGTTGCATTGCCGTTAACCGCCTTCGCAGGTCCGGAGTGCCCCATCTTTGGAAGAGTCGACGCGCTCTGTTCTTCTCTCTGATATCCTGGAGAATCCAGGGCGGCAAGTTCATGTAGTCCGGTGCTTCCGGATCCTTGTTGGGGCCTCAGCCTTCAGAGATTTCAGGATGTTGTCGGTCAAATCAGTGGCCAGTTGGTCAATTCCGGCAGCATCGACTGGTTCGCAAATGTCTTCCGGAATGGAGTCCCTAACCTCTTGCGGAAGGCCTTCCAGTTCGTGTTTTGGAGGCTGATCTCCGGTGTGGAAAATATAGTACGGTGGCCCAGGTTTACCACAACCGGGTTGTGGTCGCTCCTCAAACAAGGCACGCTAAACATCGACAGCGATGTTCTAATAGAGCGGTGGAGGGCAATATCCAGGACTTCTCCGATACCAGTGTGGTGGTATCTGGTCGGCTCCATGGGTCCTGCTGCCTTCACTCCCTTGGCATCGAGCCACTTCTTGAGCCTTTCTCCGCGTGGATTTCCTGTACGCGAGTGCCACTCGTGATGCTTTGCGTTAAAGTCCCCAGCTGCAATCGTGGGGAGATTGTTGCAGAAAAGTTGATCAAAATCTTCTGTCACCAGTTGAGAGTTCGGCGGCAGGTAGCAAGGAGCGAGCTTGAGTTTTCCCCTAGGCGTGTCGACGACGGCCAGTGTTGCTTCGAGCAATCGCAGAGCAGGACTAGGAAGCAATGAGGCATCCAGGTCCTCCCGGATCAGCATTGCCGTGCCGCCCGCAGTGTGCGGGGACGGCCTGTCATTGCGGAAGACTTTGAACCCAGGAACCGTCCACCTCCGTCCAGCACGGAGGTGAGTCTCTGAGAGGAGAGCAATTGCCGCTCCCTGTTTCTTCAGGAAACGGAGCAACTCCGGCGTCTTCCCTGAGATGCCTCCGTTGGCATTCCATGCCACAATGGTGAGCCTAGCTGTGCGACGAGCCTTAGTAGCCATCGAGGATGTCTACTAGGCGGGTCATCACTTGTCCTAAGGCCATCATCTGCTGCTGGATTTCAGATGTGATATTGGCCAAGGCAGAGAGGAATTCCCTGACAGGTGCAGAACGGTCTGCCTCTCCAGAAGCCGTGGCACTCCAGGGATTCCTCTCTGGTTTTGTTCTCTCTCGCTGGTTGGGCTGCGGGGGTTGTTTCCGCTGCGTAGCAGGTCGCTGTAGGTCTGAGCGTTGCGAGGCTTCTCGCTGTGCAGGCTGCTGTGTGAAGCCAGGAATTGCAGCCAACTGCCGAAGTGGTGGGAACTCGTCTTCCAGCTCCAGACGGAGGCGTGGGGTGTCTCGTGTCGGCCTAGACCCCGGGATGGCGCTACCAAGAGACAGCGTCTGTTCCGGAGTCAGATTGGAGGAAGATGATGCTTTGGTTTTCTTCCTCTTCCTCCCCTTCCGTCTGGCGGCCGCTCGTTGCTTAGCAGGTGCCTTCTGCTGGGGTCCTCCCTGGTGATCCTCCGCTTTACGGTAGAACTTGCAGACCTTGGAAGAAGCCATGTGTGCCCCACCGCAGTTGCAGCAGGTTGGGGTGTCTTCCGCAGCGAGGGTGCAGGACCTGCTCATGTGCGGGCCCGCACACTTAAAGCAACGGGCGGCCGCCTTGCAGTGCAGAGAGCTATGCCCCCAGCGGTTGCAATTAAAGCATATTTGAGGATGGCGATACTCGAATGGGGTGAGGCGCACGCAGGAGTTCAACAGGCGCGTGATGTTGACTATACGCTCCGGCGTCCAATCGCCGCTGATGGTGAATGACGCTACGTACGTAGCCGTTGACGACTTTTCCTTAGGCAGTTCCTGACGTGTGTTGCAGGTGCCCCGAGGGAAATAAGATCCACCATGATGTACGCAGGGTCCATGTTCGGGTGTAGTCCTCGAATGGTGAACTTCATCGTTCTTTTGTCGGAAGAGGACCAGGAGCTATACTGCGCCTTTTCGGATGCCAGCATCGTCAGCACCGAGTTGTAGTCTACGGTGTTGGAAACCATCACCCTGGTGAAATCCTTTGTATTAGAACAGACAAAATCTTTATCTGTTACGGACGAGCGGATGGCCTTAAGCATGAGGCGTTAGTCGGTGACGTCGTAGATGAGGATGGGCGGCGGTCGCTGCTTCCTCACCACAGGGGTCTGCTCCGCATCCATCGATTCCGGTTGGCTTGTGGATGGATCAGCAACACTGTCAACAAGCGCGTCGTATCTGTTGGAAACAGTTACAGTCGGCGTGTTGGGTAGACTCTCAGAGAAGCGTGGTTTCTTGGAGTTTCCCGCCTTATCAGGGGGAGACATCGCCTTTCTAGAGGATGCTGAATCCTTCTCGGACGTGCTGGGCTGTGCAGCTGCTGCTGGGTTCTTCACTCCAGCAGGGACCGAATCCGGTTGGCAACGGCCCTTCTCAGGGCCGTAAATGGCTGCTCGCTTTTTGCTGCTCTCCTCGGCGGTGAGAAAAGGCGTCTTCCTTCTGGAGGAGGAAGCTACATTCTTCCCAGGAGTCGCGCCAGGTGTGCTATTGGCAGTGGAATCCATGATGATGGATTCGGGGATTGATGAGCAATGGCCCTTTTCAGGGACACAAGAGGTGGAAGCCAATTGGCTTGAATTGTTGGGAAACCCACACTACTGAAGAACAGCTGGGCTCTGGGTCACTGATGAGATCAGAATCCGAATCGTTCAATCCTTTTCGAATCTCTCTACTACTCAATTTCATTCAATTCCATTCATTCAATTTTGATACGTTTCAAAAAATCATTAAGTTCTTATTAGAAATCTATTATTGTTACCTCATTGAAATAATATTTTATCATCAGCAACACCGCGGAAAGTTAAATTCGACCGGACCGTGATTCAAGTAAACCTTTCCAGTAATATTAAATAAAATCACGTCATATTCCCTTACTGTAGCATTGTCTCATGGACACTGCTAAAATAAATTCGGTTCAGTATCTTTTCAATTCAATAACTTGGAGAGCAAAGGCCTGACCAACGTCTATTCCTGCAGAGACATCTACCGTCCTACAATACAAATGCAGTACCGCCGTTCCATCGTTTTATTCGTTAATGATGATAACCTTTTAAAAAAATCTTCTTAAAGTTTATGTTAAAGATCTTATATGTATAACCAACTGCGACGCATTGGCCACATGGGTGGATAGATTTACTCCTTATTGCATAAGGGAATTGTAATTAAAATGATCTCTTCGTGATTTGGAAAATAAAGTTCAAAATATCATATTGATTATCGATATAATGAAATGTAATCCTAAAGTAAAAAAAAATCTAAACGCTATAATTCACGGTAAAAACTCGGAAATTTTCTCTTCTGATAAAGACCAACAATAGAAAATATCTCCTTAGCAACTGTTTATAAGCTGTACGTGTATCGTTTAGGCCAGGGGGGACAAGCACGCGATACCATTATTACAGCCAGCCGTGAAATATAATGCAGATAATTTTATATTTTTTGTGAAAATTAAGGCCAGCAAACCTATTATACTGAATTTACGACGTTATATATTATTAATTACTAGCCAATATCACGCCAAAGTTGAAGGGTAAACAAAAATAAAATAGATTTGATCAGTTGGGTGAGATTTTCGATTTTAGTTTCATCCTACCGCTGTTCAGTTAATTTTGATCTTTTTCTAGTTCGTTCCCTTAGACGTTATTCAGATGTCATATCAATATTAACACCCATTTTAACGTCACTTTATTCTTTAACTGATAAATAATATTATTTACTATAGTGAACTAGCTTACTATGACTCAAATTATAGGGGCATGTTTATGCCAAAAATATTTCTCTTGCTGCTGACAACCTAGGCTGACATCGTGAATTATTAATTAACTAGTGTAAATGCTCGTTGAAATTCAACGGGAAAATTCAACTATTCTGGAAGGAAGTGAGCTAAATCTGACACTATACGAACATTAGATAAGATAGATGAACAGGTTTTCACTTTAATATTTTTTTTTTATTTAATAGTTAGACAATAAGAGTATACAATTTTTTAACTAATTGTAAATTAACAACATCTTTAACGTTTTATTCCGAAAAAAAAATTAGTTATTATGGACTAACGAGATGTTGATTTTCTATATGAACAACAGTGTTTATGATCGCCTAGGGAATGTTTCAATAAAAATATAAAATTGACAAATTTTCGAATATTTTAGCTTAATGTGAGCGAATTCGATTCGAAAACAAAAATCGACGATAAAAATAAGAATTTTCATTTAATTTCCTTTAAAATGGTTCTTATCCGAAGATCGTTCGTCAATTACTTCTAATTTCATTTTGCCAAAGAAAATAAGTCTGCAAGTGTGAAAGATGTATATTTAAGATCCTACCTATGGGAAACCCCATATAGCGTTCCAACCAACAGATTAAGGTTTTTATTAATAGTTTAATTAATTAATCATTCAATTAAGCAATTTGATCACAAAATCGATCTATTTTACTTTAACTGATATGCTTTATTTGCCAAAAGAAAATAAGTTGTTTTTTAATCTAAAATATTTCTTGTGGATCTTATGTAATCGAGTAATTTGCAGCCTCGCCACCTGCGCCGCCACAGTCGAGCGTGATATGACGATTTGCCTCATTATTATTATTATTACATAAAATGATTTTCGTTAATAGGATTCTTCGCATTCTCTCAAATAACTTCCGATGTAAACCAAAATACGTCTCTCAGAAGCACTTGAATCTGTCATTGCGGCTAGAGCTATCAGACGTCCTGCATTTAAGCAATTTTTAGCCTGGCCTGTATTGACTTCTTTAGAACGTCTAAATGTCCTGTATTCAGAATTTTCAAAATTTAGTCCAAGCATAGCAGCAAAAATTATACAACGTAGCATGTTCAACATGTATCTGGTAGCAGCGCCGAACGACCAGAACTAACTAAGCGGCGCAACGCCTTGGCGCATATTGATTGCAAAGTTATAGCATGTTAATAGCACAGTAGCCAGTTGTCTCTCAAAGTTGAGTGAGTAATCGCCTGGTGGCGTACTTGAAACAAAAACATTAGTAAAGCAGATGTTATTTAATAGGTATTATTTCCCTATTGCAATGTGGAAAATTATAGAATTCTCTTGTTAATTTTTATATTTCCAAATGTTGTCGCTATTCATTAACATGTCTGTACTAATTAATATGTTTTTTTTTCATTTTTCTGTACCGTCCAGGGACATGTCAACCTCGTTTTCGTTTTGCATTAGGGGATACTAATGCTATACCTATCTACAAATCGAGTGCTTGCCTGCTGTTCCTGAATTATAGTTCTGATATTGAACTTTGCTTTACACTAGCGTTCCACATTGACAATTTTTAGAATTTTAATAAATACTATAAAAAAGGGTGTCTTTTAAAGCACTAAACCTGGTGTTACATTTTCCCCTGGTACATCCAAATATTTTGACTTTTTCTAGATATAGTTTTGTTTCTGCGTTGCATTTATATCACCTCTTTGATATTCGTGATACAACATTATTAAAA
Source organism: Tanypteryx hageni (assembly GCA_028673005.1). Classification (NCBI taxonomy): domain Eukaryota; kingdom Metazoa; phylum Arthropoda; class Insecta; order Odonata; family Petaluridae; genus Tanypteryx; species Tanypteryx hageni. Next base: position 94,144,712 of record CM054114.1, on the reverse strand, counting down.
ATCTTAACTAACTCTTCATCATCAAAAGCCATTTTAGGGGTTTATGCCCAAACGCAAGTGCAAATTTCGTGATGAATGCTCTGAACAGTGGAAGTTTATTAAAAAAGGCACAACGTGTGGAGAAGCTGAATGCACAATATGCAGTTGTTCATTCGACATTGAAAACAGTGGATAGTCAGATACTGAACAGCATATAGGAGGTACTGCTAAACATAAAAGAAATGACTTCTACAGAGGAAAATATTACGCTTACCAGTTTTTAATAAAGAAAAGTTCTGATGAAGAGAATAAAATAATCGTGGCTGAAGTTTCCACGGCCTTCCACACTGCCAAACATCATCATTCTTTTGCCCCTAGCGACTGCTTGAACTCCTTGTTTGCAGCAGTATTTTCGGATTCAAAAACTGCAAGTAAACTTGCAAGTGCCAGGACTAAAGCTACATAGATCATAAAAAATTTAATAGCTCCATTAACTGTTGAAGAGACAGTTAAAGATTTAAATTCCTAGTAATTTTATGGAATATCTACGCATGCAAGCAGTCACAATTCAGAAAAGAATTTTCCGCTAACGGTACAATATTTTTATCGTGAAAAAGGGTTGCTTGTGAAGTTTTTGCGAGTAAATTCTCTTCCCGATGAGACTGCAGAAACGATTACGAATTTCCGCAAAGTTGCTCTTCTTGATTTAGGAATTAATTTTAAAAATTGCGTTGCTTTTTGTGGAGATAACGCGAATACTGATTTTGGTGGATGTCATCGTAAAGGTACAAAAAATGATTATTCATACTTGAAGAAAAGTATGAATGATTCTATGGAAGGAGTCGGCTGACCCGCGCATGTACTACATAATGCAATTCAAACAGCTTCAGATACCCTATCAATTGATGTCGAAGTAACTGTCATGAAGCTGTTTTCTTATTTTAGTATTTTTACAGTTCTAACAGAAAGTTTAAAGGAATACGTTGGCATAGAATATTCCTCGATTCTTTCGGATTCAAAAATCCGCTGGCTGGCTCCTTAGCAAATACAGTTGAGAAAATTTTAATTTTATTTGAAGATCTGAAATCATATTTTAACTTTTAAGAAAAAGTTCCTAAGATTCTCGTCAACTTTTTTAATGATCCACTTAGTGAAGCAACTTTATATCTTGTTCATAGTTTACAAAATGTCTTTAACAGTAGCATTATGAAAATTGAGAGAGGAATAAACAGTATCATTGAAGAGCTCTGGCATTTAACAGAGCTTGTTGAATGTATCAAAGAAAGAAGAGATGCAAAATTTCTTCCTTTAAGTGTCAAGGCTGTTCTGAAAAGAAATGAAATTCCTCATGAAATTGAAATGAAATTTCGCACTGAAGTTGATAATTTATATGGTACTTGTCATGATTACCTTTTAAAATGGATTTCACCCCTTAAATATTTTGAATCCTTTACATGGATGTTACCAAATACTATTCCAACATGGGAACAATTAGAATCATCATGCGTAGTATTAAAGGGAAAAGGGATAAAAATTGATGATAATATTTTATTTACACAATGGACCATCTTGAAGAAAATTGCAGAACAAGAGATGAATTTTAGTACTGAAGAATGGAAAAATAAATTTTGCCATGAAAGGTGGCGTTCGATCCTTCAACATATTAAAATTGAAGAAAAATTCTCAGAACTTTTAACTTTGCGCCAGTATGTGTTTTGCATATCGGCTCACAATGCAAACGTTGAGCGTGTTTCTTCGTTAATGAATGTCCAGTGGACAAAAGAACGAAATTTGTTGAACGTGAAGCACTGTCGCAATGCTAATGGAACATCAACATTAATTGTAAAGAATTTTACTACCACGTTTTACAGAATAAAGAACTTTTAAGAAAGGCAAAACTCTCCCAAAAATCTAATTAAAACCGTATGTTATTATAAATATAATTTTTTAAATAAAAAAACTGTAATGAATATTGTCCTGTATTTTCTCTTGTGGAATCTGGCAGCCCTAATTGTGGCCCTCCCAAGCAGCTGCAACTGCTAATGCCTCGTAAAACGTTTGCCCGCTCCTGGTTTTAGGCGATTATGTAAAAGGAGGCTTTTCATCGTTGGTCAATATGTGCCGATATACTATTCGCTGGATAAATATCGGTTCAAATTTCCCATAGCCAAAAAAGGTCTTCGAAAGCCTTTTACGAGATGAAATATGCAGACGATCGGACAGACGCGACCTACCTTACACGCGCACTACGTCAAAATAACTCGCAAAAAATGTGTGGCGCACGGTAAGAAAATTTATCCGGTCCATTAGCGTTTCCAGTCGTTCAGTCTTTAAAAATGAATCATTCCTCTTTTAAATTAACATTCCAAGTGGAATGCGCGAGTCATCGGCGGAAGAGAATTAAGAGAGTTTGCACGCGACTCCCCACAAGAGTTAAAACGAAAGACAAAACTCGAAAACGCTTCCGCAATTAAACGAGGAACGCAAATTACTCCCGTCGCGAAAGGGCGGCTGCGGAAAGAAAGTTTCAACAACAAGTGACTGTAGGAATGCGAACTCTTTATAATGTCTTCCTTCTTCCACTCGAACGTCATTCTAGGTCCCTGCGATGCACTCCTGTTATGCCTCCAAAGCGCCTTCCTCCTCCAAAAGAAAGGAGCATCTATCCTTTTCTATTCGGGGGAATGCGGATGCGAACGGGGCAATTTTTTCGGCGCATGCGCGATGTACGTCCCTCGTATCCGGGCCGTCGCCCCTGGTGTTGGGGATTGATCCGCATGGGTTCTTTTTTCCCTCTCTATCTCTCTCTTCACCATCCCCTGCCGGAGTCGCCTGCTGACGTAAGGAGTGCATCGCGACTTGTGATGACGTCAGGCATAGCTAATGCCGATGATGACAATGGGGAGAATATCGATTTTTGTTTCGTGAAAGAAAGCAAGATTGAAAACGAAGGTCGTTCGTTTTTGCTTGGGAGGGTTACGAAGCCCAATCTGTTTAAACGTAATTGGGTATTGATTTGTCCTTATTAAGACAAATGTAATTCTTATTTGTAAAACGTTAATCCGTCCTAATTTTACATCAACTTTCAGTATAAGAATAATAAAAGTTAAACTAATCCCAAGACGACTTTTTCTAAATAATAACTAGTGAAATATACTAAATCGCGACAATATTCCCTTGAAAAACATGTATCTTGCGAAAGGCAACTGTCGCGAATTTCGATTTAAAATTAAATTTTCCTGCTAAAAGTTTTTTTATGTTCCTGATTTTAACGAAATATCAACACCACTACTTACGACTACGTAACGGCAAATGAGTGAATTTCTGTGCACTCTCGCCCAGCCATTGCAATTAAGGTGATAAACTAAACATTAAGTGGAGGAAGCGAATTCAGTTCGGCTGTTTAGATTCTCGCTACTTCTCACGTCGACGCCCCCTAACCATACGTATCGATAATTAAGAACGCAAGAACCGGAGTGTCGCCATTTAATAGAGTATGACAAATCTTCGAATTATGAGAATTCGACATTAAGCAATCCTCGTCCTTTCCCCCAAAAAAACGTAGTATGTATTCTAATGATATTTTTTGCGAGGAACGGGCCACAGATGACTTATCAAGTAATCCGTACACCCCGTTTCTTTTTAATCGATCTACTGAAAACTTACGATAGAAGGTGAAGTTTTCCAGTAAGTATCCGAGGAATCTCAGATTATTTTTTATAGCATACATGCCACTTTAAAGATCAACAGGGAAAGCTGCTCAACCCATAGAAATGCGTATTTGCCTAGTGAAAATGATATTTGATCGACGCTTGCGAAAAATAGAGTCCTGCGGAATATGAAATCTTATAGTAATTCTTTTCATTTGGATTACTTGAAGGGACTATACATTTATTTATGTGCAGCTAAAACGCTATGTTTAGGCTTCTGGAAGAGATATAGGTCGAAAGGAGTAGCAGAGGAGATTAGATGAACCACCAACTTACGTCGTGCAGATAAAATAAATGAGATCGATAGTAGATCGGAGCGATATAGAAGTTCATTTTTTTCCCGACGGCAGAGCGAGATCATAACAAGAGAATCGAACCTGCGACAGAAAATTGTAAAGGTAGGCTTTGGTGCATTGTTGTCTCCTGCCATCCGCCATTCTGCAATGCAGGATAACTTGCAGACGTAAATAACCTACTTGGGAAGGCTATAACTTTGTTGAATGATTCCATAACAGCAATAATAAAATTTGGAATTTCCACAGGAAACAAATTTTATTATTACTATTATAGTTGCAAAACTTCAATATTCTTTTTCTATAGCGTCTCAAACTAATGGCTAAATATGAACGCTTCGATGGTTTTTATAAGAGATACCAACTCAGATTTTTATCGTTCTTCACCGGGAATACTTTTGCAACAGAGACAAATTCTATGAATGGGAATCGAACCTGGGTCTTCCACTTGACGAGCGGATATTCTACCACTGAACTATCGTAGCAGATTGTTTGGTCGGTTTCTGAAGGCGAGTGTTTTTGTTGGTTATCCATTGGCAAAAAAAAGAAACCGGAGCAGTTTTCATTTTATTTCTGTAACAACGGCTCAAAAAAATTGTTCAGCCATCAAAATATCCCGTTCTTGGCGCTTTTTTGTAAAAAAAACAGCTTATGCATTCGGTTTGCCTGTCCGTTTGTGATGACAACATCTCCAAAATCCTGCAACTCGGAGAAACCAAATATTTTGGATATGTTCATCTGTACATGTGCTAGATTTGTTAAAATTTTGGAAGGTCTAAAAATCAGCTTCTGGGAACAAATTGGTGTCTAAAACCAGAACTTTGCTAATAACTCGACAAGAATTCATGCTGGAAATAAAATGTTATTTATGCAAGGAAGCACCTATGCGCGATATGTATGTGGATGTAATGGAGAGCATACCAGATTTCAAAACCCAAGAGAGATCGATTAATTTATCTTCAAATTCATTGTTGCTTTTTGGCAGGACAGTTTAATATTAATTTACGATGATGATTTTCGTGAAAAAGGAAAAAAACGCCTCATGTAATTTTCTCTGCAATTCTGCCCTTAGTTGTTTACGTTACAATTCATTTTCTCTCTCTATCTTAAAGATAAGGTAATTCAAAATTTGTTTTTAAAAAAAGATTAAATTTTTATTGCAAATTATATATGTATATACATTCATACACACAATAAGTTAGGCATAAGAACGCTAGTCTTTATATTATGAAAAGTCGTAAGGAAAGAATCTACACTGTGGGAAAAATCAAGGATGAAGATGAATTTTATCCTTGCAAAAAAAACCACTGTAGTAAAGCACCAGTACAAGAAGGGAGTGGGAAAAACCTGCGACACCTACTGAGTAAAGCTAAGAACATGTTTAGAATGAGAGGAGTGGGAGAGAGAGGCACGTGGAAGAAAGGAAGGAAGGGAACGATTTCTAGGAAGTGGGTCAATTCGGTCGGCATGGGATTGATTCAGGCGGGAGGGCGTGGCGAGGGACTGAGGCATGGGCGAGTGGGGTGGGAGGGGCGAGGCGGGATTTGCGGCGGGAATGAAGGGGCGGGAGGGCAAGAGTCGGGAAGGAAACCTTGACACGAGGAAGAGAGGTTTTGAGGAGGTGTTCTTCAACCCACCTCCTCCTTCCTCTGCCCACCCTCAATGCCAAGGACATATGCTTTTGTACGTTCAAAAAGACATCGGGAGAGCAGAGTAGAGCTTTTTTCAATAAAACATGCGAAATTATATAAAGAAGACATTATAAAAGGAAATCCTAACGACTGGCGCATATTTTGAACGATTTTTTTTACTTTCCAAACACGAATGATTTTTGAAAGAAAATTGAAATTTTGAAGTTCCAACTTTTTTTATCTATAATATAATTCAAAGTTTTTGTCTGTTTTTTTTGCTATGCAAATTCACACGCTTGATCCTACAGCCTCCACACTTGGCATGCTATCTAATATGATCAAAAGAAAGAGCGTAGCCTGGTTTTGGGGATGAAATTTCAACCCCCCAAGTGTACCTGTCTGTACGTATGTAATGAATGCTCTTTCAACGGCTATAACTCCGCCATTTTAGCTTCACATCCAACCAAATTTTGGATTTAGACTTACAATGATAAACTGAATGGATAAAATTTGGAACATTGAAACTAGTTTAGTATTTCCTGTGGCCAGCACATGACTTTCCGATAGTTAATATTGAGAGTGAACGGAACAGAGGTCTATGACGGCTCATTTAAAGGTCTAAGTCGTTCTGACGTCGGAAACATAGGTTTCGTATTTTCATATGGCCAGCACATGACTTTTCGATGCCTAAAAGTTAGAGCGAACGAAAGAATCACTTATTTGGAAGTTTGCGGCCACGTACCTTGAGAGTACCTTCAGTTTCAATGACAATATTAGAGATTGATATGAGCATTTAAAATTCGACTCTTTGAACCCGGGGTAAAACCCGTGTGTAATTAGCTAGTTTCTTATGAACTAAGTATTAACGAGATGACGTTGTGGTCGCGAAAATGTTCTGCCATGGAGTTTTGATGGATATGTAGGTTTTAGTTGATCATGAATCCGAAAAACTGTTTATTTATATGGAATTTCTGGCTAACCAACCTCTTGGATTATTATAGCCATTACTCCTTCCACACCGAGCACACACACAAGGGAGGAGGGAAATCCGGTGCCGGCATTGGCATACTCTTAACGAAAAGCACCAAGGAGGGCAACTGCTTAACGTCACTTCCGAAGGACGGAACGCTGAATTTCCGCGGTCTCATCAAATCACACAAACGGGGGACGAGACGATTCCAGTACGAAAATCTGGTTTTTGTAACTGTCTCTCTCTCTCTGTCGTCTGTTCGTGGCTCTAGTGCAGGAATGGGAAAAGTACGACCCGCGAGAGCCATTTATGTGGAATTCTGTGGGGCCCCTTTCTTCAAGGTATTTAATTATGGAACCTTTTTTGCTTTAAGTTGTGTATAACTACAATTGTTGCATATTTGTATCAAATTTTGTTGTTGTATTGTTGTGTCTACCACTTAATCCAACACGGGAAGAGGAAATAGAACGAATCCAACCCCCAACCGCTTAATCCTGCGGGGGCATAAGGGGGCGATAGCCCCATTTATGGACTGCAACAAAACCTCAATGCGGGGGAAGAGGGAAAGGGGGATTTCCAAAACAATTCCTCCAGGTTCACATCTGCACTCTCCATCGGGTTGGGTTGGTTTGGTCGTTGGCTTGGTTTTCCTTCCACGTTCACATTTGCACTCTCCATCGGGATGGTTTTTAGGCGTTCTTTGCCAGCGAAGCGGTAATAGCGGAACGTCTGGTCCGTCCGTCTTAATTTTCATCACCTAAACCGCTGGACGGATTTTAATTTAGTTAAGTATGAGCGATCGTTATTAAAATTGATCACCATATTGTGATTTATAACTGATTCCGTCAATTAGAACCTCCACTTTACTTAATTATTTTCATAAACTTATACTAAGTATCTCGTTAAATGGCATCCGTCAAGCAACAATGAAATACAAACTTTTCTCCCCCTAGCTCTTATATGATCTGTAAAGTATAGATAAAAATATTTATTCGGATATAGAACAACATTTACTACAATAAATATTGCAAGAGCACATACACGAGTTATAGTATCAGAGATAGAAAATCCCGCGAAATACATCACATATTTTGTTTACATCGATCTCTAAGGCGGTTCTCTCGGAAAACAACAATTAAAATCCATGTTTTTCTATCCCACGCCATTATATGATCTGTGAGGTACAGTTTAAAACATTTATTCGGAAAGAGGGCAACATTTACTGCAAGATAGTCTGTGAAACCACAAAATTACCAGTTATGGCTTCGAATGGCTTATGAATTCGATAAAATACAGAGCAAAACATCGCATATTTTGTTTAAATCGATCGCTAAGACGATTCTCTCATCAAACAACAATTAAAAATCCATATATTCTCTCCCATTCTCTTATATGAGCTGTGAGGTATAAATATAAAAATTAATCTGGATAGAGAACAACATTAACAACAAGATAGTCCCCGAGACGATATAATTACGTATTATAGTTTCGGAGATAAAAATTCGACAATCGCCCAATCTTTCGATACCGTTTCATACGTATTTCCGATTAAGAATGCCTTTGAATTCTCTGTGTATACCATTTATGGCGTATACTTTTCCATCTTGTTTTTATTTTGGTAGTTAGGTTTGTAAGAGAGTGGCGGTGCTATAATAGTAAAGATCCGTTTAATTTGTTGTTCCCTCAATGCCATTATGATAGCCAACCGTGAAATGCAATGTAGATAATTCCATATCTACAGTTAGTTAATTTATGACGATAATTATTATTGAATTAATTTTTGCTAATAGGATCCTTCGCATTCTCTCAAGTAACTTCCGATGTGAACCCTAATGCGGCCCTCAGAAGCATTTGAATCAGTTAATGAGGCCCCCGCAACTACCTAATGCCCGATGTCTCGTAAAAACACTTTACCCGCCCTTACTCTAATGTTTGATAGAATCTGATCAGGCCTCGTATTTATACAAGGGAACATCCGGAACAGAATCATTGATGAAATGAACCACATCGCGCAAAAATGGAGGATGTGTTTTTCATTGTCGCCGATTTTCATGAAATGTCGATTCACTCGAAAACGGCTCAAACGAGTTTGATCATAAAGTTCATTCATTTCTATTTTTATGAGCTATATGCCTCGCCATAACAAGAGAAGCAAAATGTACGGATGAGATCAGGACTAGAATAGGAAAAGCAAAAGCGGCTTTCAGAAGAAAGAAACACCTACTTACGGGGAACATAAGGGAAGATATCCGCAAGAAGTTCATAAAAATGCTATATTTTGAGTATAGCTTTGTACGGCGCAGACACGGACGATAAGGAAAAATGACATCAAATACTTGGAAAGCTTTGAAATGTGGACTTGGAGGAGAATGCTGAAGATAAAATGGACAGGATGAAAAACGATGAAGTGCTACGAAGAGTAGGAGGGAAGCGAATGATTATACAGACTATTAGAAAGAGGAAGGCAAACTGGGTTGGACATTACCTGAGGAGAGAGAGTATGATTAAAAGACGTGTTAGAAGGAAAACTAGATGAAAAAGTGAAAGAGGTAGGAAAAGGTTTCAGCTGATAGACGATTTTAAAGGGAAAGAGAGTTATCAAGGTATGAAGAAGACAGCGGAAAATAGGAGTATATGGAGAACAAGGTTTAACCATGAATAATCACGGGCCTGTCTACGGACAGACTAACTATGATTATGACGATGATGCCTCAAGATAGAACTCGATGGTCTCTAGACGCCTAGACACATAATAATATACGTAGTTTTCCGTCCAGCTTTTAAACTGTGAAATTTTATGCGGATAATAAAAACGCTTCACAATGATGGATATTAGAATGCTTGTGCGATGTATATTGCATGGATTAAAAAATATATATTTTCGTCAAATACTTAAAAGTGACGACTTCTACGAAGGCGCCGATTCGCCCAAAACGTTTTGACAGTGCGATCACAAACGCATCACCGTCAGGCTCATTATCGTGCATTAATATTCCTAAAGTTCCTTCGCAAACGCGCTCGAGAAAACGTCGAGGAAAATTTCCACTCCGCTCTCACACTCAATTGTTGCGTAGATCGAGAGGTTGTTATTCTCTCGGTTAACAACAGTGCAGAATGATGGAATGTTGGCGGCGCAGTCATGTGTTTCGCGTAACTTCAGCGCTCTTGATGAGAGACGAGCTCGCAACTACAATTTTAGTACTTTTTCATTCGGGTTCACAATCTGTCGCGAATAGGTCGAAAAAATATTTCGACGAAGCTGGAAAAACTCTTGACGGATAATGGCGTCACATCGTCCCGTTAAACGGAAATGCTATTCTGTTAATTAAACTTTGGCCCAGGGCGATTATTAGTCTCTCCGTTTTGTCAGCATCGATCGAAACGAAAATTCTGTTTATTTGATAATTTTTTCTTTCGCGTAATACTTCGTGCATGGGTTGAACACATGTTTACAAAGTTGGTGCATTTCATGGAAGACTATGGGAAAATGGTATCGCAACGAAAAGCTACGCAAATGTCTTTCCTCAAAATAAATTTTATGTGCACGGGTGAATGAAACACACCCAGTTCCATCGATGTTAATCAAGAAAATAAATTTTGTATACTCATTTCCTTTCCTGTTGGATTTTCTTTCATCTAATGCTTTACATGACTCGCACCCCAACACAGAAATGATAGCACATTTCGAACACCGAATATATTGTATTAAATTTTCACTGGCGTTCAATTTGAGTACAAACTACAGCAGATCCTTGACTGCCGATTATCCCAAAAGCGGATATCTCTTTACAGGGTTAAATAAATGTAACACTTTTTTTACTAAACGAGCATATAAAATTTAATAAAATAAACGATTCTGAATTGGGCGCGAAAGACACTTTATGCATAAACGTGATAAAGCTAGTAGCCTCTACGAACGCGTGATTTTTTTCCATAAGGCATCAAATCCGTGCAACGCGGTTTTATTCAACGCGGCCTTATCCAATGACTTAACCCCCGCTTTGCGCAAGGGACTACCGCTACACGGTTTAGAGCAGTTTCTCAAGCTAGGGACCGCAAAATTATTTTGGATGCAAGGTGATATACCGAAAAAAATTCTCGCGATTAATAAAATTTTATCGGAGAATTTTAGGAAACAGAGTGTTGCGAAAATTGTTATAGTTATATAAAATTAATAAATTTGCATTAAAGTTTCTTATTTTTTCTATCTTCAATACAAAGGGCGCCGAATGATATTCAAGGGTGCCGCGACAACTGAAAGTTTAAGAACCACTGGTTTAGAGTTCCAGCATGAATGGGGCAAAAGCTTCAACATTCATTGTATTCACTCATCCCGATTAAATTAATAAAATAAAAAAACATCGGTTTTCGTTGGATTTAAAGTTGGATAAATAGCGCGAGACTGTGGAATTAGGTTCAGAAAGGAATGCAATCCCCCTTGATTCCTAAAACTAAGTTTGTTTCCCGCTTGAATCCGATCCGGCAGCCGCTAAGCCACTCGCTCCTATCCAATTTCTCACCTCCCTAAGCTCGTTCTCTCCCTCCCCCCTCCCCCTCCACTGGCGCCACCTACATATGCCATCTGCGGCTGATGAGATTAAAGCCATCCTCTGTCCTTTTATCTCCCTCTCTTCCTCCTCCTCCTGCTCCTCCTTATTTTTTTGTCGCTCGCTCCCCTCCTTTAATCCTCTTTCCACCCTCTTGTAATAATTCGCGTTTTCTTAAAATGATTTCGAACATATCATTTCCGCCCGTCTGCGAGGCTGTCCATATAACTGAGAGTTTTGACACGATATGTTTCTCCAGCGGTGACGAAAAGGGGCGCATTTAGACTAAAAGTCAGCCATCGCCGATAGAATATTCTGTTAATTTATAGAAAATACTAGCGGCGCACGACCCGTACGGCCGATTTGTGACTGAAGCGAACATCTACTAGTTTTGCTTACCTTTTTTTATGGCTTTCGGGGAAAAATATATTGTCATAATTTGTTTTTACGCTTTCTCTATCGAATCTCTATTTTTGTTTAAGCTATATATTTTTTTCTGGAGTTAAATTCAAATTTTGTTAAAATTAAAACCTATAAGAGGTCAAAATTTAGAATACTTGTTGCGACAACTCGTTTTATTGAGAGAAAGATACATGTATTACTGACGCGGACAGAGTCCAGCAGGTTGAATGCAGGTTATTTTTCCAAAAGAATGGAGATGGAATCTTATTCAGAATTAATTAATGCGTTGAATTTTTATTAAGAATGTTTTAATAGTTTATTTGACCGTTTAATTCCGATAGAATCGCTACTTTTATCGGGAACAGATCATTCCTCGGTAGCTACGATGCAATGGCACGAAATTAATATTCCTTGGTTAAACATTAATTGAAGACATTAATTCCATATACAAATTAACCAAATTAAAACTTCCTCTGTAATTGCAACATCTTGTGAATGTATATAAGACATTATCAATGCATCGAACAGAAGATGAATCCATTAATGTGTCTTCTAATATAATATGATCCCTATGATTAAATACTCGTTTGAGAGCCAACACATTGTATACACAATATGCACCCGCCAGCGTGGGTGGCCAGTGATGTAATTAATTTTGATTTTAAGTAATCAATAAGGTAAGATAAACGTTTCATCGGTAGCGGATTTACCACTAGGAGCAAAGGACCCAAGATCTATATTAAAATGCATAATTAAATACATGATAATACGATTTTACATAGGGTTTCTAATCGGGTTTCAAGATTACAACAAAGGAAAATGTAAATAATATTGTACGAAATCGTATTTTACCACATCGTGAATCGTTACCTGCACGTTAATGGGAACTCCAGATAGTGCCTAGATCCCTAGAATGGCGTAACAGAAGACGTCACCTTTAAGGAGTACTTCACAGACCGTCAGCATTCCTAAGACGCGCAAACAGTATTTTGAATCCCCCATCCAGTGATGCCATTTCCCATTTTTACTTATTTATGCCTTTCTAGCAAATTTGTAGCTAGATCTACCAACTTTACATTCACACTCGCCCTTAAAAAATTCCCTAGTGATTTCTTATAAATCTAGCGAATCGATAAAAAAATCCAGCTATTTCTAGCGACTAACTGAAAAAATCTTGTTTAAGCCGGAAATATGTAATCCCAGACAATTTTTTGTTAGATTTAATGGTCAAAATGCTCTTTGTCCGCATCCATTTCTTATAGACGACTCTAAGAAAGCGTCCCTTTATAATATTATGTACACAATCAACTTGGAAGATGGGTACATGAATAACGTCTTTTCTTATTCGTATCATATAATGATCTGGAAACAACAATAGGAAATCTACATTTTGTTCTTACCCATTATATGCATTGTAATGTATAGATTAAAGGATTTATTCGGACAGAGGAGATCACCAAAAAAATTCTGCGATAGCAGATAATTACGACACTGTTTTACTAGTTAAAAATTGGAGTATGCCTTTCAAGATACCTCCAATGCAACTTTTATGGGGGATAACTGGAGTAGTGTTGGGAAATTGACTTTAAATATAAAGTCTTTTTAATTACCCGTTGAAATTGGTTCAGACGAAGGTTCCATTTTCTTGTTAGTGTATCAAAGACAATAATAGCTTTAACAAAATGATCCAATCAGAACTTTTGATGCCTGATTTTCATTTGATCATTTATTTAATACTTATATTGGCTTTAATAGCTTTAATGTCATCGCGGATATGTAGTTCTTTGTGTTCCAAAATTTCATAATTTAGCGTTATAAATACTACATGTACATTAGAACGGAATGTTAAATTGATTGATTGATTGATTTGTGCGGCAAAAATAACGCATGTGCTTATTAGAATATATCGAATCCGAGTCCAAAAATAGTTGTTGCTATGGCCACACTCTCGTAATGAGTGATAAAAACTGCAAAATCGCCAGTATTTACGCGAAATTCTAAGAAATACAATCGATAACCAAATTCTACGATAAAAATTAGAATTTTCATTTCTTTCCTCAGAGAATAGTATAAAACTCGCTCCGATATAACAATTCTAAGATATTTTAATGTGCGAGAGAAAATTACCCTGCTCGATGGATTTCAGATTTCCCATGTAAATCGAATGGGAAGGATAGTTCCTGGAATCGATCCCGAGACTTCAATATTCGCAACAAAAACTATCCTAAGGAGATCGGCCCAGACACAGACAGACACAACGACAGAACTAAAAGGCTATTTCCATTCTGGAAAGTAAGCTAAAAAAAGTGTAGTTACATGATGTGCACAAAAAAACAATGCTCTTATTATATGGAAACACCTTTTGGTTGGTTTCCTCACGGAGCCATGAATATCATTGGTAATTATATATTCTAGCTTCTTTGTAGCCACCAAGAACATGAAATATAGGTCCCAAATGCTAAAAAAGTGGCAACACTGCCCCGTCCTCCTCTACAATCCCTTCCTATTTTATCCAACTTTTTCCTTCCATCATCCCTCATCTTTTTCTCCGCTTCTCCATCTGTTCTTACTCCTCCGATTCTCTTCCCTGTAGCTATTCGTTAATGGAACCGGATGACCCTTTTCCCATCCCACCCTTCCTTCCTCAACCCAACCCAACCCTCCTGAAACATCGTTCTCTCTCCCTCTCTCTCTCTCTCTCTGAATGGACTTCGTCTGCCGCTAAAAAAAACCAACACCCACGTCTACTTTAATCATTCCACTCCACGTTGCCCCAAAAGGAACAGAACCACACAGAACTCCTCCAGTAAAAATCTCGCCGTACCCACCCACACTCACTCACACCCTGCGAATCTTCGGAGGACACGGACGCGTTAGCTGTGCTATATTTCGTCTCGGTTTCGGGGGAACTAAAGGGGAAGGAATAAACATCAAAATTGCAAAATGCAGGGTATCAAGTAGAAGTAGATGCCAACTGGAAGAATTTAAGGGAGGTAGGACTAATTCCGTTCATTCCTACTCTGTTGGAGATTACAGGAAAATAACTTATTCAGAAAATTTCTTTTGCACGAAAAACACAGCTTTGCGATTCGTTCGTTTAAAAACAACGACTTTTAAGTGTAAAAAAATAAAAGTTTTCCCGAAATCGAAAACCTATGTCATTGCGATTTAAAATTTTTGGGGAAAGCGAAACAGCCCTTACCGATTCCACGGTACGATCTCGATATGACGCAGGTCGCTATAATAAAAAAAGAGCCTCGATAAAATTAATAATTTTCCTAGCCCCAGTCTGTAAATTTCCACTTTTGATATATTTATCCGACATTTTATAATTTTTAAATGTTCACAGCTACCTCCATAATAGAGGGCATTGTGTAATCTAAGCGCAATATAATTTATTTAGTAGACAGCAGGTCTTTACAAATAGACTCACACAAAAGTCACTCGAACATTTTTTCAGAAATAATGAATGATACCAAAACCTCCAAAAAATTTCTCATTATGCAACTCTGCATTATATAATATCAGGAGTGGTCAAACCTACTTGCTACCGGAGCCGCATACGATAATCTTCATATGTTCGAGAGCCGTAAGTTATAAATTCCGCAAACATAAATTTGTAAACAGCAAACATTACCTGTACTCAACGCAATACGGAGAGAACAAGAGTCCCATAGGTCAGAGATTTTCCACCGACGGCACGCGTACCCTTAGGGCTGCGTCAAAGAGTTTTAAGAGAGTACGCAGAAGTGCTAAGGATTATAATTTTCCTTCGAATTTCGTCTTTCATGCACGACTTCGGAATCAAAATTTTCAATGTGTCGCCAAGAATAACGCCATAAAACAGAAAAACGCGCCAAATCTGCGAATTGTAAGGTTATAAACGCGAGTTATCTATCTTATTACGAGTGTCATTAATGTTACTATCACCCTCAAATGCACTTGGTGTCACGCGATCATAATAATTCTTTAGGAGGTAAGCGATCATTTTTTTTAAATGCTCCAAGAGCTACGTCAGTAAAAATAAAGGTTGGAAAACCTTGCCTTAGGCATCCCGAAAAGGTCTCAATTCACGCTGCTTGTGGCGTAGCCAGGAGGGGTGCAAGGGTGCATGTGCACCCCCCGAACTACTCCAAATAATATGAAATTATCAATGCGCTAACCAACTCAGTAATAATGTTAATTAAAACGCGACCGCAGTATAAATACCAATCAATAGTTCTTTAAAATTCAATAAATTATTTGTGTGAGTATTAATTTATATCTTATCATCATAAAAAAATGTTTGGTGCACCATCCAAACCAAATTTCTGGCTACGCCACTGCACACTGCAATACCGTGACCATTAGTGAAAGGTGTTGACGCTCTTGACTAACAAGATTAGAAAGGTGTACTCCATGTCGGAGTGCACAGAGTCTCCAAAGAAGTTCTTTGCACTTTATGATATCATCTTTAAAATAAGGTAAATACAAATGGCTTAGAACTGCAAAACGATATATCAGAAGCGATGTCAAAGGGAATGTTGAATTTGTGATTTACCGATTTATTTTATAATCAGTAACCTTCAATAAAACGACCCAAAATTACTTACAGTGGCGGATTTAAAGGGAGCCGCACTTGTCGCGCGACAGGGGCCCCTTGAAGTAAGGGACTCCGAAAAAATGTTCGTGTATATAATCTCAGAAGTATTAAACGTCTCAATTTAAAAAGCAGTGGAACCTCTCTATGATTCCATAGAAAAACGATCGTTAAGAGGTGTCACAAAAGAGGGCAGCCGTAAGGAGCCTTTTCACTATATTTATATTTAGACTGCAGGGCCCCCGATTGCTTAGCACCAAGGGCCCCCAAATGTTTAGCGCCAGGGACCCAAGGAGACGTAGATCAGCCACTGCTTACCCGAAATAAGCAGTAGCAATCTCTACCTTCACTTTCATTCCTTCGTCGTAGAAAATTGAATGGGAGAGAGAATGTGGATTTTTCATTGTTGCTCGCAGATAGAATTGTCGTAGCAATCGATGTAAACGAAATATGAGATAATTATAAATAGGGAAAACGGAAAAACAACGTATTATTGCCCAAAGAAAATATCAGAGCAGCTTTTTACAATAGGAGAATTAATCGGAGTCTTCTTGTCTTCCCCTAAGGATAAAATTGATGTTAATTGTAGAAGCGGTATTTATAAATTAAGCTGTAACAATTGCAATGGTGTGTATGTTGGTCAAACTGGCAGGAACTTCAATATTAGGATAAAAGGACACAAAAGTTGTTTTATGGATAATCGGGATCAGTCCCACTTTGCCAATCACCTGTTGGAATTTAAACATGTCAGTGATTTTGTACCCACTGCGCTAAATTTTACGTCCGAAAGCCCGAAACTGGATGTATTGGAGCAGTTAGAAATCTTGCAACGTCTGTCTGATAATGCGGTTAGTGAGTTCATATACCTTCACCCGCTGGATATTCCTCACCTATACCTCTCCCCCCACCACCGTCCCTCCCCAAAAACACTCCTATTCTCCCTCCCCCTCTCTCTCTCCATTCCTTAACCAATGAGTCCCGTAATTTCTTTCCCCTTCCTCCCACTCTAGCCACTCTGAATGGTCTGTTTTGTGGTCACCTGATGATGTTGCCTTGTAACGAAACCGGTCGAAATTAAAACTCCTTTTTTACATGTGGAATAATAGGTTGTTTTTCCGTTTTCCTGATTTATAATTACAGAATCTTCCCACCGAGTCACGCTGAAGACTAAATTTAATTAAAATATGTGATATTATGATTTGGATTTCCTCGATTTTTATCTCTGAAATTATAAGTGATAATTATGTGGTCTCTCAGATTTTCTTGTAGCAAGTCTTGTCCTCTATGCGAATACATTTTTAATCCATAGCTTACAATTTTGAAACGAGAAAAAAGTCTGCTATGACCGGAAATCGAACCCGGGTCTTGCCGGGTGGATATTCTGCCAGTGAACTATCGTAGCAGATCGATTTTCTCGTTTCTTAACGCGGATGTTTTCTTGGTTGGGACGGAACTAGCCAAGCTAGTATCAAACTGCCCCAACGGATGTCCTCGAAGAGATACACCGAAGAAAACTCCTCCCTCTCAAATAGTGAGATTGCCAAGCAAGCAATTGATGGAATAAAGCGATCTAAAGATCCTATGCAGACAGGCACATGCTGAAATGTTGGGAATAATTTTGAAACGAGGAAAAAAGTCTGCTATGACCGGGAATCGAACCCGGGTCTTCCACATGCCGGGCGGATATTCTACCACTGAACTATCGTAGCAGATCAATTTTCTCATTTCTTAACGCAGACTAGAGTTGGGGGCTGTGACTTTTTTCTGTCACAGTGACAAACTGTTCCAGTGAAAAAAAAATACTTGTGACTCATACCTGTTACTTGAGTCACCGGTGACTTTTTCATTGTATTGACCTTGTGCCGGTGGAGTTGGTGACAGTGGTAACGCCATAAAACCAAGTATCGGCCTATAACGAGTATCTACTTGGTAGCCTGGTGGTAAGTAGTATATATTAAATCGGTGACTAGTGAAGTAGTGAGCAAGAAAATTAAAAAAATTAAATAGTAGAACATTAGGTATATTTCAGATAATAATTATCTCTATTATATTACACAAAGAGAAATGTTTTGTTTACAGAGTTTGTATGGTTACTAACAACAATATACAGTTAGTAATGTTAGTAAATAAACTTATAATCTTTTTAATCTATACCTTACAGATCATATAAGAGCTAGAGAGATAAAAGTTTGCTATTTCATTGTTGCTTGACGGATGTCATTTAACGAGATACTAGTAAAAGATTATTAAAGTAATTGTGTAAAGTGGAAGTTCTAATTGACGGATTCAATTGAAAACCACAATTGGGCGATAAATTTTATTAAAGATCACTCATATATAATTAAATTAAAACTCATCCAGCGGTTTAGGAGATGAAAGTTACGACGGACAGATGGACGGACGAGACATGCCCATAAGGCGTTTCGCTATTATCGCTTCGCTGGTAAAGAACGCCTAATAATTCATCGCTGTCTCACGCAAAAAGAATAACTAAAATAGGTATGTTTAAAATAAGCTGTATAAGTACACATAGTATTGTGGGAATCTCCAGAAAATTCAGGTAAATCCATTAAAAAGGTGAAAAGTTATGTATTTTTAAATAACTTTGCTCGAGAATAGTCAATTTATTTAAATATCCCCCGGTCTCCCAGATGGGTCCGGTTAAAATGTCGCCGCGCTTGAGGGGTTAACTAAATATGACATAAAAATGTTGAAGGTATAGTAGGTAATTTTAATGAGAAAATCTTACCTTTGTTTCTATTTTCACAGTTGGGTGTTTTCTGCTAAGATGTTTCCGCAAATTAGTGATAGAAGACTTGATGCTTAACTTTGCTTTGCACAAATCACACTTGGCCAGGCCTGTTTTGGGATCTATTTCAGTAAAAAACCGCCACAGCCCGCTCGTCCTCCGCTTTCCTAGCTCCATAGTACAGCACCTCCCAACACCGTCAATAAAGAATTAAGAACTCCTCGTGGTTTAAAACATCTCCAGAAAAATAATTAACAAAAAGTTGAACATTTATGAGAAAAGTACGAGCAAGTACGATAAATGTGGCCACGGCAATGGCTTGAAAACAAATCCTCGTGATGTAACGATTATGTATGAATCGCGAGGAAACGAATGCGACCGAACGTAGTCAATCCAAGTCACAGACTGAAGTTTGAAGTATAGAATGGTTGTGGGAAACACTGCGTAGTGCATTTCCTCTTTAATTTGTATATATATTATTAGTAACAAACAACACGTTCGGTGACACCTCTCAAAAAATGCAAGCGTTAGGAAAAATGCGTGATAAAGTGGACAAACGAAAAATTCATGGGTAAACAAGACGGTCCTTGTGACTCCAAGAGCATTGGTAAACATCCGAGTTTCTTCGATTTGAGTTGGATACATGTTATTTAATTCGTTAAAGTAAACAAAATTTTCGACTAAAAGTAGAGTCATAAAATTAAATTCATTCGTTAAAGCGAACATTCGTTCAACAAACGTTCGTTGAACGAGTTACCTTACTGCACTGAGGGGCCGTCCATAAATGACGGCACGCAATTTTGGCGGATTTTTGACCGCCCCTTTTCTCCGTCCTCATATTTCGTCACAAAAACTCGGACCCCTTCCATTTATGTCATCACAAAGCTTTAAACCCCCACCCAAAATACAAATTAAAAAAAATATAATTGGTTTGAAATCACTTGTTATTTAGAAAACGCAACAAAATAATAAAATATTGCATTCTGAATTACATAATACTTTCGTAAATATCTTTGAGTAGGCTTGTTTGTGCAATGTTGTCAGATAAGTGATTTTCTCTCACTCTCATTATATATTGTTCTCAAGAAATGCTGAACCAAAACACTTGCCCAGGCCAGAAGACCCTATCCCTTTCCATTCAAGTGTTGACGCATAAAAAGAACTATTCATCTCAAGAGTCAGAGACGCTACAGAGCAGATAAACAGTGCCTACATCCCCTCCCTCAACACAGTTCCTCTCGGCCGTTGGGAACAAGTTGGGACTCGGGTGAATGGGAGTGGGAGGAGTGGGACTAGGGACTGCGCCCTTCCTGTTCCACCGAGCCAGCAGTAACTGAATCTGTGACGGGCGGCCGGGCGGGGACTAAATTTGTGACTGGCTGTGACTTCCATACCTGCTACTTTCCGCGCATTCCTGTTACCGGTCACAGTTTCATGTTAGTCAATGTGACAAAATAGCAGTGACTGCAAATACTCCCCAACTCTAATGCAGACAGGCATAAGCTGCAAAGAAAACATCCGCATTCAGAAACGAGAAAATTGATCTGCTACGATAGTTTAGTGGTAGAATATCCGCCCGGCAAGTGGAAGACCCGGGTTCAATTCCCGGTCATAGCAGACTTTTTTCTCGTTTCAAAATTATTCCCAACATTACAGCTTATGTCTGTCTGCATAGGATCTTTAGATTGCTTTATTCCATCAATTTCTATAGCTTACAGATCATATAAGAACTAGGAAGGGGAAAATATCGTTTTTAATTGTTGCTTGACGGAAGCCATTTAACGAGATACGAGTATATATTTATATTTTCCTCCTTGCGGACCTCCTTCAGAGGGTGGAAAGGTCCGAGGCAGCCTTGGTTCGTGTGGGGGGTGCGGGGTCATCCCTGAAAGCTCGCCGCGCCAAATTGGCGGCCCGGGTTCGCCTGGGTGCGGCAGCCGGTAGAGTGATCGGGGTTGACTCTGACTCCTTACCGCGGGCTGAGGGTCCTCGGGCTGGGAAATCCGATGAGTGGAGAGTGGTGTCCACTCGGGGAGATCGTGGGGCGGTGCTGCGGAGGCAGGGGGTTGAAAATGCTTCGGCGGACTCTCTTCCTGTCAGTAATAGGTTCGAGGTGTTGTCGGAGGACGACTCCACGGCCATTGCGCCCGTACCAACTCCCGTCTCTTCGATGGAGGCCGGGCCCATGGGGAGTCGGGTTGGGAAGGGATGGTTGTTAGTGTTAGGTAGCTCTAACGTTCGGCGTGTAATGGCATCTCTGTTACCCAGTGCCCGCCGGGAGGGAGTTGAAGAGCGGGTCTTCTCCAGATGTATATCAGGAGGCACGGTGCCGCAAGTGACCAACACGGTGAGAGAAGCGGTAGTGGCGACAGGTTGCTCTCGGCTGCGGGTGGTGGCCCATGTTGGGACTAACGACGCCTCGAAGCGCGGGTCCGAGGAGATTTTAAGTTCTTTTAAGGACTTGGCCTCTGAGGTTGCTCGTGTCCGAGAGGAGTCGGGTTCCGATGTGCGGCTTACTGTCTGCAGTATAGTCCCTAGGATTGACCGCGGTTCTGAGGTTTGGAGTAGAGTTGAAGGTCTAAACCGAAGGCTGTGGAATTTCTGTCGGGACTTGGGAGTGGACTTCGTCGACCTACGACCGAATATCGAATCGTGCAGGGCACCACTGGATCACTCTGGTGTTCACTACACGCCCGAATCGGTTCAGAGAGTAGCGAGTAGGATTCTCGAGCACAGTAGGGATTTTTTAGGCTAGAGAGTAGGGTGTAGGTCAGTTTTGGGTCAGGGGATAATCGATGCATTTGTAGAAAATAAGAATCCCGAAAGATTATCTAATGATAGAATATACACCGAGCGTAACATGCAGCACCAATTTCGCGATAGGTCATTGATAGAATGTTCCGTAAAGGGCGCGATGGGTCGCAATACCAATTTTGATGCGACGCCATACAGTCGTGTGAGTGATTGTGGTGGGAGCGCATGTAGTTTTAGAGTGGAAGAGAATGTTAAGGGTGAGATTAGTATGCGAAGTGATAGTGAGAAATTAAACGTCGTCGTACTGAACTGTCGCAGCATCCGTAGGAAAATTGCTGAGCTCGAGCATCTTATTTGCAGTCTGCATGCCGACGTCGTGATAGGCACAGAAAGTTGGTTAACGGATGAGATTCAGAGTCAGGAGATATTTCCTAGAGACTATATTGTCTATAGAAAAGATCGCGCTAATAGATCGGGCGGGGGAGTTTTCATAGCGGTTAGCGAAAAGTACGATAGCAGTGAGATTCCGATAAGTGACGAGGATATCGAGAGTGTTTGGTGCCGCATAGGTAAAGATGGCTCAAAAAAATTGTTCATATGCTCGTTTTACAGGCCACCTAACGCTGGTGTAGATTGTATTTTAAGTCTCGAGAAACAATTATCAAAGCTTAGACTGATAAATCAAGATGGTATCGTTATAGTCGGTGGTGACTTTAACTTACACTCAATTGATTGGGAAAATCTATGTTTCGAATCTAGAGGTAAAGAACGCGAATCCTGTGAGGCATTAATCGAAACATCCTGCGAGCACTCTCTCCTTCAATTAGTCAGAAAGCCAACGCGATCGGGAAACATATTAGATTTATTAGCAACTAACGTCCCAGAAAGAATAAACAAAGTCACCATTGAAGATGGGATAAGTGATCATCAGGCCGTATATGCAGAGTGTAAGTTGAAAATCGATAGGCACCCTAGGCCTCAAAGAAAGTTTTATATACTTGCTAGGGCAAACTTTTCAAGCTTCAGGTCGCGCCTACGAGAAATACTACCTGGCTTCCGTGATATGACCGAACGATCAGGTGCTGAGTCGTCATGGAAACTATTCAAGAATATAATTCTAGAGAGTATCGATAAGTACATTCCAATTAAATTGAAGGTCGACAATAAAGAGCCACGTTGGTACAATAAGCAAGTTAGGAGTGCGCTTAGGCGTCAGAGAATAAGCCACGCGAAAATAAAAAATATGCCGTCTACATCATCCGATGAATATGGAGCAACTAAAGATAAGACGTATAAGGAATCCCGCGCTAAAGCGAGAACTACTATGCGCGAGGCTTTTACTAACTTCCGGAATAAGGTATTAAATAATTATTTGAAGGAGGACCCTAAAGCGTTTTGGTCCTATGTGAGAGAGGTCCAAGGTAGAGGCCCTACAATACCTTCCCTGCGTAATGACTCGGGTGCCGTTATTCATGATAGCGTAGAGAACGCCAACCTGTTAAACGGTCATTTTGTAAAAGCATTCACAGCCGTCAGCGATCATTGCGTACATTATGCACCCGCAATAAGGGGGGACCTGATGGACGATATAGTATTTTCTGAGGTGGGAATAGCAAAGCAATTAAGTTCCATCAGACATAACAAAGCCACTGGCCCCGAAGAAATTCCTGCTCGCGTTTTAAAAGAATTAGCAGAAGAAATAGCACCTTTTCTTCGGATAATCTTCGAGAAATCCATTTCTCGCGCAGAGGTCCCTAGCGACTGGAGGTTAGCGCACGTTACCCCAATTCATAAGGGCGGCGACAAGGAGAACCCAGAAAATTACAGGCCGATTTCTTTAACTTCGATATCGTGTAAGATTCTCGAGCATATACTCGTTAGCAACATAATGCGATTTCTTGATAGTAATTTATTGTTAGATGATTGTCAACACGGCTTCAGGAAAGGTAGGTCATGTGATACTCAGCTCGGTCTTTTTGTTGATTGTTTACTGAGAAGCGGAGAAAAGAATACGCAGGTCGATGCCATCTTAGATTTTAGGAAAGCCTTTGATAAGGTACCTCACAGGAAGTTAATAACGAAATTAGAAACCTTAGGCGTTAATTCTAAAATCGTTAGTTGGATCCGTGAATTTTTAAACCATAGGAAGCAGATGGTTGTTATAGATGGGAAATCTTCGAACTTAGTGGAGGTTGTCTCTGGCGTTCCACAGGGTAGTGTAATTGGTCCGTTATTATTTCTAATTTATATAAACGATATCAGCTCAGTAGTCAGAAGTAAAATTAGGCTTTTCGCGGACGACACCGTCATCTATAGAGAAATAAGCAATCCGGAAGACCACCAGTATCTCCAAAATGACCTAGAAGCTATTTCAGCATGGTGTAAGGAATGGCAGTTAGAGATAAACCAAAAGAAAAGCTGCGTCATCAACTTCTGGAGAACCAAGAGTATCTCGTTGAATAATAATTATTCGTTGGACGAGTAGAGATTCCAGTTTCAGACTCGATTAAATACCTCGGAGTCACGATCCATCGTGATCTCTCGTGGGACACCCACATTTATTTATTTATTTAATCATTTTTCACATACAGCGATACCGCCAATTTACAGTGAAAATTAAACATTCAAAAATTAACAACATAACAACCAAAATAAAGTACAAATAATATAAAATGAAATACAATATAATATGAGTGTATGCAGGAGCAGTCAATAAAATTAGGTTGTGCGACAACATGACATTCCGTTTTTAAGAAAAGACTCTTTGGACATTGAAAAAGGATCTACATTAGGGGAAAGTGAGTTTAAAAGGGAGGGGAGACGAAAGAAAAGAGAACGTTTAGCAAGTGAAATTCTGGGGGTGGGGTAGTAAAATAAGAAAGAATAGCGAGTAGATCTATTAGGAACACGGAAATTAAATTGAGCAAGTAACTCAGGACAGTCAGTAATAGAGTTTAGTATATTGTATATAAAAGAAAGATCAGACTTAGTTCGATGAACAGAGGGATAATCCAAAGAAAGGGAAGATAAGATCTTACTATTAGAGAGTTGGCGAAAGGAGGGCACACGGGATTTAACAATTCTCAGAAAAAAATTAATGACACAATCCAAAGAGGCAAGGTTGGAAACAGAAGACATTGACCAAATAGGAGAACAGTAGTTAACCACAGGTAAAATAAAAGAAGAAAAATACAATCTAAGAGCCAGTGGATCAGTAATGTCTGTAAAACGATATAAAATTCCCAGGAGAGACATTGCTTTATTTTTTATTTTCAAAATATGATCAGAGAAGCCAAGTTTAGTATCAAAGACTACGCCAAGGTCTTTCTGTTTGGACACTCTAACCAATGGAACAACATTTAGTGTATAATTAAAATTTATAACATTTTTAAGAAGAGAGATGGACATTACATTACATTTATTTGAATTTAATTTAAGTTTCCAGAAATCACACCAATTAACTACCAGATTAAGTGCCGATTGGAAAGACACACAATCAGCCATACCGGAGATTACTTTAAAAATTTTGCAATCATCAGCATAAAGCAATATATCTGCTGTGGGAGAAGGGATGAGGGTAGCCAGATCATCAACATATAAGTTAAATAAATAAGGTCCTAAGACACTCCCTTGTGGGACTCCTGAAGTAACAGTCAACCAATCCGAGGCAATTCCAGCTAAGACAACACGTTGTACGCGGTTATTTAAAAAACTTTTTAACAAATTAAGAAAATTACCATGGATATTGTACCGTTGACTAAGTTTATAAGTGAGTAATTTATGATCTAGAGAGTCGAAAGCTTTTGAGAAGTCCAAGTAGACAGTATCTAGCTGAGCCCTATTTATTATGGCATCAACAGCATGGTGTTGATAAACTGCTAAATTAGTTAGGCAAGAGCGGCCAGTAAGAAAACCATGTTGCCTAGTTGATAAGTGAGGGGATGTAAAATAGTAAAGTCGGTTAAGGATGATTCTTTCACAGATACTAGAGACAATAGGGAGGATAGATATAGGACGGTAATTAGTTACATCGTATTTTGAACCAGACTTATGAATGGGAATTATGTTAGCAGATTTCCACTGGGAGGGAAAAGTTCCCAGAGAGAAACAGCGGTTACAAATAATACATAGAGGAATAGAAAGAGAAGAAGCGCATTTACGAAGAAATAGAGGGCTGATACCATCAGGGCCCGGAGTACGGTAGGGGGAAATTTTACAGAGGAATTCAAAAACTTCTTGAGGGGTTGTTTGAAGTTGAGATAGAGAAAAGTTACAAACAGGTGAGAGAGAATCATCATTATCCAGGTTCAGAGGGGAGGTAGTAGGGGGTGACAAGCAATTAGAAAAGAAATTACGAAATAAAGCAGATCTACGAGATCCCTCGGCATTCGTATTTTCATAATAAATTTCTTCTGGGATCCTAGAGTGATTGCGGCGGCCGTTAACGAAACACCAAAATTTCCTGGGATTGGAGGAAATAGAGTCGGATATATTCTTCGTATGCTCAGCGTAGTCGCGGCGATTTAAAGGCTTGGAATATCGCCGTAAGTCGGAAAAAGATTTGCGAGATTCTTCACTAGGGTAGGCTTTCCACAGATACCAGGCATGATTTTTGTTTCTCAGAGTATGAATTGTGTCAATTTTAAACCATGAAGGGAATTTCTTAGACTTAGAAGTAACAACCGGAACAAAGTCCTTCAGAGCACCATCAATGAGGTCGTAAAAGAGACTAACGGCCTCGTCGGGGGGAAGAGCGCTCAGCAGGCACCACGGGATAAAGTTGAGACAGCTGTTGACGTCATCCCAGTGAACCTTAGACCAAGCAGGAAAGGGTCGTGGAGGGGGAGGGGAAACAGCACGGGGTTTCTCAGTGCCTGGAATTCTGAGAACGGCATCTAGCGAAACATGGTCACTGTCGAAAATATTCCGGCCAGGGGTAATTGCGTTCGGAGGGGCAGAAACAGAGGATACAATGTAGTCCAGCGTTGCCAGATTGCGGGTTGGGTTAGGATTGAGTCGAAACAGCCGGAGAGCAGATACAAAGTGATTAATAAAATATTCATCATGGGCATTTTTTGTAGTGCCACACGACGAGGAATCCCACAGAATAGAGAGATTAAAGTCACCAAAAAGCACAACATGACCAAGGGGTAAAACATTCAAAATAGACGAAAAACAGTTTTCAAGTACTGCTAGATCACTAGCTGGGGGACGGTAAAAACAACCCACAAAAACTCTATTTTTAACATATCGTTTGCAGGGGCCAATACAGACTTCAGTCCACACTATCTCACAATTTGTTTCCAAGTCCATACGGCGCTTAGCCGGCAAACTGGACTTAATTCCAAGTAGCACTCCACCACCCTTAGAGGTGCGGTCTCTCCTGAAAATCTGATGGGTGCGAGAAAAAGACAGTTCACTATCACTAAAATTGGGAGACAGCCACGTCTCCGTAAGAGAGATAATGTCAAATTGCGATAACTCGAGTAACAAATCGAGAGTTTGTATTTTATGCTTCTCACATTTTGGTAGTATGCATTAAGAACAGCACTACTGTTGGGGCCCGGGTTTAAGCTAACGTCTCCCGATAAAAGAATCGCTAACAGAAAGACGACTCCGGCGGGAGAACGGGCACTTGAGCGGACCGGTGAGGGGACGCGGGAAAGCCGTTGAGACGGCTGGCTGGGGGCGAAACCGCAAGCAGAAAAACAAGGAAACACAAAACTTCTCCTACTGCACAACAGCACGTAAGTATCACAATCTCTGAGCACATTGAGGTTTATCACAACCTCAGAAGAAGAATAGGCCAAAAAAGCAGCTGAAAATCGAAGATGTATCACCAAAAACAAGAGCACAAACAGAGAGCCAAAAACACGCGAGTTCATGGTGGCGGCCATCTTGGCATTTTTTTTTCCGCCGATTGATAAGTGCCGCTAACAAAAAGCTGGCCTTTATAGGGAGAATGGTTCGAAATAGCTCCGAAAAAGTGAAAGAATTATGTTATTTATCCTTGGTTCGACCGCAGGTCGAATATGCTTCAGCTGTGTGGGATCCCTACGAAAAAGGACTCACTAACGAGATAGAAAAGGTTCAGCGCAGGGCAGCTAGATTTGTAAAGAGGAATTACGATAGTAAACAAAGCGTAACATCATTAATAGAAAATCTGAAATGGACATCGTTAGAGGAACGTAGGCTGCAGGCTAGAATTAAACTATTGGAAAAATTTATGTCGGAGGGACTAGCGAATGAGGTAGTAGGACTTATCAGAAGCCCGACGTATCTCGGAAGGCAGGACAGTGAGGATAAGATTCGCGAGATCGACTGTAGAACGGAGCGATATAGAGGATCGTTTTTCCCTAGGACGATAAGAGACCATAATAGAAAAAGATAACGTAGGAAAACTATGGACCCTTGGTGCACTGCACCCCCTGCCATCCACCAAAAAGGTGACTTGCAGGGTATAATGTAGATGTAGATGTATAAAGTGGAAGTTGTAATTGACGGATGCAGTTGAAGTCAGAATTTTTGGTATTTTACTAATTATCGCTAATATTTAATTTCATTAAAATCCGCCCAGTAGTTTCGAAGATTAACCTAAACATGTGGAAGGAGGCAACGTGCCCATAAGGCGTTCCTCTAATTTCGCTTCGCTGGTAAAGAACGCCTAATAATTGGGAATGTTATGCGTCTTACTTTAAGACTTACCGGTACATATCTTGTAACAATCGTCAAAGTACGTATGTATCCTAAACACAGAAACAGAGTCTCACATTCTGGAAAAAATATTGGTTGCAGTGAACGTGTACGCTAAAACTCCACATACACACATGTTACGTCTCTTACTTGTGGATGAATCTGGAAATGCGATATCTCTAAAAGCGAGTGAGCGTTGCTGAGCCAGTTGGAGACGACTCAATGTTTAAACTTCTCTTTTAGCAGCCTCAGACCTCTTTTTTAGGAAGCAGCCGTAATTACCGCAGTAGTAGGATCTGGTAATAAATTGAAGATTGCACTTAACGGTTCGACCGAACATAGAAATAATATTGCGGAAATAATATTCTATTTTCCACTCGTCAAGGATAAGTAATCTTTTCTAATAGAAACTCTTTTAATAAAAGTATTTTCTAAGGGCGGCGCCCGATGGTGGCGCCGAAGTTATAAAACGGATGAAATACGAACTATGACTCGTAAAATAATAAATATCTTCTCCGTAGATTTTCCCCATTATATTCTTCCTAATAGGTCTTTCTCATAAAAGTGTCATATTCCACTCGTCAAGGATAAGTAATCTTTTCTAATAGAAATCCTCTTTTAATAAAAGCATTTTCTAGGGGCGGCGCCCAATGGTGGCGCCGAAGTTATAAAACGGATGAAATACGAACTATGTCTCGTAAAATAATAAATATCTTTTCAGTAGATTTTCCCCATTATATTCTTCCTAATACGTCCTTCTCATAAAAGTGTCATTTCTTTTTTTCCTCCACGCACCATTTCATTTTTATACTTCGACCCTCGGACAAAACGAACACAGCTTTTTTTGGGGAAGCACCTTTTGCGTATGGTGCAAAAGACAGCCAACACCACTGGCGGCCACTCAATCCTTGTTCCGGATTCCGGAAGTTCTAGCGATCTCGGCTCCAGACGAGCTTATACCTCATTATTTAAATAGCGAAGGAATGCGGAAGCACACAACTCGGTCTTTCCTAAGTGTTGATAAACCGAGAGTTACGCATTTCGTAAGCTAAGTGAAAACAGGATTTTCCTCCTTGCGTGCATCGCTAACACTACGTGCGCGTGTGATAGCGTGAGAAAAACAAAATGAAAACACCCGCCGACTTAACGGAAAGCAAAACTATTTATGAAACGAGTTGAATGAAATACGTCGCCACTGAAATGAGGAGGGACGATAACGCCCCATTCAAACATTGGAAAAATAAACATGTCACCAAGCGTCTCCGGTCGGAGATATTTCATCTGTTATCTCCTCTCGACCATTCTCTCAAGTGTCCCTCCCTCTATGCTCCTTAACGTTGCTCCTTAAAATGTTTCCTCTCTGAATTTAATTTACATATAAGAATCTACTTTTTAATTTCTACTTTCACTCAGGTCGGGCAAACAATTTTTTTCTATTAGAGGGACGCGAAAATCCTCTTGGGGTGAATGGATATTGTGGGAAAATATCATCAAAATTTGGGGGGAAAATATTTGATTCACACATCCAGTAAGTTGCGTAAATATATGTAAACATGACTATTTTTGGAGGGAGAGTGATTTGATGTTATTGCCGAGTTAGGAAAAGAGTTTCTGCAAGGATGCGAAAGACTTGAAAAGCCGCTGTCCTCTAAGACCATATTTTCATTAGATTCATTCTATGTTCATTTCCTTTAATACATTATGTTCCTAATCCTAATCTCCAATGCTCCCACCTCTACATAATTGTATTTCACCCATGCAATCGACATCGCATAGCGCGGTTTTCAACAATACCCTAATGAGATCGCTAATTATACAGCATACAATCGACCATCGCCTCCACATGTTCTCGTCTTTAAATTATAAATTTTAGTTTCTATAGAGCGTCTGCAGTCTTTAAGTAGAGCATTGCCTAGATACATATTTTGGTACTTGCCCTTTAACTACCCACAAATTTTCCCACATGGAGTGGCGCCGTAGGTGACGATAAATGGAACTACGTGGAGGTTGCGTTTACTGTTTATTCGAAATTCTTTTGTTTAGCGTAAGAGATTAAAGTTGTACCGGAGATTGAAGTCGTGAGGGGCGCCTGCGGCGTCGTCTGCATCAATATCATCCTTCCATGCCAGCGGAGATTGGGTTCACGAAGCAGAGCAAACGCCGTAGAACTAAAGGTCTATGAGATTCACTTATGCGCACTGTGTAGTACCATTTCTCGTACACCACGTAGTTCCATTTCTCGTCACCTACGACGGCACTCCCTATGCAAAAATTTTTGAGTAGTTCAAGGACAAGTACTCATATTTTTTACCATCTCATGTTATATGGATATTAAAAGCAATTTTAAAAAATGCAATAGAGATTGATCGATCAATAATTAGCTCAAGTTACGGGAATATCAAGACGCCAGTAGCAGCCAATTCACTCGAATTCAGGGACATCCAAGCATTCTTTCAGGAAACCTGGGAACTTATCGAGCAATCTACATTATATCCTGCAATTTACAAAACTGGTGGGTGGCAGGGAGTGCAATGTACCGAGTCTAACAATTTTTTCTCACATCTTTAACTCTCCTTTTATGATCACATATTGTCCTCGGAAAAAACGACTCTAAATGACGCTCAGTCTCACGATCTATCTCACGTATTTTATCGTCACGATCCTGTCTACCTACGATGGTGCTTCTTCAAGTATTCCTAAAACCTCCTTTGCTATACATTCCGGCCTATATTTCTCCAGAAGATTTAAACCTAGAATTCAGTCGGAGGTCCTCTGCGTCGTAGTCTTTCTAATTGAATTATATGGTCCTTCTCATGCGGGTCCCACATACTTGAGGCGTATTCGACCTGCGGTCTCAACTAGTGATAGAAATGTTCGTTTTCCCTTTGTAGACCGGACCCTTTTTACTCCACGCGAAAACAAAACTGAAGAAAAAGGGGCGGAAGTAGATATGCAGTGGAATACTTTCCGCTCAACACAAACCAAGATAACCGCTTCCTTGGGAGCTGAGTCAGAAATATCTTCTGGTGACAACGTACGAGGACCGAAAGCGTGCATATCCGACATCGTTATAAATGTTTTTTTTTTGTGGGCGATTTAAACCTTTGAGGACCGATTTCTTTTCTCTCCCGATTGTCTCCCCAAGTCCTTTTAATTTGTCAAAATTTTGAAAAATGTGCACCATTTTATTATATGTAATCTAACTTAGTTTACAAGCATTTAGGCAGTTTCTTTTTTAGCATTTCAGAATATTATCCTTATACCTAACGATATAATTTCATAGCACACGCCATTGGAACGCAATGCAAGCACTTGGGTCAAAATATATACCTAAACCTCGACTTTCCATTATTCAACGCCCTCTATAATCTTCCGACTTCCAAATATTTGCAATCGATTACCTGGCGGCTATGATATTGGCATATTTCAGAGTAGAAATGGGTTTTTTTCATCAGTCATCCCTCATTTAAAATAGTTACTCTGTTCTTCATGTTATTGTAATATTTTGCATTTATTTATTTAATCTTTCTTTTGTAATTATCTTTTTTCTCTATATTTTAATGTTTTTTTAATATTTATTTTATTTATATTTATATTAGGTCATTATTTTTTGTATGCTAATACATTCAGTGTAATTGGCCTAGTGCTGTTTCTGAAGTTGTGCCAATTAATAAATAAATTACATTCTTAATCATAATGTCGAAAACTGGTTAGCAGATGGCATTACCATACAGAAGAATCTACAGAGATAGGGCGTATAGAGGATCCATCAGCCATTTTTGTCCAAATCTACAAAAAAAAATTCCGTGTCGGAATAATAACAAAACAGGACCCGAACTGAAAATAAGGATGGATGCATGGTTTTCGGTGAACCACCGCATGTGCTGCTGACTTTAATGGACAACAGTTTCGTTCCCATTCCAGGAAACATCTTCGACCTGAAGATGTTTCCTGGAATGGGTCTGATGGGTCTCCAAGGCGGTTTTACCAAGTTTCCCTGCTATATATGCCTTTGGGACAGCAGGGACACCAAGGCGCTCTACCACAGGCGGAACTGGCCACAGCGGACCGAGTTCTCTATGGAGAGGAACAACGTCAAGTGGGAGCCACTGGTGGACCTCCGGAAGGTGCTGATGCCACCACTGCACATCAAATTGGGCCTTATGAACCAATTTGTCACAGCTCTAGATAAGGAGTCGGCAGCCTTCAAGTACCTTCAAGCCTTCTTCCCTAAGCTGTCTGTGGCAAAGGTCAAAGCCGGTGTCTTCGTCGGACCACAGATAAAGAAGATCCTGGAGTGCAAGGAATTCCCAAAGAAGCTCACTAGGAAGGAGAAAGCGCCTTGGAACAGCTTTGTCGCAGTGGCTTGGGGCTTCCTGGGCAATCACAACGCCGAAAACTATGTGGAGCTGGTTGAGACTCTGGTGAAGAACTAAGGGATAAGGGGCTGTAGGATGTCCCTCAAAGTCCATATCCTTGATGCTCATCTTGATAAATTCAAGGAGAACATGGGAACGTACTCGGAGGAGCAAGACGAGCGCTTTCACCAGGATATACTGGGCTTTGAACGCCGCTACCAAGGACAGTATAACGAGAACATGATGGGAGACTACATTTGGAGGATGATTCGTAAGAGTTATTTACAGTGTAATCGTAAATCTCGAAAAACTACTCACTTTGTGGTCATTTTTGTATAAATTGCGTATAAATTCATGTTAGTTTTTATTCATATGTTGCTTTTTCTAATTTTATGTGAACGAAAAGACGCAAATTCGCCCGTTTTCTCATTGGAAATAGGTAAATTTCAAAATATCACTGTTCTGGTCACAAAAGCAAAGTTTGAGGGGAATAATAGCCATTTTCTATACTTTTTAGGCATAAGCAATTAGGAAATGACACTTACTACCCATGAACAAAAATTGTGCTACATTGCGTTATTTGTCAGTTTGTACAAGGTTTTGTTGAATTCCGTGTCTGTATTCATGATTTTTTAACGGTTTTTGTAAATGTGTAAGTTTTCCAAGAAGTTGAGTGAGTTGTTAGACGAAATAATTAATTTGATGTCGTTCACATTTATACTGTATCCTGTTTCAACTATATGTTTGGCTACGCTCGATTTTTCAAAGCGATTGTATTTGTAGTGTGCTAGATGTTCCTTCAACCGTGTGATTATTTTCCTTTTTGTTTGGCCTATATATTGTTTGTCGCAATGTGAGCATTGTATTTTATAGATCCCAGATTTGTTTAACTCTTCTGTCTTATCTTTAGTATTGCCTAATAAATGTTTTAAGTTGTGTGGGTTCGTATAAACAGTTGAATATTTCTTTTGTTTGAAAATCTTATCCAAGCCTTTGTTTAGAGGAGGGAAATAAGGTAATTTTATATATTTGTTGTCTTTTTTGTTTTCGATTTTGAAGGTGGTAGTGTCGGTCAATTCTTTTTTGAGTTTGTGTTTTCGAACTAGTTTATCAATTAAGTTGTAGCTGTATCCAAGGTTTGTGGCTATTTCTTTTTTATATATGTTAGTTACTAATTACCTTGTACAAACTGACAGATAATAATAACATCGACGGCTAAAAGTTATTCGCAATTCTTTTGTTTTTCGTTCCCCTCAATACCCGAATCCTCATTGTCCTCACAGTTGACTTTCAGTCACTCTCGAGAGAATTTCGCCCTTGAAGATGGCCACTTAGTGGGCGAAAGCATCGGGTTTATAATAAACTTTTATGGCTTAAGGAGTTTTCCCACCGATGATAAAAAGAGTTTTAGATCGCCCTGTGCATTGGACCGATCAACGGTACGCCACTGTTATGAGTTTTTTTATAAACAGTTACAAATATTGATCGATAAGTGGAATAAACCATCAAGCGTCGCGATATGTCACGGAAATTAGTCCAGAATATTTTTCTAGAGGAAAACGTTCTAGTTAACAGATTATATCCCCGGAGTTGAAGCGGTTGAGTTATTTTGAACAACTTGGGCACATTAAAAATGAGCTTTTGTTTAGCAAAAACAAGAGCGAATGGAGTTAAAGCGGCTTGCTCCCAGAGTTATTATAATACTAGCTGAAAGTACCCGGCGTTGGTTGAGAAGTCTAAGAAACCAAAAAATACTGATTTTTATAGATGGATAATTTAATTTTTTATTACATAAGCGAAAATGCCTCTTGGTCTCAGGAACCATCGTGCAAAATTTGGTAACGATATCTTAAGGTGTGTCCAAATGCATAGCAAACAGACACAGGCAATCAACTTTCCAAAATATAGAACCTCCACAATCCTGTCGAATTTGGTTAAAATCAACGCAGTTTTAAAAGGTTCGGACCGGCATCTTGTTTCAAAATGCCGTCGAATTGTATCCAAACATAAAAAAATACCTGCTGCTTGATCTAAGGAACCATCATGCAAAATTTGGTTACGATATCTTAAGAGGTGTAAATATCTACATCTACATGATATCCTTCAAGTCACCTTTTTGGTGGATGGTAGGGGGTGCAGTGCACCAAGGGTCCATAATTTTCATACGGTATCTTTTCCTATTATGTTCTCTTATCGTCCTGGGGAAAAACTATCCTCTATATTGCTCCGTTCTATAATCGATCTCGCGAATCTTATCCTCTTTGTACTGCCTTCCGAAATACGTCGGGCTTCTGATATGACCTACTACCTCATTCGCTAATCCCTCCGACATAAATTTTTCCAGCAGTTTAAATCTATCCTGCAGCTTACGTTTCTCTAACGATATCCATTTCAGGCTGTCTATTAATGATGTTACGCTTTGTTTACTGTCGTAATTTCTCTTTACAAATCTAGCTGCCCTGCACTGAACCTTTTCTAACACGTTAGTGAGTCCCTTTTTGTAGGGATCCCACACAGCTGACGCACATTCGACCTGCGTAGCGGAAAGACAGACAGAAAAACAACCTTCCAATATATATACCTATAGTAGATTATTATTTCAAATAATTCGCAAAAGATTTAACATGGTAATGTTAAGTTGTATTCCTTGATCGCTTATCGTGAGAACATTACATTTTCCAAACACACGTCTTTCATTTTGATGCGTCAATCGCGCAGTTTTAATCGACTAGCTTGGGGATAAAAATCTAATAAACAATTGGCAAATTGACAGAGATACACGTGACCAATGGTTCGGAAGGAAGGCGATGGAATTGGGGATTTTTAGGGCAAAGGAGAGAGGATGACACCGAAGGGTCGGATTAAAACGTCTGCTGGAGCTACAGGAGACAAGTGAGGAGCGACGTAGCGGAAGCGATTGGAGAATGAAAAGGAGGGAAGGAGAAAGATGGGAAGGAGATGTCTTTGTCGGAACAGCCAAACTAAAAGGCTCCCTTTAACCTTTTAACCGAAAAATGGATAAATCGAAGGAATCGGCATATAAAATGAATTTTTAAAAATTCCAGCGGACAAACAAATGAAGAGCGCGTAAAACGAGAGAGCGATAATTTCAAATTCAGGGCGAAATCGAAAGGAAAAACAGTAACTCCAGAAGACTTTTTAAAAAGTGTTCACGTTCATTCTTGAAAAAATAACAGGAATTTTATTTAATTATATTTTCGCGGTATTTTTGGTAAGGCAAAAGCGAAATACTCAATTTTAACAAGTTAGGGAAGAACTTCAGAGAAAATTAAATATGGCACATTTTAATGTATTTGAGATTATGACGTTATAATTACATTAGATCATTGGCTGATATAGACAACCTCGTAGTACAACGTATAAAGACTCTTTTAAAAGCATTGGGTTGAGTGAATAAAAATAAGCAAATGTTTATTTATATCACTTTTTAAGCAAATGTTTGATTTGGGGTGAATAAATAAATAGCATTTGCTTTTGCTAGAAAGAATAAGTATTTGCTTATTTTTAAGATTTTTCTTAAGCATTTGCTTAATAAAATTGTGTGAATAAAACCTAGCTTTTGCTTAATGCTTTAAGCATATACTTTAACTTTTTTAAGTGAGGTAAAGGGCTTGCTAAGATATTTCTAAGTATTCTATTTCCATGATAATTGATCCTAAATATAAATATGGCAGTTTATGATTATACGAAAGGTTAAAAAATACGAGAAAAGTTTCAATAACCAATGGTTATAAAAATTTATATCGTTTCTGAAGAAAATGTAAACTATATTTCAAATCTGTTACTCGGAGAATATCAAGAGAGACGTGTCGGGGCACTGTCTTCCAAACAGAAAATAGAAATATTTTTAAGGTACTTAAGTGATCCCGAATTTCAAATAGGAGTCGGGGAAGATCGCCACGTACAATTCACAACTGTACGTAAGACAGTAAAATATGTGGCGTCCGAAACCACTATAAAGGCAAATGACTGGATAAAATTACTTTAACTAATTGAATAAAAATGCACCCATGATATGTGATATTATCGAATTCAGTTATAAAGTTCAGGGCGTCGGTATTGGGCACGGGTTGCTCCTAGCTGCGGGTGGTGGCCCATGTTTGGACTAACGACGCTTTGAAGCTCGTGTCCGAGGAGATTTTAAGTTCTTTTAAGGACTTGGCCACTGAGGTTGCTCGTGTCCGAGAGGAGTCGGGCGACGATGTGCGGCTTACTATCTGTAGCATTGTTTCTCGGACGGACTGCGGTGCTGTGGTTTGGAGACGAGTGGTCGGGCTGAACCATAGGCTGTGGGACTTCTGTAGGGGCAATGGAGTGGACTTCGTTGACCTGAGGTCGGTCCTGGACTCATGTAGGGCATCCCCAAATGGTTCTGGTGTGCACTACACTGCCGAGACTGCGGAAGCAGTAGCGCGTAGGGTGTTCGAGCATTTTAGGACTTTTTTAGGTTAGATTTAAGGAATGGTAATTATTTATCAAGCAATGAGATGCACGTCAATAGTAGTAATACGTCCGACCGTCATTCCACTATTAACGCAATGTTAATTAACATTAGAATACATTCTAAGCGTAGAAATAGTCGACGTAATAGGAAGGACAAGGAGGCAGAAAATAATAATAATAATTCAGTAGCGCGCGAGGAACCGTTACGTAGTAAAAGCGATAATCTAAAAATCATCACGGTTAACTGTCGCAGCATTCGCAGGAAGGAGGCCGAATTTGAACATCTTATTCGTAGTCTGCGTGCTGACGTAGTGATAGGTACAGAAAGTTGGCTAATGGCGGACATAGCCAGTCAGGAGATCGTTCCTCGTGACTACAGCATTTTTAGAAAAGATCGATGTAGCCGGTCGGGAGGTGGAGTATTTATAGCAGTTAGCAATAAATACGAAAGTTACCCAATACAGATTAATGACGACGAAGTCGAAAGTGTTTGGTGTAGTGTGAAAGGGAGCGACTGTAAAACTGTAAATATATGCGCCTTTTATAAACCACCGAATGGAAACTATTTATTATCTAGATAAACAAGTGGCGACGCTAAGTTCGATTAATAAAGATAAAGCCATTATAAACGGGGTCGATTTCAATCTTCCGTCAATTTATTGGAAGCATAATTACTTTTATCCCGGTAGTAGAGAGCGTGAATCGTGCGAGGCTTTACTTGAAACTTTCGGAAAATGTATCAGTTAGTGAGATTTCCCACGAGATTTATTAATATATTAGATTTACTGGCTGCTAATATTCCTGAGCGTATGAATAGGGTACCTGTTGCTGAGGGAATACGCGATCACGAGGTAGTGTACGTGGAGTTTCAGCTAAACATTGAGAAACAGGTTAAGGCTAAAAGAAAGCTTTATGTATTCGCCAAAGCCGATTTCACAAGATCTGTCTTTTCTGCGAAATAAATATACTAATTTTTGCGAGGTAACAGATATTTCAGACGCGGAAGAATCCTGGTGCATGTTCAGAGATATAATGCGAGAGTGCACAGATAAATTTATTCCAAGCAGACTGAAGCGTGAAAATGCAGAACCTAGATGGTACATCCAGGAAGTTAGGAGCGCTCTCCGACGACAAAGAAAATTCCACTCTCGCGTAAATAACACAACCTCAACAGATTGCAACTTTAAGGCAGCAATACAAGGAGGCGCGCTCCATAGTCAGTTTCAATGCGTAATGAGTTTAACAATTACAAAAAGAAGGTTTTACAGGATAACTTGAAAGAGAACCCGAAAGCATTTTGGTCTTACGTCAGAGAAGTCCAAGGTAGAGGCCGTCACTGTGATTGGAAAGGGGAAATGTAGTTCACGATAGTGCGGAGAAAGCAAACCTATTAAATCAACACTTTCAGAAAGCTTTTACCCCTAATGACGATGAATGTGAAATCCCTATTCCTATGCATCAGGGCGACTCGATGGAAGATATGATATTTTCCAAAATTTTCATTCAGTTAAAGCAAATAAATCTCCTGGGCCGGAGGAAATACCCGCGCGAGTATTGAAAGAGTTAGCTTATGAAATCGCGCCGTATTTGAAAATTATATTCGAGAAATCCATTACGGAAGGTGTCGTTCCTAATGATTGGAAGGTGGAACAGGTTACGCCCATCCATAAGGGCGGCGACAAAGAGAGCCCCGAAAATTATAGGCCAATTTCCTTAACTTCATTATCGTGCAAGATACTTGATGAGCATATAATCTTTAATTCTTCAATGCGCTATTTAGATAGTCAGTTATTGCTTAGCGGATGCCAGCACGGATTCTGGAGAGGTAGATCATGCGAAACGCAGCTTGGCTTATTCGTGGATGATTTGTTGTGATGCGGAGAGAAAAATACACAGGTCGATGCCATATTCACTGACTTCAGGAAGGCGTTTGATCAAATATCTCATAAGAAATTAATTGCGAAGTTAGGACAATATGGTATCAATGCAAAAATTGTCAGTTGGGTGAGAGACTTCCTCTCAAATAGAGAACAGATAGTTGTCATCGATGGGAAATACTCGTCTCCAGTTAAAGTTGCGTGGGGTGTTCCTCAGGGAAGTGTACTTATCTTAATTTATGTAAATTATATCTGCTCGGTAGTTTGTAGTAAAATTCGACTTTTTGCCGATGATACCGTTCTATATAAAGAAATAAAAAACCAGGAGGATCATCAGTCGCTGCGTGAAGACTTAAGAGCCATTTCAGCGTGATGCAAAGAATGGCAATTTGAAATTAATTACATTAAATGTGCCGCAGTTACGTTCTGGAAAAGTAAGAACATTGAAGTAGGTTTCGAATAAAAAATAAATGGAATAAATATTCAAGCAGACGAGTATGTAAAATTTTTAGGAGTAACCATTTGTCGAGATCTTTCGTGGAGCATGCACATTCGTCGAGTTATAGGCGCGACCAACAAGAAACTGGCTTTCATAGGTAGGACAGCACGGAACACTAAAGAAAAAGTACGTGAAACATGTTACTTATCACTGATTAGACCATGCATGTGGGTTCCGTACGAGAAGGGACATATAATTCAATTAGAAAGAGTGCAGCGAAGAACAGCCAGATTCGTAAAACAAAAGTACGATCATAAGGATAGCGTCACCTCATTATTGAGGGATTTGAACTGGGTACCACTGGAGGATCTCAGATTGAACTCAAGGTTGCGGCTTCTGGAGAAATATAGATCGGAATGTCTGAAAGACGAGATTGTAGGAGTAATTGAGGCACCAACTTATATAGGTAGGAACGACCGTGATGATAAGATACGTGAGATCGATTGTAGGACGGAGCGTTATCTAGGCTCGTTCTTTCCGAGGACAATACGAGATCGCAATAGAAAATTTCAACCTGCGATTGAAAATCTTTAGGTAGGTTTTGGTACATTGCACCCCCTGCCACCCACCAATTAGATGAACTGCAGGGTAACATGTAGATGTAGATAAAATAAATAGTTAAAATAATTATTAATTAAGTTTTTTAAAAATATTACCCAATATATTTATGTTTTTAGTTTGAAATTCAACTATGTAAATCTTTAAATGTAAACAAAAACAAGTGAAGGGAGAGTTGCAAAGAGCTTTCTTCCGTAAAATTTAAGCATTTGCTTAAAACTGAGTAGCCAATGCTTATAAGCAAAAGCAAACTTTTATTCACTCAATATGAAGCAAATGCTTTCAGCAAATGCTTTTGCTTTTACTGTTTGCTTTAAGCATTTGCTTAATTTTTATTCACTCGACTCATTATATCAATGCTTTTTAATAATGTTTCCCATTTAAAAACAGTGGAATCGTTGCCATGTCAGTTTTATTTCCCATTGTTGAAAATCGAAAAAATCTCTTTTTTGGATTAAAAGCAATTGTTTGCTGTCATTCAACAAGAATTTGAATTCCGTTTTCAAAAAATATAAACCTGTATTTTGCTACAGAACGGATAACGTTCCGAGATCCTATTTTAATAATAACTAATTTTAAAATGCAGATTTTTA
Organism: Tanypteryx hageni; assembly: GCA_028673005.1. Taxonomy (NCBI): domain Eukaryota; kingdom Metazoa; phylum Arthropoda; class Insecta; order Odonata; family Petaluridae; genus Tanypteryx; species Tanypteryx hageni. The sequence goes on along the minus strand of CM054114.1, from coordinate 94,104,056 downwards.
ATATCCTGTACCGATGTCATGCTTTTCCTAATGGGGTAGAACTGAAACAATGCTTGGAGAAAACACCGATCGCACCTCATCCTAGAACCACTAAATTTGTACCATTTGTAGCGCTCACGTAATTCAACCCAATCTTGGAAATTTGGCTTCTTCAAGTTGCAGGACTTTAGAGATATTGACCGAACAGTTGGACAGACAAACCGAATACATAAGCTATTCTATTAAAAAAAAGCGCTAAAAACGAAAAAATATCGATATATGTCAATGTGGATATTTTTACAAACCTAATTACTAATTATTTAACGCACTAAAAGGGTTATTCCATTATAAGCAAAAAAATAAACTGCGAAAAACACATTTTCTGAAGATATCTCCTTCATCAAGGTGATACATATACATATGAAGTGTCCATACCCTTTAAACATCCCCCCCCCCATTCCAAATTACCAATGCATTCAGTCACTGCTAAATAGTATTTTTCCTGTATCTCACTAACTGAAACGTTGCCGTTATCCCAGACACCTGTCGCTTTCATGGCGTTGTTTTATTTGTGTCCCCCACTACTCCACCCTCATTTAGCAGCTCGTTAGTCTCCTGCCAAGTTTCCTCTCATTACAGCCTCTCCCGATAAATTATTCTCTCGTTAGTCTCCTGCCAAGTTTCCTCTCGTTACAGCCTCTCCCGATAAACTATTCTTGCTCGTACACCTTAAGAACGGTACTGAGTAGTTTCCGAGAGGTTGAAAAGGTAACCTGAGCACATCGCCGCAAATCCTCATTATAACTTTAGAAGTGCGTTCCCTTCCCGCTTCGTTCTAACACAAGTCTTTTCTCAATGCATTTATGACCACCGTTTCTTGACATCAGTTTCCGTTGTCTGTATTTTTGTTTCAGAAGCGGCCCAAAAGCGACTCAGTAACAATTTTAAATATAAACTGCCGTAGTATCAGGAATAAGACAGCAGAATTTCCCCTTAAGATATAATATTCACAGACGAGATAGGGTAAATAGGAACGGAGGTGGAGTTTTTATAGCGGTGAAGGACACGCTTATCAGTTCGCCAATTGAGTTTACGGAAAACAGAATAGAAAGCATTTGGTGTACAATCAGCAGGGGAGGTTTAGGAAACATCCACGCATGTGCATGCTATAGGCCGCCAGGTGCAGACGCAGAAGAAATTAATGAGCTAGAGGCCCAAATCAACTCAATACAGATGAAAAATAGCAAAAGTCTTACTATAGTAGGGGGAGACTTCAATCTACCCTCGATAAATTGGCGCAGTTGCAGCTTCACACCACCCGGTAGAAATCGTGAGTCATGCGAAGCACTAATAGACATCTTCAATAAACATTCCCTTATTCAGGTAGTCAGAGAACCCACGAGAGAGGACAATATATTAGACTTAATAGTAATTTATATCCCTGAACGTGTTTCTGAAGTAGTTATTGAAGAAGGAATCAGCGATCACCGAGTAGTTCGAGTTCTCTTGAACATAGCATTCGTAAAGTATCGCAAGCCTAAGCGAAAAGCGTACATATTTAAAAATGCTAACTTTGCGGACTTTAAAGAGAAAATTATTAAAGATTACGCAACTTTCAGAAAATTAGCAAGCACGAAGAACGTTGAGAAAACTTGGAAAGCTTTCTTGTCAGTAATTAGAACAGGTATAAATATGTACAAACCAAGTAAATATATTACCGATAATGGAGAACCTAGGTGGTATAATCGGCAGGTTAGATGTGCTCTCAGGCGACAGAGAAAGCTTCACTCAAAACTTAAATGCGCCAAAAATAATGTCACAGGAGGTAATAAATACAATTTTAAACAAGTACAGAAATTGTCGGACTTTGAATAAAAATATTATGCGCAAGGCATTAACGAACTTTAAGAAAAAGATTCTCTGTGAACATCTAAACGAAAATCCCAAAATCTTTTGGTCTTATGTTAGAGAAGTTCAAGATCAACGCCCAACCGTAGCACCATTAAGAAACGACAAAGGAGAGGTAGTTTACGATAGCATAGATAAAGGAAACTTGTTAAACTCATTTTTTCAAAGCGTATTTACGACCGAAGTAGAAAAAAGGAAGGACGATCCAACCGAACCAAGCGAAGAGAAGATGAACGATATACTTATATCAGCGAAAGGTATAGCAGAACAGCTCAAAGTCATCAATGCAAATAAATCCCCGGGACCGGAAGAGATACCAGCTAGAGTATTAAAGGAATTAGAGTTAGAAATAGCATCTTATCTCGAAACAGTTTTCAGTAAGTCACTTAGTCATTGCGTTATACCTAAGGAATGGAAATTAGCGTTTATAACTCCGCTACATAAAGGCGGGAAAAAAGACGACCGAGAAAACTACAGGCCGATTTCGCTAACCTAAATATCTTGCAAGATTCTAGAGCACATCATCGTTAGTTCTGTGATGGACTTCTTAGATAGCCAGGACTTGTTCAGTAAATATCAGCACGGTTTTAGGAAGGCAAGATCTTGTGAAACTCGGCTCGCTCTGTTTGCACATGATATACTACGATCCGGTGATCGAAAGACCCAGCTAGACGCGGTTTTTCTTGACTTCAAGAAGGCATTCGATAAAGTCCCTCATATTAAGTTATTGAAAAAATTACAAGCCTGTGGAATAAATCGAAAGATATTCGAGTGGATCAGGGACTTTCTCAATGATCGGGAACAAATGGTAGTCATAGATGGATTTAAATCAGATTCGATCAGCGTGTCCTCCGGCGTTCCACAGGGAAGTGTCATCGGTCCCCTATTATTCCTTATATACATAAATGACTTAGATAATGTTATTACAAGTAAAATCAAGTTATTCGCGGATGATACGGTAGTTTACAGAGAGATTAACAGTCCTGCTGATCAAGCATTACTTTCTAACGACCTACACGCAATTCTCGAGTGGTGTAAAGAGTGGCAATTAGAGCTGAACTTAGGTAAGTGTTCCGTCATGAGATTCTGGGGAAACAAAGAAATTGAGGCGATGAATTACAGTATAGAAGGCGTACATCTAAAATTAGCCGAATCCGTCAAATACTTACGTGTCATTTTAACAAGTAACCTCTAGTGGGATACACACATACGAAATATATCCGGGAAAGCTAAGCAGAATGGACCATCCTCGTAAAATAAGAGAGATAGTCTGTAGGACAGAGAGATACAAAGGCTCATTTTTCCCTAGAACGATAGCTGAGCAGAATAAAACTTGCGATCAAAAGTAACCAAGGCCTAATTTTGGAGTTTTCCCCTTTGTGTTAATACACCCCCTGCCACACACCCTTGCGGTGGCTTGCAGGGTAAACTGTAGATGTAATGCTTTTTAATCGATTATATCTCAAAAACCGTATGAGATATAATGATTTGAAATTTAATTAATATTAATTAATATTCGCATATTAAGTGCAACGAAATAATATTTCGTAAAACAACCTGGAATCGAGTACAAGGGATTATTTCTATTTCTTAATAGGTAACACGTAAAAATAGACTTCTCGACGTGCAGGCTTTTATCATGTTGGAAATTAAAATTAGAAAAACTGACCTACGATCATCCAATTTGAACTATTTTAAAGGATAATTAATCATGTTTCCCATTAAATTAATCTTTTTCTATCCAACGCACGAAACCGCTCTTATTAAACGTTTAAAATTCATATTTAGGGGAAATATTGCTACTTCAACGATAACTGCCTTGGCGAGGATATAAATATCAAAACTTGAGCTCATATCGTTGTCCTAAAGCTAAAAGCCTTCCCCTCTTCCCCTCCTCTACCTCAAAATTTATCTTGACAACTGCTAGAAATAAAATCAACATAAATTATGAGAGTTAAAATAATTTATTACCACTTAAAGTCAGGGGAGGATCCAGAAACCTCCCAAGGAAGGGGGAGGGTGGGGGTGCATCCTAATTTCCGCCCCTCCCCCTCTTGATTCCGCCTCTTCCGACGACCATACATTTTGAAATTCCCTATCCTCATAGGAATCTATCTTTCCCTTGTCATACAGTCTTAATCTTCGGTGTAGAAACAAGGAATGTTGCGCGGAATGAATTTAAGAATGCACCCAGTAGAGGGCAATGGGGCAAGGGGAAAGCGATGGCTCCCCACCCTCTTGGATCCGCCAATGGTTTAAACTTTAAATTACATTTCTTATTGATTTGAAACCGTCATTTCTGATGGGCAATATACTAGCATTAGAATAGTCAGGGCCATCCTATCGCAGAATGCGCTATATTCTTTTTGCGAAGAAAGCATCCTTGAACCTCTCAAAAACTAGACCAATAGTTTTGAGATTAGATGAATGCGAGACGGAAACACGAGTCAACAGTTATGTCCCTCGAGGTAGAAGCGCGAATATGATTTATTTGAAGAATAGTGGTAATGTATCGTCGAATTTGACTGCAGCGACCAAGTCCGTATGGGATGCAGAAACGACGTAGAATGCAATGCAGAGAAGTTAGTACGGTGTAACCTCTATAGAACGAGCACGGCATGTAACGAGAACTTCAATATAGCGAGCGAAAACACAGCAACCGTCAATTTCTTAACATAACATTTGCATAATTGAATTTTCTGGCATCAGGAGCACTCGCTAGAACGATTATTTTAATGAATTTTATAAAGTCTAGCTATATCGGGGTTTCGCTCTATTTTATTTGGCGAGACCGATTAGAGATCCGGAATTTCCGTTAAATTCACCGGTAAAACATAAATTTCTTCGAGGGCGATTCGTTTGCGCCTCTTTATAATTTCGATTTCGAGCTATCATCCCTTGGTTTCCATAACGCGGAAATGAATTTTCGAAGCGTAAAAAAAAATTGATTTCAATTTTTCCTCCCTAAGCTAAGTAAATGATTTCTTTTTTTTTCTTCGTGTCCTTCAACGGAAATTTCTTTCCTCATCTCTCTCGAAAGCAGCTGAAGTGACAACACGAATGAGACGGACCAAGACACGGGCCTTGGCGTATTATTACGTCAATATTTATCTCCGCGATGGGATAAACTTCCTCTATAACTAAGTTATAACTTATAACTTATAAGCGTATTCTCTCGCGCCGCCCCTTAGCGCTCGTGTTACTCCACAGCGTGTGTTGCTTAGCGACCTCGGAAGGATTAAAGAGACAAGGTCGCAAAGGCAGAACATGAAGCGAGAGGACGGTATATATTTTGACTTCCCTCTTGAGAGATAGAGAGGAGATAAGAGTTCATTAACCCCGCGCTAAACCAACAAACGCTCTCTATATTGACCGATAAGTCCGTAACCATGGTGAACTCCTTAGTGTGTGCGAGCAAGTTAAAAATTATTATTTTCAAAATGAAAAAAATGTTACCTATTATCTCTTCAAAAACTTAAAGAGTAAATTAAAATTATTCCGTGTTTAGATATTCAAAAATTAGAATACGAGGTAGTCATAAAGTAATTACTTCTATTTTTCAGACAATTACCAACACACACGCTCGTGGCAATTACGCAGTTAGTAGCCACAATATTTATTTTTATTTATTTATGAGTAATCAGCTCACACCACGAGGCCAATTACAGCTGACCGATTGACAGCATATAAAAAATAATAAAAATAACAAAGTTAATCACAAACAACTACGACCAAGGCGGGAAGCGAACCCGCGACCCTAGCCACCCCTCTACCGAGACTGTCACTGTCGTTCTTTTAATAGAGTATACGTTTTTGTCAACGGTTTCAAGCTCGGGTATATTTAACGTAAAAAGTAGGTATAAGCCAAAAATTCCACGAGTTAATTCATGGTAGTTCTACATTCCGGTAGGTTATAGGCACTTCCCAACCCAATCTCTGCTATCCAAAGCTTTACACTTTAAGTTACTACTTCCTTTAATGCATCTAACATACCTTCCCTCTTCCTATCCCATTGCCTAATTCCTGACATTCCTCCTTCTCTTACTTCTTACAATAAAACGTTTCTACCCATTTCTTCTGTCTGACCCTTATTATAAACCTATATGTTAAGTGGGGACGTATGTTTGGCCGTGTGCCACAAGGTAGAAAACGTAAATTCACGGCGTGTTCAAACAAACTTCCCGACTGGGTAGAATATTGAGATTTGGTACGAATTCTTCAATTAGGCATTAACAGTCAATGGCGATAAAAAATGTCCCGAAAAAAAATTCGGGTTCGACTCCGAAAGATAATCTCTATTTTTTCCCGTAGGAAGTGTAAGGTTTCTTTTTTTTGCAAATTTAAATTAGAAAAAAATTACTTTCGATAATCGGACCTGGGGGGCAAGTCTTGAAATTTTCGTTACGGCTTACCGATGGATTTTTGTCGTTAAGATGACGTCAATCGACGAGTTTTATTCGTACGACAGTATGAGCGAGTCTTGAAAATTATCGTTCATAACGACATTATTGCTACGACAAATTATCATCGAACGCGTAACGATGAGCAATGAGGTGTCGTTAAATACGCTAACGATAAATATTTATTCGAGTTACTTAGTAAAAATGGCCGCGTACAGACGTTTGCATTTGCTTGTGGGAGCCGCTGCAGAGGAAAGGAGGGTATTAAGGAGGAAGCGATTTCTTCGTGACCGGCAAAACGCATTCCATTTGCCCGAGGAAGATTTTTGTTTGATATTTAGGCTTAATCAAGAAGCTGCGATGTATGTTTGCGATGTATTAAGGCCTCATATAAAAGCTACGAGAAAATCATCGCTGCCCGTAGAACTAAAAGTAAATAGCTATAGTGATTAATAATAGTATTCGTGGTTATAAAGCATTTTCTTTATGACTGATTAATATGACCTGCTATTTAAATATTTTAATAATATCGATTAAACCAAATAAGTAAACAAGGCAGCGTTTAGTTGATTCAACAATTTAATTGGTGTATTTGTTATGTTATTTCTGGAAAGGTCCTAACAGCGTTGAACTTTTTAGCTACTGGCAGTTACCAGAGGCCAGTTGGACTGAATTTGTATTTGGCTGTCAGTCAAAAAACTGTCAGTAGATGTTTAATAGAGGTGACAAATGCAGTAAACGAATACATGCTGAAAAATTGGGTGATTTTTCCTATGTCACAGGCTGAACAAACAGCCATTAAAACTAAGTGAGAACAAAATTACTTTCAGTGTATATAACATATTTTAGGTTTTCCTCTCTTTAATATTTTTTCTTGAACTTTAAGATTTATGACAGAAAAAGGATTTCCTGGGGTAATTGGAGCAATAGACTGCACCCATGTCAAAATTAAGGCTCCAAATTTAACAGACAGAAATCATCCAGAGCATCTATATGTTAACCGACATGGTTATCATTCAATTAATGTGCAATTGGTAAATAAGAACTTATTTGAAGTGTTTCAAATGTTAAAACTATTTTGTTTATTAATTTTTAAAATCACAGATATGCGACTATGGATTACGCATTTTAAATGTAAATGCAAAATACCCTGGTGCTACGCATGACTCCTTTATTTGGAGAAGTTCCAGTGTTTACGAAGCATTGAAAGAAAACTACACTGCAGGAAACCGTAATGCATGGCTCCTAGGTTAGTTGCATAGTTATACACAAAGTATTTGGTCTGTAGCCAAATCACTTTACTCGTGTATGTTGTTCCTTACAGGGGATAGTGGGTATCCACTACAGCCATGGTTGATGACACCCATTTTAAATGCAGCTCCAGGAAGCCCAGAGCAAAGGTTTTCTGATGCCCATGCAATGGCTCGTAATTGCATAGAAAGATGTAATGGAGTGTTAAAAAGCAGGTTTAGGTGCTTGTTATCAGAAAGGGGCTTGCATTATAGCCCTCAAAGGGCATCATTAATTATAAACACTTGTGCAGTGTTTCACAATATCTGCAAACATTTCAATTTGCCAGATTTTGATGTCATTGTGGCAAATGAACACAATAACACAGATGCCATTGAAAACTTAGGCCAGAGGGATGACAGGGATAATTGGTTCAACCAAGGTATTAACATTAGGAATCAAATAATACGAGCAAGATTTTCCTAAATTTATAAAATAAATATTACCATTTATCATGAAACAAGTGTTTTATTAAAAATTATTGTTGCAAAATTATTTCAAAAAATTATTTGTAAAAATTGAAAATGTTTCTGCTATTTTAGCAATAGCATTTGCCTGCTTCTCTGCTGCCTCAGACTTTCTCCTTTCACATTCCTTAATGTCCCCCAGTAAAATTTCAATCCCTGACAATATTTTTATTTTTTTCTCCTCCATAATCCTGTGCTGCTCTGCATTTTTCTCTTCTAATTTTGCAAACTTCTCCGTTGCCCTGTCGTATGGAGTTACTCTTCTGCCTGCTCCATCATATGACAGTAATTAAATTTAATCTAATTTAATATAAATAGTTTCATATTTCTTGGGAAAATAGCAATATATTAAATGACTTATAACCAGTTATATGCCATGTAAATTTACCTTTTGATTTAAAAAGTTGGCGACTAGCATTGGATGAAGGAGGAATGAGAGGGTCAGGAGAATTATTAGTTATTTCATTCTCATCCTTTTCTTCATGCATGTAAGGAGATGGTGGGGGAAGTAACACTGGCCATGAACATGATGGCTGTGAGTCATCAACTTCTTCTAATGAATAGATTTTCCATAAAAACCTTTTAAATGTTATACTTAAGTTACAACTGAAAGCTACATATGATTATTTATACCAACCCATTTGAATGAAAGATGGCTCACTCACAACCATTTCTTCAGTCTCTGGTGTTACAAGTTGAGCTGATCCCTTTTGTTTAGAAAATACCAATATTTATAATCCAATAAAACCAGTATTCAATAATTTCAATTGAATTCTAATATTTACAGCTTATCATCAAAATACCTCAATTGGTGATTCAAGACAATTTTCTTCTCCCAAAGCAGAAATATTCCCTATCATTTCCATCAACCTTTCTTCTAAATTACTCAGTTTATCTTTGAGGGCTCCCCCACCTCCTGTGCCTCTCATATGTTTATGTACCCTTAAACATTTTGCCCTAGTGGCACATTTCCAATCAGCCCAAGTCTGAGAGAATATAAGGAGATACTGTTGGATCAATTCTTAATACTATTATTAAATAATGTGCATATATATAATTAAAATTGCAGTTCACGATTAATAGATGCATTCTAATTATAAACAATGATGAATCAATCTATACTAAATACACAATTCCTTATTTATAACATTATACCACTATATTTGTTCCTAAAGAAAGTTCATGGTGAACCAATGAATAATTCATTATAGTAATGCTACATTTCAATTAAAATCCTCCAATGGTAATTTTTGCAGCACAAAGATTCTTACTTCTGCTTTACAAATAATTGAGTACCAAAAGAGAGAAACTTAATGTAGAGCTTTCTCATTAAATCATTAACAAATTTCAATTAATAATACAGTACTAAACTAATGCCTAACTAGAGAATAAAATACTACCATCTTCATAGAAATTAGAAATGACAGTAAATTAGTAAAATATAAATAACAGCTATTGAAAACATTTTACAACAGTACTAAACTAATGCCTAACTAGAGAATAAAATACTACCATCTTCATAGAAATGACAGTAAATTAGTAAAATATAAATAACAGCTATTGAAAACATTTTACAACTGTGATTCTGAAAGTGATTTCGGAAAATTAAAATTATAAAATATTTAAAATTACAAAATAGGAAATAATATTATATAAAACCTTATTTGTTCAACAAAGATATGTAAAGGACTGTATTTTGCGCATTAACTATAACCTTCTTCCACTTATTGACATCTCTTGCAGGACCTTTCCCGTCGCTATTTAAAATAGCTACCAACTCCTCCCAGCATTTCTGCTTCGATTTTGAATTGAAAGTAGCCGTGATTTTTCCTGAACGGAATTCATCATGGTTTAACATATATTCTATAATTATCTCCTGCTGCCTTTCTGTAATCTTGGAGCCTCGAACTTTCCTCTCCATAATTATTATCTTCAAGTTTCTAACTATTGCCACTACTACTGAAAATTAGTACGTACGCTTTCTGATTGTCAGATGTTTTGATTTTTCAACCTTCGTTAGCAAACCAATGAACGAAATTTTACGGTCAGTCGTAACGATAAATTTCAAGACTCGCAAAAAAGTTCGGTAGAGTGATCGTTCGTTATGAGGCTAACGAAAATTCCTTCTATAACGAACCCGACAATATTTCATCGAACCGTAACGAAAATTTCAAGACTTGCACCCCTGGACTGTTTTACGTGTAAATTAATACTTTCCCATCCTTATCGTCGAATGTCGTTTCAACATGAAAATATTACGCTTTTAGAAGTGAAAATATTTTGTTGTCAACGACTAACGTATTGTTGCAGAATTAGTGAAATTGCGTATATTTAACTGGATTAGATGGAAAGCGAGACACAGTGTCTCCTGCCTTTGTCATGACCTTTAAAAAGGCACAAGTCTAGACACCGGAGAGGGTTGGTTTCTACCCGAAGGAACCTCTGTTTACGCTTAACTTTATGTAGCTGCCTCTAGAGACAATAACCTGGCAAATATCAGGTTCGCTTTACCTGATCATCCAATAACATTAAACAAAAATGTTGTTTATCATGACGCCTTCATTAAAAAAAATTTTTGCCATAAATAAAAATAACAATGTAATTGTGCCATTGTGAGCAACCAACAATATAAAAAAACGTAAACAGCAACTATATGCTTAAAGAAATCTGCTGTGGCCACCATATGATTTTCTCCATACCTGTAATAATTCTAAATATTCCAAATAGGTTAAATGATAATAAATATTTTAAGGAACTGCGAGAAAAATTCAAAGACCTTACAAGCAACAGACAAACTCAAACCGTAGCCTTCTGATACTGGATATAGCCACGAAGCTCCAACAATTAAGAAAATAAAAAGGAGAGTTGCTAAGACGTAACTAAGCATCAAGTGTTTACAATAGTCGTCGGTAGGTGGTTTGGTGGTGGTAGTTGAAAAATTAGTTTTTAAAATATTTCTTAAACAACGCATTATATGGGAAAATGTTTCAAACAAAGGTTGTAGAATATAAAATTTCCTAAAACGTTTATTCTAGTACTTATTTACATTTATCAAATATTAAAGAAAATATTTTGAAAAAGCCGATGTGACAAGGGTAAACGCCCACTTCCAGTTTACCGATTTTTACCATAAACTAAACATCTCTTGTGCCTTTAAAATGTCAAATATAAAATTTCGCGTTGATCTGATTAATAGTTTTTGGATTAGAGCACCCACAAAATTACTATTATAGACAGACATCAATATAATGGTCGAAGCGTCTTCAAAGATCCTCAAAACCTATATTTCCGTTGAAATCTCGAAATCGATTTTTTCATGAAAACAATACCTACTTTCCACTGTACTACGCATGGAAAAAGTAACAAGATTGGAAAGGTGAACTCCATGTCGCAGTACACATATTTTCCAAATTAGTTCTTTGAGATTTCACAATGTTCTCAATGTTTTTTGCTCAGATGAGTATATGACGAGAAGCTACGTTGAAAATCCATGTAGGTCTTCATGTAAAGTAGTCGTAATTATAGTCCGATTTTAACTAAAATTGAAATCGGTCCACCAATTTTAGCAAAACTCCCCAACAGCAAATGTCATCAGAATACGTTTAGCGGTTCCCGAGTTTTAACATGCGGACGGATGGACAGATCGACGGAAACCACCTCCCTTATATGCATTCACTTCGTGCAAAGAACGCAAAAAAACGGATGTGACAAGAGTAAACACCCACTTCCGGTTGACCGATTTTTACCAAAAACTAATCAACTCTTGTGACTCGTCAAAATGGCAAATATAAAATTTCGCTATGATTTGATTAATAATTTATGAGTTAGACTACCCACAAAATTTATAACACATGCACACGCGCACACCAACAGACATCATCGAGAAAATGGTCGAGACGTGTTCAGGGGACCTCAAAACGTGCATTTCCGTTGAAATCTCGAAATCGATTTTTTTCATGAAAACAATATAAACTTTCCCCTATACTACGTATGGAGAAAGTAAAAAACGTACTCAAGCGTAGCTGCGTTACAGACTACTTGTTGTAATTAAGGTCCTCTCCTCATCTACTGTAATCGAAATTTCATTATTTCTTTTCCCCACTGTCCGACTAATTTTCTCCAGTCTACGCCATAACCATATATATATTGTAATTACTTATATGAAAAAAGGGTTAAATGTAAGAAGGGACTAAATAGTCTCAATTTCGCCCTAATAAAGTCGTTTGTCTGTCTGTCTGTCTGTAACCACGTCTCAGTCGCCTCTTAATCTGCTCAAATCTTCTCTCATTGTCCATGTCTATCACACATACATACCCATACCAGGGTTTTTTGTTAATTTCTTTTTAAAATCCTTTCAAGAATACGAGGTTATTATAATATTGGTGAAGGGTTTCTCAAGCAAAACAATTCTCGACCGGTAAATTCAGTGAACCATAAACTGCAGTAACTTGCAGCTAAGATTTCAAGAGACAAAAAGCCATCGCCGGTCGAAGCATCGGATGACTAACCTAAAAGTGGACTCATCGCGTTACGAAACGTAAGCCGAAATCGACGTCGAGGCATTTACCGTGACGTAGGAGACACTTCGAACGTCACACAAGCTGATGAAACGCTTCAAAACAACGAGAGAAATCGTCGAGTTGTTAGCGCAAGCAGCGGTTTCTCTTCCGCTAGACTTCCTAGCTTTTAAAGCCGTAAAATGTCGTCAAAGGCGTCACCGCTGCTTCCGATAAACCCAACGCCGGTGATTTATTTCAGCAATCGGTTGATTTTTTTATCAAACTACAATACTGAGTTATTCTGTGTTTTAAGGTCGACCGCGGAGAAAACAGATTCTATTATTTTTTTGAAAATCTTCTCGACAAACGCGACTGTTATCAATTTCTATCAATTAGTCCTTCCTGTTACTTCTCCGTCCACGCAAATTATTTTATTTTTGATGTTTCCTTGGAGTGTATACTTTTTGTGAAATAGTTGCCCCGAATTTTGATATTCCTGGGAGTAATAAATGAAAGAACTCCTTAAGCCAAAAAACAAGGGTTAATGAATGAGCCCAATGCATCTCACCAACAATGTGGGCATCTTCAGGGGCAACCTGACACGACAGCGACCAGAGGTCAACTGTTTGTTAATTACAAGCCAAAGTGTTGAGCTATTTATGTTCATTCCTGGGAGTAATTTTGAAATCAGTAGGAAAATTCCGCCATGACCAGCAATCGAACGCGGGTCTTCCACTTGCCGGGAGGATATTCTGCCGCTAAACCATCTTAGCAGACTAATTCTCCCGTTTCAGGATGTGGGCGTTTCTTCCTTGGCGTTCCTGGTGGTTCGTTACTTATCCAGCAAGAGAAATGCGTTATTTTAAAAAATCTCAAGTTTTAAATCGAATTTTACAAAATTTTCAGCCAAAGATGTCTCTAAATTCATTGTGCGGGGAAGCCTAATCGATCGTTGAGTCTCCGTACCCCGCGAGAAAGGGATAATTCCGCTATTGTATTTTAGAAACGTAAAAACACTATTTATTTAAGCACAGACATTGGCATTTTTTGTTTCCACATTGTCTGGGCGACCAGATTCGTAGGAAGAAAAACCGGGACACACCGTATTCCGAGAAAGAAAAGCAGGGAAATTAGCGGGAATATGAAAGATTTCTTAGTGTTTTTATCATGTAAATGCTATATAAAGAACTTTTGCATAACTTGGTCATGATCTTGTTCAGAAGGTAGACCATAATTTTACAAATTCAAACAATTGGGTAACACACAATTATTGCGGAATTGAACGAAAAATTAAAGGGAACAAATATTTTAGAGTCACATTTAACTGAAATTACTGAGACCACACCATCACGAAATGATTTCAATTAAAATAAACGGCGCAATATACATTGAACAAACTTTCTCATATAAGTATGTATATACGTTTGGTCGACTGTGTACGTTTATAAAAGAAAAACGCTTATAAATCAAAGCTAACCGTAGTTTAGTGGATATTGTAATAAAGCTGGTCGATATTTAGTAATTTTGGGACATATGGCTTTGTAAGTATTATTTGTGACATCAGACTGTACGATTGGATTAGTTTTAATCAAAATCCTTATAGCTATTTCTAAGTAAATCGAATTTTGTTTCAAAATATCCTAGAATCAAGTACCCTTAATTGTTGCGCAATATCGTTCATTTCTTCCGAGTATTTATTATGAATGATATTATCCACAAATATGAGATATCATTCGATTCAGTTTAACCGTTTAAGCTGTAATAAGATTTTTAGTGGATCGCGGCGGAAGCGTGACGTCATAGAACTTAGGTAAGGTAGCTTAGCGTGCATCGTAATGCCACTGGACGCCATATAGTGATTTCAAGAGATATATGACTTATGTAGTAATATTTTTGACATCAGGCTCTACAAAAGGATTGATTTTAATCAAATTCTCTTCAGCCATCTTTGAGTAAATAAAACATTTCTGAAAATCGCCCAGATTAACTACCCTTAGTTTATTAACAATAACATTTTTATGAAAAAAATTGTCTGCAAAAGATGATATATTGCGCAAATACGAAATATCATTCGATTTTTTGTACGCGTTTAGGCCCTGGAACAGCGAACAGGCAGACAGACGGCATGGCAAAAACCACTTTTTTGGGGACACCTAAAACGTGTATTTCCATCAAAATCTCGAAGCCGAATTTGTTCACGATAACAATACATTCTCAATATACTACGTATATGTACGAATGACTATAAAAAATATGTTGTACCGAAAAAAGTCTTTCGGGACATCTGGACAACGCTGACATTATATGTTTAGCGCCGCCACCTGTTGCATGCGCGAAAAGGAATTTTAGAAGCGACGAAACTTTAATAGAGCCAGATATATTTCTTGCTTTGCAAATTCTTAAATTGGAAAACTATGTTGCGACAAAGTACAAATAATCCATAGCATAAAAAAGGGAAAAGACTTTGTTCTACAAAACTGTGGAACTTGAAGTGTTTTTTTTTTGTTTATACTGTGGGACAATTCCACAGAAATCTTCTACCGTTAAACAAATAATTCAATTTTAACATCATATCCTAATGGAACACATTTTCGGCGCTCGTAATATAAAGATAGCTGGTGCGAAATGAAGATAATTCAATTCGTAGTGAATACAATTCAGCGAAACGACGCCATTGCAGAACAGGACCTTTCGCCAAGTCAAAATGAAACGTGTCGAGTAACCAAGTAACGTGTGACGAAAGCAAACACAACAGACTCCCAAGAAAGGCTAGCCTACTATTTTCGATAACACGGGGAAATAAATGCCTAGCATTCTCTTCATTGACGATGAAAACGTCCACATTACTGCGCACTAATTAAGGAGAAGAATAAATCCTCGACTGTGTCGTTGTATTGAACATGATTGGAAAGATGCGCACATTATGCGTGCATACATGCGACGCGGAGGCTTTCTTGACGAATAATGCAATCATGTCAAAAAAGATAAATATAAATGGCTTGGTATAATGTCTACGAACTGAAATTCCAGTAGTGATGACAAGGAAATATCGAATTTTTTTATTCACTCACTAATTTCCTAAAAATTGTAATTAATAAAACAATCGGCATTTGTTTAAAAACTCACCTCACTCGAATATTACTAATAATGTAATCTGTATGTTCACGTAATACCTTAGTCGTAAATAACCCCTTTCTTTTCACTTACAAACGCTGTGTATACGTAAAGAAAATAGACGTATTTACGTTCATTTCTTCGTAGTAGATTATCCATTTATCTTTCATTTTCCAAATGTTGCGTGCGCGCGAAAGAAAATTAAATTAATTAGATATATACAGAGGATATTGTTTACTTCAGTTGCCAGGAAGATTGTTTTAGTTGACAACAATAAAAACACGGGATAATACAAAGTGAATTACAACTTGTTGGATTTTCTTGAAATCGGTTACTCCTTCGATAAAAATGTACTGAACAAAACATATGCTATTTGACTAGTTCTACAAAATCTTTTAAAGACTTTTTTGTTATAAGTGATATTGTACGAGATATAAAGAAAAGTTCATTTTTTGTCACCAGTAAAGTGGGACTCCAGATTAGCTCACGTAAACTATTTATACCATTTTATTAGTTTATTTGCCTATATGTCCATAATACCAGATTTCATCAACATCCGCCCACTAGTTTCTGATATGAAACATAAATAAATATTAATGGGTTAGTACAATGCATAAGAACTGGTATGCGAGTAGCGATGCCAAATCAACTTTTTTATTCACTGATTTATTTCATAATAGGTTGTGATTAATAGAACAATGGGCAATAATTTAAAACGTGCCTCACTCGAAAGCTAGTAATATACTTTATGTTCACGTTCATTCCTTCGTCGTAAAGTACCCATTTCTTTTTACTTAAGAACGCTGTGTATACGTAAAGAAAACATACGAATTTACGTTCATTTCTCCATCGTAGATAATCTAATTCCTTAAATTAAGCATATACAGCAGATATTTTTTACTTCAGTTGCCACGAAGGTTGTTTTAGTTGACAAAAATTAAAAAACACGGTAAAATTTTCTAAGTTCAAGTGAATTACGACTTTCTCGTTTGATTCTCTTTCAATCGACTACTCTTTCGATAAAAATGTACATGTTTTTCACTAGCTCTACAGTTCTGTTTTGAAGAATTTTTAGGCTGATTTCAAAAGGAAACAGCCTTACTAAATGGTCGTGTCTATGTATGTGTGTGTCCCAATAAAAACTTTTGCAACAATGGACCGATTTTCATCAAACTTGTTATGAGGCTCGTGCTGTCAGGGCCCACCTCCTGGATATATTTTATCTGGCCAAGATTTAAATCCCGGGTTCGATTCCAGGAACGTTTGTTCCCTATTTGTTTCACATAGGAAGTCTCAAATCCATCGTGCAGAGATGTTTTCTATAATACATTAAAATATCTGAAAACGTGATATCGGAGCGAGATTTGTAACTGTTCTAAGGGAAAAAGAATGTAGATTCTAATTTGTATAGCAGAATTGTGATAATTCACGTATTTTCTTGAATTTCTATTCAAACATAGCGTTTTTGTGTTTTAGATCGCATTTTATCGGATTGTTGCCATGGAGACGATTAATATCGTACTCGGCTTGAGTGTAGACGCGTGAACAAATGGGTAATTTTCTTTTCTACTTGAATACCCTTCAGCAGTGGACAGTTCATCCATACATATTAGCGTATAGACAGTAACATTTATTAAATTCGTTTATTTTAAAAAATACGTGCAATATATAATGCTGGAAAGAGATTTTCAAATTGCTTTTAGTATCTCCTCATGGTTTTGTATTGTAGTTCCTGAGTTTCAAGTTCCATTCCTCGTCCAAGGAAATAACTGCGAGGGTACCGCCATGTTTACTACGCATATTATACATCTGATTCCACAGTTCGTAAGCTTACATTTTGCTATTGTTGGTTTAAATTTACCAATAGATTTCCCCGCCTTTCAGTTTAGGCTGAAAAATGCCAAATATTCATAAGTATAGCTAAATCATTCGGTCGTCATGTCCCGATTATGTTTAATTTAATTCTCATATTATAATTCATACAATAAGGTTGCTGTAACGAAGAAAAGAGTATAAGAATTTTTTAAAGTTAAACTTTTTAGGCGTTCATTACCAGCGAAGCGGTAGCAACGGGACGTGGAACACGTCTCCGTCCGCGTGTGTCCACTGGACGAATTTGAATATATTAAGTATGAGTAATCATCCTTATCAATATTTATCGCCGAATCAGGATTTTGAACTTCATCCGTAAATTATTACTTCCCCTTTATATAAGCACTTAAATAAACTTATCTCGTATCTCGTTAAATGGTAACCTTCAAGCAACAATTATATATCATACTAGCTAAGGCCCGTCAAAAATGACGGGATGATAATAGAAATCTAAAAAATAGAAATTCGAGTTTGTGAAAATTTTCTCATGAAAAACAAAACGAATGAAAACATTTTTCTTAATTTCTCAAGCTAAAAACTTCTGTAATTGTTTTGTATCTTTTATTTTTGGCAAAACCTGTTTGAAGATTTCATGATTACTGTTACAGCTGTTTTAAAACGACGTTTTTTGTGAATGTGCGATCCTCGCCTGGAATTTATCTTCCATGATATGGTGTATTGTGAACATGGGCTCTTAAATATTATTGTTTTATGCATCGTGTCAATTTTATGTATACATAAGAAAGCATGCAATAATGAGGATCTCGAGTTCAACAATCTGTTCTGTCGTCATGGGAACCTTTCACATAAAACGCAATATTTTCATGAAATTTTGAATTTTTATGCAAAGTTCGAGCGATTTCGAACCGAAAGCAAAAATCGACGATATGAATAAGAATCTTTGTTTATTTTCCTTTCAAATGGCTTTTATGCAATGATCGTAGGTCAATTACTTCTAATTTTATTTTGCAAAAGATTAAAAGCCTACAGGTCGAAAAATCGTTTTCTACGGGTTATGTTATGGGGAATGAATCACCAGCCATGGACTCGAACTGTGGACGTTTTTCGTAAATTTTTCTTCGTCAGAGCATTTTTACTTTTGAGCAGACCATTTTTGACAAATTTCATACATATTTGATCATGTTATTCGTCTTTTAATATATTTTTACCACCAGTTCGCACGAACGAACGAACCTGGGATTTTATTATATTTGAATTTTTGTCTCCTTAGCTCATATACGATCAGTAAGATATAGATTAAAACATTTATTCAGATAGAGTGTAAAATATACCACAAAAAAGTCCTGAGGGCCACGTAATTACGACTTATAGTTTCGGAGATAAAAATTCTAGAAAATCCCAAGCATAACATCACATATTATGTTTGCATTGGTTAATACGACGATGCTAACGACCAACAACAAATAAAAATTCATATTTTCCTCCATCATGTTCTTGTATGATCAGTGAGGTATAGATTTAAAAACTTTTATTCGGATAGAGGACACTCTTTACCGCAAAAAAAGTCCGCAAGACTACATAATTACCGTTTTATACGCATTTTCCATAAAGAACGCCTTTCAAATCTCTGTGTATTCCATTTATGGAGTACACTTTTCTTTATTGTTTATTAACGTATCTAAGGAGATAAAGTGGTTTAAAAGAGCATGACAAATAGTTCTTCAACACAGTTTTTCTATCTAATGTGTTTATGATATTTACTTGTTTTATGCTTATATTTTATTTAAAATATATATTGGTGTAGTAAAATTAATTAGGATAAACATTAGGTGTCGCATTAATTATCGGATTCAAATCTAATACATCGAGTAAAGAAATTAACCGTTGAAAAAGTAGCGAAAAAAAATGCCTACTACACTATAATTAGTCCCTCCTTTTTGGCTGTGGAGTCCCTCTTTTTGGCTGTGTAGTCCCACCTTATATCTGAAAATGTCCCTGCTTAACTTGCTGAAAAGTTGGACATCTTAGTGCATATCCACTTCCCGAAAATATACCGATTTTGGGTGACCGTGTCATTAAGTATCCAAGTGGATCCAAGAAAGATAACTCACGACAGGTGTCACATTAATTAATTTTGTGTAACTTCAAAGGCCATAAAAATGCGCATTACTTGTGTAATTTATTTGACATAATCCATAATCTGAGGTAGGTAATTCATTTTTAACCATTTCGCGAAACACTAATGCATCGTGTAAGATTAACTCGCTTTGAAAGTCACTTACTTATGTGGCAGCAGGCAGTGTTTTATTCGCCACGTTTCTTGGTCGAAAAACATAAAAATAGCAACATCTTATGGAGAACCAAAGAATTAAGAACTTTCCTTAAAATTTTAAATCCGTCCGAAGATACCGCAAATATGAGCCATTCATTCGTAACGCTTAAAAGCCTGAATTATTTTAACAAAATTTAACTGATATAACGTATAGCGTAATATGAGACATCTCACCAAGATTATTTGATAAAATGATAAATTTAATTATTAATTAATTATAATTTTTCCACCAAAAACATTCCCGATATTACGAAATTAACTAGCTGGAAAAACAATTTACTCTCTTAATTGACAGAAGAAACCATACTTCTTTGGTTTTCTCCATATTTATCCTTTACGTATCTCCGCAAAACATATTGTCTTAACAGATACACTATCTATTAATCTCACAAGCTCACAAAAGAATCAGATTTCAACAATCCACTCGCACGCACGCACCAAACAATGTAATTAGACAAGAATAAAACATTAATCCACTCGTTTATCGCATTGTTGGCGGCGAGAGGAGCATAAATGTAAGCAAAAATCCATGAAAATTAACGTTGGCGGATTTATTTAAATAGTTTATGTAGTTCATGGGTAACTTCTTGTCACGAATCCGTGTTTAAGCGAGACCAGGAGAGAGAGAGAAAGGACTGTGTTCAGAACAATTAGTTATACCAAGCTTCGCATGTTTGTCAATCGTACACAACGCAAACTCATTCGATGCATACTGCACTAAACCGCACGTGTGTAGTTACGACACTGAAGATAAGGAATGTGCGGACGCCGTTTAGCGCGGCTTTGAACTTTACGTTCGGTAGCTGACGCATGTTTGTCTGACGCGCGCCATCCAACTGGCGCCGTTGATATTTCTGCGTGGCGTCACCCAACTTCGACGGAAGTATTTGATTGATTGACAGCAGATGATTTGAATTTTTGGAATTTAAGATTGTCTGGTCTACTTAAAGATTACTTTAGCTGTGACGTTTTATGCAGATTTTCTTGCGCTCTCTTTCCCGAATAAGCCATATAGGTGCATATTTTGAATCGCGAGGTAATTTTTTTACTTTTAATGTGCCTTTCCGTTGTTATTTTTGTGTGGGGTGGAGCACGGATAACAATTAGTTACGTATTTAAAGTTAGAATTATGCATATTATGCATATATTTACAAGCGTATTTTCCCCACTAATTCAGACGATTTTTTAAATAGCAGTTTTTTTTTAAATCCGTATATTAGTTTGGTTTTTCCGTTCGTCAGTTTGACTCGCTAGCTCCTCCTAAACGAACCAAGTGAGAGACTTCGTTTTTTCGCCAATCCATTTCGTATTTTGTCTAGTTGTGCAGGTTTCCTTGTGCAAGTCCATATGTATTTCAGAAGAATGTATTGCAATCTTTGAAAAAAAATCATCGAATTCGAGATTTTCATGAATAAGCACGTTTCAAGGTTTTCCCCGAGTCAGAGGATGTGATTTCTTTTAGCAGTTCCGTTATCTTTGCATTCCGTCGTATTTTCGCGAGTCTAGGAGATTAACGGCAGGACAGATTATGATCAAATTTTATTTTTGAGCAGGTGATCACCCGAAATAGAGGCATTGTTGAAAAGAACCGTATCGCGCAGCAATGGAGGTCAGTCCATTCTTGTCGATTGTCAAGAAATGCCGATTTATTCGAAATTGGCTGCAAGCGTTTTGATCGAAATCGACCAAGTTGTGGTAATAACCAATAATAATATGTAAGCTTTATTTCTCGAAAAATAAATTTATGGTCGGATGAGGTAGCTTATCGATTTTGACGCTAGGCTAACTCCAAGCTCTCCTAGCTAATAGCAGAATTGCTGACACGAGTTAAACCGCGCGCTTGCATTAAAACATAACCTAAGAAATCATTGTGCGGAGTAAAAGCGTACGGATATGAGATACATTGTGCATTCATATTCGATTTTTAGCTGGATTTATACCAAAAAAATCTGATCAATGCGGTTTGTCCGTCTGTCTGTCTGTCTGAACGCGAATGCCGAGAGAGAATTTGTTTTTTCGCCAATCAATTCAGTACTCTGTCTACTTGTGCGCGTTTACTCGGTTGGTCCGTCTGTGTGCCAAAAATTCTTTTCCGGAAAATAACCGCCATTTACTGTCAGCTTCAGCAGCGCTTTCCTTACTCGTTCATTTATGATAAAAAATGAAAAAGGAGAAACCTCCTCATAACCATAAAAATTATAAAAGAAGTACACAAACACACGACAGTCTAGGGGGAAATTACTCCGCGCCAGGGACCAAACACACGCACAATCTCACACACTCCGGGTTTAGGGGAACTACTCGACGCCAGAGACCCTTGTTTACATGAGCTCGGAACACGGAAGCAAATAATGCACAAAGTGTACTTCTTTTTAAAAAAGAATGCCTAGATACGTGTTTCGGAATCAATGATTCCATCCTCAGTAGGGCGATCGTAATTTATTCTATTTAATATTACTCGTTGTGTCATAAGATGTCTTTCCGCTGTTATTACTTACTCCATATACGAAGTATAGAGCAAGTATTGTTTTCATGAAAAAATCGAATTCGAGATTTCAACGGAAATACATGCCCTGAACACGTTTTGACTAGTTTCGCGATGATGTCTGTGTGTCTGTCTGTTTGTCGGTCTGTATGTGATAGATTATTGTGGGCGCTCTAACTCAAGAACTATTAATCAGGTCAACGCAAAATTTTATATTTAACATTTCTATAAAAGTTAGAAGATCTGATTAGTATTTGGTAAAAATCAGTCTAACGAAAGTGGGTGTTTACTCGTGTCACTTATCCGTTATTTTCAAATATTTGCTTTAATATTTGATAAATGTAAAAATGTATCAGAATAAATGTTGTAGGACATTTAATTTACTACAACCTTTGTTTGAAACAGTTTTACATATAATGCATTGTTTAAGAGATATCTTATATCTTTAGCTGCCACCACCACGCCACCTACTGAAGACTATTGTTAACAATTGACGCTTAGTTACGTCTTAGTAACGCTCCTTTTTCTTTTCTCAATTGTCAACTGGAAGTAAATATTGACAACGATCCCAGAGCTAACAACATGTAATTTGTCACATAAATATGGAGAAAGTCATGTGTTGCCCACATCAGTTTATTTTTCTGTCGGATTGACCACTGGTAAGAACGAGTTTTGTAACGTCGGAGTTAAGCATACGATATACCGTATTTACTCGCGTACTTGCCCCACTTTTTCGCATGATTCTTCAAACCAAAACGAGGGTGGGGAAAATACGCGGTTTATTCTATTATAGTAAGAAAGTGTTAGATTATAGTGAACCGTTAATGCAATTAAAAACTCTTGCTGGCATCTCGCGCAAACTGATTTATAAGAACGCTGTTTATTTTATCTGATTGGAAACTTGACGTCTTCGAGCGAGCCACGCAACGTAAACAACGATAACAATAGTGTAAAAGTAAGGGGGGGAAAAAGATGCAACAGAGATATTTAAACGCTCTTTCTGCGTGGTAAAGAGCGACGTTGTTTTTAAATTCGTTTCGCATGAGGTGCAAACAAAGTACATGAAAGGAAATTGTGCGCTTAAAAAAAATAATCTTTTATTTCTTCTTCATCGGCAAAAATTCTTATTCTGGAAAAGGGTTTGCGTGGAAAGACTTCGTAAACACATTTGCCGAGAGTGCCTGCTGTAAAAAACGCAGCGCAAGTGCGAATAACGCCCACGTCACCTCTGCACGACGTCCAGGATGGAAACGGGATAGTGTTGCGTGCTTAAAATGCTTTCCTTCCGCGATTTACGCGGAAAAAGCAGCGCCGACATGCTATAACGCTGCGGTAACCAATGCTAACACATAATTGGCTGGAATTTATGTTACTGAGGAAAATGGCTTAACTGACGTTTTATCGGATTGTCTCTCTCACTCTCTCCCTTTAACAATTTGTTTATATCAATAATACTCCTTCAATAATGTATCAAAGAAATAATCATTACACGTTATATTGCGGAAGGCAACATAAATGTTTATTATGTCGGTAACATATTTCACGTATTTAATGCCTAATAAAATTGACACAATTTATAATGGAAATATATCTATTGTAATTATCCTTCAGATTACAGGTATTAAAATGTAATTACTACCCGTTTAAAATCATTAATGTTATATTGCTTCTTAAGCCACGATAAATACTAATTTTTTCGGCAATAGATATTATATATTAATTAATTAATTAATAATTAATAAAAAGTATCGATACTTTACTCATATCGGCAATTTCCTTTCGATACCAAGTACTTTTGTACTCGATTCTTTTCTTTCGATTTTTTAGTGACATCGGTACTTTCGGCCCGATACTTTTGTGGCATCGATACATTTCATTCGATACATCATATGATTACGGTATCGATACTTTCGTTTCGATATCGTATCCCTAATTATATAAGTTGCTGCAATCGTTACTCACTTAGATTAGTAGTTTCGTAGCGCGATCGTTCATTTGTTTTATGTTTAGATGAAAGTTTTCACGAAAACATTAAATCGATTTTTATACTTCATACTTATTTGATTATAAATTAAGTTCAAATATACTAAAAACACTAGGTCAACAATGCCAGTAAACCTAGTAACCTTTTTTCGAGATGGTAAAAATTAGGAAAAAACTGGAAAATAAGAATAACATGAAGCGCACGAATCATTACTTGCAGCACAGATCCACAATACCCGTGGTTATTATTCTCGCATCCCAAAAACCAACAACCTATTGGTTGCCAAGTCTACAGTCGAGAACCCGAATTACGAAACATATTAGTTCCCGTTTCATGCACTCCATATTGACGGCGCTCCAACCGTGCTCGTGCCGGAGCGATGTGTTATAATTTTAATAAATGGAGTGATAACGTAAGTAGAAAAGGATGAGAAGCGTCTTCAAATACAAACGCTTTAAGAAGTGAAGTAAAATATTATTTCATTCCAAACAATTTCGTTTAATTTTTTTTAACATAATAAAAACTAACCAGATTCGATAGATAGATTGCTTTACCCACCTAAAAGCATCCCTCCGACGCATGCTCAGTTTTTTCGCCTTGGAAGACAACTGTTCGATAATCTACTATCATTTTTTTACACATCTTCAATGCTGAATCAAGAAGTACAAGCGTTATCAACGAGATTATCGCGATTATCTTTATGAAGGGGATCGTAAACACAATCAATTTCAAATTCTTCTTGCGTGAAACCTTGGGGGGGGGGGGGGAGTGGCTTGAATAGATAAGAAAACGAGAAGTCTTCATCATTTTTGGTTTGTTTCTGACGCAATTAAGTTCTTTAGTACTCTTAAAGTGGTCGAGGTGTGGCGATTAATTAAATAATTAATCGATAGGTCGCAAAATGAATTTAACGGAGCGATTAAAAGTTTTAATTTATTTTTCTTTTTGTTAAACTTCGAAAAAGGCTAACAATTAATACTTATGATGTTATATATTCAAGTAGAATGCTCCGAATTTGTTGAGGCGCTGGTCCGCATTAACGCCTCTTAGCAGAGCGTACTGTGCAGAGGAGGTTCCGCAAAGAAAGGTCCCCAAAATTGGGATTTTTCCCTGCACCCCATCAACGTCGATTATTGATATATATATATATATATATATATATATATATATATATATATATATATATATATAAGAAACATGGACGATAAGGAAAAATGACATCAAATACTTGCAAAGTTTTAAAATGTGGACTTAGAGGAGAATGCTGAAGATAAAATGGACAGACAGGTTGAAAAACGACGAAGTGCTACGAAGAGTAGGAGGGAAGCGAATGATTACACAGACTATTAGAAAGAGGAAGGCAAAATGGGTTGGGCATTATATGAGGAGAGAGAGTATGATTATAAACGTGTTAGAAGGAAAACTAGATGGAAAAAGGAAAAGAGGCAGGATAATGTTTCAGCTGATAGACGATTTGAAAGGGAAAGAGAGTTATCAAGATATGAAGACGACAGCGGAAAATATAAATATACGGAGAACCAGGTTTAACCATGAATAATCACTGACCTGTCTACGGACAGACTACCTATGATGATGATGGGAATAATTTTGAAACGAGAAAAAGTCTGCTATGACTGGGAATCGAACCAGGGTCTTCCAATTTCCGGGCGGACATTCTACCACTGAACTATCGTAGCAGATCAACTTTCTCGTTTCTGAACGCGGGTGTTTTCTTGATGATGATGACAAAACTAAGCCAAATGCTGCTTTGATCTAGAAGGTGTCATATTAATTAACACATAAAATGTGCTCAAAAGGTTTGGAGCATTGCATATAGAAGAGGATACTAATTAATAAGCGCCGCTTGTATCCAGCTGCGCAACGAAGAGTTCAGTTTCTCCGGGTGCAGAATCGGATAGAGGATTTCAATGCTTCTATGTTTTTATTAAATTTTTTTAGGTTTTTTTAAAACCCGTTTGATCTCCAAACACAGCGAGGAAATTCCTGGCTTTGAAAGATTTTTTTAGTGACAAAATTACGATGTATTATCAACAAGAGAAGTGAAAAACCAAGTGCCAGAAAATTTGGAAAATCCAGATTGGTGCCTGAACTTTGCTGAAAATTAAATATATTCTCTCGTGCAATTTATCATCTTATATGTTTAAAGGCTCCAAGATGCTCGAATGCTGTTTCCTTAGAAATCGCGTTTCGTTTATTTGCGTGTTGAGATCTTGGTGCTCGGTGGACGTCAAAGAAACGCCTTAATAGTAGAAGTGGAACATTCGAGACGTTAATCCCAATTTCCTCCATGGGAAAATGAGTTTCGATTTATCAGGATTACACTCCAAGGACATTTTTTCCCTGGACTCAAAACCGTTATTATATTGAGGACTGATTTTGTTCGATTCGATTTTAAGAAACTTATCACAGATTTGACATCCCCGTGTTGTATAGGACTACCAGAAACACCAAACTAATGTCATCACTACGCGTGATTCCCTCGGCAATCGTGATTTACTTCGATGTGGCTGAGACCTCAAGAGTGGTCAGTTAATTTAGTTCGCGACAGAAGATAAGTCCGATAACGGGTAAAAAAAACGCAGGTGTCCCTGCAGAATCGACAAATGGCCGTCCCATCTCAAGGTAAAGATTCCACGGTCTCGAAAAACAATTTCAATCCATTATCAAAGATCAATCATAAGATCTTTAAATGGCGAACGAAGGAGAAAAAAAAGCAGGGACAAATAAGAAGTAATCTATTGCGTGATTAAGTCGAAGTGCGGAGACTTAACCTCGCCCTTGAGCGTGCTCTCGCAATAAGATACTAAATTGTGTTGGTGCGATCCACGCATGAGTTTTATGATAGAGGAGTTACGCAGTCGTGATGATTTTCATGAGTATGAGATAAAAGTATTCCCACATAAAATACTCCACACCAAACGCTGTGTTATATAAAACGAAAGTTTGCCAATTTTCCTAATACGTAATGGCTTATTATGTTAGTATATAAAATATTAAAAATCTAAAACGTATGTCTTCTGGATTATTTTTTCCGAAAACCACCTACAGTAAAACCTCGAAAACCCGGCAACCTCGGGACCTGACACTTGCCGGGTTTTTGAAAACGCCGAGTTTTTGAAAGACACGAAAAAATTCGTAAGTATAGAATTTATATTTTCTCTGAACGAATTAATTTATTCAAATGATAGATAGGTGTATAATATTGGTTTTTAATTTTACTGAAATGTACATAGAATTAAAAATGAATTTCGTATCAATAAGTAAATAAAATAAACTGATGTGGGCAACACATGACTTTCTCCATATTTATATGGCAAATTACATGTTGTTAGCTCTGGGATCGTTGTCAATATTTACTTCCGGTTGACAATTAAGAAAAGAAAAAGGAGCGTTACTAAGACGTAACTAAGCGTCAATTGTTAACAATAGTCTTCAGTAGGTGGCGTGGTGGTGGCAGCTAAAAATATAATATATCTCATAAACAATGCGTCATATGAAAAAATGTATCAAACAGAGGTTGTAGAAAATAAAATTTCCTACAACATTTATTCTGATACATTTTTACATTTATAAAATAATAAAGCAAATATTTCAAAATAACCGGTAAGTGACAAGAATAAACACCCACTTCCGGTTGACCGATTTTTACCAAAAACTAATCAGATCCTCAAACTTTTATAAAAATGTTAAATATAAAATTTTGCGTTGACCTGATTATTGGGTTTTGAGTTAGAGCGCCCACAAAATTCTATCACATACAGCCAGACTGACAGACAGACACACAGACATCATCGAGAAAATAGTCAAAACGTGTTCAGGGGACCTTAAAACATGTATTTCCGTTGAAATCTCGAATTCGATTTTTTTCATGAAAACTATACTTTCTCTATACTTCGTATATGGAGAAAATAAAAATATACACGATTACTTTACAGAACGGCAGTTTTTATCGTGAAAGTTGTACATATTCCATAAAAAACGCAATATTAATTACGGCAGTTTTTCCCGAAATAACTATTATTGAACGGGTGAAAAAATTGTTTGCGCTCGTTATCCTGTATCATACAATACGCACCCTTACGTTTTTTATGGCACATTTTTTCGCAAAAAACTTCCGTATTATTCATGGAAAATTGCGGCATGTGAATATTACGGAAACTTTTTATACTTAGCGACGCAGCCTAATCCGATCTGTCCCAGCCTTGCACCAGCAACGAGATGGTTTGGTCGCGGCGTTTAAGCGCGCGTACGAGTAGCAACTATCTGCGTTTAAGTAAAACTATTATGATGTTAAATGACATAGCAAATATTTCTACAAGGTCTTTAGAGCTTTACATCACCTATACGAATAATAACAATGCGAAACAAAACTTATTAAATGGACCAAATAAACCTAACTAAAATTGCAACCATGGTTTCCCCAATACTCTTTGATGATTGTTGACCTAATAAGTTCACACAATATGTTTCTCCGACATCCATAAAAAAAGTTATTTAAGTCGATCGCGTATATTAATTACAAATCAGGCGTCACAGGCATTGATTCGCCGATACAAGAATCAATGTGTCGTCTAACTAGACCAAGTGTTCGTTAAAAATGAACATGAGTTAAAATGTTCTCTAATTAAACCACAATGTATACTTCCGTATGTATATTAAGAGCTTGACAGTAATAGAAGCTCGAGCTTTGACAATAACATGGTTGCCAAGGTAGCAAACGATTAAAATGCATTTTTTTTTCAAAATATGCGATTTAAACGATACATTTGAACGAATTACAATTGATGGAAAAATTCGATGTTAAGAATAAAAAAACTTTAGCTATTCTCCTTTAAAACAGTCTCGGTCCGAAGATCGATGGTACATTTTTTAAATTTAATTTGCAAAAGAATAAAAGCCTGCGTCTAAAAATCGCTTTTTACCGACTTTGATAATTATTATTTTTCGTAATTATTAATAATAGTAAGTTTTTATTTACCTAAAAACTTTTAAATCTTTAGTCCTTCACGCAGTATAAATGGGCAAATCAGTATTTTCATTAATGAAACAAAAGATATTAAAAGTATATAATCCAACTTCTAACTACTTATATAGCAAACGTTCCTACATTTACCACTGACAAAGAATTGTCTACTTCTTTCGTCCATCCTCTCAACTGTAAAAAGGTTAAAGCTTAGAAGAGAAAGACCACACCATTCAACGTTTGATAGACGCTATGCAATTTTCTACGTCTATGCAAGTAAAAAGGTTATCATAATTATATTATAGTGATTATTCATATTAAGGTATTGACTATATAAAAGTTGGTTATAAAGATTCATTTTTATATTTTCGCTTGTTATGTGGGGGAGAAACAGAAATAATAGCCTGGAATCGAACCCGGGTCTTTTTTCAAGGCTTTTGTCGTCATTCACTTTTAATGCGTGTTTGAAGCATTCCTGACCAATTTCAATCTTATATTTAGTCCGGAAGTTTGTTTGAAACACGCCGAGTGACAGAATAAGCGTTTTATATTGGAGATTATTTTAGCTGTCTGTAAGATGGCGTGAGCAGTACCTGTTACTGTTAATCAGACTCTTATTATTCGATGATTTTATCCTGCTCCGTCAACTCAGCAGTTTTACGCATTAAAGTTTTTAAAAAGTTGTTTGCAACAAAGACAGCCGTGAAAAATTATGTTCAAGAAAGAAGATGAATCTAAGTTAGCTGCGAAGGAGGTGAATATACATGGGAACAAAATTAAATCCTGCTAAAGATGCATTCGTTGATTTATCTCGAATGGTAGTACTATATGGGGTATGATATGAGAATATTAAATAATTATTATCAAGGAAGATGTTATGAGGCCAAGCACCGAAGATAATCAATATTAATGCAGCAATATTTGCGATATATTTCCGAGAGACGGGTATTATCGCACAAAATTCTTCAGCGAGGTAGATGGGAAAAAGAAACTCAAAAGATGAATGGAATAGACTAGAAACTAAACACGCTTATGAGATCTTTTGAAATGAAAATTCTGCGAATGATCTGCCGATACCTGCAGCCGCGTACGATTTAAAGAACGGACGTGTTGGGTTATCTCCCCGACACTAATGCAGTTAGCGTATTTAAAACCGATATTATTCATCGATCAAGCGAATAGGCGAAGTGCTTGGAAAATATATGTACGATTATTTCAAAATCATTTATGGACAGAAAATTGGTACGCGGAGATTCGGAGTATCGACAGTGATTGAACAGGAATATATGAAGGATACAAGGAGTTCCACTATTTAATGATTTCAACGAAGTAAACCAAAGCAAACGTTTCATTTGTGCGTTTCCCGCGAGTTTTCGGTAAGTTGCGATTGAGATAGGGTAGGTAGAATTTTACAACATCAGACAGTCGAACTTCTAAGTGCATTTTATCGCAAGAAAAGGCGCGTAATTGCTAAGAAAATCGATAAATCAAAAATGCAAAACTGTTAGCGAAAGGATTCTATAAAAAAAGGGCAAATAAACGAAAGCGGTAATAAATATAATTAAAAGTTTTGCTCAGCTTACAAATTAAAACTTATTTAAACCTTTAATTTGCGGTATGAATTCGGTCATCCACTTCGATTTCGGAATATAATTAACCTATATTCGACCTCGACATATTAACAGCATGCGCACTTCTAATACTTTTCATGAAGATTAGATTTGATGGTATATTTTCCACGGAAAAGTCCGTTTCCAAAAATCGATATCACGATAAGCGCTAGAAAATTAGACGTTCGGAAAATCACGTTCCTCATCGCCCATTTACGAGAGAACTGAAGCACGTTCGGATCATTCAAAGTCAAACGACAGACGAAGCTGAAAATAAAAGGGAATCTTGCAGGGCTCTGTGACTAAAGATATACTCTTCCCTACCATTGCTGCGGTACAAAATCCAGCGGTGGAAGACGGCCATTTCTCCAACGGTGAAATACGTCCTTCTTGAGATACACATGCTCACACTCACAGCACCAAACGTCACTTCACTGTGGCGAGGAAGGCGATTGCAGGAAAATGATCGAAGAGAACCACAGGATCCCCACAAGAAGCTGTCGAATTCGAATAGCATCTGAAATTGGGAAAGAAGAAAGAAGATTAAACTCTTTCGCTGCTATCGACGCATATATGCGGGCGGACAGAGCGGTGCCTTGACTGCTAACGACGCATATATGCGTTTCAAGCTTTTCCGTTCGCTGCTCAAAAAAGATGAAAATATTTTTTCGAGATGGTTAATAATCAATATGAATGTAAATGATTGACAAAATAACTTTTTAAATATAAAGAGACTAAAAGACGAACGAAAGAACGTAGACGCGGAGCTCCTAGAGAAAGTATTCAGCACAGGCGTGCTTCAAGGTCACGGAACTCGGCGCACACGGCTGACGCAGAAGCTAAAAGTTCATAGCAGCGAAAGGGTTAAACGACGAAAATTCGCTGTTGCGCTTCAGAATTATAAGCTACTACCATGAAAATCGCCTACGCTGCAACGGCCTAGGGAAATAGAACTAGCTTTATGATCCCACGGAAGTCCTTACAAATATACGGAAGGATTTGAAATTATAAATTAATTATGAAAAATATTCCTTGTCGTCAAATGTTTACTGAAAGTAAAAAATAATTGAATTTTGTTTTACACTTACTAGTAGAACTGCCGATTTTTTTGGTACAGATGTGTAGTCGTACCTTGCACACTCAACTAGGTCTTAACGCAGATCAAGTCACGGCTTCCTTAAACACTACTACCGTTCACGACCACTTCTCAAATCCAACTGGACTATTTAACGGAAAAGTCCGCCGAAACGAAGATGTTGTTAGTCGAACCAATCAGAACATGGAGGACGAAACCTTGGGAATGGGGAGAACATATTATTTTTCTGCGACCTTTTTAACTTCTGAGATGTCGAAAATCGGTCGTTCTGGGAGGTGAGCGTGACGTACGGTATCCGATTCGGACCTGTTCATTTGACCACACTTCGCGAAAGGCAACGTCGTAAGCAAGAAGGCAGAAGAAGGGAGAGCCAGGCAGAGGAAAGAACACAAAAGCATGCTTATCAGACTGGAGACGCTTGAGGTGCGTTGGTTGGCGAAGACGAGGCCTTTTGAAAGGCTGCCTTCTTGGGTCGGCGGGAGTCGAATTTTCAAGCAACTCACGCACCCGCAGGTTAAGCGTTAAATAACCTTCCTTGTTTAATCTGATCTGAGTCCAGCCGATTCGCCTCTTTCTTACTCACAATGGGTATCTTGGAGATAGTGCAATGAATAGCCAGGATGGAAGGAGGGAAACCCGGTGCCGGCATTTGCCTGCTCTTACGAACGTCCCTTATCGTCCCTTCCGAAGGACGGAGTGTTGATTTGAGCGCGCTCCTCATTTTCTCTTTCCTCATTGGCTCGTCCTCGTCATCTTAGTTCCAACACGCACAAATAGGGGGCCGGAGCGTCCTCGGAAAAAATCCTCATAAGGATTCGAACCGAGTGTCGCTTTTTTAGCAGATCGTACGGTGGGGACCAACACTCTAACCACTACACCACCGGCTCCCCTGCCTTGTTTGGAACGATAAATGAGGCAGGAATAACTCACTTCGAGCCGACCTGAGACAAAACTATTAATTGATTTTTTTCCTTCCCGCGATATATATCTTGAGGCTTCCCATGCCAAAAGTGCTAAAGCACGTTTCTAGTGTCTGATTCGATGGTGTTAAAATACACTGACGTACGTTTAGGTCTTTTCCCGTTTGATATTTTTTTTAAATCGGAACAATATAAATGGACAACTTTCTCATATAATACGTACTCATCTGGTCTCACTATAGAGAAAGTTTGAGCAATGTATATTTTACCGATTTTTTTTTAACCCGTAACCACAGGCAGCGGTCTCTCAGACCGCACGAAAATTTCAATCGTCTCATTTAGAGTTTGTGAATCATCTTCGCCTTTGAGATTTAGTTTACCTTTGTATACTTTAGGTGGCTTTGTTAACTGTATGACAGTTGCCTTCTATCATCGGACCTGTGCGTACTAGAGCGTGTTTAGTTTCGTTGCCGGTCTGAGAGACCGCATGCCTGTGTTCACGTAATTTTTTCAGAACAGCTCTTTTTCACTGTTTCGGAAATTTCTTAAGATATGTCGCAGTTAAACCGTCCTGGACCGTCGCACGTTCGGAAATGAAAAAAAAACTGCCTTCCAATGTTTTATTTGTACCAGCTCAATTTTTTTTAATGTTCAGCACCAGCTTGAGGAGCATGCGCTGAAGTGACGAAGCTTAGGGTCCTCATTTTTTAATATTTTTTATTTTTTTAATACTTTTATATTCATGTGTTTAAACAAATCCTCTGCAAAAGACTAAAGCAAATACTCAAGTTCCTGTATGAAATTTAAAAAAGTAACCCACCAAAAATTAGAGCCTCACTTTTTGTTAAAAATTGTTCATTTTCATATGTACTAAGAAGATATTGCATACTAAGAGTTCATATTTTTGCGTTTGTTCGCCAAGACCCTATTTCAAATAAAAACATAAGATAACTATATACAATGTTGTTTCTTCTCACATAATTATTTATTTTTGGCGGGGAGCCTGAGAGACCGCATGCCTGTGTTGGCGCGTCAATTTCTGATACCTGCGCTTACGAGTTAAGTTGGCATGTCTTGCGAGCCATAGTCCGAAATGGTTGGCTAAACACTGGCCTCAAGAAATTGAAAAAATTCCGAACCCGTGCAAACTGGCATCGTCTTACTTCTTAACGAAGTGATATGAAAATCTTTGAGTAAAACTCTCTCTCTCTCTCTCTATCTTCCATAAATAATGGCAAAAATCAGTTTGGTACAAAAAGAGCGTAGATGTTTATGGAACTCCTTTCACGGGCATAAATATCCGAAGTGACGGCGCCACGCCCACAATTACGATACTTGGACGGCGAGCGTAGACACGCATCCAAACTTTTTCCTCACATCCGAAATATTAAAAACGGATCTTATACTACATATTAGTAAAGACTTTATAATACCACTAGTATATTTCCCGTCAAAAATGACGGGCTCAAATTATTAAAAAACGGAATTTAAAAATTTTAACTGTTAATAAATTATTTTAACTGTCACCATTTATATAGATTTTATTTCTCGCGGCAGTCGGTTGTCAAGTTAAACAAATTTTTAGGTATAGGAGGGAAAGAGGAGAAGGCATTTGCCATTAAGACAACAATATGAGCTCAAGTATTGACAGTTACATCCTCGTCAAGGCAGTGGTTGTTAAATTGGAAATATTTCCACTAAATATGTGATTTAACCATTTAATAAGAGCGATTTTGGGTTGTAGGCGGAAACAGATTAACAGAATAAGAAACTTTATTAATTGTTCTTAAAAACTGGTAGTTCAAATCGGAGGATATTAGGTCAGTTTTTTCTAATTTTATTTCCAAAAGAATAAAAGCCTGAACTTCGAAACGTCTATTTTTACGTGTTATGTCATGAGAAATAGAAATAGTGCCCTGGATTCGAACCCGGCTCGTTTTTCCAAACATTTTTTCGTCAATCACTTTTAATATGTCAGTCAAGCATTCCTGCCAAATATATGTTTTCCATGTCGATTTTTTATTGTTTTTTAAGAGCGTGACTAACCAACACTTGTGTTTTATACAGATAGATTATTTCCTGGAAAATTCTCTGCCTATTTAATCCACATAACTCTCCTGGTCAGCCTTTGAAATGTTTATAATATTTGTTGGAGGAGTTGGTTAAGGGCTGAACTTTGAAGGGTGGTTATCGAAGATGCGCCGTAGTTACGACAAATCCATATAAAATAAATTACGTTCCGAAAGATAATACGTGGAAAGGGCAGCTCTGAGATGTAACATGTCACAATGCGAGCTTAAATCTTGCTGAATTTGAGCATGGTTTTTATTTAATCAAAGACTCTAAGCAAACCCATGAGAATCTATGCATTTTGCTGCTGTGGATGCGTTTTAAATAGAATCAATTCCAACTTCACTCGGTATTTTTCTATGGGTTTATACTTTTGACGACCTACCTACATTAAATCTTATGATATAATGTCTAATCCAATAATATCACTAATAATTTCACCGTTAACGCCCCTCTGTCCATAAAAACAGAATGTCTAGAGGAGGTCGGTTGCGGAAGGCAGCGATGATAGCGAGGTACACGCAAACTGAAAAAAATGTCCTATGCGTCAGAGTTCATTATACTTCTGACCATTTAATAAAGGATTCGGAATCAAACTTAAGCGGATTTACATCATTTCGCATAAGTAACTGGCTCCTCGTTTGCGACGCTATTACAACAACAAATTTGCGCGCTTGCGACGCGACCAATTCGCGGTTACAACGCTGCCACCAGGCTTTCTCTCGTCTAACATAAACAAATTAAAAAGAAAACGCTTAAGACTTACCGCTTTCTTGCCTTAGCGGTTTACTTGGCAGATTACTATTAGTCGGACGTTAGTCTCTCGGGATCACCTATTTCACCCATAGTAGAAAGCAAATTATGGATCATCATGAATTTTGCACTCCAACTAATTCGCTATTTTTCAGAAAAGATTCACGGCCGATTTCTGCTTCAAATCTTGAATTTATGATAACACGGAATTCGGTCAAACAAAATTTAAATCTTTAAAATATTATTCCTATGGAATTTTAATATTCGCGTGACGAAATATCGCATAACGTCGCATTTTCAGGGAAACAATTATCGTCGTTATGCGAGGGAAGGTTTTACGTTTCCCGGGATTGCGAATATCGGTTAATTGAACCTCTTAGTGTTTGGAAGTTGTACTGGACATTTCATGCCTATGAAGTCGCCAAAAATTAATATGATATAAAACTCTGTTATTTTATTTGTTCGAATGAATTTGATAATCACCTGACGGGACAACAGCAACAAAATCAACAGGATATTTTTACCAGAACTAAATTAATATATCGATTGCGGTTCATGTGCTTCACTGGAGAAAACTAACAAAGAATCGTGATTCGGAGTCATAGGAGAGTATTCCTGATAATAATACTGCCTCATAAGATCGCTATGCGAAAGACAAGTAGGAATATGGGCGAAGTTAGTAATTATGAGTAAAATCCTGCACTGTCGGGGATCAAACCCGGGTTCTCAACTTGCCCAGCGCACTTTCTTCCCATAAACCATCGTGGCAGCCAAGCCAAGCTAGTATTTATCTTTCCGGTTTGATGCCCTGTCATGGCAAAATTTGCATCCTGTTATCTAATATTTCCTAAAAAACATTACTGATAAAGTGAGATAAATACATTCCTTTGCTACTTTAAAATATATACTTTCTGTGCGCGTTCACACCTTGCTTCGCGTTTCCTTTTTGATTTCCCTTGTACGGAGCAAATTCAAAAGTAAAAAAATTCAGAGATTTTCATGGGTATGCACTTCATACATGCCTTTGAATCTCAGAAAGCGGCTTTAGCAATGCCGCATCTCAGTCAGTTATCCTTAGCTTGTAATCTACGCGTGTCGCTCTGAACTAAGAACGAGTACAGTAGTCCCTCGGTTTACGATGCCCTCGATTAACGATATTTCAATTAACGGTCCGCCTCCCATATGGTGTCATTGTTTCTATTAACGACAAATTTGTGATTAATGATATGTTTACGAAATCACGCGGCCGCCAATTTCGGCCAATCGGAGCGCTCCTAAGTGGACTCAGCAGTCCTTAGCCTATCAGAGACGCCCTTATATACGCGTTTGAAACTCGGCTGGCTTGCTTTTCAGTGTTTGATGTGCGTTAACTACCGAGACAGCTTTCTTACTAAGTTTTTTTACTTAAAAGTTAAATAAGATCAATAACAATGGCCCCTAAAGTGAATGTGAATAAAGCGAGGAAAGCAATTAGGAGAATTATATTAAGCAGGAAATTATTGAAACAAACGAAAGAGGTGTCTGACTAAATCCAACATTTCCACGATTATTCAACAGTAGGACAAATTTAAAGCAATCAGTGCAAAGGATGCCCTATTTATTCATTATTTATCCATGTTTCTATTATTATTGATTTACTATGTTCTTATGAATTTTATTTATTAAAAATCGCGTGTTTAAATATTATAAACCATGATTTTGGGTAAAAAATGCCACCTTCCTACCCTCTTGGAACGAATTAAGCCTTTAATGTATATTTCATGTATTGATTAACGATAATTTCAATTAACAACGGTTTTCGTGGAACCAATTTATATCGTTAACGGAGGGACCACTGTATACGTTTGTTTCGGCGCTTATTGGAAGTTGTAATTTACGGATGCGGTTCGAACTCATATTTGGCGATAAATTTAAATAAGGGTCACTAATACTTAATTTAATTAAAATCCAACCAGCAGTTTAAGAGTTTAAAGTTACGACAGACGGACTAACGGACGAGACATGCCCATAAGGCTTTCCGCTATTACCGCTTCGCTGGTAAAGAACGCCTAAAAACATACCATGTAACAATGGAGGGTACTGTACTCATGGATATTCACAAAAACCCTGTTTACCTAAAATAAAAGTGCTGTTAAAATTGGTACTGTTTTAGAGCCTGTTGTTATTAGCAATACTACGTAAGTCGTTTATCACAAAAATAACTTTATAGCAACCGATGGAATTATAATGTATAGAGCTTTGTCCAAGAACCTGAAGCCGTGTCCTTCTTCCTCCCTATTCCTAGGCAATTAACAACAACGCGTGTTTACGTAATTATATATTCATATGTAGAATAATCGAACTTTCAGGGTTGCAGGGTTTATACAAAATTCAATGCGGATCGATAGGAACATGTAGGCGGGAGTACGTCTCCAATCAAGTGACCTTATGGAACGGACCAGAACAGCATGAATGTCAGAAAATTTGCTGATATTTATGGCAAATAAATTGGTTCGATCATCCATCCGATTCCTCCCGTATACCCTTTAAGGCGCATTTCGCCAACAGTGATTTTACTCAGACGTCGATCGAAGGCGTTAGAACGCGAATCTTTGGCGGAGATGCGATTGAGGCAGAGGGCGTCAAAAGCTGTTTAGTCGGCGTGCGTTTTAAGCAGAACGGTCAAGAGGTCGGTCGAGAAGGGAGACGGAGCAGTATTTAGGACTTCTGGCTTTTTTCGTTTTCTTTTTTTCTCTCACCTGCCCCCGCTCGCCCCTTCCCCCTCCCCCTCACTCGCCCCCGTTGGCCCCTGACCAACTCCGCGACGCAGTAACACAATTCTCCCCTGACCCTCCCCCTTTCTCCATCCCCATGGCGACGTCTCCCTTCCTCTTTCAGACGTCCGCCTAGATTCTGATTTATTTCGGGAGACGAAATGACACACGCTTCGCGTCTGGGAACCCTTGGGAAGATTATCAGAGTGCGATCACCTGCGTGTGGCGACTTCCGTAAACAGCGGACGTCGAAAAGTGAGTAATTGCGGGATATTTGATACGTGGGAAGGCTTCGTGGCGTCCCGTCTTAAAGAACTACCTAATGAGATATATATATATATACACACACACGTGTGTGTGTCTTTAGATGGGCGAGATTGAGACTAGGCAGCCTTTTCTTCCATCTAACCCAGAGAGAGAGGGATTCCAATAGGTACGAAAAACCTCCATAATACGAAACTTATCCTAAAGATTAGAACACGCATTGTATCGATACAAAACGAATCAACAGTGTCCATTCTATCACCTTCCAAAATTAATGCAGGTTTAAACTGCGAAAAAAACAGCTGTTGGATGCCATTTTGTATTTAAAATCGAGTAAAATTTTTCTATATCCCTTCTGCGGTTGAATTATATTCTTACGACCCCACAACGTAAACTTTAAAAATAGGATGTTTGAAAAGATTCCTTGTTGTGCCATGAGACCATTTTGAGATAGTTTTGAAGATACTAGAATAATGGCGTTTCGTGTAATCTATAGTTGGCGAGTTGATTAAGCATATGAGAAGTTGTGCGTATTAAAATGCTCGTCGTATATTTTATTTAGTAGAAATCCCGTGGAAGAGATTTGGAACACGTTTAGAGAGGTGTAGCTGGTATGCAACGCCCATCAAATAAGGGTCGACACATTTGCCGGAGATGATAATTAGTCGTCAACCACTAATAAAAGAAATTTCGAATTAAAATGTAGATTTAGACGATGTTTTCCACTTTATTTCAAGTGTGTGAGATCATTACGGCATGCAACCTGGCGTGATCTTCGGCAGTAAAAATACGATGGAGCGCATTCCTCCCAAGGCTCGTTTTCATCTTCACACTCTGCTTCGCTGACGACTGTAAAAAAAATGCACTGAAACAAGGTTGGAAAACATACCTAGAAATAACTACCAGAATCTCTTATGCGACACAGAAAATTCCCGGGATAACGGAGATGTATATTTCAGCTGCATATTAGTCACCATCGATAGTTACTCACTCGTTGCCGATTCAAATTGCAACTAAAAATAAAGTTCATCTTTAAATAAAGGACTGGGGTATTAACAATCAGTACGGATGATTGATAACATAGATTTGGGTCTGCTTTACTCAACATGTTGATTGATCATGACTCATGATCATTCATTACAGTTATGAGTTTCCTATATTTGATTTGTATTTAACCTTGATCAGAACCTCTAACCAGGTAAGAATAACAATAAATGGAGCATGGCAACAAAAACGTTTTGCATTTATAGTGCTTTTCAGATGAGATGGCGAGTGAGGGGGGAGGTAAAAGGGAAAATAGACGGGGGCGAGACAATAGGAATGAAGGAGGGGGAACCTAAGCATTCGAAAGCTTATTCTCCATCGACTCTCCCTAGTGGTAACATCGTGTCCGAGTGTGCTGTGTTGCCACATTCGCGATTTTCCTTTAAATGCATGCCAACCGTTACGTGTGTTCCGGTGTAGAGTTGGCAACATCTAGCTTGAGCTTTCTGCTAGGAGGCACTACCCCACCTCTTTGCAGCGGAGACATACGAGCGGTCCCGAGTACGGCCGAAATCTGACCCGCCATCTCATATGAAAAGCACTATAGCCTAACAAGTAGTTCATTACTGCCTATCATTTACTTTCCAACCGTGTTAGATGATCAAAGTTAAAATATCCCATTTACACACAAGTAGCAAGAGTTGGGTAAGACAGGAATGCGGCAGATGTTACCTGCAAACATTACAAGACTCGAAACTACAATTCGTATTTTCGTATGTTCAAACTTGTTAGTTGCGCACCCAGTACTCGAGCAGAAAAACGTCAATGAATTCGGGGATAAGTGGAAGCATGAAGACAATATTTCCGGAGAGACTTTGGTAGATAAAGAGTTGATGCTTGTCTAATAAAACGCTAATAAGTTCGAATATTTGTATGCGTACCTCGGGCTCCATCCGAGAGAAAAATAAAAATCCCTGAAATAAATGCTCTTTAACAACTAGAAAATTTGTCTTTGTTGTCGTCAAGCATACCTATTTAAGAAATCCTAAATGCATCACAACCGAGAAGAGAACGTAAACAGTAATAATCTTTGCATGCTTGATTAGATTTTTTCTGTTCCGGTTTAGCGTTCTCCATCACGGCATTAGCGACTTAATTCCACTGAGTTCTCAGACTCGTAAGTAACCGGCGCTCGGACCAACCTGGGGCTCCCTTTCCGGCCTTGGTGACAGTGGCTTCATTTAGACGACATTGCATTCATACTTGTGGTGGCCTATTATGTGTGCTTTAAGGCTAACTAATTCTAACTTATATCTGAGTTAATGAAATGGACTATATTGCATTATATTATTTTTCTCTTGTCGTTTGTTTTTTAATTACACTGAGATAAGTTTTTTCTGCGTTTTA
The DNA here is from genome assembly GCA_028673005.1 of Tanypteryx hageni. Lineage (NCBI taxonomy): Eukaryota > Metazoa > Arthropoda > Insecta > Odonata > Petaluridae > Tanypteryx > Tanypteryx hageni. The sequence continues at coordinate 94,062,924 of CM054114.1, read as the reverse complement.
GAGTACAATGCTTGACATAACGACGGCTATTGCACCGTTCAGTACCCTGTACCACCAACGCTTAATGAAACGCTTCTTTCGACAAACATGAGCAATAACATGTTTGGACTGGACTCCTCTTCAAGTTTAAGATAAATTCAATGGAAAATTATCGAGCTCGCCTTACGGCCGATAACTAATTTTAAAAAAATAAGGAATCAAATATAAAAAAATGAAAAATACTTATCTCATTTATCTCCAACAGGCACAACAAGGTTATTGGAAACACTTGAAATATTATTTTTTCATTTTTTTTTTACATTTAAGTGCTTGAGATAAATGCTCGTGGTATGAATTGGAAGGGGAAAAAATAATTTCAACATTAGAAGATATTCAGATTATGTTCAGAAACTTGAGATTATTCCAACTGCAAGGCTCAAGGACTCAATATCAAATGATCGATCTCAAAAACCATCGATAAGGACAACGTTTGCATTTAAAATTTGACTTCCTATATGTCCTAACATTTTTAGCCATCTTCCCAGAATAGAAATAGGCTTATAGTTTCTTTGTTGTGTCTGTCTCTCCACCACTATTATTAACTTTTGAAACAACAGACTGAATTTCATGACACTTAGTGGAAATCTCTTACTACTAGGGCAAAGTTCCCAAGGAGAGTTTTTGTTGTGAAGACTGAAAGTCCCCGGTTCGATTCCAGGAACCTCCCTTCCCATTTGATTTACATGGGAAATCTGAAATCCGTCGTGCAGGGTAATATTCTCTAGCACATTAAAATATCTTAGAATTGAAATATAGGAGCGAAATTTGTACTATTCTCTGAGGAAAGGAATGAAGATTGAAATTTTTTATCGCATAATTTTGTTTATCGATCGTATTTCTTCGAATTACGCGTAAATACTGGCGTTTTTTTTTTCGTTTTAAGCATACATTACGAGAGTGTTGCCATTGCAACGACTATTGTTGGACTCAGATTCGTTATAGTCTAGTACATAAACCTGGTGTATTTGCTACACAAGCAGGCGTGATCAATTTAGTTTTCCTTCGAATGTATTTGTAATATTTTATAACATTAAATTATGAAATTTGGGAACACAAATATGAACTCATCCGCAGTTATTTTAAAGCTATTAAAGCCAATATGATAAATTGCTGCAGCACATTTAATTTAAAATAATAATTAAATGGAAAGCAGGCATAATAAGTTTCGTTTAGATCATCTTGTTGTGACATAAAATTTCCTCATACATTTAGGGTATGCGATATGAGGTGCCCCACTTGAGTTACTTACTTATGAATCAAAACAGCAGACAAGATTATTTGTACAGGCACAAAATTTCTAAAGGCATTTACGTCGATGCTTTTCTTCCTGTCGCTCCCGCCAACCTTCCTCTTGAGAAAGACTGGTCGGAGGATGAAAGCTAGGCGGATGTGTGAGTTCTCACACCCTCCATTATCTCCTCTCCCCATCCTCCTCCTTTTACATCCATCAATGCCGTATCGGTTAGTTAAATCGAGGATGAAACTGGCGCCGGGGGTGTAAAAACCTGCCACCGTGTGTTTTCCACGCGAATGAATCTTCTTTTAAAAAATAAACAAATAAATAAACAAAAGAAATCCGCTGGATCCGGTAGTCACAGTTTATCACGAGTATGGCGCCACTTGCGGGCGGCGATGTTTGCGAAAACAGCCAGGTTTAAAGGGGAGGAGGGATTTTGGGGAGGGGGAGGAGGGAACGGGTGAGAATAGAATAAGGGATAATTAGTGGTTAAGCAAAGATTTAACAAAGGGGAGGAGGAGGTGAGGTTGGAGAGGAAAAGGGTTCAGGGCAGTTAAGAGGAGGCTGCAAGGAGGGGAGAGGAAAAGGGTTTAGGAAGAGGGAGACATATTAGAGGAGAAGGGAATGTGTTGAAACCGGGAGAAGGGTGTAAGGAATTCGGGTGAGTTCTTTTCCAGAAAAACGGAGCATTTCGGGAGATAGAGAATAATTGCAAAAGAGAAGGGGATTGAGAAGAGAATGGGAAAATTGGGATTGTAGATGTGGTTGGATGCAAGAGCAAACAAATGCCGTATTTAATGTCACAATCCTTGTGCTATGTTCACGCAATTTTACGACAAAAAAAATCGGCTGAAAGGATTATACCATGATCTCCCAGACCTGAGATTAATACATTTACGGGTTTGTAGGAAATATATCATGGGATGCTGATACTTCAGGTCAATAATAATAAAATCCACTTTTAAAACATTTATTCGACCTAAATCATTATAATTTTCCGGCTCCATAAAACAAAATACGGTCAAACCCCGATTTAACGTCCCCACCCCTCATATAGTGCCACCCACGTATGCCGCCCATTAAACGAACAGAACATCCATCTTATGATTAAATAGAGCAAGCATAAACCTCGATTTACCGTCACCACCGCATTAACGCCAATATCAGTGAGCTAAATCGGGGTTTGACCATATACAGTAGAAATGTCGAGATGAACAAAAAGAGAAAATAGAATTCATCAGTAAAAATTCCATGTTTTAGTGACTCCGTATTGCATATGTATATTTTAAAAAACTACCGTAATCTTCAAATTTGTAGAGGGAAAATTATCTGCCTACTTAGAACCACTTTAGAGCGGACATATTTATTCTTCAGTATTTGTCGTCGAAACCATCTTACCTATACGAAACAAGTAGGGGTTTACACGGGTTTCCCGTGGTACAGAAGTGCTTTTCGTAAAATTCGCAATAGCATAATCGTATACTAATGTATTTGCTTTGAAATCAGAAATTTATTATTCCTTATATAGTGGTAGCCCTGCTTTTTCGATCAGTTCTAAACATATTAATTTCTTTTTTCCTATTCTATACTCGCCTTAAAAACGAAATTTCCTTTAAATACGTTCAGCCAGTAGCTCTCAAATTCATGGTTACAGAAAAATTCTAACCTTGATATTATGGTAGCCCTGTTTAGTCGACCCGGTGGAAATATGACATTTTCGTTATTTATTTATATGAAGATGATATATACCACATTTTTTAAAAACCATGAGGTCAGTTCTCTAGAAATACGTGTAAAAGAAATATTATTTGACTTTTTATTGTGGTAGCCTACTCTTTAGCTCCCCTTTGAACATCTTGATGTCATTATAGCACGTTGTGCAAATCTTATATACAAAATTTAATTGAAACCCGTTCAGGAAATTCCTTCCAAATCCTTAATTACTGAAGGAGTATAATTTGTAATTGTGGCACCTGTTTGGTATCCGATCCAAATATGTTACTGTGGTATTATATATATGTGTACATTATAAATATAAGTGCCCAAAGTGTGTCAGTAAACTGCCTCGGACGACCGAAACCATGATGGGCGGCGTAGGTCGAAGCAGGTTGGCCCATCTGATGATAACCCTGTATGGAAGATTGCAGCATGGAATGTAAGAGGTGTGTATGGGAACGAGAGTGAATTGATGAATGAAATGGATAAAAGGAGGATAGATGTTTTGTGTGTGAGTGAAACTAAGCGTAAAGGAAGGGATGTGATAGAAATGAATAACGGTAGTTCGGCCTTTTGGTCTGGAGTAGATGAATGCGTAGACGGTACTCAAGGTGTGGGATTGATACTGAATGAAACGGCTAAGATGCATGTGAGAAAGCATGAATTAGTGTCACCAAGGCTGTTGTGGGTGCGGATGAAAGTGGGTGTGCGCAGGATTATGCTTGTTACATGTTATGCTCCGGTTGACGGTGAGAATGAATATGATAAGAATAAATTTTGGGAAGAATTGAGAGATATTTTGAGTTAGTGTGAACCAGGAAAAAGAGTAATTATGGGAGTAAAACGAGAAGTCACGGAAAGGGTCCTTGGACCATTTGGTGAAACCAAGAGTGAATGATAATGGTGAAAGCTTGGTGAATGTATGTATGGAAATGGGATTTTTTGTCTCGAACACATGGTTCAAGCACAAGTCAATCCACTTGTATACATGGATAAGAGGGGAAGCGAAGAGTGTGATAGATTTTGTTGTGTATGATGAACGGTTGAGAGAGCTTGTGAATGATACGAGAGTTGTGAGAGGTGCGGAATGTGGATCAGACCACTATTTAGTGATCTCTAGAGTAGATCTTGGGAGAAAATGGATTGTGAGAAAGAGGAAAGGGGAGAAGGTAACTAGAGTAAAAGTGGAAAGATTGCAAGAGCAAATGAATAGGTGGGAATATGAAAGTGTGCTAAAAGAAAGGCTGATGGCCAAAGAGAGTGAATGGAAGGAGGAAATGAGAGAAGATAATGTGGAGAAGGCTTGGAACAAATTGAAAGGTATTATCTTGCAATGTGCTACTAAGGTGTGTGGGACTACAGTTGTTGGAAGAATGAGAGGTGATGCATGGTGGAATGAGAGAGTTAAAGTGGCTGTGAATGAGAAAAAGGAGGCATATGTGAGAATGATTGCTGCTAAGAATGAAAATGAGCGAAAGGCACTGTATGAAATGTATAAAGAGAAAAGGAGAGCTGCAAAAAATATTGTGAAAGAGAGTAAAGAACAATTGCGGATGAATGAAGCTGAGAAAATGCAGAATGATTTTGAGGGGAATAAGAAGTTGTTCTGGAAATGGGTGAAGAGAGCAAGGCAAGGAGTGAGTAAGGGTGTGAGCGGAATTCAAGGAAAGAATGGTGATATGGTGTGAAATGAGAGTGATGTAAGGGAGTGTCGGAAAAAGTATTTTGAAGAGTTGTATGGAAATGTTGTGAATGGGTCTAAAAATTCGAGTGAATCTGTTGGAGTGAATATTAATGAATATGAGGGGATTAGTAAGAACGAGGTAGTTAAAGCAGTGAATATCTTGAAAAATGGAAAAGCTGCAGGTGTGGATGGCATAACGGGAGAGATGTTGAAGTATGGAGGTGGGATCTGTGCAATCTGTGTGCAAGGAGTTCGAGAGTGCCTGCTGAATAGAAGGATGGTGTAATTGTACCGTTCTACAAAGGTAAGGGAGATAGGACTGAATGTAAGAATTATAGAGCGATTAGTTTGCTGAGTATACCTGAAAAGGTGCATGGGAAAGTTTTGATTGAAAGAGTACAAAATGTAACTATGGATAAAATGTGGGGAGTGCAATGTGGCTTCATGCCTTGAAGGGGTTGCACCGACCAAATATTTGCCCTACAGCAAGTGGTTGAGAAGTGCATGGATGTGAGAAAGAAAGTGTACTGTGCATTTGTTGATCTAGAGAAAGCATATGACAGAGTGAATCGTAATGAATTGTGGAATGTTTTGAGCGAGTATGGAGTGAATGGTTGGTTGCTGAATGCTATAAAGGTAGTGTATACTGGAAGTAGGGCATGTGTAAGGGTGAATGGCATGATGAGTGATTGGTTTAGAGTTGAGCAAGGTGTACGACAAGGATGTGTCATGTCCCCTTGGTTATTTAATGTGTTCATGGATACATGTGTGAGACAGGCATGTATGGATATGGTGGGTGTTAAGGTTGGTGGAGAGAATGTTCGTGTACTTTTGTATGCTGTGTTAATGGCTGAGAACCCAGGAGAATTGCAGAGAATGTTAGATAGCCTGAATGATACGACAGGGAGAATGGACTTAAGGATAAATGTGGCCAAAACCAAGGTAGTTGTGTTCGATCGGGAGAATGAGGTGAACGACTGCCAATTTAGCATAAATGGTGGAACGATTGAGGTAGTGGATGAATTTGTATACCTTGGTAGAATGTTTAGTAAAAATGGTAGAGTAGATGGGGAAATCAAAAGGAGAGTGAATGCTCGTAGAAAGGTTAAGCCAATTCCTTCGAAAGTCATAATTACCGAAAAGTTTAACTTTGAAATTGTGGCACCCCTGCTTAGTCGATCTGGTACGAATGTCATTTTGGCCATTAATCTATGTGAATATTTTATGAAACAAATTTGGTTGAAATCGGTTCTGCCAACTCCCTGATATATGCCTACGGACGAAAGGACATCATGAAGATAGGGAATAATTTTTTAAACGAGAAAAAGTCTCCTATGACCGGGAATCGAACCCGGGTCTTCCACTTAGTCGGGCGGATATTCTACCACTGAACTATCGTAGCAGATCAATTTTCTCGTTCCTGAACGCGGATGCTTTCTTGGTTGGGACGGAACTAGCCTCGAAGAGATACATCGAAGAAAACTCCTCCCTTTCAAATGGTGAGATTGCCAAGCAAGGAATTGATGGAGCGAGACGGAACGAGAAAATCGATCTGCTACGATAGTTCAGTGAAAGGAATATCCGCCCGGCAAGTGGAAGACCCGGGTTCGATTCCCGGTCGTGGCAGACTTTTTTTCTCGTTTCAAAAATTATTCCCATCTTTACAGCTTATGCCTGTCTGCATAGAATCTTCGGATCGCTTTATTCCATCAATCACGAAGATAATAGTGCTTTTCAGCAATGACGTAAAGCACTAAAAAAGTTTACGAGGATTGAAATTTCCTACTTCTCGATCCAAAACATTAGGGTGCGAGAATTACACAATGGCGAAGATTTTTCCAGAATATACGGTAACTAAAATTTAATGACAAGCTTAGGTGCTACTCGGATTTTTCTGCGTACATGCCAAAAAAACTTGCACATCTCACGCAGTCACTTCATTAAACGGGTAAGATCAAGAATGTGCCGTCACTTCAACAACAACCGGCATTCTTCTATCAAATCGTAAAAAAATATATGGAAACCACATGTTTGTCGAGAGATAAATCGGCCGCCTCAGGGGCTATTTTGGTATATGCAACACGATAACAAATTATCTCTTATCAGTGCTCGAGTCCTTTTTCGGTGGAAGCAAGGCTAAATTTGGAGGAGTGAAAAATAATACATGCCGAGAGTTTTAATATCTCATGTACGCTGTGTGATGCAATGGAGTTCATTTCATCGATAAAGTTAAATACAGTTTAAAACCCTCAGAAGATGGAAAGAAAAGAGAATGAGAGCGATTTAAGATGAAAATGATGTAACTGAAAGATGGGCTGGAGGTAGAATCAGACATCATGTGAAAGAACAAAACCAAACACCTAGAGCGTTTTCCATAAACGTATAAAATTAGCACGTTTTTAGCCTTCTTTCCAGAACGGAAATAGGCATATAGTTTCTCTGTTGTGTCTGTCTGTCCGTATGTCTGGGGCCGGGCTCCCGAAGATAGTTATCCTTTCGAATGTATCTGTAATATTATACAAGTGAAGATACAAAAATGAATTTTTATAACCAACTTTTATATATGGGAATAATTTTGAAACGAGAAAAAGTCTGCTATGACCGGGAATCAAACTTTCATATAGTTTATACTTTAATATGAATAAACTCTATAATATAATTATGATAACCTCTCTGCATTCATGGGCGTAAAAAGTTGAAAAAGCGTCTACCAGCTGTTGAGTGATGTCAGGGTCTCTGTATTTAACCTTTAAACTTTTTACAGTTGTGAGAATGGCAGACTGAAGTAGAGAACTGTAAGAATGTTTAGTATAAAAGTAGTAAGAAGTTTGATTCGTTAATTAGGCTCTTGGGATTGGCCCCTGTGGCGTATCTAAGGCCAATAGATACCCTTGAAAATATCTCACGTCCTAGTGATTATTACCTGCTCCAGCGGGGGCGAGCGCCATGCCGCCCCCTCCTCCGCTTCAGCTTCCTCCTGAGTACTCCTTCCCATACAACTATCCATATCCCTACCCTTGCTACCACTATCCATTTCCTACTGACCAGCAACAGCCGCATCATCATTACCAACAATCATCATACGCTTCTGCCGCCGCCTCATCCGCACCTCAGCACAGCAGCCATTCTGCCAGCCATCATGTCAACCCGCAACCTCGCATTGCAGCTCCTCAACGCAACACCAAACCTACTTACATCCAACGCCGACCATCTCTGCCTCTTCGAGATCCGCGCCAACAGCCACCACGCCCTACGCAAACGTCCTCAACTCCATTGGTGAGTAATGTTTCCACTTCCTCCGACGGCAAAAGCAGTGCAAAAAATTCCAGTGACCCCCCTAATGTAATTAATCTTAGTAATGTAACCAGTGCCACCAATGTAACTAAAAATTTCAGTGCCAATGTTATTGAAGAAGATTCCTGTGAATTTACCGAATGCAATAGTAAACGTAAACGTGCATCCACCAGCTCCTCCAACCTTTCCTCCGCCTCACGTCCATCCTCTCCCGTCGCTATTTCCATTTCCAACTCATTTTCTCCCATTGCCCCTGAAGATGATTTACCAGACCTTTCCTCCGACTCCGAAGCAATGGATCAACATCCTACTCCCATTCCCCTTAAACCAATAACTACCTCTGCACCTTCAAAACCCTTATCTACTGCTAAACCTAAAACCCTTTCGCCTAATTTGCATCCATCCCCTCCAACTTCTGCAGCCAAAAACCCATATTTTTCGAAATCATCTCTTCCGATTCCCTCCATTAAAATAAATGACTCTGACTCTGACTGGATGAAAATTCGCTCCGCCTTTCGCAGAGTCCTAGATTCTCCACCTGTTACCCGCCCCATTGGTTCTTCAACTCTTCTAGTCAAATGTAGTTCCGCTAAAGGTTATCGCGCCGCCAGACAAACTCTAAAAGACTTAGATATAAACTTCTTTACTTACTCCCTTCAGGAAGAACGCATGCCTCAATATGTGGTTCAGGGCGTACCGGCCGATACCAACGTCGACGACATTGCGGAGTATATTGAAAATAAAGGTATCTCCGTCCATGAAGTTCGCCAGCTAGAATCCACCCGTCCCTCGAAAATTTGACTGGCGTATGCGGTATTTCCGCGCGCATTTCACTTTATAAACGACCACTCGCTCCTTCTCAATGTCGCCGATGCCAACAACTTGGCCATACGCGCAATTATTGCAATCTTCCCGCAAAATGCGTCTTTTGTGGCGGCCCTCATGACCGCGAACATTGCCCTTCCTCCTCCGACTCCCCACTCCCTCGTCACTGTGCAAATTGCGGCGGCGATCATACGGCTAACTATCGCGGTTGCCCCGTTTATCGCCAAGCCAAATCCCTCCATATCCAAAATCACTTCACTCGTCTAGGTACCTTTAAACCAGCTCCTCCTCCAAAACCTTCAGATGCTTCTTCATTTCCATCTCTCCCGCAGCCTCCGCAAACTTATCGCAACATGCCGCCTCCTCCTTTCCAACCCGCTCCTCCGAACTTTTCCCACATTCCTGCCCCCTCCTCCTTTGCTTCATTTCGATCCCTTAAATCCAGCCAAGAACGCCGGATATTTATTTTAACAGAGCTCTTAAACCTTAACGATTGAAAATTTATGGCCCTGAAAAGAGCCCAAATTTTTACTTAGCCAATCAGCTATTTTCTAATATTTCTTTTGCCTTTATCTTTCCAACCACTATGCGATCCAACTTAAATTGCTTTTAGCGTATCGTACCTCCATTATAACTTACCCGACTATCTATTACGTCTCTTAATGTTATTAAAAGGCCCGTTTTGTGATTTTCCCTGCCCTTCGCCAGACTTTCCGCAAAATCTTTTGCCCTGCCCACTCCACTTTAGATAATTAGTATTAGATATTTAGGTTAATTAATATAAGAGTTTAATATGTCATCTAAGTTACGTCATTTATTATTTTCTGCATTATATTGTATGTTTCTTTTTTCTATCTCGCATTGTAAAATTGACTTGCGAAATGCTTTCATCGAATTGCTAAATAGCTTAAGGGTGAGATTAATTTGCTCTAACAAAAAAAAATTGAGAGAGGGGAGAAAAAAATAAAAGAAAACCAGTCACAAAAAAAAGAGATAAAAAAATTCAAAACATATATATGCACCAACCTGTGTGTATATATATATATATATATATATATATATATATATATATATATATATATATATATATATATAACTGGCAAAAACAAACCAAAAAAATAATGGAAAAAAATAAATAAAACCCCGTGTAAATAATCCATCCTTTTATCATGTAAATATCGCATATTTTGTTAATTTTATTTATCCTAGCTTTTAAGGAACCATATATTCACTCATTCAAATGTTTTTTCTCAGCCATTAGGCCAATCTGTATTTAGTATTATAGTTATTCATAAGTTTCCTAAACACGCACTGCTTTTGCTGCCGGATAAGCGGGACATACTCACGGGGACGGCAAACGCTAGGTCCTTCAGACAGTTAAAACATGGATTGGGATTGGGATTCATTAATGAAAACACTGACTTATCCATTAATATTCCTTAAAATCAACGAAAATATACTGCTAGTTCAGAGTAATTCAGCTTTAGATACTAGTAGGAGTGAAACATGAATATTTCATAATTTAGTCACCTAACTTAAATGACAAAAATAATAAATTCTTCTTTTCCTAACATCACATCAACCATCCATATAAACCACTGTATAAGTATAGCTAACTGAAGAATATCTAAGCTACAACACAACACTTTAAAATGTTTTATTTAAATTTATTAAAATTATAATCCATTACAACAGCATTACCTATATTAAATACTGAAAAAATTAATATGATACTTAAATGTGAGGACTTTTAGAAAAATGCAAGAACAACTGGTCTTAAACCCATTCATGCAAGTAAAATCTATCTTTGTGAATTCGCTTTTGAAGAGACGTGGTTACATATAAGAGAGTGCCTATCAGCATTTTTATATGTTATTTAACGTTCAAATATATAGTATTTTTCGTCAAATAATCGCATGTGAGTTGTATTATTTTATACTTTGTTTGCGAGAGAAAGGAACGACAGTTATTTTATAAAATAACATTGGTGAGTTATATGTGATCTCGGCATTTGTAACAGAATATCAATCTACCACATCCTTAAAAGGAACCAATACCAGCTTATTGAACGGTTTTTAAAATTGTGTTATAAGTTAAAGCATTGGTAATCGAAATATTACTTTTATCTAATAGTATCTAATAGGAGGTGGGATCATGTTGAACTTGTGGACAGATAATTACAAAAATTTCAGTTATTTAGGGATCACATTGCACTATGTAGAGAATGCCATGTTATGCAATCGTGTTCTGTGCAATAAACACCTTAATCCTGACGAAAAGAGAACTGGGGAATATATAAGGAATGAATCGTTGCTAATTTTAAAACAATATGGTGTCTATAGTAACTTGAAGAATTTTACTTTTGTCAATGATCGTGGAGCAAATATTAAAGCTGTTTTGAAATTTTTCAATAAAATCAATTGTGCAGCACACTTGATAAATAATGTTGCAGATATTTTTATTTTTTCTAATAAAACATCACTTGCTTTAATTCAGAAGTGTAAAAAAATTGTGAAATATTTTTAAAAATCAGGCTTACAAGGTGCGCTGAAATATACTTTGAAAAGAGACTTCAAGACACGTTGGAATTCAATTCTTAATGTGATCTCTTCAATACTTGTAAATCGGGAAGTTATTTACAATATTTTAATTGAAAAAGTGTGATATGATTTGTGAGGTACAAAGAAAGATTTATTAGATTTAGTAGAATACCTCAATCCATTCCAGAAAGCAATGATTGAATTGGAAGGAGAAAAATATCCAACAGTATTTTTGGTTTACTTGTGGCATTAGAAAATATGCGATCATTTAGAAATAGGTTCAACAAAATCTAACATCTAACACGTGTACGCTTGTAGAGCAGCCAATGAAAATGTATAAAATGTCAGACACCTTAAATTAAATTATTTTGTAAAATTTGTAATGTTTGTAAAAATGAATCGTAGATACTTTAAATACATTTTTCTATCTTAAAAATGAATGTTTATGTACAATTGCATTTAATTTAAATTTACACAAAATAAATGACTGACCCAGAAATAATATTTTTTTCGCGAATTCTTGCTACGGATTAGTGACTCGAGGACCAGACAGTTAAAAAATATGGGTCGGGTCGGACAAGTAGGCCTTCTGTGCGTGTGCAATCCTGCGGGTACGGGTCGGGTGCGGGTTAACATTCTGCGGGTACGGGTTATTAGTCTGCTGGTACGGGTTGGGTTCGGGTTAGTAGTCTGCGGGTACGGGTGAAAAATATAATACCCGTACTCTAGTTCAAACCTCAAAAGCAGGGTTGGATTTTTTTCAGATTAGACGGGGTCCAAAACGTGTGTGTGTATACATATATATATATATATATATATATATATATATATATATATATATATATATATATATATATATATATATATATATATATAGCGAAGTTAGCATAAAAGTTGGTAATAATAACTGCCGTAATAGCCCGTCGAATATGATGGGATTATCATAAGAGTCTCCCAAATATATTTGATTTCGATATGAAAAATCAGTAAGACCTGGTTTGGCTTTCATGCACAATCAAATCACTGTTTTGAAAGATACATTTGTTTTGATTATATTTTTTAAATAATTATTATCAGAGAGGAAAAATGATTATCCAAATAATTCATGAAAATAAGAGGAAAATCGAAATAATAAGATATAATGCATAAGGAATTGGCAGAAATTTACTTGAAATATTTGAGCAAGTTATAAGTTATTTAAAACGCAGAGAATTTAACTTAATAATTTAATTATTTTACTCTTATTAACGTGTAAAAACAGAATAAGATGTGAATGAACAGTCAATTTACCATCAAAGGAAATTATGAACTAAATAACTTATATGAACTGCAATGAGTTTTAACTATATTTTAAGATCACAATTTTCTTTTAACTACATATACCTAGTAGTTTTGAGTTTTTTTATGAAAATTGACTTTATTTAAAGAAATTTTCATTAAATGTCATAAAATATTATTTTTAACTCATATTTGAAATTCATTTATAAATATTTGCTGTATTATCGTTTAAAGAAATCCATTGAAAATTACGTTACCTATATATAGTTTTATAAATTCCCGTCACTTAGCAATGACGCATGATTCGATAGTATAAATTTTTTTATAATCAATTATAATATATTTTCGTTATTTTGTACTGCAGCTCCTTTTAATCCTATACAAATACTACGTCATCTACCTCTTTCTCAATTTCTGCTCATTCCCACTATGTTTTCCTTTCTCCCTCTAATTACTTAATAACTTCAGTAATAAGTTATACCATGTATAAAAGTCTGACCCGTGTTAAAGCACTAAATTGGTGCATTTATTATGAGGCTAAGAATATAACTCAACAATTGGGACAACAGTGGTCCAATATAAATAAAATGCGTGAAAACGTGAAAAATCGTATTAAAACGTAAATTTTGGAGATTTACGAATGAGTTTAAAATTCTTCTCTTCGCATAACTAACAATCAGTTAAATACCTCATCCTTGAAATATTTTAAAATGAAAACAATAAAGGTTTGCATGTTAAGGAATGGCTTTTTGAGTGATTCATATATGCGATGCGAATTTATAACTCCGTTTAATTATAAGATGCATTGCAAAAATCTATGAAAATAACTATAAAAATAGTTAATTACGAAAAATTTCAATAGGAAGTTAACTGAAAAGAAATTAATGAAAGAAACACGATTTTAATCATAAATAATTCGGACACCTTCTCTATCTCTCTCGTACTAAAGCATTCAAAATACATTTTCCTTACGCATATAGTACAAGGACGACAACACAATCTCGAGGTTTAACAATGACACGGTCGGCAAGACAACATATCTTTAAAAAGCTTAAAATTTTCCAATAAATGTGATTTAAACGTATCACTTGAGCGATTTCAAACTGAAGGCAAAAGTCGACGATAAGAATAAGAATTTGTTTATTTTTTAAAAATAGTCTAGGTCCGAAGATCGTAGGTCAATTACTTCTAATTTCATTTTGCAAAAGAATAAATGCCTGCAAGTGATAAAAAAGATATTTTTAAGTGTTCTCTTATGGGGTTTTCTATAGAGCGTTCCGGCGGACCAAAGGGTGGACAGACGGACGGACAGAACAACGTACAGAATAAGGATATTATGTATATAATAATTAAATTTGGGAAAGTATGCATCCTAAGTTCCTTTTGGAACGTCTTGTTTCTTCCATTGTAAAATTCTGTAATATTTTGTTTTATTTCACAATGAAGATTTCTCCCGTTAACGTAATTGACGAAATGTTGATAATTTGGAATTTGAACACCTAAATTTATTTTATCTTGATTTATTTTTTTATGTGGTTATGCCGTCACATATTCGGTCACTAGAGTGGCATCGATGTGGAAATGTACGCTCAAAATTTCAGTTTTCCATCTTCTATACCTTCCGAGACATTTAAAAAAAAAATAAATGTCCCGTATCCGATCCTGTAAAATTTTATAATCTAAGGAAAAACAAATCACATCAGTGCAGAAATTTGAGCTATCTATCATTTTCGGTTTTGTCACAATTTCAATTTAAGCAAGTGCACTGACAGACAAACACCAAAGTGAAACTATAGGCGCATTTTAAAATAAACTGATGTGGGAAACACATGACGTTCTCCATATTTATATGGAAAATTACATGTTGTTAGCTCTGAGATCGTTGTCAATATTTACTTCCGGTTGACAATTAAGAAAAGAAAACGGAGCGTTACTAACAATAATTAGCGTCAATTGTTAAAGATAGTCTTCGGTAGGTGGCGTGGTGGTAGCAGCTAAAAATATAAGAGATCTCTTAATTAATGCATTATATGGAAAAATATATCAAACAAAAATTGTAGAAAATATAATTTTCTACAACTTTTATTCCAATACATTTTTACATTCATCAACTATTAAAGCAAATATTTCAAAATAACGGATAAGTGACAAGTGTAAACACCCACTTTCGGTAGACCGATTTTTACCAAAAACTAATCAGATCTTCTCACTTTTATAAAAATGTTAAATATAAAATTTTGCGTTGACCTGATTAATATTTCCAACTAATAACTTTTAAATTACCGCAACAATCTGCTTTGGCACTGAGTAAATGAGTCGGTGAATAACCTCAATTACTTCATTTCATGACTTCATGCATTTTTGTATGGCGACGGAAGGTATTATTTAATACTAGAGGAATTACCCGTTGAACATCAACGGGACTTTGTAGTGTGATTTAAATTTAACTTCTGAGGGGTGTATGTGTTAAAAACTTATATATAGACTCACACACATTTTACTGTTGATATGTGCAACGGGTAATTTCGATAGTAAGAAGTAGTTAGTAAAATTAAAATAAAAACAGAAATATTCGTAAAAGATTTAACAGATTCATATAATATGTTCCAAAATATCTCGTAGTATTTCTTTATAAACAATATTTCTTGTGTAGAAACGACCATCTACACCTCGGATTCCAACAGATTAGAAGAAGAAAATAAGAGAAGTAAAAATGTAAGAATTAACATGAAAAAAACCAGAGCTGGCTGGAAATCATCATATGAAAAAATATGACTGCAAAGGGTTAATGGCTGCTACTTTAAATGCAAATCAATACAAATGAGCTTTATAGGTTATCTGAAATTATTTACGTTGCTATCTATTACGTTTGACGTTGCTACAACAATAATTTCAATGTTTCATAAAACTCGCGAAGCGATTGACGCAATTATTTCGTCTATTTGAAGGCTTAATAGACGCTAATTCAATCGGAGGCAACAATGTGGGTCGCCTTGACAACACCGAAAAGAGTACGAAAAAGTTATAAAATTTCGAAAAGAAATGCGTGTTTCTGACAAATTATTCCGTGTAACATCTAAACATTGCAAGAATATTTTATAGTTTTATCCGTCGAATAAAACATAAACGGGGAAATTCGGTTCATATTTACATATTTTAATGAATGAATGAAATAAACCTTACACCTTGAAAAATCGAAAATCCCGTGTAAACTTATGGGAAAATATAATCGTCTCCCGGAGTCGAATCCGGGACTTCTTCCGGGATGCTTGATTTTTCTAGGAGCCACCTCATGGAGGATTGACGATTGTAAATGTTTAAGCACTTAATTCCATTGCGAAATGCCCAAAACTACTGGAACGGACAGACAGACAGACGGACGGGCAATCGAGAATTATTGTATAAGGATATTAATATCGAGTTGAGACAGCGGCGAAGATAAAACTACAAAGAAAAGAATCAACTCTATTGCCGTAATTTAATCACGGGATTATTCAAGTTTAACCAAGTATGATAAACACTATAGAGCGCGCCTAATTTTTGCGCACGAGCGCAGGTTAATTAGGCGAAGGAGGAATCCGGAATGCGGGGAGAAGAGGAAAAAACAAAGGAAGAGCGAAAGGAAGGGTGGAGGGAGTCGTAGGTGAGTTGCGTCTAAATTGGGCGTGAGTCGCGGGAACACTATCGGAGAATAGAACAGAATCCCAGGCCTCAAATGAAGGGTCGCTGCACCCTTTATAAAAATAAATACGTGCTCGTACGTGTTTTCGCGTCTACTGTTCCGTTGCCCGGCGCAACTGAATGAGTTCATTTCGGCGGACGAGCGGGAGAATCGGAGCTTAACATTTGTCAATTCCGTCACTATATATTCCTTCGCAATTACAAGGCTGAATGAATTCGCTGTCATCGCTAAAAAAAATATCTCAGGTGAAACGTAAGTTATTTATGTGTAAATAGAATTTTCGCCCGTCGTTATGACGGTAAAGAATATTGTGTTATTATCCAATTTTATTAACCCGATCTTAGCATTCGATTCCATTTTAAAATGTTGCAATCGCTCATTTATTTTCCAAATGACAAAATACGCCATACGATTACGCTAAGAGGTATCTAGGGTTTGTTTATTTTCGTTGCTACAACAAATAGCATAAATTAATCCTACATTCTTCCAAAAAAAGAAGAAAAGAAAGTTTATAATAAATTCTACTTTCTTCCAAAAAGAAAGAAAAATCATGATATAACTGCTGAATTCTGGTGAGTAAATACGTTTAATTTTCCTTTATGCACATGCTGAATTTCAGAAGAGAAAAGTAAAAGAAAATTATACATTATTATGTACACATCAACATAGTTTAAAACAAATTTAAACTTAGCGGTGGATTAAATTAAATACTAAAATTTTAATGAACAAATAACAGTAATGATGCTGTAATTGCTCCTTTATTTTAGCGAATGAAAAAACACAACGATTAAAACGCTAAAATAATATGCAAATGAGCTAGGTTTCTATGGTTTGCTTGTGTTCGTTCCTACAAAAGTCTGATGTAATATTTCTAAAAATTCCAAATAAGTTACATAATATTAAATACTTTAAGAAACTGCGAGAAAATTTTAGACTTTACAAAGGACAGAAATAAA
Source organism: Tanypteryx hageni (assembly GCA_028673005.1). Taxonomy (NCBI): domain Eukaryota; kingdom Metazoa; phylum Arthropoda; class Insecta; order Odonata; family Petaluridae; genus Tanypteryx; species Tanypteryx hageni. The sequence continues at coordinate 94,045,673 of CM054114.1, read as the reverse complement.
CTCAAAATCATAACCTTCTGATATTGGATATAGCCACAAAGCTCCAACAATTAAGAATAGAAAAAGGAGCATTACTAAGACGTAACTAAGCGTCAATTGTTAACAAAAGTCGTCGGTAGGTGGCGTGGTGGTGGCAGCTAAAGATATAAGATATCTCTTAAACAATGCATTATATGTAAAACTGTTTCAAACAAAGGTTGTAGTAAATTAAATGTCCTACAACTTTTATTCCAGTACATTTTTACATTTATCAAATATTAAAGCAAATATTTCAAAATAACTGATAAGTGACAAGACCCACTTCCGGTAGACCGATTTTTACCAAAAACTAATCAGTTCTTTCGAATTTTATAAAAATGTTAAATATAATAATTTCGCGTTGACCTGATTAATAGTTTTTGAGTTAGAGCACCCACAAAATCCTATCACACACACACACAGACGTCATCGAGAAAATGGTCAAAACGTGTTCAGGGGACCACAAAACGTGTATTTCCGTTGAAATCTCGGGTTCGATTTTTTTCATGAAAAAATACTTTCCCGTATACTACGTATATGGAGAAAGTAAAAAGCTACACAATTTCTCAATCTCTGTAGTACGTTCAGGAAATACAAATGTAGGAAAATAAGCAGCCCACCAATCGTCAAAAGATTTACTATGCCAGTAAACACCCCTTTCTTTAGTATTTCGAAATTACATTTTATCGGCATTTCAAATTGATCTATACGAGATCCAATGTTTGCAATTATTTGCGCGTAGCTTGTATTGCCTTCCAAAATGCTTTTTAACAGCATCAATTTCATGCGCTTGAAGAAATTTAAGGGTTCAGCCCGTTTCTCCAGATAGGCTAGGGTTGTTTGATATTAATTACTTACTTTGATATTAATTATTCATCTTAAAATGATTCAATTTCTTCTCAGAAATATTGTCTTTGATAAAATTTTTTTAACACCGAGTATAACAAATTTTTCATTATTTCATACTTAAAACGTGTCAATCGTCTCTTTTACACATATCATTACTTCTATTATACATATGTAGTTTTATGATTTTTTATTTTGAGTGCATCTTTATTTAAAAAATAACTATTCTAGGCATAACATGTAGGTACGCTTGTGTGGAAAAATGACAATAAATTACGGCAGATTTTTTTCTGAATTTAGAAACCTTTAGAGATTCAAATGTTTTCGGCATTTGTTCAATCGCTAGGTATAAACTTAACCAACGAGTCTTCTAATAGGGCAATACTATTGCATATTGTACGTCTACAAAATAAAAAACGTCTTTCAATTGCACGGTTCGTACTGCATAAATTGAAAAATGTGATAGTATTTTAACAACTGCTACTTCCACGTCACAAGACAATCTCTCGACTTCAGATTGCACTGCGTTATAGAAAACATCAGCTGAGAATCACCTATACTGCAAACTGGAAAGTTTTTTTTCTAGTAGTTTATTAGCAAGTTTCAATATTTCAGTATCAGGGTTTTCAGTAACAATGAAGCTTGTGAGTTCTTGGCTGGAGCTTAGAAACTGTACCGAATTTCCGTTTTTATTCCATTTTAAATGATCATTAACACATATTCGACCGTACTCCATGCCAAATTGAAAATACAGCACCACACACACACACACAGCACTCAACTTTCTATTCATGCTTCCTTTTCTTTATAAAGGAAATTCTTTTTGCAAATTGTCACTGAAAGCACACTTCCTTTTATTCATGATCAAAATTTAAAATTTTTCCTTCTAATTAATATAAATCGTGGCGTGTCCGTAAATGCCAGCAAAATTTCATTACTTGTTCACTAAAGGGCGGCAATATGCATTACAGGAATGATACCGGTGTACCAGTAACCAGTATCGGCTACGGATCCCGCGTTGCGAATTATAAGTCGTTGTATGCAATCCCAGCCAAGTTGTAAGTAATGGGAGCAGCAACGAGGTAATAAAATTTGATAAATATTGCGCGCAAGACAGACAAATGCGCAACGGAGAGGCGAGCAAAGACGTCGTCGTCGGAGGCGAGTATTATGCGAATACGTACACCAGTTACAATTGATTTTGTTACAAAGTTCATTAAAGACGCAGAATCTCGTCATATTTGGCATTTTTCAATAATGTGTGGTCCCGATTGAACACATTTATAAAATTAAGCGGCGAGAAGATTTTTTAAGGTAGAAACAAATAATCCGGGACAAATGGGTGTCCCGATGAATTTTCTCGGGACGCCGGTACGTTATGTCAAAATCCGGGACTGTCCCGGAGTTTCCGGTACGTTATGTCACCCTACCCTAAACCATATTTCGTAAGCCGAATTCGGACTTGCGTGCATCAGCGGACGAACGAACATTTCGAGTTATCGTATTGTGTTTGCTTGTGAAATTATTTGAATATTTTACTGCATTTCGCCCTTATTATTTCATAATGTTGGCAATATTGGCACGCCAAATATACCCGCTCTCTAACAAGGGACCAATATTGACCCGCAGGGTCCGAAAATCCCTACAGAGGTCGCACTTGTCGTAGAGTCGGGTGATTATGGGGATAAGAAGTTATTTCATATCTTTCTAATATCCCTAAGCCCATGGCCTAAAACTTTTGGTCGGGGGTGAATAAGTGACGACAGTTTCGCTGCCATTCCAGGTAACATCTACAGGTCGAAGTGGTGTGCAGATTTTTTCTGTCGCTATATACAGCAGACTGGAATCGGCATGAACATCTTCAACGTCTGAATCTTCTCTCTCGTTAGAATGTTTCCGGTGGCAACCACTAGTCGTCGGATGCGGTGTCTGCAAATGGTTCACTTTCTCGCTTTCTGAATCAGCCTTGACTAGCAGTGACAAATAAGCCATTTGTTCTTCATATTTCATACTAAAAGAAAAAATTGTTCAAGAAAATTTTAAAATAAAAAAATACTCATATACACAGCTATAAAAATAAAGTAAAAATAAAAGACTCACCGTCTGAATTTATGCCTTGAAACTCCTTCTGCCATTACAAAAATAAAGTTGGTATATTCACTTTCAGTATCTAACTGTTTAGCAGCTGCTGTGAATGAAATATTAAAAGAGTCTCGATATGCTTCATCGAGCTACACTCAAACACTAATGAAAGGCGCAGTGTGATAGTATAACCTGTGGATGCATGAACAAAGAGATTAGCGTACAAATTCCCGCCGACTCACAGGAATTCCTAGATATGAACCTCCGTCCGCGGCGCCAGTGAGACCTTCCTACCGCCGATCAGTTACTCCTGTGTCATGTTGTAAATTTATCCATATGTCTGACAAGTGTTATTGCTAAGTAGTCTGGCGCATGTCTGGAAATGTTCCAGAGTAAACATTTATTCCCCTACTCATGGCTTTTGCCGTACGAGAGGTAAATCAGATACTAAAGATATTGATAAGCTTGTATTAAAAATAGGACGGGGTAAAATTTTAACGTAAATGTGTGTTAAGATATTTATATGTCTTAACACACATTTTCATTCTGTAATGCACCAATATAAACAATTGTGAATGTTAAAAACATGTTTTTGTGGAGAATTTTCATTAATTTCTTAGAAAGCCACATGGCGGGTACCTCGTCGGAAGTATTCAAAGAATTTATTACCCGTGAGTATGAAGGTTAAAGCGACCCTTAGCGATATACCGAAGGAAGCTTGAGGTAAAATGTTTCTTGCATCGCAAGTTTCGGTGCAATGCCCTCGGCGAAGAATTCACGGCGTAGCCACCGATAGAAAGTCAGGCTAGAATGAATCTGACAGTATCAAGTTAGTAACTAAAACAAGGGAAGGAAGAATTGCAGGCAAATTTTATATAAGGCGCTTTTTTACTTTCTTCATAAGTAGTATGGAGGAAATTGTTTTCATGAAAAAATCGACTTCGAGATTTAAACGGAAATACACGTTTTGACCATTTTCTCGATTATGCCTTTGTGTATGTGACAGCTTTTTTGTGGGTGCTCTAACTCAAAAACTATTAATCAGGTCAATGCGAAATTTTATATATAACACATTTATGAAAGTCACAAGAACTGATTAGTTTTTTGTAAAAATCGGTGAACCGAATGTGGGTGTTTACTCTTGTCACTTATCCGTTATTTTGAATTATTTGCTTTAATATTTGATAAATATAATAATATACTTGAATAAAACTAGTAGGAAATAAAATTTTCTACAACCTTTTTAAGAAACATTTCCCAATATAATACAGTGTTTAAGAGATATCTTATATTTTTAGCTGCCACCACCACGCCCCCTATCTACGACTATTTTTAACAATTGTCGCTTAGTTAATTCTTAGTAACGGCCCTTTTTCTGTTCTTAATTGTTGGAGCTTTGTGGCTATATCCAATATCAGAATGCTATGGTTTGTGTTTTTCTGTTCTTTGCAAAGTCTTAACATTTTATCGAAGTTTCTTTAAATATTTATTGTTATGTAACCTATTTGAAATTTTTAGAAATATTACAGGTATGGAGAAAGTGATGTGGTGGCCACATCAGATTTTTCTTCTTGTTTTGAGATTATGACGTCTTCACCTTTGGTTGATGCTGGCGGCCTTATAATATAGTCCATAATTTCCCTTTAAAAGCATTATATCAATGATGCGTGTGAACAGCAAAATCCTGTTTTTGCGTAGTATCGTTTTACTGTTTCAAAATTGGTTCCTGCACCCTGTTTGCACTTTATCATAAAATATTTTTGTAATTATGTTGTATTGTTTTATATATTACAGATTTTAAACCTATCGCCCTAATTAAACCATCTTTACTTTCCAAGGTTATTCATATTTTTATGTATTTCACAATAATTCTATCAGCACATTGCCAAATACTGGTTTTACGGAAAATTCTTTAACACGGAATTAACTCGGGCCCAAGCCAATCCGTAAAAATGGAATTTTGGTGTAATAATATCTTTCCAATTTAAAACCAGTGTACTCGTTGTCATGGCAGTCGATATTTTTCATTGTTAAAAACAGGAAAACTATCTCTATTTTTTGGATTCAAACAATCGTTCGCGCTCATTTGACACGAAGTTTAATTCTGTTTAAAAAAATATAAAACCCATTCTTTCAGTTATGTGTTTATTTCCATAGTTCCTATCTTAATTTTAACTAATTTAAAAATGCAAATTTATAATTCTCTGCAGCGATTCAACGCTTTGCTTATGGAGGATAGAAATTGTTTCCCGAGTATTCACAGAGTTAGAATTTCATAGTTCTCGAATGGGCCTTCAAAGTTTATTTTTTATCATTCCTTCAATTTTCACTGCCTCGAAAACTTGACGAGTCTTTATTTAATGGGCGTAACAACGATAACAAAGAAAAAAACACTCTTACCCATGCCCTCGGCAGGACTCGAACCCGACGACCAGGGCACTGAGAGTTTGACACACTAATCATTCCTCCACCAAGGCGAGCTTATCAAAAACCATTGATATAACATATAATTATAGCCTACTTCTGTATTTTTGTCCTGGCCTAACCGTTTGTTACTTTCTCCATACGTAGTACAGGTAGTCCCCCCGTACATAATGAGTTCCTAAAAAAGTGTACGAAAGTCGAACAATACACTTACGTGTTATAAGGAGAGTTCCGTTCCCAGAGAGTTTTTTTACCCCTGAGTGTTATACAATCCATACATGATTTTTAAAAACACAGATTAAAACATTAACCTTTATCCGCCGGATTTAAATGCCCGAGTGTTCCGTTCCGTTCTATCTGAGATTCATTCTGGGGTATTTAAAAAATATTTACTTACATTCTGAAAAAATCGCGTATCTAATAAACTATTCGTGGTAAAACGCTCAAATAAAAAGTATTCCGTAGTTGACATATTACAAAATTACATAATGCTGCTTATTAGAGGAAATAAACATGTCGAAATAGAGCATTGGTATTCAAATTTAGATCAGTGCAATAAAATTCAAATTCATTCCACTCGGCCCGGAGGTAGGGATACGAAAAAGTATCGATACTTTACTCATATCGGTAATTTCCTTTCGATACCAAGTACTTTTGTACTCGATTCTTTTCTTTCGATTTTCTAGTGATATAGGTACTTTCGGCCCGATACTTTTCATTCGACATAAAATATGAGTAAGGTATCGATACTTTCGTTTCGATTTCGTATAGGTAGATACGAAAAAGTATCGATACTTTACTCACAACGCCAATTTCTTTCGATACCAAGTACTTTTGTACTCGATTCTTTTCTTTCGATTTTCTAGTGACATCGGCCCGATACTTTCGTGGTATCGATACTTTTCATTCGATACGTCATATGATTACGGTATCGATACTTTCGTTTCGATATCGTATCCCTACCCAGAGGTAGGGTGGCCCGGCATTAAACGGGCGCACACCGATGTTCCGTCTTCGGCCTTCATGTGGAGATCTCCATTTAGATGGATCACCACTCCTTGCCCAGACATCTTTCTCAGACTCATCCTCACCATCGCTGCCGCTTTCAGCACTTTCTTCTTCGTACGCGTCGGAATCTAAAATGATTTCCTCTCTAACTTCACGTGTCATTTTACATTTAGGAGCCTTTTAAAAAATTACGGCTAATAATAAAAATCAAAACAACAATTGGATAATATCGAGGAAAAAAAATTTGATATAAAAACATATTACGAAAATGGAAACTATGATAATCGCTCGCATCTTAGCCTACTTCTGCACTATTTAGTGGTATAATAACGACTGAAGAAGCAGAATCATAAAACGTAGTTGTACGAAGGGATGACAAAAATATAATGCGAGTCTTTGGGTTGGTGCTTACTCATGGGTTTGTGTTTATTGAATCTCGAGGCCCGAGTAGGGTTCGAAAGCCGAGGACGATATCTATCGGGTAAACACTTTTCAGAAGTTGTTGCGAAGGCTTCCGCGATGTTTCTTTATATGACTCCTATCTTCTTTCGGTTTACAACTGCGTGCGCAGTAAAATTAACAAAAATACTTTTTGATCGAGATTCTTTCAAAATCATTTTTACTCCGGTGTTGTGTGATATCATAATCAGAGAAACCAACCGAAAAGCAAAGACTTTATACACGGAACAAGCCACCAAGGGTTTGAAAGGTATTGACTGCGGAGGAGTTGGATGGCTACCTTGGAATCCTAATTACAGCAGGATTATGCCATTCCCATAAGGAAGACGTGAATGAGCTTTGGAAATGTGATGCGTATCCACTTTATCGTGCAACAATGGCTGTAAATAGATTCTGGTCAATTCAACGTTTCCTCCGGTTTGGCAACCCAAGCACAGGAGCCGAAAGATTGAAGACTGACAAAGCAGCACCCATTTTTGAAATGTGGCTCTTGATAAACAAGAACTTGTGCTCTAATTACGTGCCGTCAGAGTGCCTCACAGTTGACGTACAATTATATCCATTTAGAGGAAAGACAAGGTTCACCCAATACATGCCGTCAAAACCAGCAAAAAACATGGAATGAAAATTTGGAGGGTGTGTGATGCAAAAAATTCATATACCCTCAATGGGCAACTGCACACCGGGAAATTACAAAATAAACGTGAGACGCACCGAGGAGAGCGAGTTGTGAAAGATCTGTGCCTTCGTTGCAAGGACTCCGGGCGAAACATCGTTATGGATAAATTCTTCACCACGTTTCGTTTGGCGAGATTGTTGATGTCGTGGGATCTCTCACTGGTAGGCACACTGAAAAAGAATAAGCCGCGCATACCACTGCAGATGCCAGCCAATAAGTTAAGGGAGCCACTATCATCGATTTTTGGATTCACTGACGACAGGATCACCATGGTATCTTATGTGCCAAAACTAAGGAAGGTGGTAATACTATTATCATCGATGCATTACATTACAAACATTTACGGTCCAAAGAAGAAGCCCGAGATCGTTGAGTACTATAATGCAGGAAAGGGAGGCGTTGACCATATGGACAAATAGCGTAAAGCGGAAGACGAATCGGTGGCCGGTTGCACTTCTCCATATCATGTTTGATGTGGCTTGTTTGGCAGCATATGTAACTTACATTGAAAACAATCTGCCGCACACCAGGAAGAATGACCATAGGAGACATGGGGGGACAATTATCCCTTCCAGCCATCGAGTCTCGGTCGAAATGTCCAAGAGCATGCCAAAACTTTGGTACCAGATCTGGGATAGAATGCAGGCTTGAAGGTCCAATCACAGATTTCGAACCTCAAAAAAAAAAAGAAAGCCAGGAAAGAGACTCCTCTGGTCACCTCGTAGTTGTCGAAAGATGCTATAACTGCCGTTCAACAATAAATAAACTGATGTGGGCAACACATGACTTTCTCCATATTTATATGGTAAATTACGATGTTAGCTCTGAGATCGTTGTCAATATTTACTTCCGGTAGACAATTAAGAAAAGAAAACGGAGCGTTACTAACAATAATTAGCGTCAATTGTTAAAGATAGTCTTCGGTAGGTGGCGTGGTGGTAGCAGCTAAAAATATAAGAGATCTCTTAATTAATGCATTATATGGAAAAATATATCAAACAAAAATTGTAGAAAATATAATTTTCTACAACTTTTATTCCAATACATTTTTACATTCATCAACTATTAAAGCAAATATTTCAAAATAACGGATAAGTGACAAGTGTAAACACCCACTTTCGGTAGACCGATTTTTACCAAAAACTAATCAGATCTTCTCACTTTTATAAAAATGTTAAATATAAAATTTTGCGTTGACCTGATTAATATTTCCAACTAATAACTTTTAAATTACCGCAACAATCTGCTTTGGCACTGAGTAAATGAGTCGGTGAATAACCTCAATTACTTCATTTCATGACTTCATGCATTTTTGTATGGCGACGGAAGGTATTATTTAATACTAGAGGAATTACCCGTTGAACATCAACGGGACTTTGTAGTGTGATTTAAATTTAACTTCTGAGGGGTGTATGTGTTAAAAACTTATATATAGACTCACACACATTTTACTGTTGATATGTGCAACGGGTAATTTCGATAGTAAGAAGTAGTTAGTAAAATTAAAATAAAAACAGAAATATTCGTAAAAGATATCTCTTAAACAATGCATTATATGGAAAAATGTATCAAACAAAGGTTGTAGAAAATTAGGTTTACTACAACTCTTATTTCATTACATTTTTACATTTATCAAATATTAAAGCAAATATTTCAAAATAACGGATAAGTGATAGATATAAAATTTTGTAAAAGTTAAAGCGCCCACAATAATCTATCACATACAGACAGACAGACACAGAAATCATCGAGAAAATAGTCAAAACGTGTTCAGGGGACCTTAAAACATGTATTTCCGTTGAAATCTCGAATTCGATTTTTTTCATGAAAACAATCCTTTCTCTATACTTCGTATATGGTGAAAGTAAAAAACAAGGGAACACGAGAAAAGCTTGTTGTGTGTGCAAGAGACCAATTAATTACACAAAAAATTTAAAAATGTTATTCTTGCACTCAGTAAGTTGTCAATAAAAATTTTTTACAAAACATTTTTCTAGTTACTTTATCTAAAATTACAATCGTGGCGTGTTTTCGCTTTGAATTTATGCGGGTTGTATAGGCTTATCTACACAAAACAGATTAGTGATACCGAGGTGCCTCATCGTGATGATTCGTCAAAAAGAGTTTGGTCACCGAGTATGTCAAAATATTACTAAGGCACATCTATATATTTTGATTGGGCTCTTTCAATGTCATTTTCAGATGTCACAGTGAGTCCAAGTCCGAAATTTCTAAAACAGCATCTTTATTTATTTTACCTAATAATAAAGAAACAAAGACGAAATATATATATATTTATTAATAACTTTCGTATTAAGATGACGGATTGGTTTGTAGAAGGTCTTATAAATCATTAATAACTCGGAACTAGTAAAAGATCCTTGTGGATCAAAGGCTGAGACTATTTACATAGTAGCTCAATATGTCGAGGCATAAAATGTAATAAGCAGAAATTTGCATAATTTTTCTTATCCTTCGACGTCGCCTTGACCACCCGCCATCTATCGGCAGTACGAAACCTACGGTGAAAATGCACGGCGATATGAATTTTTTTTTATGTCATCCTTTCATATTATGTTACATGTGTGCCCTCTTCATTTTTAAACTCGTGGCGGACCGGAAGAAAACGCTCGTCTGGCCGCATGCCTTAGATCAGGGCTCTCCAAACTATGGCCCGCGGGCCACATGAGGCCCGCGACCCCATTTAATGTGGCCCTCGAGCCTGTAATGAGTCTGTGCCATTTTTTACTAGGTATAACAATTTAGCAGTGTTGGAAAACGTTATGCGTAACGTCAGCGCCCTAACCAGCTATTTTAGCGCCCGGGACAAACTACCAAATGTGCGCCCACTCCATAAAAACTTCTCTAATACCTATATTTTTTACTATATGGATTTTGGGTGAACAATTAATAAATAAAAATAAACTATAAATGATGTAATGTCTCACTATAAATGTACACAGTTTAAATACATAATTATAAATATAATTACGTGCGTACACAATTACACACACACACATAATTGAAATACAGAAAGTATAAATATTTTAATGTAACAAACCCAACAATACCATCGTCGAAATTTATAGTTTCTGTCACGTGTATGTTTGGAACAAGTATAGTAGTGAAATCCCCCGTCCTTGTGCCACGCAACCTCACACAATTTACCATTAACAATTTTTGCGACCCTTCTTTAGTTGCGCCCGGGGCAGATGCCCCGCCCTAGTTACAGCATTGCGTAAAGTAACGAAAAATGTCAACGAAATTTTCAAAATAACTGTAACGAAAAACGTAACGAAAACGAAAAAAATCGTGATTTCGTTATGTTTACGCTTATACTGCGTGACAATTCGTCCCTTGTTTCCCATCCCATTTCTTTTCTCTCTCTCTCTCTTTCTCAGCGGTCTTATTAGCCTCCAGGAATAAGACTGAATATTTTCTACTTTATAAAATAGTTGTGCTCCACTTATGTTTGATTTCGATTCACATTCGGCGAAGAAAAAATAAAGGTTCGATTGGACTTGTCTACAATTTTCCAGGAAAAATCATAATTTATCCAATTCACCGAACCTCATTTTAATAAGAAGATAGCCTCTGCATTTGTATATTGCGCGCCTATATTTTCAAAAGTTTTTCATGTTGATACTCGGGCAAGCGAGCGTAAAAGTTATTGACCAAGTGACCACTTGTAAAATGGTTTGGAGACCCCTGCCGTAGATCACTAGACGACTTCTTTCTTCGATCTATATTTAGTCTAAGCCATCTTTAAAAATCTTTTCCGCCTTTATAAATTTCCCCTTTTCCTCTCTCTCTCAATGCTCACTCTTCTTTATCCTCTATGAATCCATCAATAGATATCTTCTGATCTAAGTCTAGTTTTAAAGTCTGCGAAAATCATAATACGAATCCACCCTATTGTATTAATCTATTGTTATTCCTAAAATTAATGTGTTGAATCCTTTAATGTCTAAAAATAGGATACGTTAGGCGTTGTTGGATGAACACAGCAACACAACACATTTAAAAATAACTTTGCGTTAATTCCACATAACTCCGTTGAACAACGCCTGATTATCCTATTTTAATACAGAGTTAAACGAAGTTTCGGCTTCTTCAGAAAATTCAGCTGTATAGAACTTGGTGCAAACGATGGATTACATTAATGAATGAACGAAAGGTACTGTCTCCTCGGTCCATTTGAATCGGACAGTACGAGTCGAAGACCTTTTTCACATTAGAAATGAGCGAACCAAATTCCTTTCCGCGTCCGGCGACTTTGGATGCGAGCCATTTCGCCGTGTTCTCAACAGAAATCCAATTAGCTCTCCGCGCGCAAACGAGGTGAATTCACCATGGAGACCGCTTGCCAGGAGTTTTAGCGACGGCCTTGTTAGGTGATGGATGAAAGGCTTCCGAATTTCCCCGACTCCGTCGTGAATGAGTGTAACCCTGGCCAGAGTCCACGATTTTCGTAAGCGGTGCCAATTTGTTTATCCAGATAGTAACTGATGTCCTCGAGGATGTTCTTGACGTGCATCTCCAAGGAAACGACATTTTTCTTCGTCAATCTTTCGATAGGCAGGGAGCATCTATCGTAATTTGGTTATTTTATCTTAATTAATCTTTCCTCCCGATCTTTCCAACATTGTCTTCTGATGAGGAATATTTATTAGTCGAAATCGGTCGTCCGTTCTGTGAGTTATTAAAATGGATTCTTTACAAAGCCCTACATTCATTTTTCCCTGAATATGGAGTTCCACCACGTGAAGGCTGAATCCGTTGATTTTATTTCAGTTACCAATATATTTTGTACGCACTGACGCTTAAAAATTGATAAGTGGATTAACAGATATTGTCATGCAATTGATATTACACAATGTGAATCAGTGGGTACCGCCCGACAAGGGGCATTACGGATGTTTTCTGAAGACCCTGGGCATCAAGGTGTGGCAGGTGGGAAACTGGCGTTGTGTATCATCGCTCAGGGAATCTTTGCATTAAGTGATAGCGGTTTGGAACAAGGTCCCGACTTTCAACTTGAAACGAATATGCAATAGTCGCTGTTGGGTTCTTTCTCATTTTCATGCGTCTTTCTCAGAAACTGACCTGCCAAATACACGCTGCAGAACTCTCGCATAGCAGGGAGAATTGCGTTTATGCTTCGCACCTGACCTACCCTTCTCACAGGTTCTTTTCCCTCTATATAAATTGCTGATACTGTGGACAAGGGTCTTGTTGCAGATTTTGTTTCGTACACCATCCGCCTTCTCTCTAATACTTATTTATCTGAAAATACCGGAAGTATTTTCAAAAATGTCAACTCTTAAAAACTTATTTCTGAGCAAATAGCCCTTTAAGATAATTCCAAGGTAGGTGGCCCGGCCCCCTGTTTGTGTGGTTTGAGGAGACAGCGCAAAGTCAGCGTTCCGTCTATGGGAAGGGACGTTAAGCCGTTTGAACTTTTGGTGCTCTTCGTTAAGAGTAGGCTAATGCCGGCACCAGGTTTCCCTCCTCCCTTGTGAGTATGTTCGATGTGGAAGAAGCTATGGCTATAATAATCCAAGAGGTTGATTAACCAAATATACACACACAAACAAGTACTTAGACCAAGTTCTTCCTTTGTTCCATAGGATGATCCATGAAACTTTCGAATTCGATAGCTTTAACGGTGTAAAAACGTATAAACAACATACATACAAGAGATCGGTCTCGGTCGAGTAAACTTGCTGAGAATCGCATTCCACTTTGGCAGAAGAACCGAACGCGCCCCCCGTCAAATCTTTCGTGCCCCCAGTTTGCGCACCCCTGGTATAAGTAAAGGTTTCCCTCTCTTTATGCGGGTTCGCTTTATGCGAATTCGCTATTATGCGACAAACCTATTGCTACCGGAATTTCTTTTTATGCGTCTTTGATTCGCTCTTGTGCGGTTACGCGGACAGTGCAATACAAATGCAAGAAAGTTCTCCACTACACCACAAGGCGAATATTCAGCCTCTCATTGTCTCTCATGCTTTGCGTGTTAATACTACAGTAAAAGAGATGAGAGTGGAGTGGATATTGTAGAGTGGAGATGAGACGGAGATTTCGTGTGATACTGTTTGAGCACACTTGACAAGTTTTGTCTCCTTGCCCGTGGAACTTGCGTTGGGCCAAGACAGCCCTCCAGCACTTTAAACCTCCACTATTATATCACTCACAACAGCCACCACTTGTGTTCGTTTGTTCCTTTTATGGGAGAGTAAAATTTATAGTGTTAATTGTTGTAAGGTTGTATTCAACGCATAAGAAGTCGTTATGGAGCGAAATAAGAGCGTCTTGGAGGGGAGTTAGGATTGCTTGTGGAACGTATCCCTGTCTTTTAAATGTAAATATGTGTTCTGTTTATGCGATTTCGCTTTATGCGTCACATTCCTGGAATGTAATCCCCGCATAAAGAGAGGGAAATCTGATGAAATACAGGTTTCACGTGATCTTTCTATACTGTGCCGCACCATTCTGCCTATGAAAGCCAATTTCTCGTTGGCTACACGATAACTCGACAAATGTGCATGTCCGACGAAAGCGGGGAATCACGGCTGCTTTGTTACCGAAATGCACGTATGATTTTCCCATCATTTTTACGGATATTGGAGAAACATTTTCAACAGTAGGGGCTCCGCCGCCCGGGGCCAATGGCGACCAGCCCCGTGCCCTGCTTCGCTAGGCGTTTTCGCCCATTCCACGGAATACGCACGTCAACCCCTCCTTCCGTTCGCTCCGGGTAAGACAGCGCTACTCGCCTTGATTTTGGCTCGCAATTCTCGGTAAAGTCGTTGGGTATGAGAGGTGTACTAATTATTAACAGACCAACCGTTCATTTACTGAACCTATTCGCGAACTGTTTTTATTTATTTCATTTTTTTACTTTTTTCAACGTGGTTAAAATGACCAAGCGAGAGTACTTCGTTATAAAATATAGTGGTACACCGTTTAACGTTGCCCCGTACAACGCTGATTCGTTATACCGCTTTGTTCTTGAACCAATATTTACATTCCCCATTACGTTTTTGTGGGCGCTATAACTCAAGAATTAATAATTTGATCATCTCCAAATTTCATATTTAACATTTTTATTATAGGGACCAGGCTGAGTAGTTATTAGTTAAAAACGGTCTACCGGAAGTGGAGGTTTACTCGTGTCATTTTTCATTTTTCTCAAATATTTCTTGTAAGGCTTCATCAATGTAAATCTTTGATATTGCACCTGCAATAGAGAATATTATTCTCTGCGACTTTTGTTTAAAACAATTCTTTGTTAACATATCTCACGAAATTGGATACATATTGGTGGTATTGGGTGCTGCTTATAAGTGGGGGGTGTGTGGAATTTGTTGGTGTGAGAAATTGACAAAAAGATATTGCAGGATTTCTGGTATGTAGCAGATCTCCTACATTGCACATTTAAGTATTAATTATTTACAGTTTCCGAGTATCAGATAGGAGAGCCGCTATACTAATATATTGAAAATGGGTAATAAATTATGATTGTAGGAACGCATCTCCATAATTACTATAGCAAAAATCTGATGTGGATACCACATGATTTTCTCCATATCTGTAATATTTCTAAAAATTCCAAATAGGTTACATAATAATAAATATTTTAAGAAACTGCGAGAAAATTTTTGATTTTGCAAAGAACAGACAAACTCAAACCATAGCCTTCTGATATAGCCACAAAGCTCCAACAATTAAAGAAAGAAAAGGAGCGTTACTAAGACGTAATTAAGCGTCAATTGTTAACAATAGTCGTCGGTAAGTGGCGTGGTGGTGGCAGCTAAATATATATATATATATATATATATATATATATAGATATATATATATATATAGATATATATATAGATATATATAGATCTCTAAAACAATGCAGTATATGGAAAAATGTTTCAAACAAAGGTTGTAGAAAATAAAATTCCCTACAACTTTTATTCCAGTATATTATTACAATCACCAAATATTAAAGCAAATATCTCAAAATAATGGATAAGTGACAAGAGTAAACACCCAATTCCTATGGACCTATTTTTACCAAAAACTATTCGTTTCTTAGGACTTACATAAAAATGTTAAATATAAAATTTCGTGTTGACCTGATTAATAGTTTCTGAGTTAGAGCACCCACAAAAAAGCTATCACATACACAGACATCATCAAGAAAATCGTCAAAATGTGTTTAGGGGACCTCAAAACGTGTATTTCAGTTGAAATTTCGTAGTCGATATTTTCATGAAAACAATACTTTTCCCTATACTAGGTAAGGAGAAAGTAAATTTGACCTCGCATAACGCTGATTCAGTAAGCGCTATAGTTTTCAGGAAGGCATCCCCAGCGTTAAACGGAGTATGACCGTGCCGCAAAATACCTCTACTTTAAACGCGGCCCGCCGAGGTATTCGCCAATGCCAATGCAGCCCGCCACCTGAGAAAGTTCGCACAGCTCTGCCCTACGGCTGCTACCCCTACTCCTCCGCCATCATCAACCATACTTCCCAAGGTTAATACTCTGTCCCGTCATTTTGTGAAGCGTCTGCTGGAGTAGCGTCTCAAAAGTATTTTAAAATGTAGTGAGATAATCCAGGATTTAAACTTTTTTTAAAAATGAGATAACCAGTAAAAAAAAAGTTTATATTACATTGATTTACGCAGATAATATTTCTTTAAATTGATGGACTAGAGCGATCCGAATATCCTACGCAGGCAGGCATAAGCTGCAAAATGGTGGGAATAATTTTCGTTTCAAAAATTATTCTCAATATTTCTTTAGGCAAAATTTTCAATTTGGTTTTCGTATAAAAAGAGATATGAATCGCGGATTATAAGTCACACATCTATGATGAAAAAAAACTTCAAATGGTTTAATCGGCAAGTTTGTAGCAAGCATGAGAACACGTAAATTAGAATAAAATGATTGCTAAACGTGATTTTAGCACGCGTATTAATAGAACTGAATCGACGACGCCGGCACAAGGGAGAAATCCTTTAAGAACCACTTAATACCAGACGCGAAACAAACCAAAACTCGCTCTTAAAAAAATTGAAGGTGATGCAATCAAGTCGAGTTTTTGCCTTAGCTACTTCAAGAACTCGAGAGGCGCCAGAAACGAACAACATTTACAAAGAAGGAACGATAATCGCCTTGGCGTCTGAGGTTTAATAATCGAGTTTGCTCAGCGGTAGACGAACGAGGAAAAGTTATCGCCTGCGGCATCTTAGAAATTTAAGAACACAAATAACAACAGAATTTACTACGATTAGCAGCACACAACGCCAATGAAATGGCATTTTCGTTTGCTTTAAATTGTTGCCCTTCCTCATTAGTGAAAGGGCCTTTAAAATAATCTTTTTAAAACCCGGGGCTTTTAATAAAAAAAATTAGCCCCTATCATAAAAAAATGGGACGTTGTTCATCCATCGTTCATAAAATATCTCTTATCAGTTTAATTATTTCACTTATCGCGATAGAGCATTTTTGTGCGTTTCTGAAGTATCGTAATCTCCGTTCGCGCTACTAAACGGGAGATAAATGTATCATTGCGCAATCCTCTGCATTTTTAACGCAGCAATATAAATTGTTTCTCTTAAGGAGGGATTTTTTTCTAATCGAAGATAACCTTGCTCTTTTACGAGTTGACTTTCCTTCTTTGATGTGACACTGAAACAAACCGAGATTTTTCGCCCACTGCTCTTCCTTTTGACGCGTTTGGCGCATATAAAATAAAACGACACGAATTAAAATTATACGCATAATTGTGACAGAGGAGATCGAACGTGTTCACGCATTTGTATATTGTACCCAATCTTCTCAGGTTACGTTGCGAAATCGTTTATTTCTCCGTTATTACTAGAAAATCCTATGGAACAAACCTATCCTCGCAGTAGACATACATTTGTGGTGGAATTAATTTAACCTGGCAAGGTTTTTGAAAATTTTATAGTTCCGTATTTAAATCGTAGAGGTAGCTTTCATCCTTGAATTTTATTAAGTTGTTCAATTGGCAATATAAATTGCATTTCGTGATATCCTGCTTGCTTCTTGAAAAGTAGAACAATGTATGGATTTCTGCTATGAAAAGGGGTGCATGTTTTCTTTCTCATTCCAGTTTAATGTTTGTATTGTCATGTATTTATTGTAGATAATTTAAGAATTGCCGCTTCGATCCAAATCTGGCGTACATTTTTTAGGCGTTCTTTACCTGCGAAGCGGTAGTAACGGAACCCCTTACGGGCACGCCACCCCGCATGTTTAATCTCGGAAACTACTGGGCGGATTTCAATTAAATTATGTAATAGTTATCTTTATCTAAATTGATCGCCGAAAATGATTTTGAACTGCATCCTTCAATTACAACTTCCGCTTTATATAAGCGCTGAAATGAACTTACACTCGTATCTTATTAAATGGCATCCGTCAAGCAACAATTAAATGCCATATTTTTCTCTCCCTAGCTCTTATATGGTCTGTGAGGCATCAATAAAGAAATTTATTCGAATAGAGCAGTGGTGCCCAAACTACGACCCGCTGGCCAAATGTGGCCCGCGAACGGTTTTTGTGCGGCCCGCGAAGCTATGGCGAAAAAGCAATTCGGAAAATGTAACACAAATTCATACATTTTTTGAAATTTTTCGTAATAAAACTTTAAATTATGAAATGTTAGCCATGAAAACCTTATTTAGACTTGACTTTCACTTATATGGCACCTCAGAATATATAGAGAACTTTCGATTTAAACTCTAATAAGGCCCGCCGAAGATTTTGCAGCTTCCAATGCCAAGGGATTCGCAACCACGGATGTGGCCCGCCATTACAAAAGTTTGGGCGCCAATGGAATAGAGGACAACATTTACCACAAGAAAGTCCCAGATACCACATAAATACGACTTATACAATCGGAGGAAAAATTCAAGAGCCGTCCAATCGTTCGATATCGTTTTAAACGCATTTTCCATAATAAATGCCTTTGAAAATCCCCGTGTATTCCATTTATGGAGCGTACTTTTTCTTCTTGTCTATTTTAGGATTTAAGAAAATTTTAAATTTACGAATGATGCGTTTGTTTTTTTGCAATATTAAAAAAATCTGTTATCAATATACATATAACGTTGTTGCTTGAATTATAATTAAGGTTTTATTTATTACTTCGCTATTTGGAATTAACGCTTAACTACGACAGAAGTTTAATAAAGATAATACTTTGCTTCCTGCCAATTTGACGGGCTATCCCACTTATGCCAAATGTATGGTCATAGGAGAGCATTACGTGCCCACCTAAATACCTAATGCCATTTCCTAAGTTATGCAGATTAAAATTAAGTCGTAATAGATATATTTTCCAATTGTTTAGAAGCGCGTCAGCAATAGTTATTAGCGTAAGTAGTAAATTAATAAATACATAATATATTTGCATCGGAATTTTAAAAAGTATGCACTTTCTAACCGGTACGATAGAATATTTTATTTTGTTCATATACACATAAGTAATTGGTATACGAAAGCTATCAACTTTACTGTCACTCCATTGTTAGGTTGTTATGAACGATTTCGTTACTCATTTTTAAGTTGGTGAGTTGTAACTAAAGACATGATTGATGTGTTTGCATAAAAAAATTTAAAATATCTTCTATCGCATTACAATTTCTATTTTATTTTATAACAAATGTAGCATTTTGTTTATTTACTTTGCAGTTCCACAAAAATAATCGGTATACGACAGCTAACGAGTGATATATCATTCCATTGTTAAATCTTCTATCTCCTATTATAATGATACGCTTAATTCAACTTGATATCAAGATTCTGATTGGCCGGCGAAAACCGTCAGCCCTGACACTAGCGGCACGAGTTTTACAAGACAACGATTAACAAACAAATAAGGAATTTTAAGTGTTTAAATAAGGATATAATTTGTATTCTAGGTAAATGGGAAGCTTAACCGCTTCTGAATATTGTACTATTCCGCTTTCAAGGAGAACCGAATGCATAGCACCTTTGTTCCTCTAAAGTAAGACTTTATTACTTTTTAAATCATCAACTAATTTAGTATATAAACTTTGTTGCTATGTAAATAAATAATATTAACTTCTTATCAACAGTTAAAAATGTTTTATTATTAAGAAAAATTACGTTAATTATAAAGGGAACAGATTCACTTCCGCAGTTTTATATTTAGACTTCTAAATAAGGCACACATTGAGGTTTTTTCATAAATAAAACATTGCTGATAGTAATTAGATCAATAATGATCGGCAAATGTACATCTCAGCGGTTCTTACTTTCACAAAGGAAGTTGCCCATTTTCAAAGTTTTATTTGGTAATATTTTGTCCGTTCTTCATATGTCTTGGACCTATTTTGTTTTTGTTCCTTTTGGTGGTACTTTGTTCGGGTAAGGTATGATCTATATCAACAAATATATCTATTTTTGGAAATTTTTTAGATGATAATAGTAATATATAGTTCATTTCACAAAAGCCTACTTACTCTCTGGCAAACTAGCCATGTGACTTAAATAAACTTTTGATATAATATAAGTATGATGATAATGATTTAATCAACGTTTATTTTGTAAGATTTATTAAACGTTGGCAATGTGGCATTTATATATTTAAGAAGCCAGCGTTTTATGTTGTTTTGCAGTCACTAAATCTGTTGATATTCAACGGTAACCCACACTAGTTGTTAATAAATTATTTCGTTTCTAATTTTTCTTGCGTATTAACATTTATAATAATAATATAACGCTTTTATCTCAATGAGAGAGTTTAAGAATTTCGTTTTTATTTAATAATAACCTAAACCACGTCACGGTTATAATGTGTAAGAAAGTTTCAAAGTATCTCAAAAACCTTAATTATACGTGTCTTCCTAAGATATGCATTCATTACATTAAAATATACATTGCTAAGAAAACGTAAACACATCTCCTATAAAACCCAACGATTAATTTGAATACGAAGAATCTGACTCTCCTATCTTTCAATAGCAATCAAAATGTTTTAATTAATCACCTTTGCATAATTTCACGTTATCATTCCATTAAATCTTAGCAACCTTAACAAAGTTATCGTCGAATAAGAATGCTCTACACACTGACACTTGAATTTTAGAGATTACTTTTGACGTAGTGAAGCATTATAGAAGACTATAAAATTCTTTAAGATGTGAAATTGAATTACTGAAATTAAATTAATATCGGATTCTATGCACATAATTTCTCATCTATAAAAGTCCGTGGAGGGAGTGGGAGAAAGGGAGGGGTTTACCGAAAGAAAGAGATAGGTAGGGATAGAAGCAGGGGATATGGGCAATTACACTAGCATTAAATAAAATGCTTATTCACAAGCCCATGTCAACCATTGTGTACCATGAAATGCAAACTACGTTCAATAAAATGGATATATATATATACACATATACATATATAATGTTTGCTTGTTCTAGGTATTTAGTGCATAAATAACCATAATATATGGCTAAAAGGAAAATCGGACATATTAATAATCTTAAGACCTGCTCTTTCATGAAAAACACTTATTAACAAATACAATGCTAATCTTATAACAGCATAAAAATTGTTAAATTAAAAAAAAGACATCACACATATTAAGACTACTGTAACATTAGAAATGCTTCATTTAAAAATATACCAGCCTCTTGTTAAACAGGAGTAAAATTAATAATGTCGCTGGAGTATACCATTGACCAGTGAAAAACATTTATGCATGTATGTCTGAAAAAATGAAATTTTCAAGCGGGATTTTCTACGAATTTGTAAGTTTTCAAGTAAAATAACTATGGGAAACAAAGCAAACGCAGTATGTACAGCTAAGCCAACGAAAATAAGCGGGCTACGATTCTAAGATACACCATCCGAATATCTCTCCATTGTTTTCAACTCTTCGTTCAGTCTGTCACCCAAATATTCCTCATCAACGGCAAACGTGCGAACGGATAGTATTTTATAATCGGGAGAGAGCTTTCCGACCCACAACCCCATTCGTAAAAGTTTATTGAGAGAGATAAAGGCGTTCTGAGAAGGCAGGTAATGTTGATAATGCCCAAAAAATGAGACGAATATAAACCTGTTCCTGATCTCCGGTAAAGTGGCGGCGGGCGCCAAATCCCATCCCCGCCCTTCGTAAGCAAGACCGTCTTCTCCGATATAAAAATTTCTGTATAAGCCATCAAATCTCTTGTTCTGAAACGTCCTGATTTGGCGAATGCATGCCTTGGTAGTGAAACAGCGATTCCCCTCATTCATCACCACCACGTATTCTACAGGCATCGAGACTTCTTCGAACGTTTTATTCGTCCTTTTCGCGCCCCACTCTTCCCTCAGCATTATGGGAAAGCGAACAGCCGTGATATGCTTCCGATCCGAATCCAAACTTATGTTTTCCGTGTAGCGGTCCCATTTTTTCATTTCGTCGAGTAAATCCTCGCCAATTGAATCGCCTCTTCCTTCAACGAGGCTGATTGATATCAGTTTGTAATTTGGGGATAGCTTTCCCAAGCAAACCGCCAGTTTTAAGAACTCCTTGAAAGCATCAAAGGCGAACGCTGAAGGCTTGAAAACCGTTGAATTCCCCAGGAAAGAGACCCTCAATGACCATCTTGCAAGACCGCCCAAGTCGGAATTTCTTACCTGATCCCACCCTCGACCTTCGTATAAATTACTGTCGCCCCCTACGAAATAATTGCTCACAATGAGGCTATCATTTTGCATGTCTTGCATCGCTTGGACGCACTCGTTTACTGTAAAACACGGGTATTTCGCTCCTTCTCGCACCACCACGTACTCAGCGGGTTTCGATCTGTTGTCCCACTCCATTTCCTCCTCAGTCGCGTTCCAATCCTTCCTCGAAAACATTTTAAGCGTACTATTGGCGCCATCTGAAAAGATATCGGTCATGAGTCAGCATCGTCAGAATTAAACTACAAGAAGGACGCGTTTTAAATAGAATAAGTTTTTTAACTTGATTTGCGGTGGATTTGTCATCCACCGCAAACGCTTTTAGCCATTTGTCAAAAAATAATATTCAATAATTATCGATTAATTTATAATGGGAAATCACAACGCATTTATTAGAATAAATTTCGCATATTGAATTACCATATCGGTTACTAACAGCAAATCTATCTCATCTGACGCTCGCTCTGTTTTTCTTGAAACCTTAGTTACCGAATCCCTTTAATCGGCTTCTCATCAAATAACAGTTATTTGACCGACTCAGAACTATTCCTTAAAATATAAAAACACTCGTGATCGACCCAAGATCTTTTTTAATAACAAAAATCATTATCAATTTGTTCCATAAAAATTGATATTGTAATAGGCATTCGAAAATAATGTTTTAAATATAGCTTGTGTTGCATCTGAAAAAAAGTTCTGAACAAGTATTCAGCGCAGTGTAGAAAATCATAATTGATATTTTCATGTGTACTCTTGCGGACTTAAAAACACAAACACTATCGAATAATTTTACGTGTGAGATATTAACAATTTTTAACGCGTGAACCAGTTGGGAAATTGTTTACCATCAATAAATCCAGAGCATCTATCGTTGGAATTTTTTTCTTCTCCATCTGGTTGAGAAAATAGCTCAAAGGTGATTGAGTCAGTGTCGTTGCCATCCGTGTCCGCTACGCCGTCTGAAATGAAAATATGCTACGTTAATAATGTCATTTTGCTGAAAATATTTTGGATTTGTTGGGTCCAGTCAAAGATATTAGTAATGTGTAAACCAGGAGTGGCCAAACCCACTTGTCCTCGGAGCCGCATACAATAATTTTCAGAAATCCAAGAGCCGCATGGCACACATTCAGCGCTCAGAAATTTACGAACAGAAAGCATAATTTGCATCTGAAGCAATTCAGATATAATGCACGTCCCTTAGGATTCCCCAATACGTCTCAAGTCACCCTACGTCACTGCGTTCTGTAGAGAAAAACGTTGACACGCCATTGAATGGAAATTTAAAAGAGCCGCATACTAAGATAAAAGAGCCGTATACTAAGAAAAAAGAACCGCATACTAAGATAAAAGAGCCGCATGGGGCTCGCGAGCCGCGGTTTGGCCACCCCTAGCATAAACAAAGGAGTTTTGTGTTTGTGGTTGGAGAAATGATGTTATTGTTAATTTGAATAGAAAAATATTTACTTGGTTTTGATTGGTAGGTATGAAAATATTAGAGGGTGGTAGAGAGAAAGGTGATTAAACCCATTTTGTATTTCATCTAATACTTTGTTTGCATCAACTATTAGATCATTTATTTTGGCGGATATAAGTAATTGTGAAGTGTCATTGGCAAATTAGTTGTATGCTAGTTTAGGAAAGTATTAACAACAGTAGCTTTGACATTATTTTATAGCATTAATATTATAGTAAATAAACAAAAACTCCTTCACCATAAAAGGAAGAAAATACTCACACGCACGCTGCAGGTTGCTGGTAAACAGCGTCGCAGGACCTAAGCCAAAAGGAGACACACGCACAAGCAGAAACATACAAAAGCCCTTTTGGCTTAGGTCCTGCGACGCTGTTTACCAGCAACCTGCAGCGTGAGTGTATTCTCTTTCTTTTTAAGGTGAAGGAGTTTTTATTTACTATTGCGTTGTTTCACCATGTCTCGCAACACTCCCTTTTCATTTCAGCACTGATATATACGAAGTAGCAACTTATCCACCTACGAAAACTAAATCATACAGTTAAAGTATGATGTATGTTGATGGTATACTACGGCTACATTTCCAGGTTTAGACCTAATATTGGTAGTCATGCATATGTATGACATTGAAGGATGAACGTCATGTGCGGAATTTTTGAAGTGGAGGAATATACATTAGATAACTTGTTGTTTTCATTTCAGTAAAGAATATTAGTAGTGAATCCAGCGTGCAACCAATAATATTGTCTATAATATAGTATATTATATAGAATATATTACATTACATTACATTAGTCCAGCATCGTTTTGTTGAATACGCGTACCACGCCATAAGAAATTATAACGTTCAAATAAATAAATAAATAAATTATTAAAAACCGATAATAGCCCAAGAGGTTGATTCGCCATTCAACACAGACACACACACACATAATTAAAAAAGCGCGGAAGATACCGAACCATTTATAGAATAATCACGAGTTCAAAATAAAAACCCTATGAATATTTAAATAAGCAAGGACCAACTGTTAAAAAATAACATTGTATATAAGAAATTTTTTTAAATAAAATAATGCGGAAAATTAATTAGTTCTTTCAACTATCCCTTTAGCTTGTTTAAATATTTCTCAAAGCGGTCCGTCATCAAAATAACGTAATACACCACTCGCCTTAACTGAGCCGATACTTTACCGATAAATACTTCTCTGATCTTAATTCGCTTATTCGGTCCTTCACCAGACACGTTCTGGTGCAGTCTCAGTATCCAGTTCTTCGGAATACCCTTCGCCTCTTTATCCAAGGAAAATTCCGCCTTCCACGATCCGTTGCTCAGTTTTCTACCGAAGACGGAGAATTCAAACGTCCCGTTGTTGGGAGACACGGGGTGTCCGTCGCCACGAGCGATGGAGTTGAACACCAACGCCAACGAGAGATATACGAAGCGATTCAGCGCCATCGCAGGGGGAACGCCGCGGACCACGGCTGCTTATGCGGGCTATATAAGCACGACTGTTAGCCCACTTAAAATTTTCTCATTCGATAACCTTATGTAAGATTATGTAAAGCAGAAGTTCGAAGTTCGAAAAATTTTCCGCGGATTCAAAATAATCTCATACACGCTCTAGAGAACAAATCTGGTATCTACGTCGTGGACGACATTCTGCGGCTGATCAAGTCGCTTGTGGAGTGCCTAAAAATAACTTTCCTAACGCTCTATTAATTGAACCTCACCATTTCCCTCTTTCGATAATTGTGTCGACAATGAACGCGAGCGAAATTGCGATGACGAGAGAAAATAACTCTCTTAAACGAATCTGATGAGGCCACCACATGACTTTCTCCGCACCTGTAATTTTTCTAAAAATTCCAAATAAGTTACATTATAATAAATATTTTAAGAAACTTCGAGAAAATGTTAAGACTTCACAAAGAACAGAAATAAACTCAAACCATAGCCTTCTAATGTTTGATATAGCCACTAAGTTCCAACAATCGAGAAAAGAAAAAGGAGCGTAACTAAGACGTAAATAAGCGTCAATTGTTAACAACAGTAGTCGGTAGGTGGCGTGGTGGTGACAGCAAAAAATATCATATATCTCTTAAACAATGCATTATATGAGAAAATGTTTCAAACAAAGGTTGTAGAAAATTTCCTACAACTTTTATTCCAGTACATTTTCACATTTATCAAATATTAAAGCAAATATCTCAAGATGTGAAGAGTTCCCGGGTTTCCAGCCAGGTGAATATGTTGTTAACCGACGTTTCGGCAACTTCCTCAAGTGCCATCTTCAGGGGTCTCCGCGGTTGAAATTTGAAGATTCCAGGGCTGTAGTGGCGGAGAATAAAAAAAAACCCGCCCTTAATATCTGATTCATCAGTTCTCTCCTTACTTGTTGGATCCTATCCTCGAATTGGAAAACTATTTCTTCGATAGCCATAAAAAGGTTGGGAAACCCAGTATTTAACTAACAAAGAAGTCATCATCAGTGGCGATTCGGCAATATTAGATGATAAAGCATTTTATGCATATTGAAAAAACGTGTTTTCTCAATTGGATTTTAGCCGCTCGAGAAATCCATCTTGAATTACAATACAACTTGTTTTGAACTCGGGTCGGATCGTTTTTTACGCTGCGGCCCGCATTTGTGGTCGCTAATTTTTCGGCAGGCCACATTGGAAGTTGAGAATGCTTCAGCTGGTCTGATTAGATGTTTTAAAAGTATCATAGAAGAGAAAATGCAAATGTAAATAAGGTTTTCGAAGTTATAAATTCAACAATCGAAGGTTTTAATATCACAATCTAATATAGCGGTTCTCAACATTTATCACTTTGTAAACACCTTAAAATAACCTTTTCTCTACGCGAACACCTTGAGTTGTAATGGTTTTGGCGGTGAACCTCTTGTAACAGTAAATTAATATTGTAAGAACAAATCATTTTGAAAGCGTTTAATAGAATAAAAATAAAAATGCATTCCACACAGCATGTAACACACAATAAAATTAGAATCTATGGTATCCGTTTCTAGATAGCGCACGGTAAAATTAACAAATATACTCCTTGGAACATACTAAAAAATTGAAAACAAAACCATTCAACTAATAAGAAGGAAATAAAAATATTGGTAAGATCTGTAGAACCAAGCAAGTGACAAAAATGCCATCACCAAATTTTCTCGCGGACCCCTCAGGATTATCTCGCGAACCACCGGTTGGAAAACTCTGATCTGTCTGTCCTCTATGGTTGGAACATCGCGGGATTCACTTCCACCCAGAGGAAGGGCGACGGCTATGTTTGCCTCCGGTTCCAAGTTCTCGAGTTCGATTTCAGGAGCTTTAGTTTTTTTCCCATTAGAATAGCATTTTCTCAAACGCCGCGAGAGCCACCGCAACCACATTTTGCATGGAATCCATTTTCATCCAGTGGGATGTCGAAGACTATGTTTTCGTCAAATTCCAAGACCCCAAGTTCTATTCCAGGAGCTTTACTTATTTTCCCATTAGAATAGCATGGGAATGAGCGCACCTTATTTTCTCGGACACCGCGAGAGCCAGTCAACCAAATTTCGCATTATTTTTATCCAGGGAAAAGTCAATATAGTTTGCTTCCAATCCCAAAGTCCCGAGTTCTATTCCAGGAGATTTTACTTTTTCCCATTAACATAGCCTGTGGAAGAGTAAAGCGTATTTTTCATTTTCATCTTAAAATGACTTTTTATAATCAAAGAATCTCGGAACTTCAACCATATCTTCGATTTACAAAGATGCATCAAATCGAAACGCAAATTTGTTTTGAACGCGAAAATTCGACTATTTTTAGTTGAAAATATCAGGTACTCAAGGTGGCCACCGAATACGCCAAAATTTAGCACCGTTTTGTTAGTCTTTTGGAGCTGAGACATTCCTTTCTCTTCGGACTACCAAGGTTCGAGTTCAGGGACAATTTTTCCTTCGTATACGGAACTTGTGTGTTCAAAATTCTCGAATTTCTATATCTGAATACATTTTTATTGGATCATTTAAGACGTAGCGAGAGGTTTTTTTTTAATAGTTCTCAACAAAATAATCTTCGTGCCAATCGGTGTAGACAAAATACATAATTACAAGTTTGGCACATTCTTGAATTTCTGTCAACGGAATTATAAGTTGTAATTATGTGCTCACGCTGATAATTTTGCTGTACTTTCATAAAATAAATTTTGTAACCGGTGCTTCGCCGTTCCTGCAAGAGTTACAAAGTTTGTCATACATGAAGAAGATTGGATTTACAAGGGCAACGTCGGGTATTTCAACTAGTTTCATATAAAAATAATATGAATTTCAGTCCAATCGAGAATCGTCAAGCTTGACTTAAATAGCTGCTTCTTACACGTATAGAATATAGGATATATATATATATATATATATATATATATATATATATATATATATATATCATATATCATATAAAACCTAAGGTACTTCTAGAAAAGCTAATTTGGAATTTGGGTAGAACCTCTGGAAAAAATCCGAAATTCCAGAAAAGGTTATATTTAAGGGGAACTATTGACCCTAAAGTCAATTTTAAACGCCCATAAGAAAAGCGCTGAAAACTGTGCAGGGCTATATAAAATTGCTTCTTTAAATTATTTACAATTAAGATACAAAGTCGCGACAAGCACTGTACTTTGGATAAAAGAATGAAGTTTATTTTTCTTGAAGATAAAAATTCAAATCCATGCTGACTTGGCGTAAAAGTTTGATTTTAATAAAAAAATTATAAAAAGTTTTTCTGTCTTCAACAATGAAAAATATTAACTTCCATAGCAACTAGGGTTTTGGAACCGGGAATTCCCGTTCCCAATTTCGGGGAATTTCCTTAATATTTCTTATTCTCGATTCCCGAGAACTTTTCCTTTGAATTTTGTGCCGATTCAACCTTTTTCCAAGCTTAAAGCTTTGAAGTTAGTAAATAGTGCGTATTTGAACACCTTTTTCATGGAAAAAATGTCTTTCCTGGACATTACAATTTCCCATTAATTAGAAGTATCGACATTATTCAGAAGGGTTATTCTTCAATCTCTTTTTTGAGTCCTCTATTTTACACGCTCGCGATGAGTTATAATACTTTAGGATTAAGAATCGTCTTTCGTTTACTCTTATTATTTATTTGGAATGGAAAGCTATCACAATGTCAAAATGGCTTATATTTACGCCCATGAACATCGTCAACAAGCAAAAAAGTTAAAAATGTAAAAGTTACATTAATCTGGCGTCCAAGCAAACGATCTTCCCCTCCAGTTCTTCGTCCTTTCCCTTCCCTAAGCACTTAATTGGCCAAGTATCTACTCTGATTGAGAAATATATATACATAGTTATAAACATTGTTGCTTAAATACCTTACACACACGTTCTGTCTTTAACTTTGAGACATCGTCGCGTAGAATTTATCAGTAGTATATGATTTCTCCTTATCGTCAACACTGAAAAAAGATCGGTCGTGCAAGTTCACCTGTGAATTTAGTTTTTTAATTTGTCCTAACAAGAAAGAAGAAACTTTGAACTTTCTGATTGTGAGATACTGGAAGAATTCAAATCAGCTTTTCTAATCAAGAGGTAAATTAAAATTGTTATCCGATAGCTTCATTATATATTTATGTGAGAGTCAGTGTTTATTTGTTAATTATGTTTATACTTTGGAAGTATAATAACATTTAAGAAATAATTTATTCTGTTCTAAAACTAGCCCTTAATTATGGAGAACGGTGAGGCAAATACATCAGGATCGGAGGTGTGGAGATATTTTAATAAAACTAATAATGAGAAAGCTGCCTGTAAACAATGCGACACATTGATAAGCTGTAAGGGTTCTTCTACAAGTGGCATGCAACGGCATTTACATTTAGTGCATAAAATTGACATAAAGAGAAAACGGAAAGACTGCGAAAGTGTGTTCTACCCAAAAAAAATTGTCAGCCTTCAATTGTAAGGTATGTACAGAAAAGATCTTTCCCAACATTACAGCTTATGCCTGTCTGCATAGGATCTTTAGATCGCTTTATTCCATCAATATCTTAGGAGGAGATTATTGCTCGGCTTGCAGCCTCGGATGGAATTTCAATTCGGGCAATTACAAGGAGTACATTTATAAGGGAATCCATATCAAATAGAGGATATAATTTTCCAAAACACTAATGCAATGTAATGCAACTGGTTTACAAATAATATGATATAATTAAAAGTCAGATGATTGAAAAAATTAAGGAACTGCCGAAAGAAAATATTAAATTCAGATTAACATTAGATGAGTGGACAAGCATTAAAAACAGGCGATATATTAATATTAATTTGCATTATCCTGAAAAAGAATGCGATTGCCTCGGGTTTAGTGCAAGTAGTTTCAGAAAGGCTAGTGGAATTCGGTTTGAAATTTTCACGTGATATACTCATAGTTGGCATTACAACAGATGGCGCAGCGGTCATGATAAAATTTGGGAAACATTCAGGTGTAATTCATCAGTTATGCTACAATCATGGAATATATCATCATCTGAGTCCAACCGATTCGCCTCTATCCTACATACAATGGGTATGTCATGGAATACACCTTGCAGTAACAAGGGTTTTATATTAAAATGAAAGGCCTATTAAAAGTAAATGTGTACATCGGGAGGATATTATTGTTAAAGAGCAAATGTCTGATGATGAAGTGAGTTCCAGCGAATACAAAGAATACGAAAACGTTTCCCTTTCGGAAGTTAGATCAGATATCAATTCTGCCAAAAATGCTGTAAATAACATTCGTAAAATAGTAAAATTATTCAAAAAATCTCAAGTAAAAAATTTAATATTGCAGAATTACTTAAAATTAGGGCATAAAAAAGAATTAGATCTTATTCTAGATTGCCGTACTAGTTGGAATAGTCTTGAACAGATGTTGCAGAGATTTCTAAAATTGAAAAATTGCATCATTAAAGCTCTAACAGATCTGAATATGGTACATTGTTGGAATGAAAGTTATATTCCGATATTAAATGAATTAACAGAGGTTTTGGAGTCAATTCGACTTACAGTTGAAGCTTTAAGTCGGCAAGATACTAATTTACTTAGGAGTGAAGGTGCTCTTAATTTTTTATTTAGAAATCTTAAAAAAACAAATACGAGATTTAGTACACAGATAACGGAGGCGTTACAATATCATTTGGAGGACAGACGAAATGTCAAGTTACTATCTTTAATGAAATAACTAGGAAATCCTTTATGTATCGAAACAAATTCGAACGATGTGTTTTTAAAAATAAATTCAAAAATGAAATTATAAAATATGCTAAAGATACAATGAAAAAATTATCTGCAGATTCATATTCTGAAATTAAAGGAGAAAGTGTAATATCCATCTACACTTTCTCCTTTAATTTCAGAATATGAATCTGCAGATACTTTTTCCATTGTATCTTCAGCATATTTTATAATTTCATTTTTTAATTTATTTTTAAAAACACATCGTTCGAATTTATTTCGATACATAAAGGATTTCCTAGTTATTTCATTAAAGATAGTAACTTGACATTTTGTCTGTTCTCCAAATGATATTGTAACGCCTCCGTTATCTGTGTACTAAATCTCGTATTTGTTTTTTTAAGATTTCTAAATAAAAAATTAAGAGCACCTTCACTCCTAAGTAAATTAGTATCTTGCCGACTTAAAGCTTCAACTGTAAGTCGAATTGACTCCAAAACTTCTGCCTTCAGAAGAAGAAGTTACAATTGCATTAATAGAACAATTGCAACGTGAAATTTCGGAAAGCTTAAAAAGCGCTCCACCAATGAACGGATCGTACAACATATTAATCAAAGAATTTAGTTTGTATGAAACGACTAGAAAAATAACACCAAATTTAATGTTGTTATTTAATGCGTTAAAAAGTATAAAACCTACTTCCACAGAAAATGAGCGAGTGTTTTCCAGAGCAGGCAATTTTGTGACGAAAATAAGAGCGAATTTGATCAGCAAGTCAGTTGATGCTGTATACTTTTTAAAATATTTTTTCAATAAATAATCGTAATTCCTAGTTATATTGTGAATTTATTGTTTAATAAATGCACATTCAATGAGCAAGTGCATATGTGTAAAACTGCCAATTGTTTGGTTTTTCGTTTTCATTTTATTGTATTTAGTTTTATTTCTAGTTCTATGCGGCAAAAAAAGGACTTCCTTTTCTAACATATCATATTCATTCCTAAGTGCTGTTACATAAATTTTTCACAACAATTCATATTTAACTATATATTTATACATTGTAAGACTATTTTAAGAATGAAATTGTAATATTGGTGTTTTGTAAAGGCATTTTAAGACACTATAATATTCTATGTACAAAATAGTTATTCTGCTTTTATAATTATCTGTACCAGCCTCCTGTTTTCAGTATCAAGTAATACACTTTTTATTGTTCCCAACCTAGTTAAAGTATGCTATTATTTCAACTATAATCGGTGATTTGTAATGTTTTGTAAACACTACGATGTTCATGCGTCTTGCCCCCAATAGAGTTGTTCCGTTTAATTTTTTGTTGAATTCATTTTTTAATATTTTCTTAAATGTCCTGTACGTTTCATAATATATTCGCAACTTACATCTCCAACAGCTGATCCATGTCAGAATCTTCTATTTCCACTGATGACGGCTGCTTTGTAGTCAAGATTCGCTTCTGGTATGCCTAACTCTTTTTATAGCTAATGCAGTTTCGTCCGTATGAATTTGTTTTAAAATTTTCCGGATAGCTTTTTTACCTTGACGTCAAGGGACGCACGAAACGTTCACGGAGGCCGCATGGTGCTCGCGGGCCCTATGCTTTTGGCTCCTAGCTTACAATCAAGAATCGGTGAATCAGCCATTTTGAGAACGATGACTTTTCAGCTGAAGTCCAAAGTAAGTACTCGATCGTTTTACGGATAAAATGAGTTTGTCATATTCACACGCGCATAGGCTAAAGATGTTTTCTTTCCACATATTCCCTCCAAAATACGCGGGTCAATGAGAAAGATTTGCTGTCTCAACTTTGATGCTCTACCCTTGAGCGTCAAACACGTCCTTTTCTCCTTTTTCCTAGTCTTAACTATCTTTCCTTCAACTTTCCCATCAGCCGACTATCATCAGATCCTTCCCATCTCTGCAAAGTTTTCGCATCAAAAGCTGTCCTTGTTTGCAAAAAAATGCGTTGCCTTTAACCTCTCCGTTATAGTTTATTCATTTATCTTATGACGCAAATTGGTTGATAATCCCGTTTCAGAACGCGCCCGGAGAGGCTTTGAGACCGAATCGGAATCTCGTGTCTTAATATGGATGTGTGCTGATGCATGTGGTTTGCATGTGCTTGAAATTTTCACTTCATCACGAGGGAATTTCCCAGAGAAAGTATTGTGGTCGTGAAAAGTCAGAGATCGAGTCTTAGGTGAATATGCACGTTTTAGGTGCCCCTGAGTCCGAGAAAGTGGTTTTTGCAATTCTGTCTGTAGCCTGCCGTTTGTGCGCGACTCCAAAGGCTAAACGATTTGATAGAATCCAAATAAATTTAGAATTTATGCCTGCAATCACCCGGATTGTTAACCCTGTTAAAATTATGCATATCGCGCACCAATGGAACGTAGTGCATTCTTGTTGATTTTCGGACGATATACAGATTTACTCAAAATGGTCCCAAGGATTTTGATTAAAATTCATCCAGTTACGAAGATTGATGTTACAAAACATCGTTACGTAATCTACTCTCTCTTAAACTATCCAAGTAGCATCCACTGACGTCACGGCATATCGTGTTTTACGCCCAGCTATCGCCTAGTCCTCCCAACTCCTCTGATGTCATCGAGTGACCGCCTAGAACAGTGTTTCTCGACCTTTTTCCCTGAAGTGCTCTTTCAGGGTACTTCATTTAAAAGAAGTATCCCGAGAAAATTTTACAGGTACAAGTGACCCCTGCTTAACACGGAGGATGCGTTCCTGACAACTCCGCATTATGTAAAAATCCGCGTTCGACAGGGATACACCTTAAGCGCGCAAAGGGAAATAATTTTACAAATGCTATTTTTGGGCCCACATTCAATGTAAAAACATATTATCACCGGATTTTATTGTCATTCATTAGAGAAGCAATAAAATTACATGATAAATAATATGAAAAAGAAGCGTAACTTATGATTAAAGGACATAATCTGAAATCTTTCCTGGGACACTTATTGAGATTTTTGGGCCTCTGCGTTAAAAAAAGCCCATGGACGAGTGCTTGGCTTTTTTTTCGCTTTTTCGCTTTTTTTGGAATACAAAGAAAAGTAAAAGCTAGATCTCCATTAGAGAAATGTTTTTACCTAAGTTATTCTTTCTTCTGTTGAAGGGGTTTAAAACATAAACGTATTTATTACTTTCGAAGTGACTATAAAAGTCGGTAAAAACAATAAATCAATGCGAAATTGAAAACAAAAAATTAGTTTCTTCGAAATTCCAGAGGTGGTTACGTACCCCTAGACATATTCTCGCTTACCCCTAACACCAAAGGGTACGCATACCCCAGGTTGAGAAACACTGGCCTAGAAGCAGAACTGTTGCTGCTTAACAAACACGGAATACTGCACTCCGAGCGTAAATACGCGTCAATTCGAAAAGTGATATTATTATTATTATTATATGAACTAGAAGCGGACGAATACCAGAAATACTTCACGATATATGTTGCGCCGATATTTTAACACGTTGTTGTAAAGCCACATTTTCGAAATTTCGTTAACATTATAATGTTATTACATGTTGAGTACCAGCATTTTATGCCTCGAATGAATGACAAGGTTTGTGTCACGTGATCCGAGAGTCTATCTTTAATGAAGTTTATGCGCGTTATTTGTGTGTTACCATATTATCCTTTGCGATTATGAACTCAACAGTTACTCTTTTATGCGGAAGAAGACTACATTTGCCGATATAATGGCCCTGAGTCATAAATCTTGAACCGATGGGAGGGTTCCGTTTGATCCACATTCCGCTGTGAGTTGGCGACACTGCGATAACCTTCAATCATCCTCTCGATAAATGGGTTATTAGTTTCAAAAATCGCTTTAATGAAGATAGTCAACCCATCCCCACATGCGTTTATAAGTAAAATTTACGATCCATTATAATGTCCCTTCATTAACATTATAAAGTTATAGTGCTCCTCTACATCTACAACTACATGTTACTCTGCACAATTCACTACACTGGTTCAAGAACAAGCAATTTAAAAAATATATACTTGCCTAAGATGATAGATAGACTGCAGTACGGAGCGATAAAGAGGATATTTTTTCTTAGATCAACTACAGATCACAGCAGTACATTCAAGCCTAGATTTGTTTAGGTGAGCTGGTGCACTGCATCCCCTGCCATCAAACTGCCTGGCAAATTGCTGGGTATCACATAGATGCAGACGTTTATGGTGGTGTATTTGCTTCACGAATCTAGGCATTCCCCTCATTTGGCGATTCTTAACGGTTTTAGCCACATTAAAAATAATCGGATGCGATTCTCCTTCATTATATCTACAAGGAGCTATTAAAAAACTCAGTGCAACACACACTGCACAAAAATTCTCATATACGCATGCGCCTGGTCTCACTACACTCTTTCCTGACTAGAGAAAACTCCGAAAAAGCACTGTTGCTACAAAAAACCAACAAAAAAAGATTTTCCTACTGTTTCGACTTCGACCATACTTTAACTGCGTATTCGGGGAGACGCGCATCGTTTTCTAGGATGGTTATTATACAATCGCCCATTAAGTTTTATTTTCATACCGCCAAATTAAAAATACATCGAAATTTTGCTTTCAACAACAAAATTATAAGTTTTTTGAAGCGAAAATTTATCCCCATAGCAACCCGATCGTTGCCGATTACTTCTCTATTCCCGGCCAGAGGGAGGTTATTGTAAACTGCGCTCGGCATTGCCGTGAGAGTATATGAAGTTTAAGACCAAGCGGGGAAATGGATGGATGGGTACAACAAGACAGACAAATAGCGATAGAACGCAAATATCAACATATCATTTTTTTAATTTTGTCATTTAACGAGAAATGCGAGATCAAGCACTATAACTGAATGAATTTTAATCACGAGATATCATTCGATTTAATTTTATCATTTACGCTCAATTCCCGCGAACAGTCGGCATGACAAAAACAACTTTTTTGGACTCGGGGACACATAAAACGTAAATCTATCAACATCTGTAAGTAGATTTTTTCGCGGTCATAATACTTTCTCGATATATACTACGTATGTGAGAGAGTAACAAGAAGGAAATTTATACTCCATAAATGCAATATATTGAGATTTCAAAGGCGTTCTTTACGGAAAATTCCTAGAAAACGGTATCGAAAGATTAGACGTGTATTGGATTTTTGTCTCCGAAGCTACAAGTAGGTATATATGGTCTCGCGGATTTTTTTGTGGTAAATGTCGTCCTCTAGCCGAATAATTTTTTTTAATCTACACCTTACAGATCATATTACATAATCATATATTGGAGTGAAAAATATGGATTTTAAATTGTTGTTTGCCGACAGAATCACCGAAACGATCGATATAAACAAAATAAGTAGTGTTATTTTCTCGAATTTTTATCTCCGAAACTATAAGTTGTGATAAAGTGGTTTTGGTACTATTTTGTGGTAAATGTTGTCCTCTATCCGAATAAATTTCTTAATCTACTCCTTAAAAATCATAAAAGAGCTAGGGAGAGAAATAACTGATATTCAACTGCTGCTTGAGTGAAGCCATTTAACGAGATACGAGTATGAGTTTATTTAAGTGCTTACGTAATGTCGAATGCTTAATTAAATTAAAATCCGCGCAGTAGTCTCTAAGATTAAACATGCGGGCGGATGAACAGAGGAGACGAGGCCATAAGGCATTCCTCTACTACCACCTCGCTGGTAAAGTAAGCCTAAAAAAAAATACAGAAGACGCAAGGTTGGTCGACAATTTAGGAAGAAGAGCAGCGCTTTTCGCTCACGACCTTGACCCCTTCACGCCCGCCTTCCCGCCCGCGATCACGCGATTCATACATATCCCGGAATAAAAACAAGATTCGAGAAAGGCGGCCAGGCTACTGTATCCACTCGCTCGTTTAATGGGTCCTCCGCTTATCACAATTGGAAGGCGTTACGAAACCCGATCCCCCCTTGTATGCACACCGCGCTCGACCCAAAAATACATGTTTTCCCAAGAGGCGCTGTTAAGAGCGAGGACCGGAGAGAAGGGAGGGGGGCGAGATGGGGAGGGAGGGGATATCAAGAGGCGTAAGCCACTTAAACGTCGCGAAGATCCTTTGATTTTCGCGCATTTTTACGAGATTTTATGGCATTGTTGTTGTCGTCGAGTACCTACGTTTTGGTATGATAGGGCGCACTTTTCTTTTATGGCGACTTAAAGAGCTCGAGGGCAGCACGAAATTGGACCCATTTAATCACCTCTCCGAATGTTGTTGACGATTGTCGCCTAATACTATACAGAAACTGGGTCCCAACGTCGGTCGGTCAAAGTACGAAACTGGGTGCACACTACATGTTTACACAACACACCTATCCTTTCTGTGCCACAATATATTAAGATGAACGCTCCACAACCCAACCAGAGGGGGGGGGGACACAGAGAACGTGAGAAGGAACCAAGAGCATTTCACCTAACTTACCCAACCAGGTGGGGCCGAGTTCAAATTTCCCTTCCCTGGCCCAACCGAGTTCCAATGCCCCACTTCACATCCAAGCGTGACGAATCGAGATATGGTCAGAAAAATTTGGGCGTGACGAAACGAGTTAGGTTTTTTATTTCTACAAGTTGAGGGCCCAGTATCTCCAAAGAATTTTTTCGACTAGGGCCCAATATCGTCCAAACCCCTTTTTTTACCTGCATCTTCAGGAGCCCAATTTAGTTGCCGGATTATCGGCTTAACCCTAGAAAACTAATCTTATTTTTAGGGCGGTTGTTACTAAACATACGTAAATTTGACGTATACACCAGGGTTATTTTTAAAACCACTTTTATCGTAATGCGTTTATTGATAATCAACTTTCTGGTATATGTTTTATCAA
Organism: Tanypteryx hageni; assembly: GCA_028673005.1. Classification (NCBI taxonomy): domain Eukaryota; kingdom Metazoa; phylum Arthropoda; class Insecta; order Odonata; family Petaluridae; genus Tanypteryx; species Tanypteryx hageni. Next base: position 94,007,852 of record CM054114.1, on the reverse strand, counting down.
TAAAAACTCCAACAACTAGTTTTTAATTGTAAATCATCTAGGAACTTATGATTCCTAAAGAATTACAAATGTTCAAATAACAACAAACATTCGTAAAATAAGAATAGATATATCATAAAAATGTTAGTATTAACATTGAATCATGCAAAAAAAACTTCTATAAAATATGAAAATCAAGGAGTAAGTACCTATTAATGTTCATAAACTATGGAAATAAGTACAATGTTTTAATAATAATAAATAAAATCTTAGAAAACTAGCAGGCAGACCTTATAAAAACACTAAAAATATCATATTAAAATTTCAAAATCACGACTGATTACAGAGCACAAAAAAATGTTTAGGAAAATTGCGAAAAAGTAAAACCGAAAAGTTAATCAACTAGGACAAAACTTCCTTGGATGTTCGCCGCAAATTGGCATGTGACTTTCGGTGAAGAAGTTGTAGTCACACGCCTTTTTGAAGAACGGCAGATGTGGCCTGTTAGAAAGTGGGATTACTTCTCGAGATGAGCCTGCTTCGTTTCCCAAAACACGGTTTATTGAGACCTTTACGATCTTTCTTTGTAGGTACTGGAATTGTAAGCCTTGTCATTTTTTGTAGACTTGACAACTGCTTATGGAAAGTTAGAATAACTTCCAGCCTTGGCATCGGCTTCTTGGTTTCGTCTTTGTTGTTTATGTAAGAATTATGTGTGTGTAAAACATATGCGTTAACTGCTGCTATATTAACCACATTATATAAAAAAAGCCATCGACCAACGTTTTGTCTTTCTGCCACAGCTCAGGTTTTGACATATTTGGTCGTCGAGTTGTAACTGAGGACGATTTTTGGTTTATTGGTAATTTCATTGATAGCAGTATTTATGAACAGATGAAACAAGAGCGACCATCTTGTTTTCTTTTGGTTTGTATTACAACGTCGACAAATCTTTGTGAAACGGAAAGGAAATTTTTTATCATCAATGCGTACGCAGTTTATCGAGAAATTAAACCTTTATTCTGTGAACATCGCTCGGAACCTATCACCTGAATAGGAACTATCAAACAGCATACTGGCATATTACCAAATACAAGACTCCTAAAAGTGCGTTTAGTTCCTGAAAATTTGTGTTTACAATTGTGGATGTGAGTTTTTTGTAACTCTGGCGCTGCCTCTCTGTTTATTCATTTGGATGTTGTAAAATTTCGCAAGTTATACGTCTAAAGATTATCGCATTTTACTAAACATGCGTCAAATCTACGTACAAAATTTTCGCTTAATACTAAACCTACGCGAGATTGACGTAGTGACTCAACGACGAAGCAGATGCACGGGCGGAAGAGGAGCGTGAAACTTGCGACCGGCCTCTGGTTCCCGGTAGGCAACAAACTAATTGAAGCACTGCAAGAGGAAGGAGCTAATTGGATTCCCAGAGAAGGAGTCATTCATGTTCAAAGAAGAGTGTACGTCATTTTGACGTATGATTAGTATTCTAGGGTTAATCAGGTTATGGGCCCAATTTAGTGGCGTCCGAGATCGGATTATTTTTCGTGAGGCGACGTTTTTCAGAATCGCCGCCATTCGCCTGATTTCGTAGATGGATACTTTTTTCCCAGTGCACTTTTTTCTTCGACGGAAAGGAGGCCACAGCGAATTGTTAACGGCGCGGAACGAATAATTATTTTAAACAAGTAAGGAAGAGCAGCTGAAGCAGGCAGTAAGTGACGGTAATTTCAAAAGAAAATGTTAATACAGAATGCAATAATTTTTTTATACTAATATTATTTGTCTGATGTAATATTATGAGAAATGATTTAACATAATTAAGAAGAGGAATTTTTAAAACGAAACGTTTAAAAAAAATAAAGGAAATTTAAATTAAACTAGCGTAAATGCCCGTCGAATATGACGGGTATGCGTGAATTAAGTATTAACGTCAAATTGAAATATAAAAAATCTGATGTGGCCACCACATGACTTTCTCCATATCTGTAATATTTCAAAAAATTCCAAATAGGTTGCATAATAATAACTACTTTATGGAACTGCGAGAAAAATTTAGACCATAGCCTTCTAATATTGGATATAGCGACAAAACTCCAACAATTAAGAAAAGAAAAAGGAGCGTTACTAAGATATAACTAAGCGTCAATTTTTAACAATAGTCGGTAGGCGCCGTGGTCGTGGCAGTTAAAAATATAAGATATCTCTTAAACAATGCATTATATTGGGAAATGTTTCTGACGAAGGTTGTAGAAAATTAAATTTCCTACAAGTTTTGTTCCAGTATAATATTGAATTTATCAAATATTAAAGCAAATAATTCAAAATAACGGATAAGTGACAAGAGTAAACACCCACATTCGGTACACCGATTTTTACAAAAAACTAATCAGTTCTTGTGACTTTTATAAAAATAATATATATTAAATTTCGCGTTGACCTGATTAACAGTTTTTGAGTTAGAGCACCCAAAAAAGCTATCACATACACAAACAGACATCATCGAGAAAATGGTCAAAACGTGTTCAGGGGACTTCAAAACGTGTATTTCCGTTGAAATCTCGAAGTCGTTTTTTTTTTCATGAATACAATACTTTCCCCTATGGAGAAAGTAATTAATGAAACCAAATTTTATAGGCACTCCAAATTAAACAATAAATACAAAATTCACATAATTGAGTGTTAAAGGGAGTCAAAATAGTTTTGGGCGAATAGAAATTGCATGACAAAGAAATACGTTACGCTATACAATTCTTATACCAACGCCCAAAATTATTTTTAATTTACAGAACACATCATTTTGTCCCTCTCTCCTCCTTTCTTTCTTCCTCTCTCTCCTTCTCTCCCTCGTATTAAAGTATTTGAAGCACGCATTCCTTACGCATCATTATATATAGACGTTCCTTACAGAGGAGGAGGAGGATATAAGAGGAGGATACTATTGTCCAGCCCAAACTACAAAAGCTAGAGAGCTGAAAGTTTTAGTTTTGTAGATATGATGGAGAAACCTACAGATAAAATGAGACTTTTACCTAAGTGACATGAGTTCGACTCCAGAAATTCCGAAAGTTGCGTTTTTTCCCCTAAGAAATGCATTGCGCCATTTTTGTAAATTAATTATGGGCACTTGCCGGTAAGCTAGAAAGATGAAATTTTCAGTGTTGCGAGATGACCGCAATATCTATTAGGTATTATTGTCACTTTTGCTTACAGTGTCTTGGGTTCGAATCCAGAGACCCCGGAATATCTCCCATAAGTTAGCATGGGAAAACGCAATCCAGTGTGTAGACCAATCTAATAAGTTTAGGAAACTGAAATTTTGCAAGATTATAGAACTTTTTTCATAACCAACTATAAAAATCGAAAATTTTAAAATTGTTAATTTTTAGGGGTTGTTTTAACCCCATTTCAACATTAAAGTTTAATAATTTTTTAGGTACTACGGGATGAGCTAGGAAGCTGCAATTTTCAAATTATTTACAGAACAGTGCATTTGAACAAATAAACATTTCAATCTCTCCATATATATATTGCAACAACCGTAAAAATGTTTAAATTTTAAACAATTAGAAAAATATTATTTTACTTCTAGAAGTGCTACAACTTTAAAATTTGGCTCAAATGTGTAGCATTAGTACCCCATAATGGAGAAAGTGTAAAATGTTTAAAATTACAACATTTGGAGATTGTTTTAAAATATTATTTTTACATGTGGGAAAAACGAAAATCGCTGCGGAGGTGAAATCTTTAGAATTAATATAATATTTGTAATGATGAAATATCTGTCTGAAAAATTAATGTTTTTCAAGGTGAGATGAAATGCTTGCAGTATGCACTTTCTACTAGTATAATACAAGGATAAAGGCGACAATACAATCTCGAGGTTTAACAATAACAATAACTATAACACCAATAAATATGATTTAAGCGTAGAACTTGCGCGATTTTGTATCGTAGGTAAAATGCGACGATAAGAATAATAAACGTTGTTTATTTTTCTTTTCTAGGTCCGAAGATCGTAGGTCAACTAGTTCTAATTTTAATTTGCAAAACAGATAGCTATGAATCTAAACACAGCTGGAATGTGCACTAGGCTATGCTCCAGCCGAGTTCGGCAATAATCATCACCATAGCAACAAATCGAAAAAATGGCTTTCAAAACGACTTAACGTAATTTTGTGAGAGAAATTCACACCAATACGATGGAAAATCAAAATTGTGCGGTAGGAATAAGAATCTTCACAATTTTCCCCTTAAAACAGTATAAATCCCACTCCGATATCGTAATTCTAAAATGCTAAAGAAAAATTCTCTGCACGACGGATTTTAGATTAATCATATAAATCAAAAGGGCAAAGAACTCACCTGGAATCGAACTAGGAATCTGTGAATTCGGAATATAAATTATGGCCCGGAGGTATTCTTACTAGCCTTACACCAAGTTTCATGGAAATCGGTCCATTCATGAAGAACACGTTAGTGGAGGACCACATACACACGGACACCGAGGCGATCTCAAAAGACCACTTTCAATATTTTGAAATGTAGGCTAAAAATTAAAAATAAACTGATGTGGGCAACACATGACTTTCTCCATATTTATATGGCAAATTACATGTTGTTAGCTCTGGGATCGTTGTCAATATTTACTTCCGGTTGACAATTAAGAAAAGAAAAAGGAGCGTTACTAACAATAAAACGTAACTAAGCGTCAATTGTTAACAATAATCTTCGGTAGGTGGCGTGGTGGTGGCAGCTAAAAATATAATATATCTCTTAAACAATGCATTATATGGAAAAATGTATCAAACAAAGGTTGTAGAAAATTAAATTTCCTACAACTTATATTCCAATAAATTTTTATCAAATAATAAAGCAAATATTTCAATATAACGGATAAGTGACAAGTGTAAACACCCACTTTCGGTAGACTGATTTTTACCAAAAACGAACCAGATCTTCTAACTTTTATAAAAATATTAAATATAAAATTTTGCGTTGACCTGATTAATAGTTTTTGAGTTAGAGCGTCCACAAAAATCTATCACATACAGACAGAGACAGACTGACAGACAGACACACAGACATCATCGAAAAAACAGTCAAAACGAGTTCAGGGGACCTTAAAACATGTATTTCCGAATCTCGAATTCGATTTTTTTCATGAAAACAATACTTTCTCTATACTTCGTATATGGAGAAAGTAAAAAATGCGGCAAGCTTTCGATCCAAGCGTTGCAGAATCGCGGCGATTTTGTTGAAGGGACGATGTAGGATTTTACATCGGATTCCAAAGCCGTCGGCAAAATTTCGTACCATATTTCCGTCGAATCCGGACACATATTCCCCTCCGGTCAAAAAGGAATAGACTCTTCTTCTCTTCCCCGTGCGATAACGGGTCTATATCTGGAATTCGGTTCGATAGCTCGCAGAGTCAGCAAAATCCGTTCTCAAATGCCTACGGAAATCATTTCATTTGTTTCCTATTACGCAGGAAATATTTCTCTGTCGCATTCGCGTTAATAAGTCGATTCTTGTTTTTGATACACCGGACATTTTCAGCGTTCTGTTTTTCTAAGCCGCCTGGAAGCTTTTCTCGTGCTATCATTCTCGAAACTTTGTTATGCTACTATTGTATGACCTTGCAAAGATTTTCTTAACCTTAAGACTTGCGAGTAGATAAAATCCCACATGTCATCTGATGCCGAGTATTTCAATTTTTTAGAATATTGATAAAACTCTCTCTATACATGCTTGAGTACACAGACACACACCATAAAATGGCATTATAACGGAATTCTGAGGGATGTATGTACTGTTTCTTTGTTTTGAAATTCGTTATGACGAGTATTGCTCAATATTATTTATAACAACTGAAGGAAGAATTTCAAAGAAAATTACGAGGCACTTTTTTCTTGTTTATTATGACCCTGTTTTAAGATTACATCTTTCGTAAAATCGACGATCTCAGAATATAGTCAATAAATTCCCTGCTGATTCATGTATACGGGTATCGTATAATGTGACCAATGCTTCCATTTACGCGGTACCTTGCTTCACGTTTACGCGGTAAGCGCTTTTCATTTGCAGCGCAGACCAATTCTACCGCCCATACAGCCAAAATCCTAGTCATTAATTTCTCAGCTTCGATAGTGTTAGCAGTTACCTGACTAACAGAAGACAATGTGTTAGCATCTGTGGTCAATTATATCATCTGGTGTTCCCCAAGGTAGTGTCCTTGCTACTTATTTATTTAATTTATTCATATATGACTTAGTAAATTCACTATCCTTCTCTCAAGCTGAAATTTTAACGTATGCGGATGTCTGCAAAATTTTTCAATCAATTGATTGCGTTTCCTTCCAGAATACGGTTTATAATGAATCAAATTCGGTGTAACTCGTGGCAATTGAGGTTAAACTTGTCTAAATGCAGCGTTCTCTCTGTCACGCTCCGTTAAAACCCCATTCTTCGGGATTATACAATGAATGTTACTATTCTGAAAAGGGTGACACTGCAGAGAGATTTAGGTGTCCTGACAGACACTGAACTTAACTTTTCGGAACACATTCACATGATGAAGATAAAGGCTCTCTTTCTTCTTAGTATTCTTTACAGATACACAGATCTGAGGGATCCTGTGGCTTAGAGGACACATTTCTGCCCTATTGTAATTCCCGTAATTTTCTGCTGCTCACCAATTTGGTCCTTATCCTGCATAAATAATCTACGTTCCCTTGAGCAGATTATGAATTTTTTTATATAAATGATCAGAATATGTGTTCTTTCACTTTGTTTTGCTACAAAGACACAGTTCTCTCTACGATAGATATAGACAATCTCTCTGCCACTCGCCACGAACAAGATCTTTCTTTTATCTATAACACTAAATTCTCATAGTAATTGCCCTGGGGTATTATCTTTTTTCAACATTAATATGCCCTATAGATCCATGATGAAAAAGCGGTTGCTAAAAATTTAACATTCTCAACTTCATGTTTTTTCAGTAAAATTATTGTCTGAAAACCATTTCTGACGAAGTTTTAACGCTAGTTAATTGTTTAGAGTGTCCATCAATAAGGTGAGACCACAGAAACCTCTTGGTATAGCTCGCGCGCTCTAAGGTGGCAGTCGGAGACGCGTGAGAAGGGAAGGGAAAGAATGGGAAGGAAAAGCTTTAAGGGGGGGACCGACGTCAGAGCCCATGCGCAGTAACACAGTTTTGGTTCGCACGATTCCGAGTTCGCGCATCAAATACCCCACACCTAAACACCACGTCCCCTATAGGCGGTCCCGCCTCGAAGATGGACTCGTCCTACAGTAAATATGCCTAATGCGTACCGCCACGTTAGAGCGTTTTTACTTTAACTTACTATGCAAACACTCAATCGCCCCGTCGAAGTTCTAATGGGTTTTAATGCGGCCCTCCGAAGCACGCACAAATACGAATGCGGCCTAACATGCAGAAAAGATTCCCTATCCATGCCATACTGTATTCAAAACTTCCTCGTTTGTTTTGTTTCTGTCCATCAGCAGTTTGAAAAATAATAGTACAATCAAACACAAAAATTGAAAACATTCACACGATCGAATTCACGAAATTCGCTAAAAATTTCTGAGCAACTTTATAAACCGGTAGCTGGCCGAAAACGACAAGCCATCCGAAAAAATCGACTTCCTACCACAAACCAGGAGCTCAAAGCTGCGAGGGAAATTTTTAATCTCTTTCCCGCAAACCAACATAGACGCATTTGAGTATCAAAGGTCACAAGCGGACCGCAGAGGAAGAAGGAAGGGCCGTAGAGAGAGAGATTGAGATGGGGAGAGAATATCCGCCCGATATTGTCGTTATCTCTTGGAAGGCCGACGAAACTGGATAATGGTCGTCATAGCGACGGAGGTAGCCAAAAAAGGAGAGAAAAGTCTGGCAAGGGTGTGTTTTCCTTCCCACGATCACCGACAGATTAGTGGAAAGAAGAGTGCGGCTGCTTCGCTTTAGGAAGGCTTGGCTCCGTCGGTATGCCTTTAACTGTGAAAAACGTTGAGCAGATGACATAAAAGAGAATGGGTACGGGAATGAAAAGGACGCCATGATTGAGCAGGGAGAGGAATGGTGGGGTAATCACTTAGGCATCAGACGAAATAACGCTTTGCGCTTTCTAATCTCGCCGTTTTATTTGGAAAATAAAATAAAATTAAAGCCATAGAGATGAGGTGACGAAGTCATTAAGACCAACATATATCAATATACCGTATTTATCCTAATATAAGACGACTCAAATATAAGACGACCCCTCCAAAAACTGGTAGCTGTAGAAGGGAAAAGGTAGTTGTCTGAATATAAGACGAGGACCCATTCGCAGAATTTTCAATTACGCTCAGAAGAACAATTTTCAATCTATATTATCTAAGCTACGCCATATAACACACACTGTACAAGGATAAACATTATAAAAATTAACAAAAATTTCCACTTGGAAAGGCTCTACTTTGTGGAAATATTCCATAATGCAAATAAAAAAGAATATTGTATAATTCCTCTTTACTAATTTATTCTGACCGGTTTCGCCTGTTACGGCATCATCACCTGATGATGCTGTAGCAGGCGAAACCGATCGCAATAATTTTTTATAGTGGAAATATACAATATTCTTTTTATTTGCATTAAACAAAAATTGTTATCTAAAGAAATCCATCCCACATCCAGTCAGGTTAACCTTCACTTTCCTCATCACTATCACTTACAGCATTTACTTGCATTGGCAAAATACATACACCGCACCCTACATTACTCTGGTTTAAACTTCTGATCCATCCAAACTATTCGAAATCATTGACCGCAAACTGTTGACGTCTTTGACCACGCGAATAGAAGACGAACTTTTATTTTCCAGATGCAAAAATAGGAAAAATACCTCGTCTTATATTCGGATAAATACGTATACTCCATAAAAGGAGTACACAGGGATTTCAAAGGCGTTCTTTATGGGAAATAAGTATAAAACTGTATCGAAAGATTGGACGGTTCATTAATTTTTATCCCCGAAACTATAAGTTTAAGGTCCCGCGGACTTTTTTGTGGTAAATATTGTCCTCTTTCCGAATAAATTTTGTAGTCTATGCCTCATAGATCCTATAATATCTTGGGATAGAGAATATGGTTTTTGAATTGTTGTTTGCCGTTAGAGCCGTCGTATCGACCGATCTAAACAAAATATGCGATGATTTGCTTGGGATTTTCTTAATATTTATCTCCGGAACTATAAGTCGTAATTATATGGTCCCGCGGACTTTTTTGTGATAAATTTTGTTTTCTATCCGAATATATTTTTCAATGTATACCTTACAGATCATAAATTTCCTTGATAATCACAAATTAAGCCTCATTTCGTACAAATACTGCTAGAGAAACTATTCATGTTATTAGATTCCGAACACTTGAACTAGGCACCGTTAACTTCGTGGAAGGCATTTCCTCTACATCAGAGGTGCTCAAGACGCCGATCTCAATCGACCGGCCGACCGCTAACTCGTATTAATTAGATCTCTGAAGCCTTTGCTCTGGCGTAGAGTTTGACGTGGAGAAAATATTTAATTTTCTGCGTCCTCTTCACAATACAATAGACGATTGAAGTGAGAGAGAACATTTTTTTTATTTATTTATTTCCATGCGGCCCCTAAACAGCCGTAATCGGCCTTTTACAAGGGGCTCATTAACATAATAACAAGGACTATCACAAACATCCACGCCCTAGGTGAAGAAAAACCCACCTAGGCGGGATTCGAACCCGCGACCTTCGGATTGGCAGGAAAGGACGTTACCCTGCCACCACCGAGAAACCTCTAGTGTCCAGCGGAACATCGATAAGTTATCGGAAATTTCCTTTCTTAGCTCTCCCGGACACAGCGACAAATGAGAGCAAGAGCAAGGTGGTGAAAACATTGCCAAATCCTTCGGCGCCTCCTTACGGTTATGTGCAGGTTGAAACACGTGACAGCGCTTTAAACTGGGTAGGCGCACTACTTGTGAATTTGGAAAGAACTGGGCATCAATGAGGTATTAAGGCTAATAGATTCTTCCTCCCCCAAAATTAATGCGCGGATAGCGAGTGTTTGTTTTTCGATTTTGGCAGACTATGAAAAAAAAAATGCAGAAATGATTTCGCACTGTTTAGCATGGCGATTTTTGGACACTATCGCGAATTTAAAAAAAAAAATGAAATATGCAAAACCCACAGTCTTTGGATTAATTTCATTGTTATACTATTGCTAGTACGTTGCCATTAAATGGCAAAAGTTTATCACTAAAACTGTATAGAATCAGTTGAATTTATCTGCATATAAATAGAAATTTTTCATAAGAAACTTTTGCAATTTCCACAGCAGTTATTAAAGCACGACCGGTATTCACCAGAGGATAGCGATAAATCGTTGCAACCGGTCCTGGTTTAATGACTGTTGTGGAAAATGTACAATATTTTATAAAACGTTCGTACTTTTATACAGATTAATTTATATAGAATGGAGTTCCACCAAGTATTGCCTTATAATATCGATTATACGAAGAATCATGTCCCGCTAATAAAGCAGGCTTCAAAATAAACCAGTATTCTATAAATAGAAACATTCCTATTTCTCTCTTAAACCCAATGAAGTTCCATGTGATCGGGTAATCGACGGAGAAAATTAATAACCGAGCTTCATAATTAAATTTTGAGATGCAAACTCGTTCTTAATATATTTCTCGAGTAGTTATTAAGGAATCAGAGGGCGAATCAAAGACTCGAATGGGATAGTCATATCTTTGATTTAAATATGCATACATATTGCTGAGACAGTTAAAATAATGTTTCATTTTAAATAGATGCTTCTACTCTGTCGCGGTCCGAAAATACGATCTTGGTTATAATTCATTAATATTTTATTGTATTCTTTCCATATTCATTTAGTTAAATTTTCAGAATAGCAAGTAATTATAGATTAGAGAGGATTTTAATTTTGTCTGGGTGCATCTTATTTCGATAACCTCAGGTTTTTAGCTATAGTACTGCTTAACTCAAAAAGAATTATTATTACTGGAATTCAGTTTTACAGCTATTGGAACTGGCTACTTTATCAACTACTCAATTCCTGTCGATATATCGCCCCTTATATAGTGTCCATTGTCTGTATTTTTGTCTTTCTGTATGAAATTCTTTTTAATCGATTATATCTCAAAAACTATAAAAGATTATGGCACGAAATTTTCTGAGAATGCTTGATTTACTTATTATTAGTGATTCACGAAAAAATGTTTGGAAAACGAGCCGGGGTTGATTCCATAGGATTATTTCTATTTGTCATAAAGTAACACGTAAAAATAGACATTTCAACGTGTAGGCTTTTATTCTTTTGGAAGTTAAAATTAGAAAAGGTGACATACGATCATCCGATTTAAACTATTTTAAAGATCAATTAATAAAGTTACTTATTCTATTAATAATTTTCCGCTTACAGTTCGAAATTGCTCATATTAAACGTTTAAATTACATATTTTGGAGAAATATTGCCATTTTAACGATAACAGCCTTGACGAAAATGAAATTGTCAAAATTCGAACTCATATTGTTGTCCCAAAACAAAATGCCCTCCCCTCTTCCCCTCCTCTACCTCTTGACAATTGACTGCTGCGAGAAATGAAACCATTATAAATCGTGATAGTTCAAATAATTATTGTGTTAAAAATTAAAATTCCATTTTTATTAATTTGAACCTGTCATATTTGACGACCAACATAATATTACTAGCGTAATTGCCCGTCAAATATGACGGGATTATCATAAAAGTATTCCACATATATATATATATATATATATATATATATATATATATATATATATATATATATATATATATATATATATGATTTCGATATGAAAAAAACAGCAAGATGTGTTATGATCTGGTTTGGTTTTCATGCAAAATCAAATCGGTGTTTTTGAAAGTTATCTTTGTTTTAATTATACTGTTTAAGTAATTATTAGTAGAGAGGCCAAATTATTATCCAAATATTTCCTGAAAATAAGAGGAAAATCAAAATAATAAGATATAATTCATAAAAAAGTAGCTGAAATTTACTTGAAATATTTGAGCAAATTATAAGTTATTTAAAACGTATAGAATTTAACTTAATAAATGAATTATTTTACTCTTATTAACTCGTAAGAAAAAGGATAAAATATGAACGAACTGTCATATTACCATCAAAGGAAAATTGTGTAGTAACTTACTTACTATTAACTAAATACTTACATGAACTGCAACGAGTTTTAACTATATTTTAAGATCGCATTTTTCTTTTAACTATATTAGTTTTGAAAATTTTCCAGAAAAATCACTTTAGTTAATGAAATTTAAATAAAAGTCATAAAATTTTATTTTTTAAATCCAATTTGAAATTCGGTTCGAAATTTATTTATTTAAATATTTATATTGCAAACCTATAAACAATAAAAATTTTAAAAAATATATTTGCTGTATTATCAGTTAAAGAAACCCATTGAAAATTACGTGACCTATATTTAATTTTATGAATTCCCACCATTTGGCAATGGTATAACATTTTTTATAATAAATTATAATTTATTATTGTTATTTTTGAACTGCACCTCCTTTTAATCCTATACAAATGCTACGTCCTCTTCCTCTTTCTCAATTTCTTTTTTTCCAATAAATGTGATATAAACGTATCTTTTGAGCGATTTCGAACAGAAGGCAAAAGTCGACGATAAGAATAAGAATCTATGTTTATTTTTATTTAAAATGATCCAGGTTTGAAGATCGTAGGTCAATTACTTCTAATTTAATTTTGCAAAAGAAGAAAGCCTGCAAGTAAAAAAAGGTATTTTTAAGTGTTCTCTTATGGGGATTTCTGTAGAGCGTTCCGGCGGACCAACGGACGAACGGACAGAATAAGGATATTATGTGTATAATTATATATTTTAGAAAGTTTGGAAGTTTGCACCGCTATAACTCTACAACTACAAAACGTAGGAACATGATGAATGTTTTGTTTAACCGCAATAATGACAAAAATTGTGTGGTTTTTAACCAATTTGATTGACATTTTGAATTTTAAAAATTATATTCCTTTTTAATTCTTATCCATTTAGCATAATTTTCGTTTGCTTTTCAAAACTATTTAAAATAATGGTACGAGTTCAAGACTTAAACCCAAAAACGGAGAATATTATGGTTTCTTTTCATACGGTAAAATTTTAAATACGGACCGAATTTTGCCAAAATTAAACTATTAAGCACAAAGTTTAGTTTTTTTAATCGAAATTTTTTTGCTCAAACTATGTAGGTACGACAACAGCGTAATTCAAAATACATAAAGGAGGAGGGTACGCTTATTAATTACCTAATTACATAAAATATGGCGTGAAATGCTATACTATTTTGAGTTTCGAGCATTAAAAGACAATTTAAATCAGAATTGTAGTTATGATTGATATTTATATCGCTGTTGTAAAAAAAATGGAGTGTAAAGATCGACGTGCAAAGAAGGATAGAGAGTTTTAGGACCACGTGTCCCTATTTTTCCTTGCGACTATCAATTTGAATTCAACCATCTTCAATTTCCGGTTAAGATTTCTTTTGCGATGAGTAAAGGCCCGAGGTCATTTGCTAAAAGTTATCGGGGTCCACTTATGTGCAGTGCCTTTTGTCGTGATCAGTTTTACGTAACGCGTTCAAGACCCAAGTGATAACAGTCTGAAGGACCGAGCGATTGCTTTCTCCGTGAGTTTGTCCCACGTTTCCGGCAGCAAAAGCAGGGTGACATAAGGTACTTATGAGTAATCGTAATACTAAAAACGGATTTGCTTGATGGCGGAAAAAACATTTGGTTTGATGACTGTTACAATATGGTTCCTTATAAACTAGGATAATTATAATGAACAGGAGATTGAATAGAAAATTAAATACAAGAGAAAAGGGTGGATTATTTAGATGGGTTTATTTGGCTTTTATTTTTCTTTTTTTGTTTTGTTTTATTACAAGTTATATATATATATATATATATATATATATATATATATATATATATATATAACATCTTACGGAAAAGGAAAGGTAAAATGGATATATGGATGTCAACAAGGTATTGGGATGAGGAAACCCAGTGAACACTCACCAATCAGACGACTTCAGGTTGGCGAGGCCCCGGGGATGTCGAAGCGACACACGTAAAAGAACACTAAAACACAGAAATATCACAAACGTAGAAGCTTTCGGAATTATTCCTTCATCAGCTACAGAGAGAGTGTTTCTGTGTTTTAGTGTTCTTTTACGTGTGTCGCTTCGACATCCCCGGGGCCTCGCCACCCTGAAGTCGTCTGATTGGTGAGTGTTCTCTGGGTTTCCTCATCCCAACACCTTGTTGACATCCATATATATATATATATATATATATATATATATATATATATATATATATATATATATATGTACATGTATGTAATATATATATATATATATATAGTAGCAACAAGACCAGTGGTTCCCAACCTTTAACCTATCGTGCGCCATATTTCCGGGGTCAAAGTGTTGATGCGTCACTTAGTTCTAAGAATGCTGTATGTATATATATATATATATATATAAGGGCATGATAAAAATAAATATCGTCTTTAACGCGATCCCTGGTCTACTTCCAATTCCGCTAATTTTCCGATATCGGGTTGTAAATAATGTTGTTGCAAGTAGCATCAGGTTTTCTAGATTAGAGTCAATGAGTCGTACTCGTTGTTTATTTTTGACATGTTTCATGGATGAGAGAAAACTTGTTCACACGCGCATGAGCTTGCAAGTCGACACTGAGCAAATTTTATAAGTTGTTCAAATTTCTTACGAGGCAACAAAATGGCCAATTTTTATAATTAAAGTAAAAAAATAGTGGGAATAAGATAGGATACTTAGTATGTGTCGTGTGAAGCCTTTGGGTATACGAAAAGTCATGCACGACAAGGTTTCTTTACAATCGCTCGCTAACCAAAATTCTTCGCTTTCAAACCCATTCATTCATTCAAAACTCACAAACTAAACAGCTATATCGACATAAAATATAATAAAATTTTGAGATCATTGTTTTAAATCCCAGATATACATATTAGGAAAACGAAATGATCATATAAATTGTTTTAAGCGCCGTGCGCCACATTTGAGAGACGGATGCGCCAAGAGAGACGGATGCGCCAAAAAAAAGGCGCATGCGCCATTGGTTGGCACCAATGAGCACGGCCGTCAACATTTTGTATGAGGAAGTACAGTAAAAAGAGGTTTCAGCACGTTTTTTTTTTAATTATGGACGTCGAAGAAGATAAATTTATGACTTCTAATGTTGCAGTCGGAGACGCGTGAGAGGGGAAGGGAAGGAATGGGAAGGAGAAACTTTAAGGGAGGTGCCACACAGAAGAAACCGGCAACTCGGGCAACGTTGCTTCGCGGTCGGACCCTTTCCGAGAAATAGAGAAAGCCAAATTCAAGCGACATTATATACCTTGCAACTCAAGCGACCTTAAAGCAATTGGGAAGAGGCAACAGGGTCTGTCGGTTGCTCGTCGCTCAAGTTGCGTGTGCGTATCGGGGCGCCAAAATATCAACTTCCTTAATATTTGCCGTAGAAAGCCGTTTAAAAGACGTGCATAGTCGAGAAACTACGTACAGTGTTAAACAGATATTCATTCTCATCAGAAATGCATTTAAAAAGTTTGATTAATTCGTGCATATCCATCCCTGCGGTCGGGGGATACCCCGCTGGAAAGGGTGAGCTCGGGCGAGGAAGGGTTCGCTCAGCAGAGGACTAGAGGTATCTCGTAGGCTAATAACGGTTCAAGAGACTGACCGGCGCGAGGTTCCTGTCTATCTACTTTTAACCGTTGCGACTAGTTCCTTCTGTGTTAATATAGAAGACGCTAGTTGCTAGTATGTTGTTGGAGGTTGCTACAGTTGCCAGTTGCTAGTTTCTTCTGTGTGACACCTTCCTTAGGGAAACCGACGTCAGAGCCTATGCGCAGTAACACAATTTTGGTTCGCACGAGTCCAAGTTCACGCATCAAATGTCCACACCTAAACAACACCTCCCCTATAGGCGGTCCCGCCTCAAGAGTGGACTCGACCTACAATATAAGGCAACCTACTACCTACTTTAAGTCACCTTTCTTCCTAAAATTTTTAAACTAACCAGCTGTTCATTGCACTACCTCTCAGATACCCATTGCGCGTAGGCAAGAGGGAATCAGCAGGTCGTAAAAAAAGGCAGAACGACGTTTCGGGGTTGCGACGCCATAACAATGATCCCTAATCGCGCTTATGACGGGCATTATTCGCGGCTACGACGTTCGCGCCATTCTGCGCGCTTGAATCGCAGTACCTAACTTGATCTTTCGTCGGACCATAAACAAATTTATAAAAAACAAACGACACCCGTCGCCTGCGTGCGCTAGCACGTATTTCGTTACACGGTTAGCGTTGCATAGGACGTCAGCTTTCAGTTCTTCGCCTCCCGCCATTTGTACGGCGCAAATCTTGAAGTGCATTTTTTTAATTCTTGCTCTAAAATCAGTCCACAATGTTTCAGAAAACATCCACCGACGGCACAATTACTTCCGCTTCAAAATTTATATGGCCCGAGGACCTTCGGATGAGTCGTCGCTTAACGACATCGTCAACATTCGCACAACGACGACGAATCGACGTCGCTAAGCGAGATGCATGGCTGCATACACAGAAGCAACCGAATTCGTTAAACTATTCGAGGAGTTTGTTTTTATGAAAATATTTTCCCGAAACTTCGCCGAGATTCTTTTCTTCCTTCTCCCCACTTCCGTCGCCTCGTGGCCTCCGCATGGCGCCCCCTCTCTTTCCCATTCCAAAGTAAATATAGAATCATGAAAACGCTCGCCAGGGCGATCACAGGTGCCCGCGCAAGCGATCCGTGTCTCTTGTCTTTGCTGACTCGAGGCTGACTTTGAAAGAGAAAAAACACACACACCTTCCCTTTCTTTAAAAGACTTGAGGGAACTCGGACTGCAATATCGCCGCGACCAAGATTTCGAACAAGTATCTAACAATAAGATATGCTTGATAGAGCAATAGATGAAAGCACGTTTTCTTGATATTTTTTGCAGGGTTCTGTATTGCCTCCCCCTTTGGGGGGGGGCATCCCGCACCTTAGGAATCTAGATACACACTAGACCTTCCCATCCGTTAAAACTTCACTCTTCTAAGCTTCAGTAGTTTGATGTCAATGCCATTTCGAAGTTTGGAATTTTTCGAATATTTGAAGCCACCTGGCGGTGTCTATGAACAACCGGGTGAGTCCAATCGGTGGAAAATTCATAAGTTGTTAATAGCTAGCTGTTTAAAAATGAATTTTCAGAGAATATCTCTTAAAACAAAATATGTTGACTGTTGGCGGACAGACAGACGGACGGACAGCGCGCTCACATTAGCACGTTTTTTTTATTTTCTTTTGAGAAAACGTGCCAAAAAAGGAAACAGGAAAGTGAGAATCTAATCCCACTCGGGAGAGATAGACGATGAGAGAAGGTAACAACAGTAAGTCTCCCGAATCCTTTTTTGCTAAGACTTTTATCTCACTCTTGTATTCCCGCCTTCCCCCATCCTCCTCCCCTTCCCACCTTCTCACTCCCACAGGTCCGCCAGGAGAAGGTGGAGGGGAGCGGCCTGCGCCGTCTGAGGAGGAGAAACAAGAAGAGCGGAGGAGGGAAAGAGAAAGTTCGAAGGAGTTGAGAGAGAAAGGAGACGAGGGAGGAAAGGTTGTGGCGCCTGCCGCTAGAGGCCCCCGCCATGCCGCTCCCATGCTCTCCTCTCTCTCTCTCTCACATAAACAGATCCTCCTCTCTCGTCTCATACGGTCGGCGTGAGGGAGGAAGCTAGCGTGTGTTCGAGGCGGCGGCAGTTCACAGTCAGTAGTCGGGCAGAGAGCGAGGGAAAGAGAGAGGGAGAGCGAGCGTGAGTCGTCGAAGATTTTTATTTTTGGCGGGAAGGACATGGGGCGTGATAGTTCCCGCGACGCTCGCCGCACGGAAGGGATGCCCTAAAAGGGGAGGGACCAATAGCAGAACGGGAAACCCTCCGACCAGAAAAAAATATATCAAAGAAATAATAAGAAAACAAAACACGGCGGCGACACGTGTTTGACGGTGGTCCGTGAAGAATTGTGTGCACGCTTTCGAGTATACCTATTTTTTTCCAGTGTTGTGCGTGAATTGTGTGAGCGCGTGTGTTGATCTTGTGACAGTTTTTTTCGTACAATTCCACACGTCTCTCCGCGACGCCTTCGCACATCTCCGCTCCTTCCAAGACGGACGGAAATAACTCTACGACCCAGTGAGGCTTCCCACGCGCGCACGCGTGTCTTATCCCTCGTGTGTCGTCTGCGCGCCCAGGGCCTCGACAGTGTTTTGTCCCTCCTTTGATGCCCTTTTCGGCCGCGGGGTAGCGCCACCGACACCCAATCTGAGTGACGCAAAGGAAGGCGGGAAATTGGAATGGTTGCCGACGTGAGCAACGGAAAGAGGAGGAAGGAGGCGGAGGGCCAAGGGGACGAGGGCTCCCCGGAGGAGGGAACCGTGCTCCTTTCCCAAGGCCCGCCGCCTCCGGACGACGAGGAGGTCCCGCCTCCGGACGGGGGATGGGGCTGGTGGGTGGTTTTCGGATCCTTCATGATACACGTCATAGGTGAGTGAGCGCGCCGGACTGCATGATGATGGCGTTGATAGATTTACTTGCTCATTCAATACCATTAAAATTCGAACCGCTTGTTTAATTGTCATTAAATTTTGGTGTAGCACAAGGTTCATAAGCGCTCGTAAAAAATCGGCTGAATTCCGGAAAATTTCGTTTCCAAAAGTACGGATAAGGCGTATTATATTAGGGAGGTTGAAACCAAACTTAATGGAAAATATTTTGGTTTCAATAATAGAGGTTTAATAAGTGAAATACGGTCGAGTATTTCTGCGCTAGGCTGCCCGTAGTACGATAAACCTGAGCGGTTCCCAAACTTTATGTATCTGCTGTCCCATCTCAAAGCATTCGGGTTTATCGCGATCCCCTCTCTTAAGGCAGGCGATCGAAACGCAACCCTTGACCTCATCCATCAATCAATAAACATATGATATGATGTTAATTTAAAAAATTTATAAATATCTATTCCAAACCTGCAAGCATTAATTTAATTCTAAACATATTCAGGCATAAAATTAAAAGGAAAACATCCCGTCTTAGAATCCCATGAAAATCTTTCGCCACCCCTCTCTCTCGTTTGGAGAACCACTGCTATAGATATGCGAAACAAACCAATAGCAGATTATAATAATTCACTACACAATTTTTTTCTCGATGACGAAACAATTGTGCAATTAAATATCCTCTGGTGGGGCTCC
Organism: Tanypteryx hageni; assembly: GCA_028673005.1. Classification (NCBI taxonomy): domain Eukaryota; kingdom Metazoa; phylum Arthropoda; class Insecta; order Odonata; family Petaluridae; genus Tanypteryx; species Tanypteryx hageni. The sequence continues at coordinate 93,988,416 of CM054114.1, read as the reverse complement.
GGTTTTCTTAACTTTGGATTTAAAGTTCATTTCGTTTTAAACAAGTCGAAATTCTATCCCTCTGTTATCATTTTAATCTAGCTGCACGGAGGAGATAGGTAATGAGAACACACCGAAACTTTCCGCTGTTCCTGAATCGGGTCAAGTGCCGACGTTTTAAGTTATCCGTAATCGAGGGCTCCATGTAATAACGCGGGGATATGACGTGGAGGCGGAATTCATCCTATCTTTCTCGATTCCGATTTCTTTCACAAGACAAAAAAGCCCCGGCGATTGGAGAAAGGCTGATTAAAATGACGAGGAAAGAAGGGTATATATTACGTAGTGATAATTTCAGATTTTAGGCGTTCTTTAAAAAAAGTAAAAAAGGAACGCCTTGTGGTCAGGTCGTGTCCTTCCGTCCGCATGTTTCATCACCGAAACTACTGGGAGGATATTTATGAAATTTGGTATTTAGAATATAAATGCAATGAAAATAAGAAAATGACATAAATGGTTCAGGTAGCCTAATCGAGAGTGCCACTTTACTGGTGACAAAAAATAACTTTTATTTATATTTCGTAAAATATCACTTATAACAAAAAATATTTAAACTTAAATTTGTAGAACTAGTGAAATAGCATATGTGTATGTGTTCAGTACATTTTTATCGAAGGAGTAGCCGATTTCATGAAAATCAAACAAGAAAGCCGTAATTTACTTTGAATTTAGAAAACATTTTCCCGTGTTTTTAATTGTTGTCAACGAAAACAATCTTTGTGGCAATTGAAGTAAACAATACCTGGTGTAAATAACTAATGAATTTAATGTTCTTTCGTGCGCACTCAATATTTAGTAAATGAAGGGAAAGGGATAATCCACGACGAAGAAATGGACGTAAATACGTCTATTTTCTTTGCGCATACACGACGTTTGTAAGTGAAAAGAAATGGGTAACTTATGACGAAGCAATGATTGTGAACATGAAGATTATATTACCACTATTCAAGTGTGGTAAGTTTTAAATAATTATCGATTGTTTTATTAAGCACAACCCATTAGGAAACGAATGCCCACGTTTCGATGCGCCGCAGCATCGTCGGGTCAGCTGATCGGTTCATGCCGTGACGACGATAAATCATCTCTGAATGCGGTGAAAGGCGAAAACAATCTCCGCTTCGAATTCCTCGGCGCGCGCTTACGTTCCCTGGTCGAGCTCAGTCTTTCCCGGTTTAAGCGTTTGTCTTTTCTAAAAAAAATCGCTTATGCATTCGGTTTGTCTTGTCCCACTATGTGGACAATGTCTCTGATATCCTACAACCTGGTGAAACCGCATTTTTTTAGCATTGGTCGGTCTATATGAAAGTTAAGACATGGTAAAAATTTTCCGGATCTAGGATCAGCTGCTGGAGAGTAACTGGTGAAAAAAGTGACCCGTGTAATTTGCTCTGCGATTCTTCCCTCGCTTGTTTTTCAACGCGGACTCGCATTATCTAAATCATCTGCTCGTTCGGAATTTCCGGCATTCTGGAATACGTAACACTTCGAGAGTTCGATCGCCGATTCGGGGTCGGATGGTAACTCATCTGCCGCGCCGGGGATCAAGATCGAGATAACACGTTTCAAGTGTTTACGCTAAGGCAATCGTGGAATCGCTCCCTCTACACACGCGCGCACGAGCGCCGACCAATATATAGAAATACAATAAGTGGTTAAAGTGACAAAGAGATTTTTTTAAAATAAGATAGCGCACGGTTTCAAAGGGTGATGTGATATGAAGGAAAAAACCAGGCACGACCGATTCGATTTTCATTTTAAAATAATTAGTTCCGACGGAGATAATTCAAAATCATGATTCCGTATCGTTTCCGAACATTCCGCAAATTTTTATTTTATTCTGAATTTAGTGATTATCGTATAGAGAGGTAGACGTGCATGAATTCAACGTGGGAGCATGCCGTTTTATAAAAGTCGGGATGGAATTAATTGATATTTTTAATCAACGATTACGGTATCGAATAAATCGGAAAGACTGTTCAATTTAGATGCAGTACGTAACCGTTAAATAACCAATATAGTAGAAGATGTCGTTTCACAAAAGTCGCCAAAAATTTAGCGGTAATGGTGGCAGATATTGGTGCCTTTAAATAAAAAAAGATTATTCTTCCAATGCATTCGACATCAACATAACTGAAAAAATGACTCACTTAGCTCACCTTACGGCTTTTATCCGGTAGATGACGTTGGTGACACATGTAGCTTAGAAATTGTCAAGTACGCCAGATAAGAATGCAGCAGCCATCCACAGCGATAATTAAAAGATGGTACGCTGCGAAAGAAGGCTTAATGGCTAAAAGCTCTACCGCTATCATATATAAAGGATATATAAATCACAAGGCGTGACTTGGGCAGCCTGCTCCTCTAAACGTAACTCATAGTCCTGGAGAAAGTGCTAAGGAACTCTCTCTTTTCCGCCTCTTCAATCTCTTAAATGTAAATTACGTCGCGGTAACGTAGGTGAATAATATTGCTATGGTAACGAAGTTTCCTTCTATTGTTTCGGGACCTAGAGGGGTCGTGCTTGCAATCTGCGTGTGATAAGCGCGTGTACGTAAGCTGGTGTATGCGATCGAGTGAAGCGGACATGTGTGCATATTCGAGCGTGCGCGTACGTACGTGTGGGCGCTTGAAGCGTAAGGTGTTTCCACGCTCGTAACGAAAGAAAAAGCGGTTTCGATACGGGTGCGCGTAGGCTGTCGTTCCGCCGCCCTATTCGTGCGTACACTGCGCGAAGAGAGTGGGAGACCGGTTAAAATGGGCGAGTCGCCGCGCCACTGGCGGTGAAATGCGGAAGCAACGCCCCCTCGTCGTGTTCGTAAAAAAAATAAAGACCGCCGAAGCATTCCAAGAAGAGTAGTAGTAGTAATGCATTCCATGCAGCGGGGGTGGACGGGCCGCAACGAAATTTAAAAAAAAGATCGACTAGCGAGACCCGAATGCTTAACGTCACAAACAACTGAAGGCTATGCATCTCGAATTTTACAGAATTCAGTTAGCTGACTACTAAACTATTCTCTTCTTCATTATATTATGGGTTTGTATTCAAATGACACACTTGAGACCCTCATGAGCATTATAATTTCACTCTATCATTTGGCGGTCTCATCCGAATAAAGTATCTTTTATCGCGATTAATTACTACACAATTATTTTACATATTTATCGTATCCTGCCCAATCGGATTGTAAGCTGCCCCCGAAAGGTCTGTTCTGCTTAGTCTCTCAACCACGCGAAACTGCTTTGCTCGTCAAAGTTCCTCCGTCATTGTATGTAGATCACTACGAAAAACAAAAACGTCTGTCTTCAATTCAAGTAATTGAGGACACTTCCGCCACGTCGATAGCAGATCCCATTTCTTATGAACTTCTCACGCTGAATATACACATGTATACAGACACAAAGGCTTGGAAAATCGGGTCAAAATCTAGGCACCAGGGTAGATTTAATTGCGATACAATTTAGAACCATATTTATTTAAATCTGTATACATTAACAATACACCATGCATATGTAATGGCGGATACAAAGGGGGGGGAGTAATAGGGTAATAACCTCTCCCCCCCCCCATAAGAGAGATGATCAATCTTTATTGAAATATTACCTCAATTAATTTATTTTATGTTATGGACATTCTGGAGATATTTTGCAAATATCTAAGCAGGGTATAATATACCCTGTGTGTTCATTATAATGAGACGGTATTATTTTGCATAAATAGGTGTCAGAAAATATATTTGTTTTATAATTACCTCCCCTAAACTATGAAACTAAATCCGCCCCTGTGCATACGACATAACAATATTTTATACTTAGTAACACTACTGAATTGATAAATAAAACAAAAACATAGTCGTCAATGGCGAACGGACGCCTGAGCTTGTTCAATGAATATAAGAAAATACACGGGGCTGAAAAATATCAGCAATGCAATACGTCACACTGTGATTATCAGAGTAATAAGTAAAAATCAAATAATTTCAAAGCGCAGAAGGGGGATCTAAAAAAAACGGCATTAATGAGCGCATTAAGAAAATCCACCAGCGGGAAAGCGCCCGATTGGAAATAAGGAAGGTCGGCGAGAAAAACCTGCGTAATCCTTAACCGAATGCCAAATGGGTGACCAAATATTTACAAACTCCTGTTTACGAATGCTTTACGGAGGGAGAAAGAGCGAGAGAGAAACGCAATGAGAGGAAAGTGAAGGTTTTGAACGGAATATAGAGGAAGGCGAAGGGCGGATAGATGGAAGGTTAAGGGGGAATTATATTTTTAGCCGTATCGCGTGTGGACTTGATCGCGTCAGCAATGAAGCACGTTATTCCGAGCGCTGAAACGATAGAACGAATGAACTCTTTCACTTTTCTTTTCAGCGAACAGTTTCTCCGACGAAATTTTCTCTCTTTCACGTAGCAATGAACGCATCCGAGAGAGCTTATTTAGTTTACTAAAGCCCCCCGTCGTGTCTCATTACTTTGCAGTTAATTTGCAGCTCCATTTATATACTATATTACGGGAACCGCCGTAGAAGGTGGGGTAATTACCGGGTACGTGACAATCCGCGGTTTGCATAAAAAGTTTCTTTGATGTTTTTTTTTGTCGGAACAGGATGTTACCCAGTAAACAGTCTTTGATTGTCGTCACGCCACGCCTGCGTATCCTTATAAAATGCGTCGAACGCAACTTCCGGCGGTACTACGTCGTACCGTGCTCGATAATCCGAGACGCGATCCGAAATGACTTTATTGTCCCATCTTTGATTCAATCCCCACTGAGACAAGTGACCTCGTTAAAAATTGAAGTCCTAGTATCCGCCCTCCGTCAACAAGTCTCCGCGACAACTTTTTTTCAGAGACCTGTAAAAAAATAGATAATAACGCTAGCAAGTTGCCGTATTCTGAATATTTATCTCCTAAAAAATCCCAAAGTTGAAATTATGTATATTAAAATAAATCGCGAAAGGTGTTTCTGTTTAGAACATTCAAGTAAGTGAAACATTTAATTCACAAAAACTGCGTCCTGCCGATCCTATTACGGGTACTTCTTAATATTCTTGAACAACATAAGACTTGAGAATCGCAATGCTTAGCGAAGAATTTCGACGGGAGGCTTTTAAAAAAATTGATGATAAATTACGGTTGCGCAAATGCGATACGATTGCCTGCCTTTCTTTATGAGCACTAAACATTCCACCGTGCTTCGTAAGAAATGCTCCAAAACTATGTCAGACCATGTAATCGATCAAAGAATTCATAACTTTGCGGAATTCTACTTTCGATTGAAGTGCACGGTTTCGATTTAGCAACGTACATACATTAATTTTAGAGATCTATCTCGAATTGTACGATCATCGATTTTAACTTAACACTGTTTTTGGAAAGGTGTACAGACATTACTATCTAATGTCAAATTATGGTCGAATTTTTTTTATTCATGAAAATTATTTACTTATTCTAAATTTTTGTAGTTGTATGGACAAATAACAAATGAAACATGTTGTAGTTTGTAGCAAAGCTGTTGTGACGAGAGTTCCTATGACTTGAAGTCAAGAAGTTGTATGTATTGTATAGGAACTACTATCAAAAAAGGTTCTATTTTTGTATTAAGTACATTCAATTGTTATTATGTAATTTGGGCATTATGTATTGAGTGATACCTAAGCTGTTGTGACGGGAGTTCCTGTGACTTGAAGTTAAGAAGTAGTATATAGTGTATAGGAAATGGTATCAAAAAGCTTATATTTTTGTATTAAGTAAACCAAATTTTTATTATGTAATTTGGGTATTATGCATTGAGTTGTGATGGGGACCCGCTGCCACCGGGACCTGCTCCCAATTGTAGCGTTTATGTGAATAATAATAATTAAAAATCATACAATGTTTCCGTTCGACTCAGAGGTTACTAGAAAAGACGAGGGAGCCTTTGACGCTTCGCTATCACATTGAGTTGATTTTGATTTATTTTAATAATTCATTTGATTAGAGATTTTATTTACAAAAGATGTTACAATGAAGTACCCAGCGGTGCCCAGGAAAATCCGGTATTTCAATACCAGTTTAAACAAATTATCAACAGATTTTTCTTTCTTATTTATTTTATTCAATTTTCTTTAATTTAATTTTTTAATTTTCCAAGTGATGATATAAATAAAATTAACAGATCTTGCTAAGTTCTTTTAAACTTCTTTCTTGGTAAACAGAACAGAAAAAGGTAAACAAACAAAATTACGTAATATCATCAAGACGCTCGCGAGTGCACAACAGAAGTATTCTGGATTTTTACAAATTATGGATAACGAAAATAGTCCAAAAACATTGGTCGAGATACAAGCTTCGCAAAATTCTATACAAACCTATAAACTAATGTGGAAGTATTGCTTTATTAATCTTTCGAATAATAACACGTACAACAGTTAACATAAATTGTTATTTTTAAAAATGCGACTATAAAATCACGTATTTCTCGGCCGATTTCGAAACATTTTTCATCCGGGCGGTCCTGCGACTCACCCTGACTTACAAACCTGTCCTGTTCTTCGAAACATCCGTGAAGATCGATATAAGGATGACGTCACGGATAAAAAACCTCAAAAAAACCTTTCCGAAAACGAAATAAAAAATTTTCTCTTTCTCTCTCTCTCCCTTTGAGGACGGAAGTAGTAAGTAAAAAAATTAAAAGCTGGAAACTTCGATGGTCCCTTAAAAAAAACGACCAGAAAAGTTCCTGTTATGTAGAGGTTCTATACGACCTCGTTGGACACCTGTTGATTCGCGACGAAGAGGGTGTGAGGAAGATGAAAATGAAAAGGAGGGTGGGAGAGAACGAGAGAGGAAATAAAACGAGATAAAGCGTGAGTGATGGAGAGGAAAAGAGAGAGAAGAAAAAATCTGATGTGGCCACCACATGACTTTCTCGACATCTGTAATATTTCTAAAAATTCCGAATAGGTTACATAATATTAACTATTTGAAGAAATGCGAAAAAAATTTGCTTTACAAAGAACAGAAATAAATTCAAACCAAAGCCTTCTGATATTGGATATAGCCACGATGCTCCAACAATTAAGGAAAGATATAAGGAGCGAGACGTAACTAAGCGCCAATTGTTAACAATACTCGTAGGCAGGTGGCGTGGTGGTGGCAGCTAAATAGTATATTTTTTAAGATATCTCTTAAACAATGTATTATATGGAAAAATGTTATGAAAAAAGCTTGTAGAAAATAAAATTTTCTACAACTTTTATTCTAGTATGTTTTTAAATATATCACATATTAAAGCAAATATTTCAAAATAACAGATAAGTGACAAGAGTAAACACCAACTTCCGATTGACCGATTTTTACCCAAAACTAATCAATTCTTGTGACTTTCATAAAAATGTTAAATGTAAAATTTCGCATTGACCTGATTAATATTTTCTGAGTTAGAGCACTCACAAAAAAGCTGTCACATACACACGCGCACACACATCATCGAGAAAATGGTCAAAACGTGTTCAGGGGACCTCAAAACGTGTATTTCCGTCGAAATCGATTTTTCATGAAAACAACACTTCCCCTATACTACGTATGGAGAAAGTTATAAAGAGAGAGAAATAAAGAGAAGAAGATAGAGCGAGTGAGTGGACGCTCTGATCCTTTTTAACATCTCCACCCTTTTCTCTAGCAGTCTCGAGGCTCGAATTCCAAGCGATACTCGGATTCCACGGAGACCATACGGGGGAGTTAGTAGTAGTAAGTGAATCGCTCGTTCGCGAAGAAGTTTCTGCGGCGGTATAAAGGGACGAAAACATACAAACAAGCTCGGAGCACCTTTATTAAGTCATTTATGATATTTGAGACGTGTTTAAGCCTTCCCGATTCCGTATAATATAATATTTTAAGAGTTTTTGGATTGTTCTCAAGCAGGGATGGACAACCATCTCCACATGGTGGGAGCCATCGGTTTGTGCGAATACTTCGATAAACTCCATTGGAAATTGCCAAGGCTTCGGAAGTTATTGAGAGGTTTTGATGTATCGTATGAGTAATAATAAATTCTAAATAAGGATTTTAAGATTGGCATTTCAATGTTACATCTGTTATTATCATAATTTTACCATAAAATATAAATTCGTGCGTTAAATTTTACGGATCGCATGGTCATCATAGCTTCGATAGCCGCATAAAACGCTCCCTGGGGCCGTAGGTTGACTACCGCCGTTCTAAATGAATAACCGCTATGCAGCGACGGGTTTCGACAAAAGGAGGCGATTTCGAAGAGAAATAAACATTTATTGATAAACTTTCAACTGAATTAATGCTGTGAATAAAATAAAAAATGCAAAACTTTAATAACGACAGCGATGTGACCATGAATTAATTCTCTCGCACTTTATTTCGTTCATTGATTTATAACCTTATGCAGGCCAAATATAACATGCTCTTCAACCACGAAAGTCAAACAACGTAGGTACCAACAATCAATTTTGTCCCGATTTAAGCGAATTTAATTCACTTTGCGTTATTTACGAAGCAAAATAAAAACATCCACATCTATGTTTGCTATCGTTAAGTGCCATGTTGTTCGAGAAAAATGGATACCGCTCAGATTAATGAGCAGCGAATATTGTAAGCATGTGACCGCTAACACGCCAGGACAAGTCATGGAAACTGATGCACGGTTCTGATGAGAATTATTGATAACGTGAGCATTGTTTCCATGGTGTCATCCAAAATGTACTATATCTAACTTCTTTGATCAAAAATGACGGAAGATTTTCAAGATGAAACCTGATTAAAAAACGGCGTTTGATAACTATTCGATAATGCCACCGAAGCGACCGAAATAAAGCAAAATATTCAAGTATGTTCCAAAAGAGGCCTATCACGGCATCATTTTGTTATTGTGAATATCAGATAATCTGGTTATACTACTATAATTTATTGCTTTTTGTCATATAACCAAAGATCCTACTTCATGTAATAACTAATTTTAAGAAAGAAAGCGAAAAATTTATAAATCCTAATTTAAGAAGCGTATCACACGATATGATAAAAATCATACACGGAAGGCGTTTTCCAAAGTCATAGCTTTGTGCGCATGCGTGCCAAAGTTAGGCATGCATCATAAAATTCATAATGGTTGCCATAATATGAAAGCGTAACGTTAGGCGTTTGTTGGAATAATGACATAACTATTAGGGATATTCGGGGATTCACTAAATAAGCGCCAAATCGGAGCGCAGGGGGTAGCAAAAAGAAAAGGCGATTGTAGAGTATATTAAACCCTAAATCTTTTTTCACTTAAGACAGAATTTCATTTGTTGGCTAAATTCCGTAGGTCTGCGTAGTTAAGAACTTTGACTGTAACTTTCAACTGTTTTCGTTTTCTTATGGCATAGATTTTTACATGAGCCTAGTGACTATATTAAAATTTAGGAAAGCGAAAATAGTTCAACAACGTATCCCTCATCGTCAACAAATCTACAATAGATATTACACGGAAACACTTGGTGGAACTCCATCTTATATAAATTTATTTGTACAAAGCTATTTTTAAAAAACTCATAATATTCACAATAGCAATTGAAACCGACCTTGTCTCAATTGTTATTGCGGAAATTGCAAAGATTTTCATAAAAAAATTGTATTTTTTACAGAAATAAATTTATGGCCGACAAATCTATTTATATTTTTTTTTAACTTGCCATTGTTTTCAAGTCGAATTTATTCAAAATGACAAAAAAACGCTTTAAATTACTGAAGCACCTGCGAGATGCAAGCAAGTGTACTAAAATGTTGCACAGGTTTACATGCGCGCGGCGTGGCGCATCTTTCGAGAGGAGTTCAAGAAACCATTAATTCCTCGCGGGACGAGGTCAGAAAAATCAATCTCTCTCTCTCTCTGTCAATCCTACGATCCCTGCGTCCCATTTACCGACGAGCGGCAATATTGGATGGCGATTCCATCTGGATGACAAACAGCCGACGTGGGTCGTAAGTGCGATGGGTTGAGTCCATCGGTTGAAGGCCGACCCGAGTCACGCGTGACGCATCGCCTGCAGTTCGCGGCGCCATAAATGACAGACGCCCCGATACGTATATCGTCGTCACACGACGGATAAACTTTTTTTTAAGGGTCGGAATCGTCGATTGTTACGAAAATTCTGAGCGAGAGTCAACAAAATGATTCGGTCGCCGTTTTTCTTCTTTCGCGCCCGGCTAGCGTTAGATCTATGGCAGGGAGGTGCGACATTCATACGTTGCGGGCCGCAATTCATAGCTGCGGATATGTTTGATGGGCCTTGTTAGAAGTTTCTCGGATGCACTTTTATTGGCCTAAGAAGAGATCGTATCGGAACTTACTCAAGATATTACGCGTTAATTTGAGATATTTTGTGTCATTTAACTCATCAAGTGCTAAGAAAAATGAAAAAAGACGTTTTTTACGTTCGAGATATTGAAATAATGTGTTCGTCCGCAAAAAGATAGCTTTAACTCTCTGCAGACCACTGAGCATACAACATGCGCAATCTATTGGTTACATATTCGAGTTCGTAGTTAAAAATTAGGAGTGATTTAGCTAATTCTGCCACCAAATCCTTGGGCTGCCGCTGGGATAAGTGTGTTTAAATTCGCGTGGGAAGATAGACAAGCGTCAATCATAGCAACGAGATTAAACAAACTATTGTAATTGTTGGTGGTGTAAGAGAACTTTATTTTAATGTGGCTTTGTATTGATACTAGCATTCCTACGTTTTTGAAGGGTTATTTCTGCTAATAATTGTAGGTTTTTACTTGTCGTAATTATTATTGATAGTAAGATTTCATTTATCTTGAAAACTTTTTATCTTTATTCATTTAAGATTATTCTAAAAACTGTTTTCCCTATGAGTTTCATTAAGAAATACGACTGGAAAATCAAGGTACATGTAAGCTTCTGATGAATTTTATTATTATAATTAAATTCTTATCGCTCCTCTTATAATATTGCCTTATACATGCATTTTATTATTATTACATTATAATCACATTCGTATTGCAATACTATTAATAATCATTAATGCGATCTTCTCGGAATAGTAATTCATTTGAACACTACTTAAGATGACTATATTTGTTTATGTAGTTTGTGCGATGAACATAATTTTATTCTTTGGAACTGTTCATGTGGCCTATTTTTTACTTTGGATGAAATCTTTTCTAATTATAGGTCTTTAAGACCAGTTGTTCTTGAATTTTTCTAAAAGCCTCACATTTAAGTATCATATTCCTTTTTTTCATTATTTAAGATAAGTAATACTGTTGTAAAGGATGTTAATTTCAACAAATTTTAACAAAACATTTTTAAGTGTTGTGTTGTAGCTTAGCAATTCTTCAGCTAACTATACTCTTATACAATTTATTATTTTTGTCATTTAAGTTAGGTGACTAAAATATGAAATATTCAAGTTTCGCTCCTACTAGTATCTAAAGCTGAATTACTCTGAACTAGCAGTATATTTTCGTTTATTTTAAGCAATATGAATAGATAAGTCAGTATTTTCATTAATGAAACAAAAGATAAAACTTCTAATTACTTATATACCACACAATCTTACATTTGTCACCGAGTTCTCTACTTCTGTCTACCATTCTCACAACTGTAAAAATATTAAAGTTTAAAGACCACAATCACTCAAGAGCTGGTAGACACTTTTGCAATTTTTTACGCCAATGCAAGTAAAAAGGTTATGATAATTATATTATAGAGTTTATTCATATTAGAGTATTAACTTTATAAAAGTTGGTTATAAAAATTCATTTTTAAATCTTCACTTGTTTTCTTTTCCGCTCGACTACTCTTCAGCAATGGACAGTTGATCCATACATAATAGCGTATAAACAGTAACATTTATTAAATTCGTTTATTTAAAAAATACATGCAAAATATAATGAGAGAAAGAGATTTTGACATTGTTTTTAGTATCTCAAGCCTGATAATGCTCTATTCATTTGTTTTTCCAATTTTTCTCTATCATTGATGAACTATGAATTACAAGCGGTATTTATGGTATGAGAATTTCTTGAAATGACTAACACAAATTGAAACATTTCCTGTCAATATAAGTAATCAATTCGGGACGTCAACTTTGGGAAACCAGTCGTTGTTTGGACTTCTTGTTTGAAAAGTGAAGAAAATGTCGTAGCAGGACAAACAATTGAAAGGGAGAGAGCGACAAGCAACGCAATTTCGCGTTCTTCGTCATTTCATGAAGGGTGAAAGTGCAATATTATAATTATTGGGACCCACACAGAGCATTAATTTTTTTTCGGGTATGGCCACATCCATCGATTCGCGTAAACGCCCACTTTAAAAAAATGAAAGTCTTACTGGGCGAAGGAGTCACTTAGCAAATGTAAATTACGTCTCGTAACTCTTATTTCTAAGACAAGTCTCTAACCTATTCTGCCTTTCGAAAGCCCTTTTAGGGAAATTTTGGTTAGAAAAGTCGGCGAAAGTTAAATTTCGTCGAAACGAGGAAACATTTTGCTCCATAACTGCCAAATTAAGAGATATTTCAATAATTTCGACTAAAAGATGAGCAAGGCGAAATAAATTTAATTATCGGGGATAAAAGACAAATAAATCGTGTGAAAATGGAAATAGTAGAAAAGTATAGATCAATTCTCTCATACACGCGGTATTATTTCGTTCAACAGCCATAATATAGTCAAATGCAAAATATTTACAATTTAAAGCATAAATTCGTCCCCGCCCTGATTAATAAACAAATTTCCTTCTTTAGCACAATGGAATAAGGTCGAAACCGTTGCAATTTTTAGAGGCGGTTTCAGGTTGCGACGACCCAACTATGGTCGCGACGCCAACGGCCATCTTTGTTACTCTCGGCGCAATCTCGTTTCCATCTTCGCCTTCCCACGCAATGTTAGTGTTTTCCAACTTCGACCTTTCGGCTCTGAAAAAGGAACTCCTTCCAATATGCTCCCTTTCGCGTTCCAAGGGTCGTTCGACGCTCCATCTGGAAGCTTAAATTTTTTCTCGATAGGTGGCTCCAAATTTAGGCGAAGCTTCCGCCCGTCAATTGCTTGCCTTCGGCATACAGCGGATCCAATTTTCGTCTCGAAAAAATATCTCATACCCTTCCACATCCTCTCTGCCTCTGATGGAAGTGTGGGGAAAGGAGGGGACTAACTAATTCGATCATGTTTTCCGCGTCTGCTTCAAATGTAAGGATTTCCTCGCTGAAGTTTTGTTTTTCAAGTCAGGAGCGCTTCCATCGACACATGGGCAGAGGGCTGACAGTGGCAACAACCTGCATGATCGCAAAGACTATCTTTCGCGTGGATGTTTATAAAATTAATGAAGTTATTTCTTTGTCACCTCGTGTCCAATTACTACCGGTTATAAAGTAAACCCTCGACATTCACGGTTTTTTTTACATTCGCGGTTCCGACTATTCATGAGGGGTTCCTGAGTACCCCCATTTGACGTCCTCGACCATTCGCGGATTTATTTCGTGGCGTCATGCGTGATTTGGTTCATTATCTCACGATATTTGTGTGTGCGTGCGTGTGTGCATTATTGCTCTTCGTATGTTTTTTACGTGAAAATTATCGTGTTTTTGGGCGAAATTTTTATTTTTATTTTGATTTCGATTTAAGGCTGTTCTCATTCCCCGCGTTCATAAAAAGCAATATACATAAAATGTTATTTCAAAAACCACCTGAACGGGTACTCTCGTCTGTATACACTTATGGCTTAGAGCAGGGGTGCTCAACCTATGGCTCATAGTGCTTCATACAATTTATATAAACATTTCATTTTCCGCAATCAAAATAAATCTGTGATTGAAAACGATGATCATAAAAGAAAATGGCGCATGACAGATAAAGGGGTGAGTACCATTGGCTTAGGTACTCATCTTTTGCTTTTCTCTATCAGCGGATCCGCGCTTTCATTGCTAGAATCAGTCGTGTCTCCCCAGTGCATCAAAGTATTTTTTACGCAGGCTGTTCAATCTAGTTTTCCCTTACTATTATCATTCCATCTGATTATCCTAATTAATTATCCTGTTTTTCCCACAAGTTTTGGGTTTTAACATTCACGGCTTTGAAATTCGCGGTGATTCCCGGATCCTTTACCCTCGCAAATGTTCAGGGCCTACTCTAACCATTAGCACATTCAAAGGATTCGAAGAAATTGGCCGATTTTATTAATATCCCAACAACAAAAAACACAAGCAGTTAAACAAATATCTAATTATTGTGCAGTAAAAACAACGCTTCGAATGCCTGCTTACATAATTCGTCCTTAACTCAATAGGGATATATTATTAGTAAATTTGGCAGCTATGGAGATGCCATTTAAAGTAATCAGCCAGTGTGCCTATAGCGAGAAACTGCTCGACGTCGGGCGTTTCTAAATCTAAAATCAGTTCCGGCGAGGTCGTTTTCGGAAGAGTGACCGCGCCCAACTATCCAATATCACCATTCCAAATCACACCCATTTAAAAGGGTCCCACGGTCCATTTCTCTCGGTGCCATCTGTTGGACCTCTCTCTAACTATTCTATCCGTACTCGTAACCCTGTTCGTCTCTGGCCATAATAACATTTACGAAGATGCTTTATTCCCCATATCTTCCCGCCGACATCCTCGGAACGGTTCTTTTCCGCCATACCCATATCTTTTATTCCCTTTTATCGCGTGACCTTGGTGCACTACGGCGGCGGCGGCGACTGTGGTGAATGTCCTCTAAACACTGCGCGGTAAACAAAGCATCCTCGCTATATATGTACTTATATGAATACGCATATGTGCAGCACACATACAAATACATACGTACATATTTACATATATGGAGTCGTCCATTGAACTCCGACCTCTCTAGAAAGACTAAGGGGGTAGGGAAGGGAAGAACTGTTTGTGTGGAATAATTTTTCTTTTTAGGCGCGTTTCGCTTCCAGCATAAGCGCCTATTAGCGTCGGCTTGTCCGTCCGTCCGCATGTTCGTTCTCGACTTCTACAGAACGGATTTTTATGAAATTTGATATTAAGGACTTAACAATAATAAAATAACAAAGTCACAAAAATAAATCACGTAAACTAATCAGGGGTACCACTTTACTGGTGACGAAAAATGAACTTTCCGTTATATATTGTAAATATTTGGTCAAATTAAAATATTTTTCAAATAAACTTGTAGAACTAGTTACGTAGAGTATTTCTTTCCCTATGCATATTTATCATAGGAGCAGACGTTATCAAGAAAATTGAACAAGAAAATTCGCTTTGAACTTAAAAAAAAATTCATGCATAGCTACCTAATTGTTGTCAACGTTAATAATCTTATTGTTTACTGAAGTAAATAAGATCTGCTATAATTACAAAATTCATTCAATTCCTTACGCGTGCATGACAGATTTTGTGAGCGGAGGGAAATGGATTTTCTACGGCGAAGAAAAGAACATAAACGCAAATATTACAACTACTGAACTCAAGTGAGGTATGTTTTAAGTAATTTTCGATTGTTCGGTTGATTAAAACCGATTAAAAAATAAATCACTAAATATAAATTGAATATTTCCCTGGAATCATTTTTGATATATCGTTTTGCAGTATTTAGTCATTAAAATTACGTATTATGTTTATTGATGCATCAACTAAGGGGGGAGAAGAAATTTTTAATACACAAAGATACAATCGGGTCGTGGTGTTTTGCTGTTTTATGGTGTGTGTTCGGTCAAATTACATCGCATAGTTCCAAAAACTCCATCGCATGAAACGCGCATACTTGTGATACGCTGTACACTTTCCTAACTTGTTTTTTTTGCGCAGCAGAGCTGGCTCGTTTTTTCCCTGCGGCCTTATAATTGATAAGCAAACACGCCAACCACGGCCACCTTTACCAAGGCCGACAAATATCATTGCAGTCTTGACTTCACGGACACAGTTCGATTCCAGGACCGTTTCGTTCTTCCATTTGAATAACATGGGAGCGGGTGCAATGTATTTTTGATATGCAATTTAAAATTTGTTTTCCTGCAGTTGTTCCGAACGTCGTCAAGGGAAACTCAATTGTTGCTGATTTAGCAAAAATGCGGACAGGTATGACGTCATATGAAAAATGCATATATACGTATTATCTATATCACCTTCATAGGTAGTCTGTCCGTACCTAGGTGAGTGATTATTCATGGTTAAACCTGGTTCCCCATAAACTTCTATTTTCCGCTGTCCTCTTCATATCTTGATAACTCTCTTTCCCTTTCAAATCGTCTATCAACTGAAACATTTTCTTACCTCTTTCCGTTTTTCCATCTAGTTTTCCTTCTAACATGTCTTTAATCATACTCTCTCTCTCTCTTCAGGTAATGCCAAACCCAGTTTGCCTTCCTCTTTCTAATTCTGTCCATTGTCCATTCTCCTCAAAGTCCACATTCCAAAGCTTTCCAAGGATTTGATGTCATATTTTCTTAGCGACCACGTTTCTGCCCCGTACCAAGCTATACTCCATATATAGCATTTTATGAACTTCTTGTGGATATCTTCCCTTATATTCCCCGTAAGTAGGTGTTTCTTTCTTCTGAAAGCCGCTTTCGCTTTTTCCTATTCTAGTCCTGATCTCATCCGTAAGTTTGCTTCTCTTTTTTTCTGCCAGACTACGAAACACGCAGATATCTTGACTGTACTCTATTGCCCTTTCTGATATGATTCTAACTACTCCTATAGCATCTCTAGTTCCTCGTCCTTTCCTGCAACCGAATCGATCTTCCCCTAGCATTTCTTCTGCCTTTTTCTCCAGCCTTTTATTAAGAATCCTCGTGATGATCTTCGAAGTGTGTGGCAGACGGCTTATCGTTCTGTAGTCTTTACACTGCATTGCCTTTGGCTTCTTCTTTAAAGGGATCATTGCTACTTCTAAGAAATCCCGAGACCACTCTCTACTTGTTTCTGAGATTATCTTCCCATCCGTATTCATAATTCCTTTGCCACGAATTCCATTAGACTTCTTATCTTCTAATTCCAGAACCCTATCATACATGACATAGTACCGTCCTAATTTCTCCATTTGTAGTATTTCATTACATTTTTCTTTTATCCAATTTTCTCTATCTTTATCTGTTACCCTTCTCAACTCATTGTTTATACGTCTATAGTTGGCTTTGCGTTCTTCACTGTTAAAGTTTTTCCATTTTCGTCTCTCATCCATTTTCTCCAGCATTTCCTTAGTGATCCATGGTTTCCTGATTTTCTTCTATTGTTTTCTTCCTTGTCTTCCCATTCAATATCCACGGTCTTTGGTTTGTTATCAAAATTTCTTAGGCGATCTTCTAACTTCATACTGATTAAATCCTGCCTTTCTTTCAGTTTTTCTAGGTCCCAAGTCTCTCTTTCTCTTCTCGTTTTTCTTATTTGTTTCATCTTTGTACCTACGCCAACTATTAGAAGGCTGTGATCTGAATCAATGTCTGCTCCTGGTAATGCCTTGGTGGTCTTTATGCTGTATAATGTCAACTCTATTTCTTCTCATTTCTTCCTTCAAGTTCTCTAGCTTTCCTGCCTTTCTCATAGTTCTTACGTTTCAAGTGCCTATTCGTAAATTGCTTTCGACAAATGTTTTTCTCGAGGCTGTCCCCGCCCGGAGATCCGATTGAGGGACTCTTTTACCTCCGGATCGTTTTACCTTGAGAAAACTCGTATTGTCCAACCATATAATCATTACTAGGGATTGTAATGTGGTAGTTTCCCTCTTGCTTTCCACATCGCAGTACTGTAGCCGTTCAAATCGTCCCGATCACGCCTACAGCTGTATTGGATATAGACCCAGCCAACATCATTTGTTTTCGGCTCAATACCATACTGACAGTACTGCTGCCTACTGCCAGGCACCGATGATAGTTGTTTTTTATAAAACCTCCATTCGGAGGGTTTGAACCCCGGAACTTTGTAATATATATATATATATATATATATATATATATATATATAACAGCTTACGGAAAAGGAAAGGTAAAATGGATATATGTATGGCAACAAGGTGTTGGGATGAGGAAACCCAGTGAACACTCACCAATCGGACGACTTCAGGTTGGCGAGGCCCCGGGGATGTCGAAGCGACGCAAAAGAACACTACTCTCTCTGTAGCTGATGAAGGAATAATTCCGAAAGCTTCTACGTTTGTGATGTTTCTGTGTTTTAGTGTTCTTTTACGTGTCTCGCTTCGACATCCCCGGGGCCTCGCCAACCTGAAGTCGTCCGATTGGTGAGTGTTCACTGGGTTTCCTCATCCCAACACCTTGTTGCTATATATATATATATATATATATATATATATATATATATATATATGTAAAAGATGTTTATTAAAGTTAATTTTTACATTGTCACATGTTCGGATGCCATTCAATACCTTCCATGTTTACCGCTTCTCTCGCTTCTACTCTCGCAATATAATAACGTCCATCCTTTCCTCTTTCTATTCGATTTTCGACCGTTATGCATTCCATAATTGTAACTCTCTAGGGTATGTTTTTTCGGTCCTCCCTTTTTTTATTCCTTTCTCCCTCTCACGCTTAAATCACGGTTAAATGTAAGAAGGGACTACATAGTCTCAATTTCGCCCTAATAAAGTCGTTTGTCTGTCTGTCTGTCTGTCTGTCTATTCTCTCCTCTTTCTCACCCCTCCATATTTACTCTTCTCCCTCTCCTCCCACCCCCTTCTCTCCGTCGCTGCTGAAAAAGGGTCCTTATCGTCCATCTTCACGCGCCTAACGATTGCCTTCCCATTAACAAGGAGAGCAAACGCACGGAAAGTACCCTGGACTCCTTTTTTTTACGCTTTTATTTAATATTTTTCGGTCCCTTTCGGCGGAGCCTCCGGGTCCAAAATGGAGAAAAATAAAAGCCGAGAGGATTTATCAATGGGACGTATTCGCAACGATTTTTTTTTCCTTTGTTATTCCCGTCGACGCGAATCCATTTCCGTCGCTGAGTTGTTCGGAATTTCTGGCCTTCGTTTGGTTTCGAAAGCTCGTCTTTTTATTTTTCTTTTGCTTTTTCGGAGTTGAAAATGAAATTTGTAGACTGCGGCGTACGGAAGCGAACTTCGCCGTTTTTCGAGTGACGTGAGACAAAAATAGACTTGCGAACTCTTCTTAAGTTATATGTATTTTCGTCAACTTCGTCGGATGTGACGCTTTTTTTATGCCGAGAAATCGGGAGAAAATTACGTCGTTGGTTGAAAAACTACGCGGAGTCGAAATATACGGACTGCATCAGCTGCTAAAAATATCCTTCTCAAAAGAAGCGACGGGTGAAATTTTGAAATCGATCGCATGGCAAACTTTCGATGTGCAAACACGTGCCTGTCGTTTTTTCGGTAGTTTAAAACACCTGAAGTCGATATATACGGACTGCAACTACTGCTAAAATAAACTCCTTTTAAAAAAAGCGATTAATGAAATTTTGAAATCGATTGCATCGCAAATTTTCCATGTCGTTTTTTTCGTAATTTAAAAAAAAAATGCCGTTTTTCCGCTCTAGAGAACGCTCCTAGACGAATTTATGTCTTTTTTTTCTTCTGTCATAAGACCTCGAAACTCCGTTCTAATTTTGAATCTTGGAAAACCGAAAGAAGCGACGAAGAGAGAATCACGGCCCCAACTGTTTTTGGAAGACGGTGTTTACTGTGTCTGCGTCGCGACTGAAGAAGAAAACAAGGCCATTAAGCTTACTTTTTTAAAGCTATTGATGAAACTCGTAGTTATGCGAGAGAGGCGAATGATGCTCCTTATGTTCCGCTCCGAAGATCTGAATTATGCAGTGAACTGTTTTTTTCCGCAGATTGATTAGACGCGAGTACACGTGATATGATTAAGAATATATATTTTTTGGGGTCGCACCCTCCATATTTTCGTTCATCACTCGACTTAAAATATGTTTATAGAAATTTGTCACTCTAAGCATGCTGTCGAACCGAACTCTTCCAATCTGATGTGGCCACCACATGACTTTCTCCATACCTGTAATATTTCTAAAAATTTCAAATAGGTTAAATGATAATAAATATTTTAAGGAACTGTGAGAAATTTTTAGACTTTACAAAGAAATTAACTCAAACCGTAGCCTTCTGATATTGGATATAGCCCCAAAGCTCCAACAATTAAGAAAATAAAAAGGAGCGCTAAGTGTTTACAACATTCGGCGGTAGGAGGTGTGGTTGTGACAGCTAAAATATTTAGTTTTTAAAATGCCTCTTCAACAAAGCATCATATGGGAAAATATTTCAAACAAAGATTGTATAAAATTAAATTTCCTACAACTTTTATTCCAATACATTTTTAGATTTATCAAATATTAAAGCAAATATTTAAAATAACGGATAAGTGACAAGAGTAAACACCCACTATCGGTTGAACGATTTTTACCAAAAACTAATCGGTTTTTGTGACTTTCATAAAAATATCAAATATAAAATTTCACGATGACGTGATTAATAGTTTTTGAGTTAGAGCACCCACAAAAAAACTGTCACACACATAATCGAGAAAATGGTCAAAACGTGTTCAGCGGACCTCAAAACGTGTTCAGGGGACCTCAAAACGTGTATTTCCGTTGAAATCTCCAAATCGATTTTTTTTCATGAAAACGATACTTTTCCCTATACTACGTATGGAGAAAAATGCAGAAGCTTATTCAATTTACTCCATATTGGACATAAATTTTATTACGACACTTTTGTTTGAACAGTAAGGAATGTACTTTGATAATATATAGCTTTTGCATGAATAGTTTAAAAGTTCATGATCGCTTCTTCTCATTGAGAATTGATAAAGCACGTTATTAAACAAAGTATGCATATACGTCTTATTCAAACACTAATTTAGAATAAACGAGTAAGCGAGTAATTAAAAAAGTCATGTTTACCTAAACAGCCCTTTAAATCAGTTGTTCCCAAACGTTTTGTAGGCGCGGCTCCCTTTCGAAGATGAACTGAATTTTGCTGCACGCAAACATTGAAACAAGGTTTTTATATTTTTACTTACGGGTAAGTATTATAGCCTTTGGACGCATCCATTTGTTGGAACTATGCCCCAATAAAATTATTAGAGGAGATATCAATGTCCCAATTAACTATCAACATATCCAAATCATTCATTTATTTATTGAACAAAGCGTTTTGCGGCACCCCGATGTGTTGTGGCACGCAATTTGGGAACCACTGCTTTTAAGGAACGAACGGATTCAGAAGAAAGGTCTAACCAAATGAACCATTTCTTTGTTACAGTAACCATAGTAATCATAAAGTTATCAATAAAAGACAGAAAACAAAAGAAATCCTCGTATGTACACAATAACAAAGAAAATTTTAAATAATTTATCAACATAAACAAACTATAATCAAGTAATTTATTGACAGCAACGCGATACAAATATGCTATAAAATTATTTTTATCCCGAATTGAAAACCGCTAAAAGAAATACAGTCAGACACCGATGTAGCACCCCCTATATAATGCCACCCCCCGCACACCGCTCATGAATCGTTGTGGATAAAACTTCCACCTTACCATTACATAGCGCAAGCATATACCTCGATTTACCGCCACCCTCGTATTAGCGACAATGTGACTGATGGACAAACGGTGGCGCTAAATCGGCGTTTGACTGTACGATATTGTGTCACGTTTTTTAAATTATTAATGGAAAGAGCAAATTACTATATCAAAAAATAGAGACTCCTTATTTTTATAAAAGAAAAGTTAACCATAATTACGTATCACAGCGTAAAATAACGCAAATTTTTTACAAACGCAAAAGTCGAATGAAGGGATAAATTTATGAGGAACAAAAAAATATAAAAGTATGAAATTTCTTTTTTACTTATTTATAATAGCGCGTAGGTGCGAGTTTCTTCCTTACTGAGATGACTACCGGTGCGCTCTTACAAATCCAGATGTTACCGGATTTCCTATTTTTTTAAATAGTCATTTACCCTCAAAATTGGAACTTGTGCGCAGGCTAGAATTATTTCCCATTGGACGCAACAGGCACGTGACTAAGGAGCGCCGGCGTCATAGGAGCGACATCATTCTCATCCATGCGACTGAAATAATTTACATGAAAATATTATTAACCGTTTGAAAAAAAAAAAAAAAATCTATCGCGAATAATCTGTCAACACGAATTAAAGCACCATAGTTAGACGTTCCATTATTTTACGGAAAATTCGAGTGGGTTGGGAGAGGGGGAGCAACAAAGGCTGAAAACTTTCCGTTCTCACCGTATCATTAGCACGATTTCAAATATAAAACAAGTAAGATATTCAAAATTAAGTAAGAGCTGGAAACCGGTTTTCTTAAAAAAAATTCCGAGTTCTGGTTTGTCTCTCACTTTCGGAAGAGAACAACCCACACCGTTAGAATACAGATCCTAACTTAAAAGTGACCAAATAGGAAGCTAAGGAGAAACATTTTAGAATGTAAGGATGGACTACGCGGCTATAATAAGGGACATCTTATATAGTTACGTATGCATTTCCTTTTCGCTCCTTTCTTCAAGGGCTCATTTTGTCACTTAAAGATTGCCAATAAGTTTTACAACAAATAATAAAAGAAATTATATACTCCATGTGTTAGATTTAAATTCGACAATTGCTGCGGCATACAATTAATTCCTATCCTAATTAATTTTACTGCAACAATACATATTTTAAATAAAACAAGCAAAAAAGCTATTATAAATGCATTCGATAGAATAACTATGTGTTGAATTACTATTGGTCATGCTCCTTTGAGCCCCTATTTATTCTATAAGTAAATAAAAAACTTCAACTTCTGAAAACTTCGTTTGTTCTTTCTTTCGCTGCAGAAACCTAATTATTTGAATTATAAATTAGCTATATTATAAGCATTAAATTACATAATCGGGAGTAAATCGAATTTTTTAATATTTAGTATTTTTCAGCCTAAACTAAAACGCGTTCCGTGGTGAAACTAAAATATAGGGTGCGGGTAGATATTTCTCAGGATTCTATTATCAAACAAGATGATCCAAACGGAACTTATAATGCCTATCTTTCATTTAGTAATTTATTTAATACTTACATATACTGGTTTTAATAGTTTTAAAATCATCGCGAATGCAGCTCTTTGTGTTTCAAAATTTCATAATTTAGCTTTATAAAATACTACAAATACATTCTAACGGAATATTAAATTGATCACGCGTATTTGTGCGGCAAAAATAACGCGTGTATGTATTAGACTATATCGAATCTGAGTCCAACAATAGTCGTTGCTGTGGCAACATTCTCGTAATGAGTGATAAAAAATTCAATAATGGTAGTATTTACGGAAAATTCGAAGAAAAACTATCAATAACCAAAATTCTAGATAAAAATTAGAATCTCCATTCCTTTCCTCAGAGAACAATACAAATCTCGCTCCGATATTACAATTCTTAAGATATTTTAATATGCAAGAAAAACCTACCCTGCACGATGGATTACAGATTTGCCATGTAAATCAAATGGGAAGGATAGTTCCTGGAATCGAACCCGGGACTTTTACTATTCGCAACAAAAACTATCCTCGGGAGATCGGCTCCGGTAGCAGGAGATTTCCACCAGGTGTCATGAAAGTCGGTCCATTGGTGCAAAAGTTAATAGATGTGACGGACATATAGACAGACAGACACAACGACAAAACTATAATCCTATTTCCATTCTGGAAAGTAGGCTAAAAATAATATCTTTATCATGTGAGATATTTGGTAAATTTTCACCAAAAAACTGCAAAATATATACTTGCTACGACCTGTGTAATCCGATACGTATGCGTAGTAAACAAGGCAGTACCCTCAACACTTATTAGGTAGAACTTGAAACTCAGCAGCAAACCACCCAAAGCCCCGAGGACATTTAATTACGTACATCTCTCCCATACGGTCTAAGGAGATTTAAAAAGAACGTATAGTGCCAAATTTTATGAAAATCTATATCTAATATCTTACATTTAAATTGGAATTGTATGAATATTTTTGAGGAGTTACGCAAAAAAAAATAATTATTTTAACAATATTTTTTTATGCTACCGTATTGTTTGTTGACGTCTTGATGGCTGAGGGTGTCGAAGAAAACGTAGCGAGTGAACACACTGCGTCACTATAGCGAAAACCGAAAAGAAACTGCTTTCGTAAAGGTTCCATCCCGACTAGCTTTCTGTAGAGAAGCGAGAAATGTTCCCACCAAATCAAAACCCAACCTCTTAAGTGCATTTAAACAAACCTAGAGTTGTGATTACGCTCTGTTATTTCAAGCAGACGAATATGCTTCAATCTCTCGCTATATAGAAAACGTGGACGCATAAACGCAGCGCTTGGATGGAATAACTAGAGAGCCGTCCGTGGGAAGAGAGGCGGATCCTTGTCAACATCGCCTCTTTTGTTTCCCTTCGTTATGCATATTTATCCCCTGAGGGTGTTCAGAGGCGGTTTGAATGACAATTTGGGATTTTTAATCATGATTTTTCAAAAAGAGGGAAACAGTTCGGACATGTAACAAAACGGGAGGAGTGATAAAAAGGAGGGGCTGTTTCTCCAAATTATGGACGGATGGTCACCGTATCCTAACTAAGCCTTCACATTCGTGAAAACTCCACTCCTCTAGCTTCAGTAGTACAATACCATTTCAAAATTTTTAATTTAACGAATTTGAAGTCATCAAATGGAAAATCTAATAACAACTTGGAAAATTCATAGATTGAAAAGAGCTATTCCAAATATCCCTAGTGGTTAGACTACAATACCATTTCTAAGTTGTCCTAATCTGAAGCCAACTGGCGGAAAATCTACGAACTACTTGGAAGATCCAATCAGTGGAATATTCGTAGATTGAGCTATCTAATACAAAAAGAATTTTCCGAAAATCTCTTAACGCAAAAAAGTTGATGGTTTCCGTCCGGCGGACAGCGTAATCACATTAACATATTCTTTCATGAAAACGTGCTAAAAATAGCCGGTTTAGGCGTATATATGCCTAAAATGATGTTTCACTCCAAGTATGGGTAGTGTACAATTATTAAAGAGAATTTTAACAGTTTTCCGGTTGCAAACAACAGTATTTTAAGGAGCGATCAAAATGTGTCCGTGATAAGAGTTTAAATATAAAATACGTGTTCTTTTTCATTTATTTCATCATTTTAACCTTTGAAATAAATGTAGGAGATGTAGTAATTTGTCAAGTGACATTGCATCTGATTCTTTCATTAAAAACTTCATAAACAAAAAAATTAATACTAGGCAACCAATGTTTTTCTTCCCTATAAAACATGTTTTGGCGTTGAAAAACCAGTTTATTCTAAAAGATAAGACTGATGTACGAAATTAATCCAGGTTTTTATCGTATATTACGCTTCCGTACAGGCCGAATTATTTTTTTTATTTCAAAAACTACTTAATTCTACTATAACATTCATTAAGATGTGTCAAAATAATGTTGTCCATGTCCAATACGCATCCAAAAAAGAGTAGAGCTGCCTTTACAAACTTTTCCCTCCCACTCTCTCCTTTCCCTACTCTCTCCCTTTCCGCATTCTCTCCCTTTCCCTTCTCTTTCTCCACGTTGGGTAAGCGAAGAGAGGAGAAGGGAACGAGGGAAAAAAGCCATCCTGTTTACTCCCGGTGGCCTTGCTCCCTACCACCCCGCCCACCACTTTTTATAAAAAGACAACACTATCGAGACAAATATAGCGCATGCGCCGTGGTATGGCTGTCGCCTTGAAACAGTCGACGGGGCGTCGGGACGACGGAATAACTAAATAATAGAGAAAAAAGATAAACAAACAAAAATAAAATAAAATTCGAGCCGCTGGAATTTCTAGCGACTCGTTCCACGTGTCGGGACCTTGCCAGGATTTCGCCGTTCCTTAATCGTTGGGATCGTAAAAAAAAATCCAGGCGGCACTAAAAATTAAAAGAGTTGACGCCAGTGATTCAAACAGGGCGGTTAGGGCAACCGCGTCATCGATAAGGCTTAATTTGGCTGTTGATCGACTTTGGGAAGGCCGGGGACGTTTTTTAGAGTAATTCGTCGGTTAACAAACGTACCGTTTGATAGTATACTTTTAATCATGTCATAAAGTATCGAATAAATCTTTGTCCTTCATTAATCTCCTTTGCATAAAAAAAATTAAAAGAAAATTCGATGCGGAAACGCTAGCGTAATAATATCACGCAGCAAAACTCGTTGTAGAATTATCGAGCTCGCCTTAAGGCGGAAATTCAGATCGATTAAAAATGTCTTTGCGATCCGTTCAGCCAATTACTTCCAAATCGTTCAATAATGTAAGAGTTTAATTTGGAAGTGTAGCACTCTCGTTTGGCAGATTTAGTTTAAAAATGCTAATATGGTTTATATATGTGTATATTATAAATATTAAATTTGATTGAAACTGATGCGATCAGTTCAACGCAAGTACGTGAAAAAATAATTTTCGTATTCCTTGTGGCAGCTCTGCTCTCTATATCTATACAAAAAATATTGATTTTGTTATGTAATGTTGCATGCCTCTTTCAAGCAAAATTTCTTCGTAATCGGTTGAGCCAATTCCTTCCAAATTCATAATTACCGAAATGTTAACTTTGCAATTGTGGCACTCATGCTTAGTCAATTAGGTCCAAACCTGCCATTTTTGTCATTAATGTATGTGAATATTTAATGAACCAAATTTGGTTGAAATCAGTTTGGCCAATTCTTTCCAAAAGCATAATTACCGAAACATTTTATTTTGCAATTGTGGCACCCTTGTTCAGTCTATCCGATCCAAATATTTCATTTTAATCATATATTTATGTGAAAATTCTATATACCAAATTTGGTTTAAATCGGTTAAGTCAGTTCTTCTCTAATATACGCGTACGGACGGACATTACGAAGATAATAATGCTTTTCACAGCAATTACGAAAAACACTCAAAATGGAGGAGGGAAAGTGAAAGGTAAACGATGGGTGTGATAAATACGGTAGAATTCTTATTGTGATTTTAAAAGTTAAATATATCTGACTTCTTATTCTAATGGGTAACCCGTAATTAAATTTTTCTACCACCTCATCATGACATTATCTTTCAGTTATTTTAACTGCAACACATTATGATGAGGAGTAAGTAATAAGGAATCTCGATACTACAGTCGATCTAGCATATTCTATCAAATGATCCTATAGGGTATACCTTATATTACATCGGTGATATTAAGTTGTTACGCAAGATCTATTTCTTCATATTACGCTTGTTCATTAATTTTGTCCCTGTAATTCACGTTTGAAAATTGCAATTTTATGCTTCCTTGCACAAATTTCGGAATAACACCTTGCTGCGAAAGGGCCGCGGAGAAACGTCATTCGCGGCGAAAGGGCGGCGGGGGCGAAGCGGCCGCGACGAAAAGTCCTAGACCCGATATAGACAGCTTGTCAATTCGCCTCTAAGGACAAAGATCCATAGGGTCATCTACGTAATGAAAAAATACAAATACATAGTCGATATTTTTTCTTTTGTTCGATCTACGCAGTTGAGCGATCGATATCAAATATAGAATCCAACCAATTATTGTAGTTCTATAATATCTTAAAACTTTTCCACGTTTATAACTAAAGAACTAGTTAAAGAGATGTTGTTTACCACAGTTACTTAGACATTTGTGAGTACGCAATATAAAGTATCCTGTTAAATTTTTAACAAAAAAATAGAAAAATCATATTAAAATCCTGTATTTGTTATGATCATTATTTGAAAATTCACCACGATCAAATATGGCAAATGTTACGCACATTAATTCCATTAAAGCACTGTTGAGTATGGGCTGAACGTACTTTTTCTGATTAATGTTAATCAGTAAGAGATATAAATAGTTCTTAATGGCTAAGGAAATGAGTTCCATGGTTTCGGTGCATGGACAAACTTTTACTGCAATAGAAAACGTTCTCCACCACACAGATCACATTTATTGGAAAATTTTAAACTTTAAGATATGTTATCATGTCGACCGTGTCATTGTTAAACCTCGAGATTGTATTGTCGTCCTTGTACTATATGCGTAAGGAAATTGTGATTTGAATGCTATAGTAGGATAGAGAGAAGGCGCCCAAATTATTTATAATTAAAATCATGTTTTTCATTAATTTCTTTTCAGTTAACTTTCTATTGAAATTTTTGGTAATTAACTATTTTTGTAATTATTTTCATAGATTTTTGTAGTGCATTTTATAATTAACCGGAGTTATAAATTCGCATCGCATATATGAATCATGTAAAAAGCCATTCCTTGACATGCAGACCTTTTTCGTTCACATTTTAAAATATTTCAAGGATGAGGTATTTAACTTAGTTATGCGAGGAGAATAATTTTAATCTCATTCGTAAATCTCCCAAAATTACGTTTTAATACGATTTTATCACGTTTTCGCGCATTTTATCTATACAGGCAGTCCTCGACTTTTGTACATTATACATTAACACACCTAAATCGCCTTTCATACGCCAAATTCGGACTTTCGTACATCAGCTGACGAACGAACATTTCGAGCTATCGCATGAAGTTTGTTTGTGCAATTGCATGGATATTGTATCGCATTTTGCCCTTATTATCTTATAATATTGGCAATACTCTCACGCTAAATATACCCGCTCTCTAATAAACGGCCCAATATTAACACGCTGGGTCCGAAAACTCCTACAAAGGTCGTACTTGTAGAGTCGGGTGATTAGGGGGATAAGAAGGTTTTTCATATCTTTCTAATATCCCTAAGCTCATTGCCTAAAACATTTGGTCGGGGGGTGAAAAGTGTTTACTCGCTAGATGTTGGCCTCGGCGCTTGGACACTTCTCGGAACTCGAGATGCAATAAACACAAACCCATGAGTAAGCTTCAACTCAAAGACTAGCACTGTATTTTTGCCTTCCCTTCGTACAACTGCGATTTATGATCTTCTATAGTGCTTTTCATATGAGATGGCGAGTGAGGGGGAGATAAAAGAGAAAGTAGACGGGGACGAGACACTGAGCGAACCAATAGGAAAGGAGGGGGAGCCTAAGCATTAGAAAGCATTCTCCATCGACTCTCCCTAGTGGTAACATCGTGTCCGAGTGTGCTGTGTTGCCACAATAGCGAATTCCCTTTAAATGCCCACCAAACGTTGCGTGTGTTCCGGTGTAGAGTTGGCAACATCTAGCTTGAGCTTTCTGCTAGGAGGCACTACCCCACCTCTTACTAGCGGAGACATACGAGCGGTTCCGAGTACGGCCGAAATCTGATTCGCCAATTAAAATGAAAAGCACTACACTTCAGTCGTTTTTAGAGCACCAGGTAGTGCGGAAGTAGGTTAAGGCGCGAGCGATTAACGAAGTTTCCATTTTCGTAATATTTATTTATA
The DNA here is from genome assembly GCA_028673005.1 of Tanypteryx hageni. Lineage (NCBI taxonomy): Eukaryota > Metazoa > Arthropoda > Insecta > Odonata > Petaluridae > Tanypteryx > Tanypteryx hageni. Next base: position 93,958,966 of record CM054114.1, on the reverse strand, counting down.
TTTTTGTTAGTAATTCTACTTTTGTTTCCACGTTGTTATTCTATTGTTGTTTTTGTTATTATCATTAACCGTAATTTTTTAAATGTCTCCTAAACGTAAAATTTTCGCTTCCGATTCTGACGCGCACGAAGAAAAAAGTGCGAAAAGCGGAAGCGATGGCGAGGAGGAGCCTGAGAAAGATGTCTGGGCAAGGAGCGGTGATCCATCTAAATGGAGATGTCCACATGATGGCCGAAGACATTTACATTTACTGCCGGACAGAGAGGAATGAATTTGCATTTTATTGCATTGATCTAAATTTGAATACCAATGCTATATTTCGACAAGTCTCTTTCCTCTAATAGGCAGCATTGTGTAATTCTGCAATATGATAGCTATAGAATACGTTTTATTTGAACATTTTATCACGAATAATTTATTAGGTATTCTTGTCGTATGCGGCCTATGTTTGGATGCGGTCTATAATAGGTAAAATAATAAAAATCCCAATGTGAAGGATATATTTTATTCATGAAAATGATATAACTAGACAAAGGAAATAAGTTATTATAAAGATAATTTAATTAAAGAGACCAGTATTAAGTCACATATACTGCTTCCACATGTGTTATCTCTATCTATTAAGTAATTAGTAAATATAGGTCACGTAATTTTCAATGGATTTCTTTAATTGATAATACAGCAAATATTTCGCACCGAATTTCAAATAGGATTGGAAAAATAACATTTTATTACTTTTATTCAAATTTCTTTAAATAATGTGATTTTTCTGGAAATTTTTCAAAACTAATATAGTTAAAAGAAAAGTGCGATCTTAAAATATAGTTAAAACTCAATGCAGTTCTTGTAAGTATTTAGTTAATAGTAAGTTACTACACAATTTTCTATTGATAGTAAAATGACTGTTCGTTCACATTTATTCTGTTTTTGACGAGTTAATAAGAGTAAATTAATTCATTTATTAAGTTAAATTCTATACGTTTTAAATAACTTATAATTTGCTCAAATATTTCAAGTAAATTTCAGCTACTTCTTTATGCATTATATTTTATTATTTCGATTTTTCTCTTATTTTCAGCAAATAATTACTTAAACAATATAATTAAAACAAAGATAACTTTCAAAACACTGATTTGATTGTGCATGAAAGCCAAACCAGATCATAGCATATCCTACTGATTTTTCATATCGAAATCATACTTGGAATACTTTTATGATAATCCCGTCATATTTGACGGGCAATTACGCTAGTTACTATAATGAAAGCCTAGATGGTGAAGTTTGTGTATAACGCTGACGTCATCAATGGCAATTTAAACGCATTTTTAACAATCTTTTCGATTAGGTGGAAGGTTGAAATTTTGCAGGAATGTTTGATTCATATATAAAAACTAAATGGCAAAAAAATACAAAAAAGGACCCGGGTTCGACTCAATGGGGCGATTTCCATTTCCCGTAAGATAACACGTAAAAAGCGACTTTTTAAAGTGTTGGTTTTAATTCTTTTGGAAAATAAAATTTGAAAGAATTGACGTTCGAACTTCGAATTTGAACTGTTTTGGAAAAATTAATGAAGTTTCTTATTCTATTCATCTTTTTTTCCGACTACCGTTGGAAATCTCTCATATTAAACATTTAAATCATATATTTTGGGAAAATATCGGCTTTTAAACTAAATGTTGTCTTGCCGACCACGTCATTGTCAAATTTCGAGAATAAATTGTTGTCTCATACCGAATACGTGTGATGTATACGAGTGCATTGATTGCCTTAAATTATCGTATGATTTTTCGCGAAATTACTTAATCCTAATGGGATTGGGATTTAGTTTGGATTCTTTTGCTTATCTAAACGACTATATAGATGTAAAGTAAGAGAGAGGAGGATGTGGGGAGGGAGACAGAAAGGAAGGGATATAGAATGGAAGGTACATAGAGAGCTAGGGAGGTATAGAATTAGAAAAGGACGGGAGGAAAGATATAAAGAGGGAGACGAAGAAAAAGAGGTTGAGCTATGGATTGGGACAGGAGGGAATGAGAGACGGGGGAGGCGTGAGAAGAGAAAGGCAGAGCGAGAGAGGAAGGGAGGGCGACAGAGAGAGGAAGAGAGGGAGGGAATATTATCATTTATCCGTCATATGACGGACAATACACTAGTATTAAAATATTATTATTATTTATAAACAGAAACGTTAATTTTCGGTCCATGGGTTTGCGCCCCTTCAGCCCTGCGTCCGGAGGCAACCGTCCCCCTCTGCCCCCCCCCCTCGCTACGCAACTACACAGATACCTTGAATTCGAATCAACCTTAGATTTACCCCTAAGAAAGCGGCTAATTCGTGTTTCTTCAGATGGGGATTCATCCATTACGAATTGGCTACCGCGTCGGTACCAAACGCCTTAGATATTGCAAAAACCTGCTGTGAAAACGCCACGTGCCCTATTTTGCGAGTCGTTCAGCGCAGTGCGATAAAAGTAGGCGCTGGATCGGAAGTGGCCACAATCACAATCTACTCTTTTCTCATCCGGCCTTTCCCCCATCCGTCTAGCCCTTTCTTGCTCTCCCTTCCCTCCTCCCTTTTACTCTCCTTATTCCATCTTTCCCTTTCTCCGCCGTCTATATCTCCATCCTTCCATCTCTCCTTTCTCCTCCTCTCCTCTCCCCTCTCTCTATCCCTCCCCCCTCTCTCTCCCTCTCTCTCTCTCTCTCTCTCCCTCTCTCTCTCCCTCTCTCTCTCCCTCTCTCTCTCTCTCTCTCTCCCTCTCTCCTTCCCCTACTTACCCTCTCTTATGTTAATAACTATCTATTATCAATATGTCATTTTAGGCTGGCTTCCAAAGGAAACATAGCCTTATGAAATGGCCCTGTCTGTGTGTGTGTGTGTGTGTGTGTGTGTATGTATGTGTGTACTATATGTGTGTGTGTCTCCTACTAACGACTTTTGCACCAATGGACGGAGAGAGAGCCCCCCTCCGGGCAATATTTTATTCCTTGAAGATTGAAGTCCCGAGTTCGATTCCAGGAACGTTTATTCCCTGTTTGTTTTGCATAGGAAATTTCAAATCAAATGTTTTCTTTAATATATTAAAATATCTTAAAATTGTAATATCGGAGCGAGGTTTGTACTGTTCTATGGGAAAAAAGAATGTAGAGTCTAATTCCTATCACCAAATTTTGATAATTGATCGTATTTTCTTGAATTTCTAAAAACATAGCTCTTTTGCGTTTTAAATGGCATTTTATCGGATTGTTGCCATGGAGACGATTATTACTGAACTCGGCTTGAGCATAGACGAGTGAACAAATAGGTTATTTTCTTTTCCGTTTTTCAGTTGATACAGGCATATTAGCGTATAAACAGTAACGTTCGTTAAATTCGTTTATTTAAAAAATACATGCAAAATATAATGAGAGAAAGAGATGTGGCATTCATTTTAGTATTTAAAACCTGACAACGCTCTATTAATTTGTTTTTCAATTTTCCTCTATCATTTATAAACTTTGAACTACAAGTGGTATTTATGTTATGAGAATTCCTTGAAATTAATACACATACTGAAACATTTCCTGTCAATATAAGTAATCAATTCGGGACGTCAACTTTGGGAAACCAGCCTGCATTAGTCCTGGTTTGGACTTCTTGTATTTGTTTATCTTAATCAATAAACTATATTCATTATGTAATTTTTTTATCTTGGAATAACTTCAACTTTTCTTCTTTCCTATCTTTATTATATATAATTATTCAATTTCTGTCCGTATCTCTTGAACAATTTGTCATAGAGAAATTCTGTAAACGCCATTCTATTTCTGGCAACTAGGAGACCCCGGGAAAATCATTTTCGTCCAGGATTCGACTCCGAGAGACGATTATTATTTCCCATAAGTTTACACAGAAGTTTCGGTTTTTCAAGGTACAATGTTTATTTCCTTTATTCATTAAAATACGTAAATATGTACCTAAATTCTCCGTTTTTGCTTTATTCGACTGCTAAAACTATAAAATATCTTATTCTTGCGATGTTTAAATGTTACACCAGAGATTTTGTCAGAAACACGCGTTTCTTTTCGAAATTTTATGGCCTTTTTGTACTCTGTACTCTGTTACCAAGGCGACCCGCATTGTTGCCTCCAACTGAATTAGCGTCTATTAAGCCTTCAAATAATCGAAATTATAGTTGTAGCAATGTCAAACATAATAGATTGCAACGTTTATAACTGAAGATTATTATTATTCAATAAACTGCGCGTGGGCTATGGGCATTTTTAACGATTGACCAGAAGAAAAAATCTTCTTTCTTTATTTCAATACTGGAATGTGAGAAGGGAGAAGCAATTAAAATTGCAAATATAAATTATAAAAACAAACATGAAATTAAAAATATCAGTTGGCTAATTTTATAAGGAGAAATGGGCTATTATTACTTCTAAACACGCAGATTTCTGACTGACTTCGCAAATGTTTTTGCGGGTACCACTAGTCGTTCTGAATTTCATTTATTGATGTCTTTAGCGAATCTCAGTAGGTCTCGCTGTTTTTTCACACACCTTCTTGTTGAGCGGGTTTTTTATATGGATTGCGTCATTCAGCAAATCCTTAATTTTTCCCACAGGTTTCCGACAGGTTTATTCCGTCTTTTGAATCGAAGTTTGATCAGTTATCTTATGCGTGTGTGTGAGAGAGAAAAAGAGAGAGAAAAACAAACGAGCCGAATTTTACCTCTTTTCTCCGGATTATAATCAATCGCTCGGATAGGTCGTTAGCCTTTACGCACTCGAATAAGTTCGCGTAAAACGCGTTCTTTAAGAGGATCGAGTGAAAACTCGGTCTCAGAAAGCACCGCGCGGCGTTGAGATTCTTGGAATGTTAATTTTAAATTCGCGCGCAATGCAAAGCGAGCCTTTTTCAACGCGAGTTCGGTTTCTCTCTCTCTAGTGGTTTGGTAAGTAGTTTACCTCGTGGTAACACCCACGTTCCCAGCCGGTCGGATAGTGCTCATTATATGGGGTATATTATATTATTGACAATAATTGTTTTGTTTGTGTTGCCGTTAAAAATTCTAAAAGTTTAAACAAATAGATAACTGTTTAGGTATTACGGAATGAGCTAGGAAGTTGAAATTTTCAAGTTATTTACAGAGTAGTGCATTTGCACAAATAAACATTAGAATCTATCCATAAATATATTGCAGCGGCCGTTAAAAATGTTTGAAATTTAAACAACTAAAAGAATATTATTTCACTTCTAGAAGTGCTACAACTTTTAAATTTGGCAAAAATGTGTAGCATTGGTACCCCATAATGGAGAAAGTATAAAATTCTTAAAATTGCAAAGTTTGAGGATTGTTTTAATCTATTATTTCTGCATAAGGGAAAAACGAATATATATATATATATATATATATATATATATATATATATATATATATATATATATGTTGCGCTGGGTGTCTTACGATATGATTTCCCCTAACCCATATCTATTCAATTATTTCTTATGGTAATTTTATTTTTGATTTACGAACGTTTTTCAGGGACTTAACTAGTTCGTGAATCAAGAGGTTGCTGTACAATAAAATTTTGAGATCATTCTTTTAAATCCCAGATATATTTCCACTGTGGAAAAACAAGGCGATAAATATGATGGAAATTCCCTCACGGAGGGATTTTCGCTCGCCACTGATAGGACTCGGAAATCCTAACGAGATTTAACTTTTTTCTGTTATGAGTTGAGAAACGATATTTTTTTATTTTGTTCAGCTTTCACGTGCATCTCCTTCTGAAGAAAAATGTTTATCCTACAAAATAACTACTTTACAGAATTTGTAAGCGTCCTTCTGTTAAAATGCTTTTAACTTGAACGTTTTATCATATATATATATATATATATATATATATATATATATATATATATATATATATATATATATATATATAACTACATATTGTCTCGAGTTGCGCGTATCACCACAAAGTTGGAGTAATTTCTGTTCTATTCTAAGCAAATTCGAGCGCCGCACGTATAAAAGGTCAAACTAGAACGGGTCGCTCATCGTTTGCGAATACGAGATAAGTCGCTTAAATCTGCGTTCGATCGCGTTCCCTTGAACATCCGATGCGAAAAATTGCGATATAAACTCGAGGGAGGCGAATTTCATTGCGAAAGAAACCGCGCGACCCCGTGATTGTGCAAGGAAAGTTTTTTTTGCGAAATCCGAGTCGATGACACGCATGCTTGCGTCCGCGGGAGATAACGCTATTTTAAAAAAAAACTCGCGCGCCTCTCGGACGGGACCGGCGCGGCCGAAATAATGCCATAGTATATATTTATAATCCTCTCGCGAACGCCTTTTTAATGCATCGATCGAGCGCCAAGACGCCCTCCTTGATTGGGGAATCGAAGTGAAATGGGAAAAAAGTCGTTGCGATGGAAACGAGATTGTTTATTTTTTGTTTTTAACTCGCGCGAAAATAAAATTTAAAAAGGCTGATGGATTCTTCAAAAGGAAGAAAATATTCATGGCGAATTTTTAAAAACATAAAACTCGTGGAATGATTGTATTTTTATTTGGGCATTAAACTTTTTCATTGGATGATAGCGCCCGAAAAAACTTGTGGAAGGTCCTTGACGTAATCTAACGCCTCCGATTTCGAAAATATTCATAAATGACTTTATAGCGAAATGATCACTCAAACGAATAGGTACACAGTTCACAAACATTCACGTTTGCCAACAGGTTCAAAAGGAAGGAACGAACGAATAACGGCTGCTACTGAGGACAAAATTGGTTAAACGGAAGCGCTTAAAAACGAGTGCGTTATCAAAGACGAGACGGAAACGGTTTGCGGAAGAGAAACGAGATAAGTGTCAAATAGTAAGTCGAAAAAGGCCACAAGTAAGAGAGAGAGAGAGAGTGGGAGTGATAGATGTGCAGGGTGCCCAGCAAGTCCTTTTTGTAAATCATAATTAAATTTATCAATTCAATTCTGCAAGACTGATATTCCGAAAGATTAAGACTGACATCTTCTATATGGATCGTACTTAAAGACCACGGCTCTATCCTCTAGGACTCCTCGGTTGAGTTCGGAACAAATTTCCTCCCATCGCAATTTTTGTTTTGTCGGTAGACACTTTTGGAACCGTTTTACGACGACGACAAAGAAAACTATCGAAAAAAATAACACGGCACAAGCCAGATTTAACACTTGGTTGTGACCTCATAAGATATCTATAACAAACTGGCATAGACAAATTTTCCAGTTTTGCCAACTTCGAGTCGTTTCTACATAGTCCGCAAAAAATCAGTTCGGGAATTTTTTCGGTTAACACCTTGTAGGTAACTATGTATTCATCTTCTTGTAGTAAGTAGTAACGTGCGCTGATTACCTCGAGGTGTCGATCCGATAACTGAAACATGTTCAGTGAATAAAATAGATATAAAATGGCATGGATAGGATCAAAAGGATACGTGGATGTGGTTTGGAACGTGAGAACATCCTAAACAATTTGGAATTGATGAGAGCTTGGCTCTCGAAATACGTATTTAGCGCTTGGTTCTTCTCGCTAAATCCTTTGTTTTTTTAAGGTCGGAGTCGACTCTTCAGGTCATAATTTGAAGTTTGTTAAATATTTACCGTGGCGGGAGAAATGCATTTATGTCCGCCCATAACACGGAATACTACGTGACAAAGGACTCGCGCCTTAAAAGCGGCGATGAAAATGAGCTATGTACCCTGGATGCTATTATCTGCGTCATCTTCCAAGGATAAAAAACACAACCATGCCATTTATCATCTTTATGTTGCGACCGAGATGAAGCCTGAAATTATTAAGCGAGCCCGATAGGAAGTACTTCGACGATTTTTACGCGGAGGATAATACCAATGAGAGAAGAAAAGTCCAAAAGATTCGACGTTCCTTTTAAGAGAAAGTTCCGAGTTAGCGTACCGTATAATAGAAAAATATGTTCAATACGCTCAAGGGCACATTTATTCATTTATCACGCAACATAAAATAAAATTTATCTACACAACCCCTTTATCGCAGTTTCCACCGATGCATTGCGGACCGTATATATTCAGTAAAACTATATCGGCCAGTTTTGGCGTCAAATTTTACCAATTCGCCAAGTGTTGTAGAATTATTTATAAGCTCGAAAAAAGGTACTGAATACAGTCTGTAGTCTAGCGTGAGGTTTAAGTTCTCAGGAAAATACGGGGTCGGGCAAAACCGCGTCGCGCAAATTTAATGCCTTATGGAAAATATCGCGTGCCCGTGTAGGCTGCGAGCTTCCTCACGTCAAATACGTTAGTAAAATGAGGCGCATGCCTGATTCAAAACCGCGCACAATCAAATGTTACGCGTGTTGGGTGAACGAGTGTCACGTATATTTAACCGCGCGAAATAAAAGCCGCAATGGAGGAAACCGCGTCGAACAAGGGTTTGCCGCAAGGATGAAAATGCTAACAGCGGTCGTATTCACGCATTTCGTACTCCCTATTCCCCGGACCATGGGGTGCGGTGAGGTCATGGAGTTAAAAAAAGTAAGAGGTCAATCGTACTGGTGAAGTTGACGGCTCGCAGCTGCCTGGGAGATACTGGAGCACTGAGAGAGAGAGAGGAGGGAGATGGGAGAGGGGAAGGAAGGAAGGGAGATAGGAGATAGCGGAACGAGGGAGATAGCGGGCATAGGGCGATTGGAGGGAGGGAGAGATTGGGGGGAAGAGGAGGGAGGGAGAGATTGGGGGGAAGAGGAGGGAGGGAGAGAGAGGAGGGAGGGATAGCGAGGGAGGACGGTTCCCATGGAGACAGGATTGGAGCCATAAGAGGGCTTGCACGCTCTCACTCGATTGCGGGCATGTGTTCGCGTGTTTTTTCTGCTGTCCGTGTTGACGTTATTGTAGTGTTTCCCCCTTCCACTCTTGAAACTCCTTATCGTTCGCGCAGCCACCCCCCATAAAAGGTACTGATGAGCAGAACGAGACAACTGGATATTGCGGTTTAAAAAAATCGAAAAGGAACTACATAGCTAGCCTGCAGGAAATGAACGAGAAAAACTTGAATTAAAAGTTTATTATGATCTCCAAAATCCCCTTTTAAAGTTAACTCACACAACCATGCACAGAGCATTTACGCAGCTGGAAAGTTGTCTATAACTGTGTTTCTCAACCAGTGGGGCGCAGAATAGACAATAACATATTTAAAAGAAATATAAATATTAAAAAATGAAATTATTTTGCATTAACATCGCCAATAGGATATGTCTATGATTAATACTATAACCTACGAAAGCGTGCACAAATATTTTAGCACTTTTTTGTGTCACTAACATGGCGAGACAATGATTTCTTGACATAATGTTTAGTTGTAGGAAGTAAGATGCAGGAGGTTGAGAACTACTGACGTTTTTTATTTATCTAATGCTCTCATGAATGCTTTATTGCTCAAATCAAATTGACAAGCGTTGCATCCCAATTAGCCATGAGAAAAGTTAGGGAAACTCAGACGCACATTCCGGTTATGAAGCAGCCGTTATCAGAAGTGATTAACTGATATCAGACCATCAGCCTTACAATGGTTATCAGAGAGACATGATTTGCCAGTTCATTCAATTCAAGCTGATTCCTCTTTAAAGATACTCGGGGAATATGACAGGATACAGGATCTTTAAGAATGAGAACAAAAGGGTCCTCATTCAAATACGAGTGTGTTTGCCCGTAAAAACTGAAGAGTGGAAATTAATGAGGTATTAAAAATGAAATAGGTCTAGATGTAGATTTTAGCTAAGAATCGATTTTAAAAGATATCAACCTAAATAAACCAATCCATGACTCATTGTCAACAATTAATCAATATTGTAAAATACATGTTAATTATATAGTGACTGTTATAATTTTGTGGTAATTAACTTTGGTTAAAATTGTGTACTTTTCCATTCTGCATGCCAGTTGAAAATATAATCTAATATGTTTGTTGCTACATATACAAAACAAAAAATAAATTATTTGCAGGCAATGAAAAAGTGAGTTCCAAAATGCAACATAAACAAAGAAAATATTAAATTTGTTACAAGATAAAATAAAAAATTCTAATGTAACAGTTTGAAAAAATTGTGAATTCCCATGCATATACATTAATTATTTCATTTGCTACAACTTACGCTAATAACTATATCACTTGACGCGCGTCTAAACACTCATTACGACTTTAATCTGCACAATCCAAGAATAATGGCACATATACGTCACATATTAATCATTTCTGTTAGAAAATACAGGGTGAGTCAAAATTATGTAAACGCTTTAAATGACCATATTTTTTAGACAGCATGACCAATTTGAATAAAATTTCGTGCATTTTAAAAATAAAATGAAGAATTAGCTCTTCGCTATATTGGTGACCCATTGATATGGAGAAAAATCGGCTAACATTTGAAGAAAGCAAGTGCATTCTAAAATGGTACTGGAAGAATAAAAACGTTAGAGAGGTTCAGCGTGTATGGGAACATCAATATGGAACAAAGACGCATCTAATATTAACCCACCTCCGTGATAAATTTGAAGAGCGTTGAACTGTTCACACAGCATCAACAAGGAAAGTGTGAGGGGAGAAGCAGGTCAAGAAATGCCGAATATTCGTAGCCATTAGAAGTGCATACGACCAGCCACCAACGAAGACAACAAGACAGTGTTCCCGAGAACGGCGTTTGAGTCAATCGAGTGTTATGAGAATCTTGAAGAACATAAAGTTCAAACCTTTCATACCTCGGCTATTGCATGCAATTCAGAAAGACGATTCTGTGGTACTGTCAGAAGGACGGTGAATCTGGTGATTTTGAGGACGTAATTATATGGTCAGGCGAAGCCACGTTCAAATTAAATGGTCATTTGAATCGTCACAACTGTGTTTACTCGGCCAGCGACAATCCGCGCCTCACTCTACAGAAAGATGTTAACCTGCCAGAAATTAGTGTGTGGATGTGACTCTCCTCTCGTGGGATAATCGGACCGTACAGATTCAGTGATACTGTTATTGGACAGAGTTATCTTGAACTGTTAATGAATGACGCAGTTTTCTCAATAAGAAACATGTTTCCGGACACATTGGTGTACTTTCTACAGGATGGTGCACCTCCACATTTTCACTCTAATGTTCGTGTCTATCTGGATAATGAATTTCTCGAACGGTGGATAGGTCGCACGGGGAATGCTTTTCAATACCCCCAAAGGTCTCCAAATATTACTCCCCTGGACTTTTTTGCATGCGGATACCTGAAAGATAAAGTGTATACTCATAAATCACAAACATTGCAGGATTTGTTGGTGATGATACAACAGGAAGCAGGAAAAATTACAGCTGAAATATGCACCACCGTATGTCAGGATGTTGAGAAACAATGCCGTTCACGTATGCGTGCTGGTGGCGGACATTTTCAACATCTGACTTAACTTCTGTAATGTATCACATTTCTATGTATCCAATGTATTTGAAATATTTTTGGTTCATGTTTACTCAATAAACTTTCTGATTGTGAGGTACAGCATATGAGTGTTTATACATAATTTTGACTCACTCTGTGTTGCTGTCCCATCTCTACATCCAAATTGATATGCATCAACTCAGCAACAATACAGTTGACCTTAACGACCAAATACTTTCTCTGCGTGATAGAATAGCATGCAAAGGCTTTTATTATAATAGAGATAAAATGACTTACCGATGCAAAATAACGGGCAATATAAAATCACGAAACAGTGAAGCGTGCCTCTAAGTTGGTATGCATTCAAAGTCACGCAGATATGGTAATGGAATGGCGGGAGAGGTTACTGCGTGCAATAAATAATCGGAAAAGGAAGATTAATAACTCTATGGGGCAATATAAGGAAGCTTTTGTACTCGACGTAGAATTTGGCGAGATAGAGACAAACAGAAATTGAATGAAGAACATAAATGAATACATTCGTGCGCTGATAAGCAACTATGTAGCAACAAATAATGAGGAACTAGAATGAAAGGCCATAAACTCTATCTTAGGCGATAAAATAAAGCTGAAAGGTTAACGAAAAAATCTACTCAACTCAAGTGTCGAGTATAACGAAATGCGGGTATCGCTCTTTTATAATGGATTTTTTATATCTCAGAAAGGCATGAACACATAATCACTGTGGATTGAATAAGTGATTTTTACAAATAAAAATTACGAAGATAAAAAACAATGAGTTAGAAGTTATCGGCAAACAGTGAATGTATTACAATTATGCTTGATAGAATTCGACGCTTATTTTTTTTTTTAATCGACGTTTATTTTCCCGAGAGGTTTTCGACGAATACCGACGCTTAAAATTACTACTTGGTAGAATTCGATGTTCATTTTTTTGAAAATCTACTATAATTTTCCCGAGAGGTTTTCGACGAATATCGACGCTTAAAATTACTACTTACATATATGGCCGGCAGTTTTCAGCCTTTCAATTCGATGATTTAAATTTACTTTTTTTTTTTAGAAATTCAACTCAAAATTAAAGTTTATTTTACAACACTTTGATTATTTATTTAAAACTTTAAAGGAAGATAGAATTCTTAGCAGGGCATATCCATGACCTTATCTGTATAGAAAGGCTAGTAGAATATCCCACCATTAGATCGGCAAATATAATCTCAAAAACCTCAAAAGGGCAAAGAAACGCGCGTTCTCAAAACTGCCCTAGGACCTTATGGTTACCTGATTGTTCAGAGCAGAAGCGTGAGCTATTCAAAAAGATGCATATTTGAGAGTAAGGAAATACCTTTCTTTCAGTCCCACTGTTAATGAAAGCCCAGAAAAGGAGCGAAATCGTAGGTAGGAAATAATATTGCAAAAAAGTAAACAGAAACGACTTTAATATTATAACTCAGAATGCTTATCGACGACTATTCATTTTCATCGATTTTGAAAGTTTTAAAAAAATCGACGTTTATCGACGTTCTTCGATTTAAATCGAATCCTACAAAGCCTAATTATACTGCAGTAAAGACATGAAAATGGTTTCATCGATATTGCTACATAACTGGCATTAGCAGTTTTTTACAATATAATTCTGGTATAGGATATATTATACCCAAAATCAACGAAATGAAAAATTCCCAGTGTTCTCGGGAAAAAACTCGAAGGTATTATTTTAGACTGGTACTTATAGTAATATCATGTATTTCGTAACGTATTTTTACATTTTATTAATAATACTAGCGTAATTTCCCGTCAAATATGACAGGTATGGGCAGTTTATGTATTAAAATTATGGTACTTCCCATTCTTCCACCCTTTCTCTCTTCCTCCCTCCCATTCTCTTCCCTCCCTCTCCCCTTATTCTCTCTTTCCCTCCTATTTTCCCTCTCTCCCTCCTATTTTCCCTTCTCTTCCTTCTTCCCATTCTCCATCCCTCTCTCCCTCCTATTCTTCATCCTCACTTCTTCCCATTCTCCCTCTTCCTCCCTCTCATTCTCCTCCCTTACTCCCTCACATTTTCCTTCTCCCCTCGAAAATGTAACTATCTCTCTCAACGTGATATACGTAGATACAAATCTACATGTAAAAAGAATATTTATTTGTTAAACATTACGTTAGACGCTGGCCAAAATTACGTCAACTCTCTGGAACACAGAAGCACAGACAGAAATATATGGCCTTTTATATTAGTAAACAAATTTATATCTGCATATTTGACTGAGTTATTCCCATTTAAAGAGCGTGAAATTTTTGGTGACGTCATAACTTACATCATCACCGTTATACACAAGCACAGACATAAATATCTGGCCTTTTATATTAGTAAATAATACATATTTTGTAAAGGATAGGGATGATAATGAATTTAAGCGAATTAGCGTTTGTATCTTCAGCAGCAGGCTGACGAATATAAAAGATACTCAATTAATGTTCAGTGAAAAAGTATTTTGTTTGTTTCTAGTAGCGTGCAAATGCTCTGATTAAGTTATGAGAAAAAAGATAGAACTAGAGAAAGAAATGCGGGACCTTGATGGCATAAATTGCGAGGGATAATGGCTTGACTGCTGTTTTTCGGTATGCGGGAAAAAAATAAATGGAAAGATCATTCGTTGAAGTGAGCTTGTGTATTCCGGGAGCTCCAATATAAAAACATAATGTATTCGTGACAATATTTTTTTCTATTTTTTTGAGTTCCCAGAAGTTCGTCCTATGGAAATATTTTTTTTTAAAGTTCCAATTTATAGCCTATTCTTTTAATTAAAATGCGCCATTTATGCTTAGGTTCTTCGTAAAATATTACTTTTAACTTAGGATTTTAATAAAGAAAACCGATAAGTATTCTCCAAGCTAGAAAAACTGCAAAATTAACTACTATATGATTTTTATCTAAGTCACAAATTATTCAGAGTGCGCGATTTCAGCCAGTAAATTTCGTTTTTCTTTATCGTACAAAAATAAATTAAATAACGCTAAGACTAAAATAAGCAATAAATCGCCTCACGCCAAATGTGACCGCTTCATTTCGTGAGTATAATGTAGCTAATTAAGCTAAATTAGTCAACGGTCATAACCTAAACTAACGTAGACACCTTAGTAACAGTTCAGTTGTTTTTTTCTGAGGTTAACAGCAGCGTTCGCGATTGTTGCCAGCTCGGTTGAGTTATTTTCTTGAGTGAAATCCTTACTACTACTCTCCATCTCAAGTCCTTTTTTCCATCCTCTCACTTCCCCTTTCGCAATCTCTCCCTCCAAATTCCTGTCACTTCTCTCTCTCTCTCTCCTCGTCTTCTTCCTCCCTCTCTTACTCTATCCCCCCTTTTGACCTTTATATTAACTATGAATTCCTCAACAGACCCATTTTTTTCAAAGTCAATCGAACAAACGCGCTTCCTACCCAAAGTGTATCTTTGTCTCTTTTCTATTGGGATGTCAATCATATGAACGTGCTTCTGCTTGTTAAGCTTTGACGGCATTTTTCACAAAGATAATTTGACCTCCAACAGCCGCCGGGACATAATATTGGCTTTAAACAAGAGATCAACTTATTTATAGTTCACAGTGGCGGATCTTGTTACTTTCAGCTTTGATCACTACATTTTATGTAATTATGAAGGACAGCAACGTGAATTTCATTCCCTTGTTCAGGATAAGGCACCAGGCATGAAATGCAGGAATAAAAAAGCAATATCTACTCACATTGAGGAAAGAAGTTTTAAAATCATTCCATGCCGTAACTTGACAGTTAATTTCCATCAAATTAGCATCAAAGAGAAAAAAAATCGCGTCATTGACGTTTTTTTCCGAGTTCAAAAAGCTTCATGGTGACGCTTATAATATTTCGTGCCGGATGGCCATTATGTAACACACGTTTCAGCATCATTACAGGTTCTTTGCTCAAATATTAATGCACATAGTGTGTCGTAGTTTTGGAAATTTCTCTAGTTGTTGTGGGAATCACATATACGAGGGAATTAAACTACAAAATCCAAACCTAAAGCCGCGTTTATGCTGTGTACTTGAACAATCGCGACGCTACAACCGTTTCAACCGATGCAGCAGATGGCGGCGCAAAGTTCTCTCTGATCTCTCGGCAGTCCGCCGGTTTCTCCGCTCCCGATAGGATTCCCTCGCAACGTGCGGTCCGATGAATCATTGACGACTCATTTCGCGGAGAGCACTCGAGAATCCTCCGTGGAAACTTTCGTGATTCGCAAAGCGGATTTGCGAAGGTTTTCCTCTTTGCAAGCGATGGAGCTTGCGGATGTGACACCTGACTGAAAGCGGGGAATGTTTTATTGGGAGGAGGGGAAATTCTGCTAGGCAGGGAAAGAACGCAGGGTTGGAAAGGGAGCGAGAAAGTGCGAGGTCCCGAAAAGACGGTCGCATTTTGCGAAAGTTCGGGAGGGTAAAAGGCGCAGGTGGAGTGGGGGTTTTAGAAGGGAGGCGAGGAAGGGGAAGGGACTATCCGTGCTCAGTTTTCGGATGCTACCTGCGTCTGGGTTCGCTGCGCCCGAGGTATCCCAACCGAACCAAGATGTGGCCCTCAGGTGAAACGGTGTCACAAACAGTCGTGGATTCACGACGCCTCTCTTCGGTGTTCTTCCTTTCCAAGGTTTCCGCGAAATCGGCGAATTTTCTCTGGAGGTGATACGTCGTCATACGTTGCCAATACTTCAAAAATGTGACGAACGTTGAGATTTTTTTCATCGCGGCTTTCCGTGACAATGCGGTTGTAATAAAAGCTGTGAGGCTCATCCAATTGCCGCGATGGTCGATTTTTCGTTTCGTACCAAAACACGGTTTAAAAGACTGGTCGAGTCGAAAGGTAGACGCAGTGAAATGGGCAAGCTAGAGAGAGAAATGGTGAATTATTCAGTAATGCCGACCTCCGTAGGAAGATGTTTGTAGTTACTTGTTCCGAATACACGGATTACCGTGGGTTTTTCCTCGTTGTCATTGTTGATGTGCTCGTTTTAACAAGAAGTGAAAGAGTAAAAGTATTATATTATTTATTCCACACGCCGATCAATAAATTCTACGTCACCAGGAAGATTTTTATTAAAAACGATTTATCGAGGGGCTTCTTCTAGCCAACGAGTAACTAGATCAAAAGAATAGTAAAATTCACCCGTATCGTGCATTCGCACAGAAAAACAAATTTAACAATGCAACAGCAAAGTTTTTATATGCTGCGATACCTTACCTGCAAATGCATTTCCATAACAAATAGTTTTCATTTTTTAATAACAAATAAACTAAGGACTTTCTGTTTGTTACTTTTAATTTTGAAAAGCTACATGTGTTTTTGTAATTCTTGACATTTGACATTATGTTACGGTTTTAAAATCTGATATCCTCCCGTTTCCCCGGGAAAAACAAAACGTACGATTTTATGAGAGGGATAACTGTATCTTCTTTTTTCTTGTTAACGAACTTTTATTTCGGTAAAATTTTAAATTTTACTTGGTGCACAGCGGACGGGCAGAAAGTCTTTTAAAAAATAACCACGCTGAAACTTTAATTAAAACTCGCCCCCTCAAAAAAAGTGAACAGATTTGCGCATTCGTCCGCGGTAATTAAAAAAACTAAGATTTATTATTGAAAGACGCCTCCACAGAATTGGGAATCTTTCCCACTCTACTCTAGACGCAAGCTCTGCGAGGCGAAAATATAAAATAAAACGAAAAAGGAGAACGAACCGCGGTGCAATATCGAGAAGGACCGGCAACCTTGCGTCCGTAACGGGACGCCCATAAAACTTGGGCGACAAACATGCCTTTAAGACCCTTCGGGAGGGGAGCCGGTGGTGTAGTGGTTAGAATGCTGGCCCCACCGTGATCTGCTAAAGCGACATCCGGTTCGAATACTTATGAACATTTTTTTCCGAAGGACGCCCGGCCCCCTATTTGTGCGTGTTGGAACTAAGGTGACGAGGATGAGCCAATGAGAAAAGAGAAAACGAGAAAATGAGGAGCGCGCTCAAATCAACACTCCGTCCTTCGGAAGGGACGTTCAGCCGTTGGCCCCCTTGTTGCTCTTCGTTAAGAGCAGGCTAAACGTCGGCACTGGGCTTCTCTCATCCATTCCTATCCGGCTAATCATTGCACTACCTCTTAAATACCCATTACGCGCGCGAATCGGCTGGTCTCTAAAATCAAATCAAAGACCCCATGACGTGAACGACCCTTCGGGAACGAGCTTAATTGGGTCTCACGTACGCAAAAGCATTCGTCTCCTGGTCCTTTTTCTCTTTCTTTCTTAAGACGACACGTGCGATCACCCACGTAACTCCCCTTACTGCAGCACTGCAACGGAAGAATCGCTGCCAAGATGTGAAATTAAGATGGAGTGAGCGAGACACAGATTTTGGTTTTACAGTCAAGCGAATCTCTCTAAATTCACTATAAAAGATGTCCGAGAGGAAATTTACTGTTATCGAATAATTAGATTTCCTTCTGCATTTTTGTCGACGTTTCGAAGGGGACAGTATAGACACCGGAGTGGAACACCAGCGGTAAGAATTTAATTGACAAATGAAAGACGCACTTAACAAAACTTTTATTCTTCACTTAATGGCAAATATTTCCATTATGAAACAATTTTATCGCTTACAATTACGTGTTACTAGAATGGAGAGCATAATTTCGGCATTTTTTCTTCATTCGCTGCATTTGCATTATTAGCCTAAATGTTGCAATAGTGCAGCGGTGCCCAACCAATGGCGCATGCGTCACTTTTGGCGCATCCACCTCCCAAATGTGGCGCATGGCGCTTAAAATAATTTAAAAGATCAATTTGTTATTCCGCAGTTGAAATACATCTGGGATTTTAAAGAATGATCTCAAAATTTTATTAAATGTTTATGTCGATGTATCGGTGTAGTTTATGAGTTTTGAAAGAATAAATGGGTTTGAAAGAGAAGAATTTAGTGGGCGAGCGATTGTAAGGAAACCTTGTCGTGTCTGTTGACTCGGGTGCCCGAAAATTCCACCCGACAAATACAAAGTATAGCCCTCACTGTTCTCTTCCCACCATTATTTACTCATCATGGATCGGCTTCTAAAAATTAGTCTTTTTATTATCTCGCGAGCTATTTCAACGACTAAAAAAATTAAATTAAATAAAGTAAGGGAAAGGCAACGACAGCGGCTGTGTACGATATATGGCAATGTTGCTTCCCAGTGTTCGGCCGGAGACCCTTTTGAGAGCTTTTCTTGTCCCTCAGAGCTCAAGTTAGACTTCGTCGACTATAGCATCGTTCTATAGCCATCCTTAATAAATCGAGAGGCACTACGATGTGCCACTTCGAGGTCTAAGAAAATATTTCTCGAAGGGATCCCAAACCGCGCAGAAGCATTCAACAATTGGACAAAAACAAGGACACAACTTGAATGTCATGCCTCTTAATTTCATGACCGAATAAATATTAGAAGCAAAACGAAATTTCCCCCAATGACGTTCTTTACACGCCGAGAAAAAGGTTTCTGCGTATCGTAAGCTTTTTCATTCAGTAATATTCACGTTGTCACGACAATTCGGAGGTGTTTATTGCCCAAGACACGCATATCACGCCCTCAACATCTTTTCCGTCTAATTTGCTGACACGAAAAAAGGAAGTTGCCGAAAAGAAAACGAGGCATACAAATAAACAGTAAGGGGAGTTGGTAAGAACAAGAGGAATCAAAACCGCACTTCCTTACATAAGCAAATCTCTGCGACGAAAGATAATATTATCAAGGAAGTAACTGAAAGTTGTTTACACTTGGCGCAGAGACCCAATTAAGGAGGTAACTTCGAACATGTTTGCTCGAGAAATTCTCGTTGAGAATTTAAATGCGAACGAATTCTTTGTGTGACGAAACCGTGATTTTATTTATTTAGTTAGTTAGTTAACATTGTAAGAAGGCCATAAGCCTGGTGGCAGAGAAATAATATTAAATACTTAACACAATATCACACATAATATACACACACTCGTACATCACATAAAATATTAAAACAATTCGTATCCAATGAACACATAAAGTAAACAAAGTAAAGTAACACATAGCTATGAAATTAATTTAATTTAATTTAAAATGTCCAGGTTGGTTAAAGTCTGGTGGTTACAACTACTACACTATTCTTATGGAATTTAGAGTTTTCTAGGTACAAGATGGGCCTTCACGGCTACCGTAGCGGTTAAGGGGCTCACGAGGTCCCCACCTTACTTCACCCCATCAGGCATTCCTTTACTTCCTCCAACTCCATCGTCATCTGATACAATTTACAATATTATCTATAATCAAACTAACTTTATTCTTAAATTTTTTAACATTTTTAGGTAAGGGTTTAAAGAGCTCTTCAGATAACATGTTCCAATCCCAGATTTCTCTATCAATAAAAGAATATTTGGCAAGATTTGTTTTTTGCGGCCCCATTTTAATTTTAAACTCGCGTCCATTTTTTTCAATCAAGTCTGACTTCTCTATCCTATTCCTTAGACCTTCTTATGCCTTATTTTTTGCCAATTACCTGGAATATACCCCCCAATCTATTAACCCTCCTTTTCTCAAGCGTTTCCCAACCCAGCATTTTAATCATTTCAGTGACGCCATCTCCCTTTTTGCATATTCCTAAGGTATATCTCGCTGCCTTTCTTTGCACCTTCTCTAATTTCTTAATATGCCTTATCTCGTAGGGGTCCAATACGTTCGTAGCGTATTCTAATATAGGTCTAACCAATGATTTATATGCTAACTCTTTTACTACCTTAGTACTTCCTTTTAGATTACGCATCACGTAATGCAAGGACTTATACGCTTTTGCTACGATTTTATCAATGTGTATACCCCATTTTAGATCTTTTGTTATTTGAACGCCTAGGTATTTGCAATTATCGACTTTTTGTACCGTTTCCCCATTAAGCGTGTAGCGAAGATTTCTCTCGCTCCTTTTATTTGTGAAATTGATGTGCTTAACACTCATTTTGTTCAACTTAATCCAATTCGCTACCCGCTCCATGTCTTCCTGCAAAATTGTCAGGCCCTTTTCCATTCTTATTCGTCTATAAATGACGCAATCGTCTGCAAAGAGCCGCACCTCAGACTTAACGTAATTGGGTAGATCGTTTACGTAGATCAGGAATAATAAGGGTCCTAAAACACTCCCTTGTGGAACTCCTGATGCTACCTGACTTTCCTCGGAGTGACTCTGTCCTACTTTTATCCGTTGAGATCTACCAATAAGGAATTTTTTATTCAATGAATTACTCTCTTATCAATATTTAACGTTTTCAATTTCTTGAGTAGAATGTCGTGAGGTACTACATCGAAAAATCTATGACGATACTGTTGACTTTATCTCCTTTATCTATCGATTCTGCAACGTCTTGTAACAGCCCTAATAACAGTATCGTACGAATAACCTTTCCTGAACCAATGCTGATTTTTACATAACCAGTTGTTTATTTCCCAATAGTGTCTTATGTAATCAGCAATAATTTTCTCCATCAGCTTGCAAACTACGGATGTCAGATTAACAGGTCTATAGTTTTCAACGTTGGTTTTGATTCCTACTTTATAAATAGGTATCGCGGTTGATTTTTTCCATCACCTGACGATGCGGTAAAAGCAGCGGAACCGGTTGTGAACTTCATAATGGAACTGATTCCTTTGAGTGATTTTCTTTAAATCCTGAGCGTAATTTTAGTAGTTTAAAGGTGCTAGTTATGGACCCAAAATTGAAAGCATCACGGATTCAACTTTGTCGAGTGATCAATAGGTAAGTTTGGAGGAGAAACGGTGCATTCATTGAAGATGTTATGACTCCCACAGTCCACGAAATCGCGGTGACATATCAAAAGATAGGATGGGGGAGGAACAGCATAAGCGACCGCACCCCTTTAATGCCATCCAACCAGTGAATGCGCTCTTTAATACCTTCTGTAGAATATTTCTTTGGGCATCATTACGAAATGGACCCAGAAAGTGGGAAATACATACAGGATGAAGGGTCGCCGGAATTGGAGTATCCAAATTCGGGAGGAACGGAGAGGGCTAACCGACGGCAAACCTCAAAACCCCAAATAACCCGAATCTTAACTATAGCTATT
The DNA here is from genome assembly GCA_028673005.1 of Tanypteryx hageni. Classification (NCBI taxonomy): domain Eukaryota; kingdom Metazoa; phylum Arthropoda; class Insecta; order Odonata; family Petaluridae; genus Tanypteryx; species Tanypteryx hageni. Next base: position 93,937,387 of record CM054114.1, on the reverse strand, counting down.
GGTAAATGCAGTAAACCAAAGTCATTTTATGAGGGTGGGAAGGAGCATATTTCGCTATAAAACCACTGCGCACTTTGGACAATTATGAAGCGATTCCTCCGCTGGCACTAATTTATATTATTATGTAGCTCGATACTCCGAGCAAATCAAAGGCGAGAAAATATGTTGCATGAATGCCTCGTCTCCGAATCATTTCTTCAATCGATGGATCAATTTCGGCGAAGCGACACTTCACCCTTAGCGATCCATCAACAAGTCGGCGAAGCGAAAGGGCGAACCCCTCGCATAACAAAGTGTTTGACCTCGGTCGATTGACAAGAGTTCCACGAAAGCTGCGTAAAATTATTTTCAGAAGGGAGGGGGGTGCGTGTCGGAGCGGGGTGAAACTCAATGGCCATCACGCGTGACGAGCGAACGGATTCTACTGCGCTCTATTTCTCACAAAAACTAAACCTCAAGGAGTGTTTAAGGAAGTAAAGTCTTAGATAAAAAAATACTAACACGAATTTTTAAGAAAATGGCTCTCAATGCTTTGTTCGGCAGACTTATTGCCCTGAGATAATTGTACGCTTTTTCCACTTCCATCTCAGTTTTTATATTGATTCTTTGTCTTAACGTGAGCTGACTCTGCCCAATTGCAATCTCATTTAAACGGTATTTAATGTATTATTTGCTGACAAACAAGTTATGGTGAAAAACGATTGTATCCGAACCAAGTAAATTTTACGCAATATTGAATATATAATTTAAAAAATATTCAATGGGCTGTGTAAAAAATTACGTTGTTTTAAAAACAACGTAATCCTGAGGTTCTTCGCAACGACTTCTTATTGTAATTTGTATCACGTAAATACAATTCAAGCACAATATTTTTTCTGCTAAATAAGCGATCCCAATTGTTTTTCTTTGTTCCTTACACTGCAAGCTGCATAGTATTCCGCACAATGACTGAATATGGGCCACTGGTACAAATATGCTTCATTCCCAACAGCGATCCTGACGACTCAACCAGCCGAGGCCACGACGCATAGAGCAAAATATTTCGAATTATTCGGAGAGAGAGAGAACGATCGTATGAGAATGAGTGCGGGAGTGGTAAAACACTCCATACGAGCATGAAATCTTTTCAAAAATAAGATGACGATCGCAGCTGAAAATGTCCTAAACGAGCAAGAAGATTAAATGAGACAAGATGCTTCAAAAGAAAAATATCGAGCTCACCTTATGGCTAAAATGAAAATGGCAAACTTTGTCCTCTGCAATAACCATTAAAAAACTTTGGGAAAATCAGACTCCTATTTCAGTTGAGATTCATGGATAGCTGTTTCCCAAAGCGTTTTGGCTTCAAAGCAGCCACCATTAGTGGCGGTTCCACAATAACAGATTCCTTTTAGAATGTACATACTATCGGCGAATCACTACTGACGACGGCTACTTTTTTACCCGAAATTCGTATCTAGTTTCCATTGGCGTAGCTACGCAGCGCGTAGAGGCCTTCCAGCAGAGGAGGGCCACGGGGAAACGCTCAAGATATCGATTCTTATTTACGATCATATAGACCAGGGGTCACCAAACTTTTTACTGATAGGACCACATGAGGCTTCATCATCCACTGTGCGGGCCACATACGGCATTTCAAATGACTGATCGGGTCGTGTGAAAATTTCAAAGAGCAAGTTTGGAGAATTTTTTCGATTCTGTAATATGTAATTCGCTTATATTAAAAGTAGATTTCACCCAAGCACTCGGAAAATGTCGTTTAGATATCATAAATAATATCTAATGAATTCTCTTGCTAATAAGGCGGGCCGGATTAAATAACTGCGCGTGCCGGACGTGGCCCGCGGACTGTAGGTTGGGGACTCCTGATATAAACACATGCAAAATAATATTTTCCATTTAATAATTAATAATAATAACACTGAAAAACAAATTGAAACCTTTTGCCTGGTTCTTGCATAGAATGAGTTTATCCTAAATGGTTTTGGCCTGCTGAGTTTGAATATGTAGTCAGAATTCGTGTAGCACGTCTAGATATGGAGAAAAACGTGCTTTAATATTAGAAGTACATATTGTGTTTAAGTCATACAAGCGCATCAAAATACATGTAAATACATGCTAGGTTAGCAAACAATTTCCTTGTTCCTCAGTGTAATTAATAAACTGCGAGTTTTATAATTTTTTTCATTGTTCCCTCCTTTACCAAGGTGGGGCCATTCATTCATTCCTGAACAGGGACCCATGCAGGCATAGCTATGCCACTACTGGTTTCCCTATCCTTTTTATGGCTATTAGGGAGACATATTTTGTCTTGAACCAGATGATCCATAGAACAAGTGAGATACCCTTGCCAAAGCATGTGTTGGGAGCACGTTTTCTTAAAATTTTTGAGAGTTCTGTTTTGCCTTCCTCTTTGAGATGTGGAAAACCCACACCTTTCGAATGTAGATACTTAATATGCCTTCCCAGCCGTGAAAAGGTCACTCCTCTAGCTTCAGTAGTTTGGCTAAAATATCATTTCGAAGTTTTGAAATTTCCGACTTTGAAACCAGCTAGCGGAAAACCTATGAACTACCGAGAAAATCCAATCGATGAAAAATTCATAGATCAATAAGAGCTATCAAATCCAAAAGAATTTTCCAAATACCTCTTATGTCCGCAGACAAAAGGACAAACCGTCGGACAGAGTGATCATATTGGCACGTTTTTTTAATAAAACTCACTCAAAATTGACAAATACTGTCAAGATGAGAAGCCGTTTAAAGCAGTTTTAAATGCCTTAAATTTTCAGTTTTTTACAGCTATAATTGTTAACTGCAAAGTAAATTTAAAAATTTGAAATTAAAGAGTAGAAAATTATCTCGATGAGTTGAAAATATATTTTCATTCCCTCTGCACTATTCTAAAGAAAACGCTCTAAGCTTTTTTATAGAATTTCATCTACATCTACATGATACCCTGCAAGTCACCTTTTTGGTGGATGGCAGGGGGCGCAGTGCACCAAAGGTCCCTAATTTTCCTACGTTATCTTTTCCTATTATGTTCTCTTATTGTCCTAGAGAAAAACGATCCTCTATATCGCTCCGTTCTACAATCGATCTCGCGAATCTTATTCTCGCTATCCTGCCTTCCGAGATACGTCGGGCTTCTGATAAGTCCTACTACCTCATTCGCTAGTCCCTCCGACATAATTTTTTCCAGTAGTTTAAATCTAGCCTGCAGTCTTTGTTCCTATAACGATGCCCATTTCATATTTTCTATTAATGATGTTACGCTTTGTTTACTATCGTAATTTCTCTTTGCAAATCTAGCTGCCCTGCGCTGAACCTTTTCTATCACATTAGTGAGTCCCTTTTTCTATGGATCCCACACAGTTGACGCATATTTGACCTGCGGTCGAACCAATGATAAATAACATAATTCTTTCACTTTTTCGGAGCTATTTTCACAAAAATGCTGATATCTCCGAAACTAGAATCGACACAGCGGCGGATGTCCACATATTATTACTCTCGATAAGTAAAAATGATAATGTGCTAAACGCCGTCTTTTTCGAGATGGAATTATTCGATATATTGTTGGGGGCAAAAACGCGGCGAGCTGGTAGAATTCGAGCATTGACAAAATGCATTCAATTTGAGTTCTGTATTGAATATCATGCGCATAATGATGACGATCATAGCAAATAGGCGCTATTTTAATGCGCGTGGCGGAAACGTGCCGTAGAATTTCCACAGAAAATGCGGTATCTGAAATCCCTTCACCCATGTCCCACCCATCGCCCCTGTTTCCGCCTGCCGCATTCGCTTTTCCTCTCGCAAAAAACGTGAAAAATAAAAAAGAAACACAAGTAGGAACAAAAAGAATAGTTTTTACAAAAGAGTTGGGTTTTATGGCCGTCAATGGAGGCGAGTCAAAAAATCACAGTGGAGATCCGTGACCGAAATATGTAAAGCTTAAGCTTTTTTTTAAGAAATGAAACCCGTTACTCTCCCCGATGGCCGCATGCGATATGCCTTGGAGGAAGGGCGGAGCTAATTGACGGTTAGCTCCGGGAAGATTGTTGAATTGGCGAAAGTTAAAGCGAAAACATGCGTGATAATTCTCTCCAAACAGACGAAAATGAACGAATTGAGCGTGGCGGGGCTCTCTACAAGAATATTAAATCATTTCTTCTGCGAGAATAAACGTTTTTTTCCGGCGTCGGAACCTTAAAACAAAACAAAGAAACGTCCCTCTTAAATTCTCGATGGTGATTTAAAAATACGGCAGGAAAGGACTTTTTGATATCGATGGCCTTCTTTCCCAAATGGGTTTGATAAACATACTAGCGCTAGCTACAAGTTTTAGTATTTACCGTATTTACTGGCGTAATTGCTCCATTTCTTCGCGCGATTATTTTACGTTAAAACAGGGGTGGGACTAATAAGCTGTTTTCTCTTCATAACAAGAATGTGGTATTTTCTGGACGAAGTATAGCGATAAAGCAATTTAAAACATTTTCTGGTATTTTTCCTCGCACAAACTGGTTTTATAAGAACACCATTTTATTTTATCGAAGCTTGGCAATCTCTTTAACTCCGTCGAGTAGTGTAAACAGCCGTGTCATAGTAAAGGAGTGAAAAAGTTTGTTACAGAGTGATTTAAATGCTATTTCTGGGATAAAAAGACTGAGGTTATCGTTTTTAAATGATATCCAAACTCGGCATTTGTACGTATTTACAGCCAAAGGAAACTTCTTGTCAAAGGGAAAGAGAGGAAGTTATCCGTTGCAAAGAACAAAGTTTTATTTCCTCCTCATAATTCAGGTGGGATAATTACGCGAGTGAATAAGGTATTAACGATAATAAATCCAGATCTTCACACAAACGAGCGCAATGAATAATTACACTCACGGAAAAACAATTGAAACAACGGTTTTTTAAATTTATAATTCCAACCACGTATAATGGAGGACGCTGTCATTTTGTTATTATCTGCTAATTGTTATTGTTTTATATATTATTATTTATTTTGTATTGCCAATCATGTCACAATGTTATATTCAGGCTGTCTACGGAAGGTTTTTGCCGGGTTTCCCCTCCGTCCTCGGGCAAATGCCAACCCCGGAGAAAGTAAAACAGTGAAAAACTACCAATGGTTCGATTAATGTTTTGTAAACTTGCCACCTGAACCGACCCTGAAGAGGCCTTCTGCCTAAGCAGGGCTTCCTCGATCAGGCACATGCATAAATGAATGAAACCATGTCCAAATCCTTTGTAAAACAAAACTTGAAATGTATGGGTCTACCAGTAAATAAAAACCTTTGAACTTGAACTTTTTGGACAGGGCACACGAGCAATTTTTGCGACTCTGTCCACACGTATCCATTAAGACTGACAGAAAGGCGGTTGAGAGAAACGCATCTGTAATATTTTCGTTGTTCTGACGCGCGAATCAATGTCGAATCGGCAGCAGCGTCCACGACACCGATTTATGCGAGCCGAGGAAAAATGATCCATTGATCGCGTCGTCGATAAATTCACAAGTCTTGAACGATGACACGCGTCCTCTTCAATCGAGGTATCATTTATGGCTTGCGATGAAAAACTGCGCCGCCCCCATCCGAACATCAGGATAAGTTACCATTTGGAAGAGTGCGCATTTTCAAAGAAGCTGTTTAGCTGTGAAGGAGATATTTGGGGACGTGATCGGCCCCGATTGCGATCTCGTTACCGCCACTGTAAAGATGTTCGTCTAAAGTCGATCAGCCAATTGAGCTGTTTTCCTATTTCCGCGCAAAATGAATGTTTATCGAAAAAGTGGGAGAAAATAAAACACGTTACGAAGACTCTCTTCAAAATTTCAGCGATTTGAGGGTGTAATAAAACTAGAATAAATAATGAGTAAGAATTGAAAAGGAGACTTCTCGGTTGAAGAAAATGAAAAATTCTAGAAATCTCTATGTGGAAAATCTCCGAAAAGCATTTGCGCTAAATTAATCTAATTATTTTTATAATGTGCGATTTTTTTTAATTTTAAGAAGCAACAGGTTATTTGCTTATTTAGCCTTGGGAATGCACTACGACTGAATGAGCTGGCGGATAACATCGAAAAGCGTCTCGCTCCTTCCTTGAAATACTAGTTCACCTAAAGCAACAAATCGCACTAATTTAACAAGTAGGTGTGTATACGGGTTTCCCGTGGTACAGAAGTGCTTTTCGTAGAATTCGCCCTAGTATAATCGTATACCAATGTATTTGCTTTGAAATCATAAAATTATTTTCCTTATATTGTGGCAGCTTTGCTTTTTTATCCGTTCTAAACATATTCATCTCGCTTTACATTTCTATACTCGCCCTACAAACGAAATTTCTTTGAAATCCATTCATCTAATACCTTCCAAATTTATAGTTACAGAAAACTTCTAACCTTGATATTGTGATAGGCTTGTTTAGTCGACCTGGTTGAAATATGATGGTATGGTTAATTATTTATATGAAGATTAAATATACTATATTTGGTTAAAATCCATTGGGTCAGTTCTCTAGAAACACGCGCAAAAGAAATATTATTTAACTTTTTACTATGGTAGCCCTGCTCTTTAGCTCCGCTTTAAACATCTTGATTTCATTACGGTATGTTGTACAAATCCTATATGCGAAATTTAATTTAAATTCGTTCAGCTTGTTCATTCCAAATCCTTAATTACTGTATGAGTTTAATGTGTAATTGTGGCACCACTGTTTCGCTGATTCGGTTTAAATATAATAATATGGTTTTATGTATATGTGCATATTATAAATATTATATTTGGTTAAAATTGATGTGGACGATTTAACACAAATGCGTGTAAAAAGACTTTTTTTACTTTTATTGTGGCAGCCCTGTTTTTCATATCTACGTTAAGCATATTGATTTTGTTTTTCTATGTTGCACACCTCCTTTATACAAAATTTCGTTGAAATCGGTTGTGCCAATTACTTCCAAATTCACAATTACCGAAAAGTTTAACTTTGCCATTGTGGCACTCCTGCTAAGTCGATCCAGTCCAAATATGCCATCTTGGTGATTAATTTATGTGAGTATTCTATGTACCAAATTTGGTTGAAATCGGTTGAGCCAATTCTTCCCTGATATATGCGTACGGACGGACGGACGGACATCACGAAGATAATAGTGCTTTTCAGCAATGACGAAAAACACTAAAAATGCTTTATATTAAGTTTCCGTACTCATTGCTTTATGATTCACGATTTTTCAACTTTCTCATTTTAAAAATTTTCATTTGAACACCTCATCTATATTTTGATATCTCGATTAATGTTCCTCAGTTTTCTCTAAATTTTCTTTAAATTTTTCTCAGTCAGTTAATACTAGTTAAAATAATGTAAAAATGTTTCTAACTTAAAAAGTCTAAATTCCAATAAGTAAAAAAACTGCGCGCTAACTTTTTTTCATTTATCCAGTCACTAATCCCGAATTTCTTGCCTTTTAAGAATAAAACATATCACTCCGACTTATAAGGGGCTTGAAAAAATGGTCAGCTTTAAGTACAGTTTGATATGAACAATAACGGAATGCGGTCAAGAGTGACATTTGTCCTCAAAAGAAGAACCAGCTTGAAAAATCTAAACTCTATTTAATTAATCGTGAATCGAGGTTATTTGAATCGTAACCTATAATAGTGTTACATTGACGTTTGCAGATTGCCAATATTCCTTTATATAATGCAATTGGTGTTTCCCGTACTCAACAGTTGCTGTTTTATTTAAAAAGATGATGACAAATGATCACGAAGATAGGAACGACAGATTGACACTGAGGTGAAACCGGAATGTCTTCAATATAACAGGCATTTCAGTGTTAGATATTTGTGATGACAGTGAGAAATTTAAAAAAAAGTTAAACCATATTTCAAGTCTTTCAACAGAAAGTGGAATCAATTTACAAAGTCGTACACAAATTTATTGTGGACTGCTTTAATAAATTACTTTAATTTAGCTATATATTTCTTTGATAAATCTAATTGGGCTATTATCAACACAAAACAAAAGTGTCATACAACAAGTCACATTAATCGCGCCCGAATTTTTTCACGAAACGATTATTAGTTGTAATTTTTCGCGAATGAAGTTGTTACAACACGACTCTCCAAAAGCCACAAAAAGTTAGAAAACCAAATGCGCATTTCTGCTACAAAGCATCCGTTGTTAGTGGCGATTGACCTACAACAATTCTAAAATTGGAGACGAAAAATCTTTTAATTATGCAGTAAATTGGAAAATAAAACATTGGAATTTTAACGAGTGAAAATGTAACGTTGGCAATTATTTTTCCATTTTTTTATATGGAACAGCCTGATGCTTTTGTCAAACCAGTAATTTCGGTAAATCCAAAATCGTCACACAGGGCGCAAGATTGCCAGCAAAACTCGTCAAGTTTAAGCTCGCGCAACACGCAAGTATGTATACACAATCAAGTTTCTTTCCATAAGTTCCAGAAATTCCCGGGGCTCGTGAATCGTCCTGGGCGTATATTCACGGCTCATATTTAGTTGGATGCCAAACAAACTAACACACATATCGCGTCCAATTAGCAAACCGGTCGGCAATCACGGCAGTAGGAAACGCCCATTTGTGGATTCGAAACGCTAAATGACTTCATTAGGCGCTAGTTGTAAAAAGAAATAGAGCCAAGGATTTAGAGAGATGACCCATGGCCATCAGTCGATGCTCCATTGATGGCACACGTTTCCCGAAGATGTAACCACTTTTGTTACTTACGGTAATAGACAGTTCGGTGGGGCATGCGTCACTAATTTGACACCGTCTTAATTATAATAATCGATTTTCTCCATTGGCACCTGCCGAAAAAAGATTTATATTTTCAAGATAAATTGCGCAGAGAAAATTTTCTTATTGAAGAATTGATTCCAAGACAGAAGCTTTCAATCGGGGGCTAGCGCAGCGATTTAAGAGTGCGCGAAAATATTAAACGTTATAACTTCTACTCCAGCTTTCACGCGTGAATTCTAAATCAAAGGCTGTGATTTTTCCGATTACGGATAACGTTATAAAACACCCTAGGGACGTTTTTTTCTGGAAAGGGGGAATTGAGATAGAAAATTAAGCATTCCTTTTATTACGGCAAGTAAATTATTCAAATATCCGTCACGGTCGCCTAGTGATTAAGGTCGTTATGGGGTCGAATGGAGAAAACGTGATCAGTGCCGTACACGGATTTTCAGATATATTCGACGAAAAATTAGTGGTCCCTTCCGGAATGGAGTATTCATGACGTATACATTCCTTGTTTCCTTTATAATTAACAAATAGGTCAAAGATTAATATTAAAGCAATCGTTTACTTCCAGATAAATTTTTGTTCGTCGTATTTTCGGAAATTCTACGGTATGGATCTTTTAACAGGGTAAATAACAAACAGATATCCATTTCTCTTAATTTTTCAATTAGTTTTTTGGACATGTACAATTTCCAAAATTGATTTTCCTGCATATGTAATTTTATTGAATACTCAATTTTCATGCATCATGCATTTGCATGACTATTTTCATGCATCACTAATGAGTTTTCATTTAAACTTTGACTCATTATTTTTCTCGATCATTGTTTTCATGCGGCGTTATCAATTAGCTTACGACTAAATTTCCTCGATACATTTCCTAAGAGCATTGAATCTCGCAAAAACTGATTGAAAGATAGTCTCTATGGTTACAGAACATCGTCGAACAAATGGCGCTTTCCGCGTGTGCGAGAACCTGATACTCTTGTGCTCACAAAGCGATAAAAAACAAGTCGAGTGTTATCCATGAACATGGATAAAATTAGCGCTTTTTCACTTCTATTATTAAATTCAGTAATGTTTTGTGTTTTATTTTGCGATGAGTATTTCTTCCATTAACCTAATTGACGAAATGAGGAGAATTTGGATTTTAATACCCCATTATATGAGTAAATTTAGCTTATCTTATTTTTATGCGGTTATACAGCCACGTATTCCGCCACTAGAGCCTTGTTTGAAAGAGGCATCTATGTGGAAATGTACGCTCAAAATCTCAGCTTTCCATCTTTTATATCCTCAGAGATATTAAAAACATTTTAAAGGGCTCCAATCTGTCCATATATATATATATATATATATATATATATATATATATATATATATATATATATATATATATAACTCAACTCCAAAGAAAAACAAATGGCAAAGCATAGAAATTTACACTACAAGTCTCGGCTATCTATCGTTTGCGGTTTCGTCACAATTTCAATTTAAGCAAGTGCACAGACAAAAAAATGCCCAGTAAAACTATAAGCGCATTTTTTTAACGCTCTAACAAGTAATTCAACAGCGATATGAGCGGGAGAGAGAGAACACACAGCAAGGACAATCCAAGTGGCGTGCTTGCAGCAATCTTTGAGGACTGCGGAATGAATTCGCAACCTTCCTTTCTCTTGGAACGATCGCTTTTGTTTGTTTATATGGAATTTATGGCTAATCAACCTCTTGGAATATTATAGCCATGAAACGATTGCTTGGGGTTAATCGAATTTCTCATGCATTTTCTCTTCCGATAATATTTTCCGCCCACTTCGTAAAGAATCCGTTCATCACGTCGAAATTCCCCGTAGAGACTGTGAAACGCGTAGCTATGGGCACCGTAATGGAGTCAAAACAACACGTGCATCGGATCGAGCGATTTTGTGCGTGCGTGCAGCGGCCCTGCATTGATATTCAGTTAAGGGGAATTAATAGTTTTATTGCCCGCTGCATTCGCTCGTTCTATTTTCAGAGAGAGAGAAGGGGGTATCTCACTCTCCGGGTAAACATAAATTATAAGTCGCCCTCGCCTCATCTAACTCGTTTAAAAACAACAAGTTGTGAAACCGGTATAAAGGTCGCTGTATCTTAAAGAGAACTGGTTGGCTTATTCACGGTTGTGTAAAATCTCTTTCAACACCGAACGCTGAGGCTCTCAGAGCTGAGCTCCGTTATCTGGGAATATTATATCAAAAATATATGCCCCCAACGTGATCACTTCTTTTTTAAATTTGACAACTTTAATTTGAATGTTTTTGTCTTCTATCGAATGGATCTCTGCTGAGGTTAATGTTTGAAAAATCTTTACGCTTCAGAATCAAAGTGATATGAATGATATAATAAAAAATCGAATCCTGGGTCGGAAGCCATTTATTCCCTACGAGTACACATATTGCGCAATAATTAACAATAATATTCTCCTTCCCAAATTATATGATTTAAATAAAAACGTGGAGTTTGCTTTGTATTATTCAAAATAATTTTATAATTTCTTGATCACCAATAATTTAATTTCTATTTAACATCAATTTCGCCGTAGTCTCCATCTTTACTTATTAACTAATAAACAGTTGACATTTTGGGCAAGCTGAGCCGAAGCATAGATATTCAGTGAGTAAAAATATGACAAAGGAAAAGTAATCATGCAGCATAGCAATTCTGTGGAAATTTAGGTCAACCTCTGCCTTAAGGGAGTTAAATCGTTCTTTTACAGAACGGATAATATTCTCGGTGATCGCCTAGAATACGGTAAAAGCTGGATTAATTTGTTGGAATGGAATGTAATAAGTAGGCTCTGTTCACAAAATATGAGTCCGGAAAATAAATTTTGCCTCTCTCCATGAACCGATTCGAAAATGGGGGAGAATCGGTTCATGGAGAGAGGTAAAATTAATTTTCCGGACTCATATTTTGTGAACAGAGCCTACTTATTACATTCCTTTTCTGGCTCACTTTTCTCCGTTTTCCCCTTCCCTACCTCGTCATGAAAAAAAGCGCATGGGCCACTCCGTGGTTGGAAGCATTCCAAATTCAACGACATAGCCTCCTCTGAGGTCTCGCTCTTGTCTTTGCCAGAAACCGAGTGCGTTAAGCTCCTCCGTGCATTTCGTCACCCCTGGCCGGTGGCGCATCAAACGAGGCACTTTCGTTAACGACTGTTTAAAGTTATGTCAACACGTTAGCAACGTTTTGGAAAAAAAGCGCTAAAATCTTGGTGTTTTCTTGCCAAAAGCGAGTGAAAAACAAAGGTGCAATCTTTAATAATAGATGCGTTTACACAGAGTACCACTAAGAAAATAACATCATGATACTGCTTAGTTTATGAACCTTGACATTTGTGAACGCTAATATTTCAGCACCAGATATTTTTACCATTTTAAACCGTACTTTTAAGAAAACATGGAGTCATCAGCTTGCTATAAAATGACACATCACAGCAATTCCCTCTGGTAACGACGTTTCTCACGGTGGAGTTCCGCGTTCACGACGCATGACCACAATAACGGTTCTTCGCACCTACGACGTAGCTAATTCGCGGTCATCCAATCTTCGCGCGTCGCAGTAATCACCTTGGCGATAGCCTTCCCGCCTCGCGTAGGACCCTAGACAAATTAAGAAAACAAATGACACGCGTCGCTCGAGAGAGTTTTTTTTTGCGTTCCCTGGAACGTATGTCTTTTTTTACTCGCCTTTCGCCATTTCTATAGGACAATCTCAAATCGTCTGCTATATTTTTTCTCTACAATTAATTCACTGTTTTATAAAGGAGCTAGTGATCACATAATTGCTTTTACTTCACACTCAATGGCGCCTGCATTTTAACTTACAATTCTACCCAAGTAGTGGTTCTCAAACTGTTTACCGCGACACACTATGGTGTCGCAGTAGATATTTAAGGGTGTAGCGAAAAACTTTGTTTAGTAAATAAATCAACGATTTGCATGTGTTGGAGGGTAATTAGGGCAATTTTTCTTCAAATAAATTGATTATGTAGTAGCATCAACAAATGGATGTGTCCAAAGGTTATAATATCCGTATCTAAAAATATAATATTTATATAGGAAATTTATAAAGTGACCGATGCCTAATATTTACATTACTAGAACTTTAGCCCGTCAGGATGACGGGAACGAAAATTGTGTTGTTATCCAATTTTATTAACCCAATCTTTTTATTCGATTAGATTTTTAATGTAATCGCTCATTTATTTTCCGAATGACAAAATACATCCATCAGTTACACAAAGAGGTTTCTATGGTTTCTTTATTTGTATTGCTACAGCAAATAGCTTAAATAAATCCTACATACTTTCAAGGAGAAAGAAAATTCATATTAGAACTGCTGAATTCTGGTGACTAAATACGCTTAATATAACTTAATGCACATTCTGCGTTTCATAAGAGAAAAGAAGCAGAACATTGATACTAATAAAAGTTAAGACGAGGAAAGAATATAGATCAGCATAGTGATAATTGCATAAATATTAAAAATATATAAATCAACATAGTTTTGACCAAATTTCAACTTAGCGGTTGATTAAATTAAATGCTAATGAACAGGTAATAGCAATGATGCTGTTATCGCTCTTTTATTTTACCGAATGGCAAAATACGTCAATTAATAAGCTAAAATATTGTGCAAATGAGCTAGATTTCAAAGGTTTTTTTTTGTTTTCGTTGCTACAACAACGGGGTTAAACATACAAAAATACAGAAGTAGGCTATTATTGTATGTTATTATACTTATAAAGCTTTTGCGAACGTTTTTTTCCGAAATACTAACGAAAGCAACACGAGGAAATTGTATCCGCGTGTAATCTTCATCAAGTGCCGATCGCGTGAGAATAACCGAGGCAGCAAAACGACTCGGCGATGCTTTGTGTATGTGTACACGCACGCATCTATAGTATATATTTAGAAGTGCATCGGGGAAAGCGCCGCTGCCAAATGGATTTCTGCGGTCGAGACTTCCTGGAAGGGTGTAAAATAAGTTGTAAGCGGGGAGAGGGTGGGGTGGAGGGTGCATTCCTCTTGGAACAATGGAGACCGAAGCGGTCACTTCCAAGTCCTTCACGACTGGTCCCCCTTTTTTCATCCTTCCCGATTGACCATTCTCTTCCTTTCCTTTTTCTCAGTGCCGTCCATTCCCTCCCTCATACCTCAATAGCTTGTCTCCCGGGCCTCAGCCCGTGGAAGACCGCCAAAAGCCTTTCATTTTCACCCAACAAAGTGATTCAAGAAATTAAACAACTATGCTGCTCTCCTTAACCCTTAACTACCGACACTCAGTTTTTTCACGCTAATACCGACGCTTCGTCTCACAGAGTACTTCATCTTCTCACTCACATATCTCGGTGATAAAGCGATGGTAAGAGCGCTAAAACTGTTTTCCTTTGTTTAACATCTAATTGCCAATTAGTTTCTTTTTTTGTACAAAACAACGGCCAAACCTAACCATTTAAATTGGCAATATATGTAAACAGTACCACAAGAAAAGAAAGAAAATAGTTAATTCAGTATTTTTTATATAAATTTATTTATTTCCTAAAATGCAAAACTTATTGCGATTGTGTGTTTTTAAGGATATTTAAATACATTATAGCTAAACAGATTACAAGAAAACAAAAAATCGACAAAACTAATTTCACCGACGCGTCGCCTGTGAGACGAACGTAACGACTTTGACGACTGCTGCCACTCAACTGATCGTTTTGAAACACTACAAGCTATACCCAAATACTCCACCTATAGCCATTTGAAGGTACTAGGACGCAGGGGGTTCCAAGATTAGATAAAAGGGAGCAACGGCGATTACAAAAAACCCACTCGCCTCACAGACGAGTGGTCGGTGGTTAAGCAAAGCACGTGTAGTGTGCGTAGTCAATTTTTTCCCCCGGCGCAATAAAAGAATCCATAGGAGTAGGTTTCCTCGAGGAAAAGACTTCGTTAAGAGTTCTCTGCCAATGTTGTTTACGCTTCGGTTCAATGAAGGAGCCGCCGTCTTCTGGCGAATCGCTTCCGCGATGACGCAGCGAGCGTTCGTTTTTTTTGGGATCAATGTGCGCGCTTCCTTTAAAGTTTCGTTTTTGCATAGCTCTCATCCGTATCTCACGGCGCGTCCTAAACGCAGATTTCGTCCAGTGCAGTGGTTACCAAACTTTCAATTATCGCGGTCCCCCTGAATATCATGCGGCTCCCTTTGAATTGTAAATAGTAAAAATCAGAAACTTTATTGCAAGTTTCTTCATTTTATGTACCTAACTATTAATAACTTTTATCGCATCGTATTTCCTAAAATTCCCCGATAAAATTTTATTGTTCGTGAAAGCTTTATTGTTCGACATTTCAGCTTGCATCCAAAATAATTTTGCGGCCCATAGTTTGAGAAACACTGGTCTAGTAGGTGCGAAGAATAACTTTCCTTGTTAGGCCCGTATCATTTCCAGCATGAGCGCCTATTAGTTTAGGTCTGTCCGTCTGTCCGCATGTTCGTTCTCGGTTCCTACCTAATGGATTTTCATGAAATTTGATATTAAGGACTCACAGTCAAAGAAAATAAGAAAATCACATAAATGAATCACGTATGCCAGTCAGGGGTACCACTTTACCGGTGACAAAAAAAAACAATTTTTCGTCATATCTCGTCAAGTATTGGTCATATAAAAATAGTTTTCAAGTAAAACTTATCGAACTAAAAGAGAATTTCTTTTTCTATACATTTTTATCGTAGGAATAGCCGTTATCAATAAGATCAAACAAGAAAGTTTTACTTCGAGTAGAACTTATAAAATTTCTTGCATGGTTACTTCATCATTGTTGCTGACATAAATAAACAATCTCAAGTTCGAAAACATTTATATAATCATTTCTTTCAAATAATAGATTGCACGAAACGCGCCCATTTGTGATACGCTGCACACATTCCAAACTTGTTTATAATTCTCCTAACTCTTCTGCTCTAAGGATGACTGGTCGTGATTTTTCCAGCTCCTCATTAGTCTATAAGTATTTTTTTCTGTTGACTAAAATGTCGGCTCCTCGTTTGAATCCAATATACGACAATCAATTGATTGCTTCTATAAACTTTAATTATTTCTTCCTATAAGTGATAGTATTTCGAGTTATTTCTAAGTTGTGCACGAAATAAGTGGGGTTATTAATACATAGTAACTCATTAATTTGATCATTGAGCACGGTTTTGTTCGCCATTAGTAGTAATGGAAAATAAGAGTGCAATTTGACACAGCGTGCGTAACAATTGCAGCCATTTTATGAAATGCGTTGCATTTTTATCTCTCCTCCTCTACATTGTCCATTTCTATAGTAAATTAGATAAATAACCATTATTATAAAAATAGCATAGTTTCTGATGGCAGACAACACGCGAATGCTCAAGTGCGTATTGTGGAAGGTTATCATTCCGTGGCTTTAAATTACGCTTTTCTTAATGAATGGCTTGTTTAGAATTTGTAATATAGGAGACCTTGAATAGAAATTACTTTATTTTTAATCCGTAAGGAAGAATGGAGACATATTAAAGACAGTTGTGATGTCGAATACTTAGTGCTTGGGAGCGATGTTTTCACATACAATTTTCTGATCGACGACCTTGATTTCTAATTCGCGCCTTCGTGACAAATATGTATTTATGGTTATCGGTCCCTCGTAAGGTGGTAATACATACATATATATGTATATAAATATATGTATGCATGTATATATATATATATATATATATATATATATATATATATATATATATATGCACACACAAATTTACATCTGATTTATCAATCGATCGGATCGAGCATTTTGATCTCCGACCGAAAGGAAACTATGTAATCGCCAGCGCATGGAATGCCTATAGATAATGCAATCTGTAGGTGCTTATGCACTGTCCAACGGTCACTTTCAATCGAGCGCAGATTACGTTATATCACAGCAAAAATTCCCATTTACTGTATTCTCGTTGGGCAATAATCTATTATCACCCTGACATTTGTGCATTGACAATCAAATTGGTTTCGTGATAAAGAATCATATAATCAAACCCTTTTTCTGTGACGAAACTGATATTGAAATAGAACTGATTCTTTCAGAGGAAGCAGTTGATTAAAAAAAAGCTGATTTCACAAAAAATAAATCTAATAATCGGCATGTTTGTCGAGAAAGAGATAGAATGAGGAAAGATGTCGAAATCAACTCGAAAAGGATAAATTTTCAATTCGAAAAATTCACTCTTTAATGAACTTAAGTGAGAGAAGGAACTCAGTTAAACCGGAGTGCGACTAATGAGTCTACGTATAATCAAACGAGCCGCAACAAAGCGTAATATAAATGAGCAATAATAATGTCTCGCGAATCATAAGATGTTTTACGATCGTTCGCGTCAAATTTTCATGAGCCAATTAAAAATGATAACGAGATTGCTTTTCTCTCAACTTTTAAGCATAGGAAGAATGACTAGGATCGTCAGATATAATCATGATTTTCATAATACGGTAGAAGAAAATATGTACTCAACGTTTGCCCGTCTCCCTTTTATCTCTTGAACACTTTGTCAAAGAGAAATGCTGTAAACGCCATTTTGTTTCTGCCAACTAGGAGACACCAGGAAAACTATTTTCGTTTGCACAAGTGTCCCAGGTTCGACTCCAGGAGATGTTTATATTTTCGATTTCTCAAGGTGCAATTTTTTCCTTCATTCATCAAAATACGTAAATATGGTACAATTTTCTCTGTTTTAGCTTTATTCGATGTATAAAATTGTAATATATATTATTCTTGCAAAGAATTAGGGGAACGTTTACATTTGGGACACACTGTTGAGGGGTAACACGAATCAATACTGCATGATCTTCATTTAACGATTTAAAAATTGACTTTCTTTCTGGAACGGTATTTCTTGGCAATCAAAATTGGCATTTTTTATATTTTTTTACGTTGGAGCGTGTCGAAAATTTATTTAAGCCAAAAACTTTGATCGATGATTACAATAGTAATTACATTACGCATTGGATATTCAATTATCTTTCCCATAAACTATGAAAGGATATATGTCCAACTGAATTAAACCTAGATTTCACGATCGTGACCTTAACGTTCTGGTGTTCCATAATTAAGCGCAGTGGCGTAACAATAGGGTGACATGGGTGGCCAAATGTTTCGGGCTCAGGGGTCCTAATGGGTTTTATAATTGCTGTTTGCCGAAATAACCATCTTAGCGATCGATATTAACAAAATATGCGACATTTTGCCAGGGTTATTCTCAAATTTATATCCCCGAAACCATAACTCGTAATTATGTGGTCTCGCGGACTTTCTTGTAGTAAATGTTGTTCTCTATCCGAATATTTTTTTTAATCTGTACCTTACAAAGAAAGAGAGAAAAGTACGGTATTTCATTGTTGCTTGACGGATGTCATTTAACGAGATACGAGTATAAGTTTATTAAAATAATTATGTAAAGCGAAAGTTCTAATTGGCGGATTCAGTTCAAAATCACAATTGTGCGATAAATTTTAATGAAGATCACTCATACATCATTTAATTAAAATCCGTTCTGCGGTTCAGATGAACGACACAACGGACGGTCGAGACGCACCCATACGCTTAAAAAATGCGTTACGTAAAGGTTTATCCGTTCTTGGCACTAAACGTATTAACTCAAAATAAACCTGTGTGATTTGTGATCAGAAAGGTTTTTACCAGCGTCATTAAAACGTGTTGGGGGTATAAACCAATGACATCGCTTCATAAAATCCTCTTCCTTGATCTGTGTAAGCGTGGCCTAAAGGCAGATACCTACCCATGTCTCCATTCGGGTAATTCCGTCGTATCTCTGGGCAACAAAAGGAGTGATTTTTATTTCACTTGATCTCCTCTGCCATCCCTTATCGCTCGTCCTTCTAGTTAAGGAGATAAGGGTTGTTTGTTAACGGAGGCGCCCGATATATCAGCGCGAGCGCGATAAAATCTTGTTTTTTACATAAACGAATGAACGGAATCTTAAATCGTTTCTATCTGGGGCATATACACTTTTATCTTTCCCTGATAAAAAATAAGGTCTTTTTTTTAACCTACCTTAAACAGGAACAATACAAGTAATCGGAATCAAATGGAGAGAGAGATACAGTCTATCTTTCGGCAATTAACTCAAACTGCATCACTTAGGAATGTTTTTGAAGAGTTGATACAGACAAAGCAATGAAATCAGCAAAAATTTAAAGGAAAACATTCTAAAACGTCCCGACTTATTCTAAACGGGTAACCCTCGATTAACACAGTAATTGAATTGCACGGTTTCGTTTTTACACGGTAGAAAAAATGCTACCGGTTTTGATTAATATTGTTCGAGAAATATTTTTACACGTTTTTGTATCCAATTTTTTACTTTCTCCATATACGAAGTATAGAGAAAGTATTGTTTTCATGAAAAAAATCGAATTCGAGATTTTAACGGAAATACATGTTTTAAGGTCCCCTGAACACGTTTTGACTATTTTCTCGATGATGTCTGTGTCTATCTGTCAGTCTTTTTATCTGTCTGTATGTGATAGATTTTTGTGGGCGCTCTAACTAAAAAACTATTAATCAAGTCAACGCAAAATTTTATATTTAACATTTTTCTAAAAGTTAGAAGATCCAATTAGTTTTTGGTAAAAATCGGTCGACCGGAAGTGGGTGTTTTCTCTTGTCACTTATCCGTTATTTTGAAATATTTGCTTTAATATTTGATAAATATAAAAATGTATTGGAACAAAAGTTGTAGGAAATTTAATTTTCTACAACCTTTGTTTGATACATTTTTCCATATAGCTAATGCAATGTTTAAGAGATATCTTATATTTTTAGCTGCCACCACCACGCCACCTACGTCTTAGTAACACTCCTTTTTCTTTTCTTAATTGTTGGAGCATTGTGGCTATATCCAACATCAGATGGCTATGGTTTGAGTTTATTTGTTCTTTGTCAAGTCCAAAATTTTCTCGCAGTTTCTTAAAATATTATTATGTAACCTACCGACTATTGTTAACAATTGACGCTTAGTTACGTCTTAGTAACGCTCCTTTTTCTTTTCTTAATTGTCAACTGGAAGTAAATATTGACAACTTTCCCAGAGATAACAACATGTAATTTGCCTTATAAATATGGAGAAAGTCATGTGTTGCCTACATCAGTTTATTTCTATAGATATGTTGCATTAAGAGCTTCTTGATTTTTTATATTTTTAAGAGATATTTTATATTGTTATTTTATTATTTTTTAAATAGATTTTTTTCTTCTAAATTTTTTGTATATTTTTTCTCAGCTCATATTAATTTTTTATTTGTTTTTTTATAATTTTTTCCGCAGCAATGTCTATGATTGATAAAATTCAGCAGTAAACAGAACAGAAATTAACAATGCGGTGAATTAACAGTATGAAAAGTAATACAAAAGTTTAAAAAATAAAAAGAACGAGTTAACAAAAAGAAAACGTAATATTTGTCAGACGTACTGTTGCAAGAAACGCTTCAGGTCGGCAGATCTAATTTAATAAATTCAGACAGTTTTGGAATTTTGCGGAATTTTCTAATTTAGGAGATACGGTATAGTGTGTTGGCATTGGTAACTAGCCGAAGTAAGTTATTTTGACAGACTTCAAGTCAATGTTTGTTTGAATTGGAGGAGTTGTGAAAAAACTCGCCTCCATAGACGAGATTTTGCCGAACCAGTGATAAACAGAGACTTATTTTGTCTGCGCTGGTGAGAGGGATAGCTCGACACAGCAGGGGCATACTCTTAATGCGAAGCGCCTTAGATATTGCAGCACTAGTCTGCGGCGTCCAAGTTAATTTGCTATAAAATACAATGCCTATAAATTCATATTGAGTTTTTCTGGGTATGGAAATCCCTTCCAGCCGCGGTTAAAATAAACATATTAACTTTTTGAAGGATTGATTACTATTTTCCATCGTTTCGTCCAGCGTAATATTTTGCGTAAATTTAAATTAACAGAATTGACAGCGGTGTGGGCCGCCCAAAGATTGACTCACCATAATACAGAATAAATAATAATTTTTGTGCATGGTTAATCCGGTATGCCATTGACGTAAATGTTAAATAGTCGGCGAGAGTATTGCCCCTTGGGGCACGCGGGCATTGATAGTTTTGACGGATGACAGGGCGCTTCCGTCGGAGTCTTGGAAGGCGCGGGGATGAAGAAAACTGTCGATTATTTTTATTATGTAAACGGGGGTGTCGATGAGGTTAAGTTTTTAATATTAGCCCGGCATGCCAAACGCGATCGAATGCACGGGCTATGTCGAGGAAAAGATCGGAGGTGGATTTGCATATATTGAAACCAGATGAATTGGATTCGGCTAGGTGGAATGTCTGCTGTGTCGTTGACGTTTTTTTCGGAAGCCCATCTGTTCAGTTCGAATAATGTCGTGAGTCCGTAAGTGGTCGTTATAGCCTGATAAGATGATGTTTTTTAGGGTTTTGGAGACGGTAAATGACAGAAAAATATGTCGATGATTCCAGATATCGTAGACGGTGATGAAAATCATCTATTTATAGTTGCAGCTTAATGGAATATTTTCTTGCAAGCCTTCATTTAATATTAAATTAAAACATAAACGAATTCAGCGTCCGACACGATGCGTAAAAGAATGAATTTTTAAAAAATTATCTGAGAAATACGCATTTCAATGCAAAACACACATAAACTAACAATAAGATTTAATTCCCTTTTCCATTTTAAAGTAAAGACAACATATTATCTGCCATCTGTTGGCGAGTTTGAGGACTGATTTTGTTTTGGCAACTTATTGTTGTCAATTCTCATAGTTATGGATATTTTTTCGGAATACCTACTCCTTTGTAAGTCCTATTATTCAGTGAACTGTTGAACACTGATTTTTTTTAGCATTTTATCAGTCCTACGAAATATATCAGTGATCTAGGAGTATCCAGTGAACTGTGGAGGAAATTATCAAAAGATTATTATAAGGGTTGAACCGTTCTATTGGAGTCTTAATGAGGTGGGATCTAACTTTGCCTCAAAATAGAAATAGCGATTTATTTATTTTTAGTGCATGCAAGATATTATTTCATAAAATAAATTTAAATAATATTTTTCTCTTTTTAGCTAAAGATTAAATACACGCATCTTTCACAGACAATGTCCTCAAAGTCCTTCAAATATTCATCAATTCAGATCTCTGTATCTGATTTCATTAACATAATTATTTATATAACGTACAAAATAAATTATTATCTTCATTTCTATTTATTGGCAACAATACTGATGTTTTCTTTCGCTGCTATTCGTTGATTGGCAATTCCAAGGCAACATAAATGTTTATATTTACTTCAGATAATCCAAAAATAAAATAACTTATGTAGCGTTTGATTCTGAATATAACGGGTTAGACAATAATGTTCGCCGTAAATTTTTATTCTTTTTAATTTCTTCATATACGAAGTATAGAGAAAGTATTGTTTTCATGAAAAAAATCGAATTCGAGATTTCAACGGAAATACATGTTTTAAGGTCCCCTGAACACGTTTTGACTATTTTCTCGATGATGTCTGTGTCTGTGTGTCCGTCTGTCTGTATGTGACAGATTTTTATGGGTGCTCTAACTCAAAAACTATTAATCAGGTCAACGCAAAATTTTATATTTAACATTTTTATAAAAGTTAAAAGATCTGATTAGTTTTTGGTAAAAATTGGTCGACCGGAAGTGGGTGTTCACGCTTGTCACATCAGTTATTTTGAAATATTTGCTTTAATATTTGATAAATGTAAAAATGTATTGGAATAAAAGTTGTAGGAAATTTTATTTTACCTTTGTTTGATACGTATTTCCATATAATGCATTGTTTAAGAGATATCTTATATTTTTAGCTGCCACCACCACGCCACCTACCGAAGACTATTGTTAACAATTGACGCTTAGTTACGTCTTAGTAACGCTCCTTTTTCTTTACTTAATTGTCAACCGGAAGTAAATATTGACAACGATCCCAGAGCTAACAACATGTAATTTGCCATATAAATATGGAGATAAGTCAGGTGTTGGCCACATCAGTTTATTTTATACTGTGTATCTTTGGGAGTGCCGGCGATGTAGTGGTTAGGACGTTGGCTGCCACTCGCCTGCTGTTTTAAAAAAGGCAGCGGGCACGAATCCTGCGCAAGTAGGAATTTTTTCAAGGTCGCCCGGCCCCCTGTTAGTGTGGTTTGAGGAGACCGCGCAAATTCAGCGTTCCGTCCTTCGGAAGGGACATTAAGCCGTTGGCCCCCTTGGTGTTCTTCGTTAAGAGTAGACTAATGCCCGCACCAGGTTTCTCTTCTCCTTTGCTATCCAGCAAGAGGTGAATCAGCTGGGAACATTCATTAGATCAGACGTCAATTCGACGCGCGAAAGATAAAATATGACGCCTGACTTTGTTGTATAACTGTGCTTTATATCTCGGAGATATTCTATCCTTATGAAAGTGCCTAAGCAAAGGGCATTTACGCAATAGAAATACGAGATAATGGCATTGCTACGAGAGATCGAGAAAGATAATTCTCTGCAATAATTATAGGAATGCATTAAGGAAAATAATATGGCATCGGATTCCAACGCATTTTTAGCATACGGGCGTCTCTTAGTTACGATGGCAAGTAATTAACTGCCTTAGGCGTTCATTTGTGTAAGTTGGATAAGTAGTTTCATCATGATTACGATAGCAAGATTACCGAATAGAGTGTCGAAACTCAAGTTCACCAAGACTTGCTTAAATCTTCGATGACGGCATTGCGCTAGAGGGAAATGATTTCTACGACACGGGTTGGCTGAAAAGTTGTACTTTTACAGACATCAAGCGATCTTACCCAATTCACAGAAAGCGTGGTTCATGTAGCGGGAAGCTTAATCCAATTGTCTGACGTGATAAGGTGAAAAACCGCGTGCATTTTTTATGCGGCGCGTTTCTTATGACTTGGAAGAATAATTGTATAAAAAAGACCTACCTCTGTAGAACTCCCTTAATGACGGAAGAGAAGTTAAAAAGATGGGGCGGTATGACACTTAGTGCATGATGACACGCTTCTTTACTATACGAGAATATGTGTCTTTACTATAATATTCGGAGTAGCACTCTCCTCCTAAACGAATCAGCAACACTGAGAGAAAATCACTTTCTAATCCGGCTTTTCGATTTCTGTGATCATCTTTTTATTCTAACGTCATGCAAAGATACATGTCCAGTTTACTGTAGCCTAGCGAGTGGATGGGTTTTATATGGAATATCAAAAGAGACTAACAAAATCGTTCAGATAAATAAAAAATGTGACAACCGGATAAACTTGAAAACGAGTAACGTCTACGACCGAACCTTAAGAAAGAGTACGCTTTATTTTGCACAAACACGCACAAATAACTAGGTTTCCAATCAAGCGACCAAGTTTCAAGTGAGTCTTTGTGCTGGGGCGGCAGTTTCTAAACATTACAAAGCCGGAGCACCTCCTAACCTAATAAAACTATCTTTGCGCCCCCGTCTGCACAACGGCCATTTACGGGAGTGGTTCTCAACCTTCCGCGTCTCACGTCCCTCCATCCATTTAGTCAAAAAACCAGCCCCCCCCCCCCCTCCCCAACTTTTCCAAATAAATGAATTTTTAAGTTAAATTTGTTTTGGTAGTATATTAAACATTGATGGAGAATTTTAAGGGCATTTAATTATTGCAATAATCATGTTGAGAAAAATTTGTGTGTTACTACCGTATTTACCCAAGTCCCACCCTCACCATTTTTTTCAAAACTTTTCTTTAGAGAATCAGGGTGCGTGTCTTATTCGAGGAATTCGTATCGGAGAAAATCTTGCTGTATCATAAGTTACTAAATACGACGACGCGGATGAAGAAGATGTATTCGTTGAGTATTCGTTGCCGTCGTGTATTTTAATACAAACGAACGGAATTACCCGTTTAACATCAACGGGACTTTGTAGTGTGATTAAAATATAACTTCTGAGGTGTGGGTGTGTAAAAACTTATACATATAGATATAGTAAATGTAATTGTTTGATTAATTAAGAAATTCCCGACAATCATTTAAATTCTCCCAGAAAATGAATCGCTTGAAATTTATTACATTCTGGCATCAATATACGACTTGATTTGCCATTTTTTGGTTCCGTTATTCTTCCTCTTCGTATGTTCACTGAATAACAATACTCTTCAATTATTAACGTTGCAATCTACTAAGTTTGACATTGCGCGATGCGAATAACACAATTCTTTCGTCTATTTGAAGGCTTAATAGACGCTAATTCAATCGGAGGCAACAATGCGGATCGCCTTGGCAACACCCGGAAAGGGTGCAAAAAAACCATAAAATTTCGAAAAGAAATGCGTGTTTCTGACAAATTCTTCCGTGTAACATCTAAATATCCAAAAATAAGATATTTTATAGTTCTAGCCGTCGGATAAAACAAAAATGGAGAAATTCGGTTAATATTTACATATTTTAATGAATGAAGGAAATAAACCTTGCATCTTGAAAAATCGAAAATCCCGTGTAAACTTATGGGAAAATATAATTATCTCCCGGAGTCGAATCCGTGACTTTTTCAGGGATGTTTGATTTTTCTAGAGACCACCTCATGGGGGTTTAACGATTGTGAAAGTTTGAGCTCTTAATTCCACTGGGAAATGTCCAAAAATACCGGGACAGACAGACGGACGGACACTTGATAATTATTACATAATGATGCATTGAGAATAATTGTGACTAGAGGAATTACCCGTTGAACATCAACGGGACTTTTTAGTGTGATTTAAATTTAACTTCTGAGGGATGTGTGAGTTAAAAACTTATATATAGACACACACAGACTTTACTGTTGATATATGCAACGGGTAATTCCGATAGTAAGAAGTAGTTTGTAAAATTAAAATAAAAACAGAAATATTCGAAAAAGATTTTACAGATTCATATAATATGTTCCAAAACATCTCGTATCATTTCTTTATAAACAATATTTCTTGTGAAGAAACAACCATCTACACCTCGGATTACAACAGATTAGAAGAAGAAAATAAGAGAAGTAAAAATGTAAGAATTAACATGAAAAAAACCTGAGCTGGCTGGAAATCATCATATGAAAAAATATGACTGCAAAGGGTTAAAGGCTGCTACTTTAAATACAAATCAATACAAATGAGCTTTATAGGTTATCTGAAATTATTTACGTTGCTATCTATTACGTTTGACATTATTACAACAATAATTTCGATGTTTCATAAAACTCGCGAAGAGAATGACGCAATTATTGCGTCTATTTGAAGGCTTAATAGACGCTAATTCAATCGGAGGCAACAATGTGGGTCGTCTTGACAACACCCGGAAAGAGTACCAAAAAAAACAAAATTTCGAAAAGAAATGCGTGTTTCTGACAAATTGTTCCGTGTAACATCTAAACATTGCAAGAATAAGATATTTTATAGTTTTAACCGTCGAATAAAATAAAAATGGAGAAATTCGGTCCATATTTACATATTTTAATGACTGCATGAAATAAACCTTACCCTTGAAAAATCGAAAATCCCGTGTAAACTTATGGGAAAATATAATCGTCTCCCGGAGTCGAATCCGGAACTTTTTCCGGGATGTTTGATTTTTCTAAGGACCACGTCATGGGGGATTAACGATTTTGAAAGTTTCAGCTCTTAATTCCATTGCGAAATGCCCAAAACTACTGGGACAGACAGACAGACGGACGGACAATCAAAAATTATTATATAAGGATAATTTACGATATAATCATTTATAATTTCAAACTGTGATCGAAAAGTCAGTCAAGTTACTACGACATCAAGTTACGCGAAACAGAACACAACGGTTCGTAATGTACCTATATGTGCGTGCAATAAGTACGCTCCATATTATGTCTTAAAAACAAGTTTTGTGCCTTATAAGGGAGGATTTTTTTGCCGTGTGAACATATCTTGTATAATATAATGGAAGCTAATGGGATATTATGGCTCGATTTACGAAATTTCGATTCATGAAACTTTTTCAAGAACTTAACCCTATCTTAAACCGGGGTCTCCCTGTACATCTCAACAATATGAGCAACTGCAGAGAGAGGAATATATAATGCCAAAAGACACATGCGATAATATTATCTCTAATATTTCGGCTAATTAAATTGAAAATTTAATGATATTTGATTTTTCTTTTCTAATTTGCTTTCCCAAATATTGGGGCGCGGGCCTTATTCAGGCGCTGGTGGCACTTGGATAAACACGGTAATTATTTTCAAAACATCGCGTCCCGCAATAAAATATAAATTGATGGCCTTAACTCTGCGAAATTACGTATCTCACGTATCTCGAGAAACGCAGGTTTTCGGAGTAGCGTTAGGATAGGGACACGAGAGCAGACGACTCGAGAGCAGTGGCGGATTTAGGGGGGGTCGCACATGGTGCTCGCCAGGGGCCCCGTGAAATAAGGAGCCCCGAAAAAATGTTGTGTATATAATCTTAGAAATATTAAATGTCTCAATTTAAAAATCAGTGGAAAAAAAGATCGTTAAGAGGTGTCACGAAGGAGGGCAGCCGTTAGGAACGGTTTCGCTATATATTTAGCTTGCAGGGCCCCCGACTGCTTAGGGACAGGGGCCCCCAATTGTTTACCGCCAGGAGCCCCAAAATGTTTAGCACCAGGGGCCCCAAAATGTTTAGCCCCAGGGGCCTCAATATGTTTAGCGCCAGGGGCCCCAAAATGTTTAGCACCAGGAGCCCCAAAATGTTTAGCACCAGGAGCCCCAAAATGTTTGACGCCAGGGGCCCCAAATGTTTAACGCCAGGGGCCCCAAAATTTTTAGCGCCAGGAGCCCCAAAATGTTTAGCGCCAAAGGCCCCAAAATGTTTAGCGCCAGCAGCCTCAAAATGTTTAGCGCCAGGAGCCCCAAAATGTTTAGCGCCAGGGGCCCCAAAATGTTTAGCGCCAGGGGCCCCAGGAGGCGTAAATCCGCCATTGCTCGAGAGATTCGATCAGGGGCGTATCCAGATATCATCGTAAGGGGGGGCATGAGGACTAGGTTTTTGAGCAATTATTTTTTCTGAAGATAGACCTAGGAAGACTTACACGACATAAATAATGTTTGACTGAGTTTTCTTTATTTGAATATCAGGAAAGCCTGTGAATAATAATTCTTACGTGTTTATCAGAGCACAGTAAAAATAGATACTATATAATTTTCAAAGATATGGCAATAAACACATTGAATACTATGACCATACCGTTATAGGAAATGGTATCAAAAAGCTTATATTTTTGTATTAAGTAAACCCAATTTTTATTATGTAATTTGGGTATTATGCATTGATGGGGACCCGCTACCACTGGGACCTGCTCCCAATTGTAGCGTGTATGTGAATGATAATAATAATAATAACTACAGCGGTCAACAATTAATCCTTAAAACAAGGACCGAGCAACATCTTAAGCTGAAAAGCAAAATAAATGCGCAATTAGTACTTTTTTACCTCTCTCTGCGAAAACAGAAAATACAACTAAATTGTTTAAGTTTAAAAACAAATAACGGTAATTGAATAATAAATAAAAATTACTAATAACCTGTTAAAAAACGATAAGCCATTTCGAATAAAGTTGAACTGTTTTGAATACTCGATCTCTTGAAAAATGTTAACACTTATACGAGCAGAGACGAAAGTGTTATAGTGATTTCAAATTCACTTAATCCCGTGTCCACAGTACAGGCGACGCGAGCGAGCAATACTATTTCGTCTTCAGATAAAAAAATGTAATAATTTATTAGTGTTCCACGTGGGCAAGACTAGAGGCGTTCGGAAAGCAAGTAAATATTCAAGATGATTATGGAATTCCGTGGTGATGTTTCTTTTTAAATTTAGGCCGCCAACTGCGCAGAACGTGAGCGATTGAAAAAGAACGGCGTAATTTTTCGAAATCCGAACACGTTGGTTTCAAATGCGGTGCGACACACTGAACAGAAATTCTGACTAACATAAAAAATGACCCAACATGTCGCGCTTTCATTGTGCCCAAAACCAAAACTCAGAAAACATTTTAATCAATGGTGAGTGACACAATGAGAAGAATTTGAACGCGCAGAAAAAACGATCACTTCACTGATGCAAAGAGGAATAGAGGCTTAGTGTCTCACAGTACTTTGTGGTAGAATAGAAACGCCGCGTTTTTTTAAGATCGCTCACCGTTATTCAAGTCATAACAAATCATTGTTTTCCCGATATTTTGTCTTTCAGTTAGCTCTTCGTAGACTAAGACCGAACAGGAATCGCAACTTGAGAGAATAGAGAGGAAGCGTCAAGCCTCCTGTTCTTTTTTTTAATTTCGAATTTTTTAAAGGGGGCATATGCCCCTTCTGCCCCCCCCCCCCTGAATACGCCACTGGATTCGATTACCCGAAGCTACTCGCCTGATGAGCGTTGTGCCTCGCTCCCAGGAAACTTCTGAATCTGAAGCCCCCTTTTCGTATTCGACGCCTTAGAAGTGCGGCCAACAGAAAATTTTGATGCTGCCATCAGCAAATTTATGTCTTAAACTTAGCAATAATTAATATGCACGCCGCTATGAATACTGCGATGTCAAATTTTTTTATAATTAATATTTGCTATTGTTATTTTATTTCGTTAAACTTCTTAGGTGCCTTACGTAGAATACCAAATAATCACTTAAACCTTAAATTTAACAATGCGGCCAAGAATAAATTTTCTCTGAGATCCACTGCCTTAAGCTAGTACACCAATGACGCTAAACTACGCGTTTCCGAGCCAAGTATTATGGGAAAGATGGCATTTTTTTATCGCCCATATTATCATGATGGAAAGCGCTCAAATTGTTCATCGCTACCCATCCGATAACTTTGTATGTTGTAGCAGTAGAAGCCAAATTCATTGAACATCATAAATGAGCAAGCTTCTGAGCGCAGTTTGATAAAAGAAAACGCCTATGAGCCCGCTTGGAGCACGTAGAAAGATAAAACTCGTTAAATGTTCACAGATGCAGATATCATAAAACTCGACTGCAGGGGTCGGGAACATTCATAGTTGTGAGTGCGTCAAAGGGCCGCATTGAAAGTCGCGAGAGCTGCAGCGTTTACATGGGAAGTTACCTAGAGATTCCGCTATCCCATAGTACTGAATATTGAGTCAAAATAATTCGCTAGCGTTAAAAATTCGTCAGAAAAAGTTTTGAGGCCAACATTTCGCTGTAAAAAATGAGGTCGTCTATGTCGAAGTTTACCGATGACTTTTTCATCAGAGATCCGCGGGGCCTCATGAAGAGCTCTGGGAGCCGGATTCGACCCGCGTGTCGTAGGTTTCCGAACCTCTGCTCTACTGTCGCCATGGTTTCCTCTCGTACCTGGTGATGCTAGAGTGATACTTATCTTGATTGCACAATGTTTCTTTTTAAACACTTCTCCCCGTTACCCAAGCATGAGATAATTTCGCAGAGTCGAGGCCACCAATTCAAAATTTCACTGCATATGAGCCTGCTATTCATTTTATAGATTACATTCGATGAGTACATCAGAGTAACTACCTTCTTAGATATCTTGTGTGAAGATTTCTCTGTCTTTTCTCGTGCACAACACGAAAGGCGGAGAGCATCCATCTCCGTGCCTTGTAAGGAAGATAAAACCGATTGCTTTTTTTATGGAGCGCTTGCGTATTCGCCTCGGCGTATAAGAGAAAGTCTAGGTTGAAAATACGACCCTTAAGGTAATAAACACAGATAAATAGATAGTCAACGTCATAACCACCGTCGACCGCACCATCCTTCATGGCCTTTGTTTGACCTCCTTAAGTGTACAAGACGCTCATGTAAACACCTTTTTTCGTGATAACGCGAAATTTTCTCAGATTTTTCTACCACTGCTTTTCCTTAAATCATTCCAGATTTTTGTAATAATGTCATTGCCGAGACATCCACTCCACAATTTCGAGCTATTCTTCATCTTCAGCCTGTTTACTCTTCCCGAATTTTTAGATTCCTCTTGTTCTACTTCCAAACTAATCCTGTAACTAAACCGCCGATGCAGAAATTCCTTGTCGATTTGAGCTCAGTAATTTTTTGTCATGAACGCTGCCATAATTTCCTATTTCTTATCACACCGTACTCTATACAGTATGCAAATATCGACCTAGCGTGATTTCCGAAATAAAAATTGGCACAATAAAGTACCTCCAATAAAAATATAAACGTTTAAGCAAATTAGATGCGCATTTCGGCTACAAATCTGCCATCATCTGTGGCAGTAGTAGATTCTAATTAAGAAGAATCTAACGCATAATTCCAATCAAAAATAAATTAGTTACATCAATTTCACTCCCATAAACATGCAGATATAAACTAAAAGTAAGGAAATTTTTCACACTACAAAATTTAGCTTCAAGTTAAAGGTGTGCGGAAAATGACAAAATTAAAAGATTTATTTTGATTCTCAGAAACAAAGTCTGGATGTGGATCAAACGGGCGTGATTTTACCTTTCGCAAATTAAAAAATTTTTAAACAGCCATGTCCAAATAATGTATAATTTGGAATTTAAAATCATTCTTTCTGCGTCGTGGCATCAATGCTCATTTAAACATTGCAAAAATATGACATACAAAGCTTTGGTAGTTAACAAAATGGGTGCTATCGAATACATCGCGTTGAATTGTAACGATACCTATCCGTTGGTTAAAATTTTTTACTACGCAGAATTATCACTATCTTACACAGAATTAATCGATGTGATAAGGCTAAGAAGTAGCTAAATTATAACAGATGAATCGATCGACAGCCTACTATCTAAAGATATAAAAAATCAAATTCAAGAATTAATGAGTTTTTCTTTGAGTTGTGGAACCCATTCACCGTAAACCAGTTGAGCCCAACCTTTTTACATTGCGGGCCGCATTCCTATTTGTGAATGCTTCGGAAGGCCGCATTGGAGGTCACGAGAGCTTCGGCGAGCCGGATTAGTGTTTACATTAGAAGTTACCAAGGGATTCTGTGGTCTAATATTAGCGGTAATCAAGCCTAAACAGATCACCAGTGTTAAAGCTCCACCAGAAAAGGTTTTGAGACGATAATTGTACTGAAAAAATATGCGAGTCTACATCAAATTTTACCGATCATCTTTTCAACACAGCTTCGCGGGCCGCATAGAGCACATTTGGCCCGCGGGTTGGGGACCTCTGCCGTAAACGATAGGAGGTTATTTCACTGCTAATGGGAGGAATGTGGAAATGTTTTAGCATTTTAATGTTTCGTCTTTTAATTCATGCAAAACGGCGCCAACTAGAGAAAAAAAAATATTTTCGAGTCTCCGCAGCACCAGTGAGCATTGCGGGTGTCCTCGAATAAAGGTCTTATTTAGTCCGTCGGGCGATTAGGTCGCTGCTCCTTCCTTGGTCCTTCACCGAAACTGGAATCGAATATTCTAGTTTTGTCGCAAGATGAGAAGGGACAGGATGTGGAAAGAGAACAAAGAGATCGAGAGAGAGGGGCGGCGGAGTGGTTAAGAGCGTTGGCCTTCCACGCAGCGGTCCCAGGTTCGAATCCGGCGGAGGTCGGATTCTTCCACCCGGGATCGTCCCGTCCCCTACTTGCGTGGTTTGAGGAGACCGCACAAGTCAGCGCTCCGTCCTTCGGAAGGGACGTTATAAGCAGTCGGCCCCCTCGGTGCCCTTCGTAAAGAGTAGGCTAATGCCACAAATTCCATGCAAACAAACAAACATCGAGAGATATTGAGGGGGAGAGAGATGAGGACGAATAGGACAAGACGGGAGAAATTTGGAAGGAATTAACATTTGCCTCAATTGATCCAACTTTCCAACAGGCTCGAAGAAATAAAAACTGAGGCTCATCATACTTATTTACAGATGCGCCTAGGGCAACGGCCACGCAAACTAATTAGTGTAAACGAATTACGTCACCGCGTAAATGTGGCCTTCTCAAAGTTTCCTTAACGGTCTCTTTGGCAAATATTATCGATGGTGGCTTTATCAACTGTGCATACGTGCCTCAAAATACTAGACGATCGCATATTTTCCGCGTGACTGTTCGCGTACGATCGTTTTTACAGCCTTAAAAACAGAAATGCATCTCATTTTTAATTTATTTAGATCGAATAACGCCAATGGCGATTTTAATTCAGGTATCGTTCATTCAATTGCCATTTTTTTTAATATTATAGGGGATATACGCTTAAGAAAACGTTAAAGACCGCTATAGTATGAAAGTACTTGTTTTTTTAATGTGTCCGAAGGGGGAGATGTCGACAAAAATAGATCTAAGACCGCTGCTGTAAAGTAACAACGAGCATTCGCTAGATCCAAGCTCCACAGAGGAGTCTAAGTGGAATATCTTATAGCCGAAGAGACTTGAAGATTGTCAGAAACTAGCAAGTTTATCAGGGGACTTCGCCACGATATAAAACTCTTGAGATCTATTGCGTTACGGAGCGATATCGGTGTTCGTTTTTATCAGGGTGTCTTTCCACTAGTAAGAATCGTTACGGATAGTGTGATGCGTCGAAACCCCAGACACTCACCAACGGTAGGATTACATGTGTATTTAGATGTATTCAAGCTTGCTTCATTCCTCTCCCCTCCCCTCTCATTTCCCCTCACTTCTTCCTCTCATTCCTATTAACACATTCCGCTCATTCCTTTCCACTTCCCACTTGGTTTGCCTCGCCGCGTGCAAGAACATACGCTGAAATAATCTCTAGAGGCGACAAGGGCAGTAATATTCCCTTTTCACAGATTAGATTAGACTGGCTAATAGATATTTGTATAACGGTATGGATTTAGTGCAATGAAATCCTCCACCATGCGCATTTAGCAGCTTGCAGGGTAATTATGCAAAAAATCTTGTCGCCAGCACGACTTTTCTTTACGTAGTAACGAATATGATTGCAATAATACTTACAGAAAGCAGCTTTCTCAAGAATTACTATCAACAATTAGATTCGCGAATAATTTTTAAAAGCTTTCCATAATTTTCACAATGAAAATACTTTGATTCGCTTCTGATTGTGAAAAAAAACTTAAATAAACAAAGCATTTGTTGCTATGGACAAAACTCTTTGATAATAACAAATCTTTGCATTAATGAAGCGCTAAAGGAGATATTTGACAACAACGGAAAGACAAGTAATGATATAGAAATGAATTTTGAAAAATGACTTTTATATAGATAATGACTTAATAGGCATTAACGTATTGTTATTTTCAATAACTTGAATTTGTTTAGAGCACTTATATATTCATTCAGCACTTGTATATTCATAGTTATTTCAGTAGAAAATTACTATCGACTGCCACGGGTCAAACTATTTCTCGTTTTCCATATAGTCTTATGAAATCATACTATAATGAAGCAGGCGTGAGTTTGTCTGTCCGGATTCTGATTGACGGTCAAGAAGCGATAGCCCTGCCTCTAGCGACAAGGAATCGTAATTTTTTAAATAAAATTTTAATGTATTTGTTTATGAATCGAAACAATTTCGCATGAATTTCTAAGTCAGATGACTCTCTTAGAACATGTCCTTACGATCCATCGTCTTTGCAAAATGGAAGATAAAACGTACGATTGGAGGAGACGAATGAAAATTACCGCTACAGAGGATACCCACAGGCCATCTCACATCAAACTTACACTAAACGATACGCAGTATAAAAAAGCATGAAAATTTACGGCGAACGTTATCGTGTAACCACAGTTATATTCAGAATCAATCGCAACATAAGTTATTTTTTATTATCTGTTGTAAATGTAAACATTTATTTTGCCTTGGAATTGCCAATCAACGAATAACAGTGAAATAAAACATCAGTATTGTTGCCAAAAATTTGAAATAAAGATAATCAAATATTTTGCTTGCTAAATAAATAATAAAGTTAATGAAGTCAAATACAGAGATTTGAATTGATGAATATTTGAAGGACTTTGAGGACATTTTCTGTGAAAGATGCGTGTATTTAATCTTTAGATAAAATGAGAAAAATATTATTTAAATTTATTTTATGAAATAATGTCTTGCATGCACTAAAAAGTAAATAAATCGCTATTTCTATTTTGAGGCAAAGATCCCACCTCATTAAGACTCCAATAGAACGGTTCAACCCTTATAATAATCTTTTGATAATTTCCTCCACAGTTCACTGGATACTCCTAGATCACTGATATATTTCGTAGGACTAATAAAATGCTAAAAAAAATCAGTGTTCAACAGTTCACTGAATAATAGTACTTACAAAGGAGTAGGTATTCCGAAAAAATATCCATAACTATGAGAATTGACAACAATAAGTTGCCAAAACAAAATCAGTCCTCAAACTCGCCAACAGATGGCAGATAATATGTTGTCTTTACTTTAAAATGGAAAAGGGAATTAAATCTTATTGTTAGTTTATGTGTGTTTTGCATTGAAATGCGTATTTCTCAGATAATTTTTTAAAAATTCATTCTTTTACGCATCGTGTCGGACGCTGAATTCGTTTATGTTTTAATTTCATATTAAATGAAGGCTTGCAAGAAAATATTCCATTAAGCTGCAACTATAAATAGATGATTTTCATCCAAAGAGACCGACGCCAACAAGATCTATAAACACCCTTCAGTTTCTGCGAATCAATCGCAACATAAGTTATTTTGTACTATCTGTAGTAAATATAAACATTCATTTTGCCTTGGAAATGCCAATCAACGAATAGCAGCGAAAGAAAACATCAGTATTGTTGACAAAAATCTGAAATAATGATAATCAAATATTTTGCTTGTTAAATAAATAATAAAGTTAATGAAGTCAAATACAGAGATTTGAATTGATGAATATTTGAAGGACTTTGAGGACATTTTCTGGAAAAGATGCGTGTCTTTAATCTTTAGCTAAAAAGAGAAAAAATATTTAAATTTATTTTATGAAAACACGTTTTGCATCCACTAAAAAGTAAATAAATCACTATTTCTATTTTGAGGCAAGGGTAGTTCCCACCCTAATACGCCCCCAATAGAACAGTTCAACCCTTATAATAATCTTTTCATAATTGCCTCCGCAGTTCACTGGATATTTCTAGATCAGTGATATACTTCGAAGGACTCAGGAAGAAGTATCCCAAAGAAATATTCAAATGTCTGTATATAAATATATATGAATAGTTAATGAAGGTTAGCAAACAAAAACAATATATCTAAATACAATTATTACATATATACAAGTATTATTTAAAATATTAACTAGATGACCCAAACAACTTATGATGCCTACTTTCCATTTAATACTTATATTTACCTTAATAGCTTTAAAGGCATCGCGGATATGTAACTCTTTGTTTTCCCAAACTTCATAATTTAGCGTTGTAAAATACTACAATTACATTCGAACGGAATGTTAAATTGATCAGGCGTATTTGTGCGGCAAAAATAACGCGTGTACGAATTAGAATATACCGAATCTGAGTTCAACAATAGTTGTTGCTATGGCAACACTCTCGTAATGAGTGATAAAATCGCCAGTATTTACGCGAAATTTTAAGAAATACAATCGATAAGCGAAATTTTACGATAAAAATTAGAATCTTAATTCCTTTCCTCAGATATTAGTACCATTCTCGCTCCGATATTACAATTCTAGGATATTTTAATGTGCAAGAGAAAGTTATCCTACGCGATGGATTTCATATTTCCCATGTAAATCAAATGGGAAGGATAGTTTCTGAAATCGAACCTGGGACTTCAATCTTCGCAACAAAAACTATCCTCGGGAGCTCGGCCTATGTAGCAAGAGATTTCCACCATGTTTCATGAAAACCGGTCTATTGATTCAAAAGTTAATAGGGGCGGACAGAGAGACAGACGGACAGACACAACGACAATATTATAAGCTTATTTCCATTCTGAAAAGTAGGCTAAAAATAGACATCCTAATATCAATCTCGACCTAATCAAAACCATTATCTATCTATCTCTCCATCCTTCTGTCTCCTTCCCTCTCCCTCACCATTATTATTATTATTATTTATTGGTCCAGGAGGTCTAGTACAGACATAAGACATGTCAGATAGAATACATACATAAAATCAAAGATACACACAATAAATTAAGAAACAAGTTACTGTACAATTAATTTCCATTAAGGTATTCAGCCACTGAGTAATATAAATTATTCAATAAATACTTTTTAACTTTGGTTTTAAATTGATTTATATTATTTATGGATTTTATGTCAGTAGGAAATTTATTATACATTAGGGTTACTGTATGATATGGACTTTTATCAGATATTTTTAGATTATATCTTACATGATGTGTGTGTGTGATTATGGCGAGTAGAGTAGCAATGTTCTTGTCTATTAAGACTGAAAAGATGGGTATGGGTTTCTGCAAATATTGCTGCTACAAGAACCAGTATGCACGGGAGAGGGAGAATACTGTAAGTTTTAAAATATGGTTTACATGTGGATAGATTATTTACAGCGGAAATTGCTCTAATAGCTGTTCAGTGTCTGGACGCAAAAATGGATGTACCTATATTATAATTTCACTTGGCGCAATGTAGTTAGTTTATTGAGGCGTGTAACTTATTTGCCATTGTTTATGGCATGGGTGGGGAACCTAAGGCCCGCGGGCCACATGCGGCTCCCTAGAGCGTCTAATGTGGCACGCGAAGCTATGATGAACAAGAAACCCGTAAAATTCAGAACGCAAAAAATCTTATTTTTTTATTCCAATTATAACAATAAAGCATTTAATATTGAAACTTTAACCCTGAAAACTGCATTTTAAATTGATTTTCACTTGTATGGTATCACAGAATCTCTAGGTGACTTCCGATTTAATCTCTAATCCGGCCCGCCGAAGCATTGGCAACGTCCAATGCGGCCCTCCGAAAGGTTCGCAATCACCAATGCGGCCCGTCATCGACAAAAGGTTACTCACCCGTGGTTTATGTCATCAAATTCTCTAAATAGATGACGTTAAATCCCAATCCTTGTAGCAATTCTTGAGTAAATAGGAATTTTGTGAAAATCGACAACAAAAGTCTCCATTGTTGTGAGATACATGGTTCATTTCATCAACTTTTATATTCTGAGTGATGCCCTCGAGTAGGGATCGGTAACCTTTTTCGCAGTCTTGAATGCTCCAGAGGACCTCATTGGAAATCGAGAGAGCTTCGGTGGGTCGGATGAGCGTTTAACGTCGGTAGTTACCCAGAGTTTCCGTCAGTGAAGATTTACTAGCGTTAAAACTTCGCTAGAAAAGATTTCGAGGTCATAATTTTACCGAAAACACGAAATTTTCCATGTTAGATTTTTACCGATCGCTTTTTCGTCATAACCTCGCGGGCCGCATGGAGCGATATCGGGGGCCGCGTGCAACCCGCGGGCCGTAGGGCAGAATAGTAAGAAAACACTTTTCGGTAACATCTAGTAAATCGTGAATATTCGTCAAAATCTCGAATTCGAATTCATTCACGATTTCAATATTTGGTATGTGAAACAAGGTGATCCAAACGGAACTTATGATGCCTACTTTCCAAAGAATTATTCATTTAATACTTATATTTAATTCCTTTTAAATCACCGAGGATAAGTTGCTCTTTGTGTTCCCAAATTTCATAATTTAGCGTTGTAAAATATTAGAAATACATTCGAACGGTGAACTAAATTGATCACGCGTATTTGTGTGGCAAAAATAACGCGCGTATGTACTAGACCAGTAGTGCCAAACTTTTTCATTGCGGGCCGCATCGGTGGTTGCGAATCGTTCGGCGGGCCGCATTGTAAGTTGCCAATTCTTCGGCGGGCCGGATTAAGAGTTTAAATAGGAAGTTGCCCATACATATATTCTGAGGTTCCGTGTAAGCAAACGTCGATTTTAAATAAGGTTTATGTGGTTAATATTTCAATATTAAAAGTTTTATTATCAAAACTTTCATAAAAATATATGAAGTGCTTTTTCTTCATAGTTTCGCGGGCTGCACAAAAATCCTTCGCGGGCTACAACCGGCCCGTTAGCCGTAGGTTGGCTATTACTCTATCCGGCTATACCGAATCCGAGTCCAACAATAGTCGTTGCAATGGCAACGCCCTCGTAATGGATGATAAAAAGTGAAAAACGCCAGTATTTACGCGAAATTCGAAGAAATACGATCGACAAACAACATTCTACGATAAAAATTAGATGTTCCACTTCTTTCCTCAGAGAACATTGCAAACCCCGCTCTGATATCAAAATTCTAAGATATTTTAATGTGCAAGAGAAAATTACCCTGCACGATGGATTTTAGATTTCCCATGTAAATCAAATGGGAAAAAATGCAGTCGAACCCGGAACTTTCAAGCTTCACAGGAAAAACTATCCCCCGCAGCTCGGCCCCAGTAGCAAGAAATTTGTTAAGTGTCATGAAAATCGGTCTATTGGTTCAAAAGTTAGTAGGGAGGGACAGACAGACACGACGAAGGAACTGTAAGTCTATTTCCATTCTGGAAAGCAGTCTAAAAAGTAAAAATTCCATTCACTTCTTTATATCTTTCCTGGCATCTTCCTTGCCCTCTAACACGCCTATTCTAAGCAATTAAAGCCCGCCGCTCTCCCTAATCTCCCTTACGTTCCGCCCTCCTATTCTGGAACGATCTGACGCAGCGCGATAGGAGCGATTTCCTCTGCATAACCTACTTGTACCTCGTCCAGTTGAATCACGGCTCGAAAGGTTCACGCCTTCCATCTCTCTCACCTTGAAACAGTGACACAGATATCATCTCTCTCTCTCTCCCTCTCTAGAGCGGCATACCCTGTCTAAGAATAAAGCGAAAAATTGGAATATGGCTTCGGTGTGAACTTTTGGGTCGTCACGAACACGATTTTTTTGGTTGAAACGAATTGCTGAATTCGCCACGTCTTTCCATCCGTACGTCGCGGTCAGCTCCGATATTATCACCCCCGCCCAACACGGATTTGATCAAACACGTTCAAATTTTACATAATATGCAAAACTTTCTCCACGCCGTTTCTTTTAACGAGGTTTTTCCTAATAACCTCGTCCCAGCGTTGCGTAAGGGACTATCCGTACGATCGATTATCCTATCGGAATGTTCTCGATTTTTTTCTTCCGCAGAGGGCGAATTTTTTGCGGAATAATTGGGAAAATCTTCGCGGGCTCAAATAAGAGAAGAACGAAACACCGCGAACTGTACATATGAAATTAAGAATACGAACGAAGAAGCCTCACCTGTTTTCTTTTTTAAAGCCATCCACCATTAATAAAGCTCCCGGCTCAGATCGAAGTGGAACTGG
The DNA here is from genome assembly GCA_028673005.1 of Tanypteryx hageni. Taxonomy (NCBI): domain Eukaryota; kingdom Metazoa; phylum Arthropoda; class Insecta; order Odonata; family Petaluridae; genus Tanypteryx; species Tanypteryx hageni. The sequence goes on along the minus strand of CM054114.1, from coordinate 93,897,222 downwards.
GGAATATTCGTGGTTACGCCGCTTTAAAAAGGGATCACTGCAAAATAACACATAAAAAGCTTAGATTTAATTTTTAGAGAAATTAAAAAATGTGCCAATGAAAACATAATTACCTTTTTCTTGTGAGGATGGCTTTTCAATTTTCTTGGCGGCCAACTTCCATTCGAGGCTTATTAGAAGAAAAGTTAGATCACATGGCATATAGTAGAGACATGTTAGTAGTTGGTTAGTAAAATGTTATTGCATAGTTGCCTTACGATTATTAAAAAGAACCAAATTCGATTCCTTGCTTAAAAGTCTCTCTAACTATACCAATGCCTAACCTGCTTGACGTGGAAACGATTCTCACCTAGCAGGAAATAGGACGGAGGCTGGCGCAAGCAGCACTTCCGTTGCGTCAGCCGAGCTCTAATCCTATATTAAATTAGTGAAGCGTTAGTTAAATGCGTTAGTCAAGATGAAATTTTCCTCTACCCTTTTCGCCGGGGCCGTCCAACGTTGGGAGAGCCATCTGCGGAGATTAATTACCGACCTCATGGAACACATATTCCAACGGCGAATCCTGCAGGGCACTCGGGTCTCCTTGCTGCCTCTGTTTAGGCTTCCAAAATTCCGAATAAAGTCGATATTTCGTTCTTGAAAATCACTTCACCCGGAAATTCTTCGTAAGCAATCCTCTTTGAACCCTCGACCGACCAACTCACCTTAGAAACGCCACTTATTAATGGAAAAACCGATTTTCACAAAGCACTTCTTGATTCCCAATAACTTTTCCATTTCATCGCTTGATTGAACAATTCGTTTTTACTCAGCACTTCGTAACTTTATAAAATACGATACAAATTAAATTCGATTGCGTGTCTTCCACGGGGATTGATTGCAACACGACCGGTTTCGCTAAGATCGCAGCATCACACAAAGTGGATTCTGAACTTATTGTTAGTGTTAATGGGATTTCCAAAACACTTTCGACGTATCTCACTTTTCCACACATCGGATTATTGACGTCGTATTCTTCTCTGAAACCTTCAATTCTTGAAAACCACATTTCCCAATGGGGTCATCCAATAAATCCTTTTCCATTCTCTTTCATCTAGAGATGCAAAAACAAAAAATATTTATTAATAACTTTTATGTTGATAATCGCACACAGTGATATATTAGGTACAATTTTACATCCAAAAATATACCTGGATTGGTATACGATCTCAGCTCATATACGATCATCCGAAAATTTTAAGTTAATTCTGGCTTAAAGTGATTACTTTCCAGTAATTTCGTAAAATTCAGAAAAAAATATCTTCTCTTTTTGGGCTTCGTCAATGAAAAACATAATTATCATGAATGCCTGAATGCGTCATACACCGATGCTCCATTTGAGTTAGGCCATTGATTTACCAAGTAATTATTAGCATTTATAATTATCGATTCGTCTCCATGTAGTTAGTTTCATTAAGAAGGAGATAATCATAAAAGTATTCCAATGTTCAACATCTTGTTAACCCTGCTAATACCTGCTAATACCTCTACCCCGTGTGGGTATTCATGGCTACTGTTCTTAAATTAAAATTATGACGATATCTACGTTACATGTTATTGTCACTCATATATTCAGAAATGTCATGCTCTCTTATTAAATGTTTTCTTACTCAAGTTCCGTAATTAGGAATAAAAAACTACTCTGGGGTACATATGTACCACACTTGGTGCTTAGTGTTACCTTTATCACATGATGAGGAAACAGGCTCTTCCTTATATTTTAGGGTCATAAATTCAACATTTTTTCTTTTTATAATGCTTAATGCATTTATAGTCACTAGATGTCACCAACATCAGTAAAGGAAAATACTGTACGAGGGGCTCAAAGGACACTTGGTATCCCGAGGAGTGATATAAAGCACATGTCGGAAGTTGTACTGGAACTTGATGTTGCCAACAGAGAATATATTGAAAATCACCAGATAGGAAGGTGTGCGAGGAAAAAAGATAGGAAATCAAGAGTGAGGTGGTTCATGCGAGGCAAATTTGTATGCACCGAGCATTCAGAGAAGCGTCAGATCTGTTCACTAAGTGTTGGGAAATCCGAATGAGGCAAATGTGGAGACACATTTTTGTAACGGATTTCAAGTTTCTAAAAATTAATTACTCATGTTTGTACCATTTCTACGCATAAAATACGTACGTATCTCCTGTGAATGTTTGTGCAATCTGTGTTATGACTTAGAATACTATGGGTTGTAAATGTTGAAAGAATACATTGAAAATTTTTGACAATGATTTTGAAAGTCATTATATGATTACGAATAAATAGTCATAAATATATCCATATGCATTTCAATTTCGTTTTATTATATGTATGAATGTAACGGCATCCATTCCATGCGTAAAAAACGAAAATTTATGAAATAAACAATAAGTCATGCTAAAAAATATATGGGGTACAATTTTACCCCACTTGGTCTGGAGGGTAGATAAAATATCTTGGTATTAACAGGGTTAATGGGGGCTGATTTGAATAAATAAATATATATATCAAATCAGGCAAACTGTATAGAAAACTACAGTTAAAACGAATTAACCTGTTATGGCACAAGATTTTTTGCTTGGTTTTTTAAATTGCATTAGCTGAAATCCTACAGAAATGGTTTTTCTGCAATTAATATTATGAATAATATTCATCATTCCATGACAAAACAAGCTAATTTAATTAAAATTATGGAATATAGAAGTAGACAAACATGTTTGGCAGGGATACTTGTAAAACAAATGCATGATCATAAGCAAAGCGTAACATCATTATTCAAGGATTTGAACTGGTTATCTCTGAAAGATCGTTGGGTGAACGCTAGGTTAAGTCTTCTGGAGAAATATAGATCGGAAGGTCTAGCAGAGGAGGTTTTTGGACATAATGGAATGACAAGCGAATCAAACCTGCTAGAAAAAATAGTTAGGTAGGCTTCGGTACGTTGCACCCCCTACCATTCCCCCAATTTGGCGAATTGCAGGGAAACCTGATCTGTACAGTGCGTCTTGATAGATTCACATCATATGAAGTGACGTTATCTGAGTTTTCCGCATTATTATATTTACGAAGTAACGCGCATGCATGGAAAAGCGATTCTTTTGTTACGTCCCGATCTAATATCCAGGAACACCCAGCTTTACGACCGGCGAAAATCGTCCATTGGTCCATTTCCTCGCACCCACACTCGTTAACGCTGTTGGATGTGACTCCACCCAAAAACCTTTCTCCGCCCCCGAGAGGAATTCCGCCCAACTTCCAAAATCGACCAGGGCCGGGTGCAGGTAAACGAGACTTTTTGAGATTTTTCTCTGCCCTACGGTCCAGCCTGGTTACTCTTTTAGAGCGGAGCCAGGGAAAGGGTGTTGACCCCTTCGGATGTAGGGTGGCGTCGAGAGTGATATCGAGGCTGCGAGAGTTTTTGAGATGCTTAGACCGCCTCCTGTCGGTGATCTCGAAAAGCTTGATTTTAAGCGAAGGGCTGCTGAGCTATATAAAACTCGGATGAAATTCGAGAGGGATTCCACGACAGACAAAAATGTTGCACAGAAATAGAGTGAACATCCGTTATGCAAAAATAAATCAATATTGTGCGATGCGCGACAAAATTTCTCGTGTTTGCCACCTGAAATTATCTGTAATCAAAGATTTACTTTCAATGCTATCGCGCTTTCTGCTTGAAATGTTAATAACAGCTCCAAAATGTTTTCTACCGAGCTGACAATGTTGCACGTAAAAGGTTAATTCATTTTTAATATTAATTTCTGTGCAGCATGCAAGTATTTGTTCCAGTAATATGCGTTATAAATCCACTGTAAATGAACATATTACCCTGAAATTCACCAAATTGGCGGTTGGAAATAGGAATGAGTAAATTCTCCTAAATATTCCTAACAATTTTCCCTTAGGGTATCGAGAATCCTACTATTAACCCATACCGTCCTAGGAAAAAACTAACCTCGATATCGCCTTATCCTATAATCAATCTAACGTATATTATCATCGCGGTCATGTCTTACTATATGGTCTGAATTCCGGTCAATCTTACAAACACATCGGCTGAACTCTCTTATCTTTACGTTTCCATAATCTTCAATCTATCGTTCGTTCTAGCTATACTCGATTAAATATACTTTGTAATGTAATAGCCCTTTCCCTTAGGCCATATATTTGTTTTACGAAACTAGCTGCTCTGCGTAAAACTCGAGTATGGAAACCATTTTCGGTAATTAAGAAGTGTCTCTATAATCACAGACTTTTTCAGATCATTTCCGGTTATTCATGTCACCGTGTACATTCAAGTATATATTTTGACAATTTTACATTTCTAAAAGATTTAGTTTGCATTTTTTTACGTTTACATTACTACCCTGCAAGCCGCTTATTAGCGCTTAGCAGGGGGGTGTCACCGCACCAAAAGAACTCTAGCAAGAGCCTATATTTGACCTATCTTATTCCATCTGGGCAAAATGATCTATAGTATTTCTGCATTCCTGCGACTATTTCGACGCGTTTTTCGGTGCGCTCTGATCCCTGATCATAAAAAAATATGAGAAAGGAGTCTTGCAGGATAATCATACGGGTATTACAACAATGCATGGTAACATTCAGTTTCAGTGAAATAATCTTTAAGTTGGTTTCCCGGAGTTGGAAAGCCTTTGGAACAAAAATTTTGAAGTCGCATCTTTTTCAAAAATTCCCGAAATATGCGACGTTGGGCAGTTCCCTTTAAGGAGTCGGTTCCAAAATAATTTGAGCATGTGACGTAAACGGGCGCCTTTTGAATGAGAGACATTTTGCGGGGAAAGTGGCCGGTTAAGGTACATGGGAGTTTGGACAACACAGTCCTGAGTGTGTTTGTGTGCGCGCATATGACCCGTCGACACACTTTCCTTTCGCTTGAGATGTCGTAACAACATTCGCGTTCCCGTTATCTCTCCCTTCCCAATCTCCACTCACTCTACCTCCTCTCTTCGGTCGATGGAGGGAGGAGCCGTCCTGGAGTAGGGGAAGGGAGGACGCTTTAGCGTGGGGCAGGTCTGGGTTGCGTGCTGGCAAAAAGGGGGGCGACAAGGTTCTCTCTCTCTCTCTCCACGCGGTATTACAATCACACGGCTATTTCTATTTACGCTCTCGCATCGCTTTAATCTCCGTCAACAGAGAATCGGAAGGTTTCCTAATTCGCGTGGGATAGATTCACGCTATCCCCATTTTTCTTGGGCCCGAACGAGGCTGTGGGAATTCTCTCTGTTGAGACTGCCCGTGATGGAGCCGTGCGTCCTCTTGTCGCTGCGTTTCGAGCCATTTATCACCTTTAATACTGCGACCTATGCAGCATTTATATCATTTCATCGTAAACCTGACGGGTTTTAAAAAAATCATTTAAACTCGAACATTATTTAAATAAAATGGGGACGGAAAACCGCCCTAAAAATTAAAATAGCTTATTTAATCGTGTACCGCGCGCCCTCGTGTGCCGTGCGCAGTGACGTACCCGGGAGGTATGGCGCCTATAGCAAAATTGTAGGAAGCACCTTGGTCATGTAGAATATTATTTTCCTGAGTTTCAATAAAGTATAATAGTGTTTTTATCGACAATAACTTTAACACTGGAGTATAAAATCAATATTTATGGGAAAATAAACTTTTACGATTTTTTTGTGGGAATTTTTGGCGTCTTTTGCAAATGCCACCTTCTCCTTACCCTAGTGACGGCGCTGGTCATGCGCACCCCTATTTTTGGGCCAGTTCGGAGGGAAAAAAATAAATCCTTGCCGGAATAAGATGACATTTGGGATTAAAAAAAGGCGGCCTCTTCACCGACCCCCCCCCCCCCTCTGAAACAAGATCCGCCCAAGTTAAGCATCTTCTTCCTCTTACCTGCGTGATCCAATTTATTGGGCGACTTCTATATGCCGACGCTTGCAGAAATTCGGCACGTGCCCCTCTTATATCAAAGTAGCATCAAGGTCTCACGATGAATCCGGCAAACACAGGTACCAGATGCCAACTTATTCCGGAAAAAGTATACGTAGAAATTGATAATAAACTTTTAATCACAGGACTGCTTATATTGAGTAACAATAATAAACTTTAAAACTCTTTTAAAAGGTACAGCTTTAATATTATATAATAATATAACGTCATCTCAGTCGTAAAAATACTTCGCGCGTAAATTTCATAGAATTCTTCGTCTGTGAGTATAAACGTAGACGTAGAGAATTTACTATCGATATTCGCAATTTATATAACCTGTTCAGAAATCTTAATTTAAGACGCGGAGTACCTTTTTCTTACCGACATCTTGAGAAAAAAGGTGCGTGCGTTACATAAGTAAATACGGCATTTGAATTTTTTCAATCAGTTGTATCCAATAACGTAACATCAATTTTAGGTCTGTAGCATAGATAGACTTCTTACAATGTTAGTTTAAAGTTGACTCATTTTCCAAATTTATCGCCTTCTTAACGGTGGTAATTCAATCTAATGGAGGATTCGCGAAATGCGAATCGTAATATTTTTATTAGTATCTACCCAATTAAAATAGAATTTTTTCATCCATCTCTCAAAACAAAATAAACTGATGTGGGCAACACATGACTTTCTCCATATTTATATGGCAAATTAAATTTTTTTAGCTCTGGGATCGTTGTCAATATTTACTTCCGGTTGACAATTAAGAAAAGAAAAAGGAGCGTTACTAAGACGTAACTAAGCGTCAATTGTTAACAATGGTCTTCGGTAGTTGACGTGGTGGTGGCAGCTAAAAATTCAAAATATCTCTTAAACAATGCATTGTATGGAAAAAAAATTCTAACAAAGGTTGTAGAAATTTAAATTTCCTACAACTTTTATTCCAATACATTTTTACATTTATCAAATATTAAAGCAAATATTTCAAAATAACGGATAAGTGACAAGAGTAAACACCCACTTCCGGTAGACCGATTTTTACCAAAAACTAATCAGATCTTTTAACTTTTATAAAAACGTTAAATATAAAATTTTGCGTTGACCTGATTAATAGTTTTTGAGTTAGAGCGCCCACAATAATCTATCACATACAGACACACAGACATCATAGCGAAACTAGTCAAAACGTGTTCAGGGGACCTTAAAACATGTATTTCCGTTGAAATCTCGAATTCGATTTTTTTCATGAAAACAATACTTTCTCTATACTTCGTATATGGAGAAAGTGAAAAGTTGAATGTGTACAGGCGGATGGACAATAAGTGATGACAATGCTCGTTTTTTCACATTTTATAAAACGGGCTAAAAATCATTTTTAGAGGACAATTGTTGAGAGGATGATGACAAGGGTAGAGTGGATTTTCATGCTGGGGCAAAAAAATGCCTTTCTGACTGTTAAATATTCGAGGTCTTCAGACAATATGCTTCGGGAAATTTAAAAAGTATGTATGGAAGTGTTTTGAAGCATATCCCGACCTTAGGAATCAATTGTATTTCGCATCACGATCACGCGGTCTTTAGAATCACGCCCTTCGTCCTACTAGTGACCTTGGTTGGCCTTGGGCAACGCTGCCGAAGCCTTGTGCGTTTTATATTCTCTCGTAGATTATCGGTCTTCGAACACGTGATTTATTTTTGAACGACCACTTCGGAGAGTTTGTTTGTTTGAAAACGAATATATTCCGTGTTTTTTTTTATCCGTTTGTTCCAATACGCTTGTGGTTTCGGTTTTACGCCCGTTCGTCTGTCGTGATTTTTCAAAAAGTTGAAACTCAAGCTAAATCGGAAAAAAACTTTTATGTAGGTGATTTTTTTTAAATGTATGGGTATGGTGACGTCATTTGTCACTACGTAAATTGTTTCTTTCGACATATCGTCCGTAAGTCCACCGTTCATCGACTAAAATTCTAAATTGTCACCGATCCTGAAGTTCTGCAATCATCAAAACTTAAAGGATAGCCAAAATAATGCAGTTCATTCGGTTTTACATTCCGTGTAATCAACTAATTAATACTCGCGCGGTAAATGCGTTTCAAAGCTGAATATTACACATGCCTGTTAAACTAAACAAACTTCCTCCACCATACGCTTGCAAAATAATTAGTAAAGTGTAAACTAATATTACATATATATATATATATATATATATATATATATATATATATATATATATATATATGCCTGAATATGGAAAAAATGTATCGATGAAATACATCTTACAAGAGAAATCGCGCTAAAATCCATCTTTAAAATATCACCTCCACATCCTTACGAAATGCTTCTTCCTGTAAATAAGGGCACTGCGCAAAGAACATCGACTAACTCTTGCGCTATACGCCATTTTTTCGCAATTTTCTAATCAAATATTTGATTTTGCATGTTATTTAACAAAACACTTTCAGCAGGTTTGACACATTTTTCAACTCAGTTTTTTTTCACGCATGGCAACCAGTTAGTGGGTTCTGACATGACGAATTCCTAACCTACGAGCCAAAAGGGAATATCAAGATTCGTGAGTCTCCGGGACAGCGACATCGGTTTGATTTCGGTGACTGTATGTCATTATGAAAGTTAGGCGGAAAACCTTATCCAATGTCGGCCACGCTACTTTCAGATTTTTCGGTCCGCTCGAGTCAACTTCCGTTTTATTCTCCTGATATCGATTTTTAATGAGCGAAATCCTCCTGGCTGTTGATTTTAACAATCACCGTCGGGTTAACATGCAAGTAACGCCGCTGTTCTAGTCAAATGCGTCACGTAGTTTGACAGATTCCTCCTATTTTTAATGACCATCGTGCAAGTATGCAAAGTAAACACCCGATCCGGAACTTTAAAAACATATCTTAAAAGCTTTTTATACTGTATTTCGTATCAAGATATGTACGGTATCTACTTTTTCTATGCTTAAAGTAACCAAACGTACTGATTTATTCGGTACCGTTCTGCCTCTGACGATATTGTACTGATCGACTTTCACTACTGATTTTTGTACTGACTTAAGAATATCATAAATGCTTATTAAATAAATTGCCTTCGTACGTTAACTCAGATCGCTAATAGGTATTTTGACATCTTCGATTTCTGTCTACATAATTTTATTGGTGTCTTCGTTAGTATATAGTGTAGTTTAAAATGCTCGGTGATACGCTGAAATTTTACTATGGAATATTTGTAAAAAAACAATTTAAATGTTTTTATAGAATTTAAAGCTGATATTCAAAATGTTAACAAAAGAATTTTTTACGTATTTGCTTCATTTATTCAGAATTTATTGCTTTTTATGACAACTGATTTGGGCACGAAAATAATAGATCATTTATCTACACCTCATACAGGTTTTAATATGCAACACAGTATATTTGACTATAAATATATTTCATCAGACATTTGTTTAGATGTTTTGTTTACTTTCCTAATATTTACTGTTTAACAAATTTTCAGTTCTGTGCACTATTTTATATGTAAATAGGTATATCGGTCAACCGGAATATCCAATCAATCTGCTCAATCGCGAGGCATCCGGTAAATCGGGGGTACGCCGTGTAAAAAAATTGATACGAACTCTTTTCCGTTCGTCGCCGTAGGAGAGTAGCAAAATGTTTTTTATTTGCATTTTAGAATAGCTACCATCGAGTAAAGAACTTGGACGCTAGCACCAGTTGTTACAGGCAAATGCAAAAAGCACGCATGGCAATGACTCTGGTTGCTTCAAGTTGTTGAGTGCCGTCTTTCTGAACATTTCTTCAAATTTTTCAGAAAAAGAAAGAATAAATTAGATGCTTGACATAATCGGCAGGATTTCAGGGTTCTTGGCCACTAATCAAAATTTACCAATTTATCCAGACTACGTAATTATCCAACGGACACATATCGTCCATTGCGGGGCAACCATGCTATTATAATCACGTCTTGTTTTCATCTCTATTTTGATTTAAGTGTGGATCATTCCTAACTCGTTTTTTTCCTTCTAATTTTTCGCAGCGGACGGTGTCACGTACTCCTTCGGAATTTTCTACGCCGAGTTCCTGCGTTACTTCAGAGAAGGTAGAGGGAAAACGGCATGGATCGCATCCATTTTGGTCGGAGTCACTCTCTGCTCAGGTGAGTCGTAAACGAATATAAACCTATTCTCTCTCTCTCTCTCTCTCTCTCTCTCTCTCTCTCTCTCTCTCTCTCTCTCTCTCTCTCTCTCTCTCTCTCTCTCTCTCTCTCTCTCTATCTCAACGAAGAAATTATCTTTATCATCGTATACGGTGCGGGTGGGTGTAAGCCTTTCCTGTCATGGATTCCATCATGGTTATGACGCAAACTAACTTAGTTTCTTATATTTTAGTTTAATATGCATTATGCACCTCAGTACTAAAGTACCAGTAATTTTATAATGAACTTTTTAACAAGATTTACCAAGTTGTACGAAAAAAATACGACTAGTGTATATGCCTGATGAATATGTTTTCGAATTCGCGCATCTCAGCTTCGACTCTCCTCCGCGTGGCAGCGCCACAGTGCAAGTCCGACGAAACGGCGAGGAAAAAAGCCCTCTCTTTTTACTGCGTACTACGCTAAATGAAAAGCCAAGGAGGATGAGGGCGCCAGGTGACGCCGCGGGAAGATTCAGTGACCTTGACTCACTTAAAGAGAGGGATTCGCTATGACCTTGGGCCTTATTGTTAGCCTTTGCGTTGGTGGGAAGGCTCGCCCACAAAAAAGGGAAGATCGCGAAAACGCAAGAGATACTAAATGATCTCATCACATCAGTTTGGGCCTAATTTAAATCCGTACCGCTTCCAGTCCTTCGATAGAAAGCATTTCAGACATCTGCCAAAAAAATATTATTCTGATAAGATTACACTAGCATATTTCGAGCGGTAATCACTCCTGTTTTTCATCAAAATACTCTGCGAAGTCCTCGCACCAAAAGAAATGTAATTCCCGCATAATAATGTTTTTTTAAATTACTCGATCTAAAAAATATTTGAAATTCATGGTCGAGATTTTTTTTGTAAGGGGAATGTTTTTATCTCGGCCGGAAATTGAAGCCAAACTTCTTCCATTTGCCGGAGAGCTATATAGAATTATTTAGTTGGAATGTATTCAATAGTTACGATGTACTACTCTAAAAAAAAAGAAGGGGAGAAAAAACAAGCGACCATTTAAACAACATGGTATCCCTAGCATGAGTCGAAAGCACTATAATTTGAACAAGACCTCCTCTGAAAATGTAACTCCTTTGCCATTAAAAAACTTTCCATGTAATCCTGATTTTCCTGACATTCAGGAAAATACGATCAATTATCAAAATTCGGTGATAAGTATTAGAATGTACATTATTTTTTCCTTGGAACAATACAAACCTCGCTCCGATATAACAATTTTAAGAAAACATTTTTGCACGATGGTTGAGATTTCCTATGTAAAACAAATAGGAAAAAAAACTTCCTGGAATCGAACCCGGGACTTCAATCTTCGCCAAATAAAATATAGCCCGGAGGTGGGCCTTGGTAGCACGAGCCTCATACGAAGTTTCATGAAAATCGGCCCATTGCTGCAAAAGTTGTTAGTAGAGGACACACACACAGACAGGACCATTTCATAAGGTTGTTTCCTTTGGAAATCAACCTAATAACTTAGGCAGTATTGTTTATGTAATTAAAACTCCGCAGCCGAATGAATTTTCTTCAAAACCATGCAGGTATTTTTTTGAATTATTCTACGTTATGTAAAAAATTTACAACAATAAACTATCCTTCATTGTCGCACGAATTTCCTATTTAGGGCGACACCTTACGGAAACACAGGATTTCATCAGATTCTGTTGAACTGTCCATCCCCTACAGCCGCGCACAGACGACGTACTACACACAACAGAGCACAAACTAAGGAAGACACAATTGCAAAAAACCACTGCCTCGATCTCAACAAAAGCGTACATATTCATCAAAATCTCGAGGTGGAATTTTTTCGCAGTCACAATATGTTCTCTGTATAACGTGAGAAAGCAGATGATAAACGAATCGAGGCTTCCGTTAATTTGTCTGAATTAATTCCAGGACCCATCTCGAGCATGTTCGTCAACCGCTACGGGTGTCGGCCGGTAACCATAGTGGGTGCAGTGCTGTCTGCCGTCTGCATGGTGGCAAGCGTGTTTGCTCCAGATGTGCTCACGCTATACTTCACCATCGGAATTGGGACGGGTGAGTAAGATGTTCCAAATGAATCTTATTCCACGCACTGCATATAATGCACGCTTAGCTTACACCTAGATCACACTGGCTAGGACAATATGCTCGTACGATAGTTTCTGTGGATCATCCTTAACATATTCGGTACCTATATGTTTCATTTTAAAAAGTATACCATTTGAAAATATTTGTTTTATACTGAAAACTTGTTTTTAGGTTTTACTATACAATTTGGCTGTCTGGACTATTTTAATTTCCTGGCGAACTAATTACTGCGTGTTTATATAGATTTATATATGATAATCAATTAATTTTAACTTTAATTTTTGCGACTCAAATACGAGCAATTGTCATTTTGATGGATGATACTAGCTTATAAGGATGTCCAAAAAAACACATCTAATTTCTTGGCTCCGATAATGAAAAAGTAGCTTTAGGCTTCTCATGATTTGCTATTTGTGCACAGTGTTCCCTTACTGCAACAGCTCGATAAGCAATCGAGACTGTAACGGCATGAGGTATTTTGGAGCTCCGGGCAAATTCCAGTTCCACTCCCTTCAATATTTCAAAAATTAGTTTTTTTAAATGTAACTTCTTTGTTTCTGCTTTAAAAAAAGAACGAAAGAAGTGCCACTGAGCTGGCATTTATCTACTTGCACAGGATGTACAGAGAAATCCCTGAATATGGACTATAAGGAAGTCTACTTCTTGGTCAACTAGTTCGCCTATTTACGAGTACAAGTATTAACTTGAAAAATTGTCTCTCCAATTAAATAAATAAGGTTGGTAATAATATGCGCATTTCGGCTACATCAGTTACTGTTCACTGATGTTAGATTCTAAAACTGCGCATCTTGTTTTCCCAAACTATTTATACGACTATCGGAGAAACATAGTTATTCATTTTTCATTTTAGCCATAAGGCGAGCTCGATAATTTTTACTTGAAAGACTATTGCTTGTATCTTCCGTAAGAATTCTTCTGAAATCAAAATCAAACCACCAATCCTCAGGTAAATAATTCTTAAGGAGCCAATCACACGAATCACGCCAATTGTTATAGTCGGCGAAGCCTAACTTGAGCTCTGAAAGCAATCAGGAGAGGGAGAGGTAACCAAACCACTCGGAAGAAGATATCAAAGAGGAAAGCATGGACATCGGTTGTGTATCAAGTGGCAACTCTCCCCCACTAATATAACTCCTTGACTCCCATAGCTCAAGTTAGGCTATAGTGAGATGTCGTGGCGAACCGAGATCGACTAGATTTTCACTATCGGTTTTAATTTTTCCAGGTTTCGGCTTCGGCCTCATCTATCTTCCTGCCATAGTGTCCGTGACCTGCTACTTCGAGAGGCTAAGGTCGCTGGCCACCGGTATAGCGGTTTGCGGTTCGGGAATCGGGACCTTCATCTTCGCCCCTTTGACCGAGTTCCTAATCGGTTATTACGGGTGGAGGGGCGCTATGCTCCTCATATCGTCGGCGCTAATTCACTGCGTTATATTCGGGGCCCTATTCCGCCCACTAGAAGCCCCGAAGAGGAAAAAAGGAGATAGGAAGGCTATAAAAGGTGAGAAGGATGAATAAAGCGTTGTGCACACCTACAGACACTGTCGGCCAACAATGTTTGCAAACAGTTTGCTGACTACGTTTGCGGACTGTCAGTCGATTGTCCAAACAAAGTTTTGCATACAGACCTCTCATTGAATCCCCAGTTCAAGACATTGTGTCATACAGTGAAGTTGCTGCTGGGGTTTGTGCTGGATAGATTATATATCTAGCGTTAAATGATAGGCGGAAAAGAAAAAATCCTCGACGTTGGTGGACAAGGAAATTTTTTAGAAGGAACGCTGAGCGTAAATCTTTTGGCAGATTTGAAATTATAAGATGGAAGTGGCTTCAGAATTTTTTTAAGAACTACACCAACAGATTTTGAAACTGCTTTAAATGGTTGATTGGTTGTAAAATATCACGGATTGATACAGAGTATCGAGTAGCGATCCTCCATCTACACATTTCGAAGCGAACTTTGAGACTGATTGGGGAGTGAAGATAACGTCGGCAGACACGTTCAAATCTGCAAACATTGTCCGTTGTCTTCCATCATGAATCGAAAACAAAATCCATTGAATATTTGTTTGCTTACTGTTTGCAAACAGTCTCCAAATACAGATGAAACATGTATACAAACTGTTTGCAAACATTGTTTGCCGACAAATTAAATGGGTCCCTATCCGACCGTGTATATTTTTCAAAACTCAAATCGAAAGAAAGACCAATACAGAAATCTAAATTTTTTGTTTCAGCTCTTCATCGTTAGCGGTTTCGTCACAATTTCAATTTAAGCAATTGCATAGACAGGCAGACAGACGGACAAACAGACTCCATAGCGAAACTATAAGGGCGTTTTTTTTAATAGCACTATAAATTCAGATGTAGTAAATCTACAAATTCCATTCATTTACACATAGTTGGTAAACTTATCTTGAAATCTGTCAGTAAGTACATGTGTGAAATAAATTCGACGGAAGTAACGTGAATTACTCGATCGTCGTGAGCAGCTGTCGCCCCAATATTTCCACCTATATTCTTCGCAGCCTTGTCCATAATTTTACCTCGAGGGCTTCTCCTCCCGTTGGTTAGGCTCAACCCGAATACGCGCCAACCCTGCGAGTTCCATCCCTTCAAGGGGTCGAAATGTCGAACTCCCTAAGTTATTTATATCAAGGTTATGTTGTCTTCCTTTACGATTACGGCGTCATGCAACAAAATTTATAACATTCCAAGGGCTGACGGTGTGTGACCTTTTCATGTTATTAAACTTTGTCCGAATAAAGAGTTGCTTACTTCATACTATCTTTATCTTAGATGTACCCAATTAGCGATTTTTTGTATTTTCAGAAAATGAGAGGCGTTCCAAAGTACTGTTTCCGTGCCTACAGCTGTTGTTTTTTGAATGCTTACACTTTATGAACGCTTCTGTATTCAACATATCCTGTGCTTACATTATTATTGCAGCTACATGATACTAGTCGGAATCTAACTGGGCTATCAACATTGGATACATATTTATAAACAGACCAGCAGACGAAGAGAATATATTAATCTCAAGAACTCTTGAAAGTCTCCGGGAAATTTTCAAAATAGTAGGTAGTATTCTTCTTGTAGTTGGTTTTTCTGGTAGATCACTAAGTAGATTGTTCATAGGCGTTTTGTTTCGCGGGCGGTACCGCTGGTGGCTTCTCTAAACTTGACGAATCCAGTGGTATGAAGCGCCTATGAAGCATCAGCTGAGTTATCTACCCGAACAAACCAACTAGGTCATGGAATCTTGCTGCGAAAGTCTATTTTTCCTCTTATCCAAATTTTTGCTGATAAAGGATTGGGAGAAAATAGATAATGCAAAGGTTGAGTGATAGACTACTCGTGAGATCTTCGCTCATAGTATTGGTCGTTAAAGCCTAGCCCAGACATTAATCAATGATAACACTGGCCTGGCTGGAAAATAAGTCCAATGTGATTTTACACGAATTACGTGCAATAACAACTTTAATATGTCAAAACCAGCATGAATGCCCGCCACATGAAGGGACGCAAATATATTTTTGTAGCCTGTAAATACTTAATATTTTTACGTACGTTTTTCGACGTTCCAGTTAATTCGACATAAATCAAATTACTTCTTTTTTAGCCTTTTTTATTTAGACAGTTGAACTGCAACACATTTAAATAAAATTACAGAAATTTGTAAACTAAAATAAACATATTGGAAAACAAAACTTTGCAGATCTGCAAATTACGAAAAAACTTAGTACTATAACTTAGTTCAGTTATTTTCCAACAGGTGAAAGGCGCATGCATTTTTAACAGGCGAATTGTGTTAGTTCACTACTGTCAATCAGATGGAATACGCGTACACTTTTATCCCGGAGAGAAAACTACTATTGCAACAGATTGCCTATTTAACTTCAAATGAACGATCTCCAAAAAGCAAAAACACAGATCGGAGGATGCGACTGATGAACGTAAAAGATCGTTTCACGTTTACTTTTCGTTATGCCGAGATAGTCACGTATAATATGTCACTAATAAGTCTCGTTTGCTTTCAGCAGACTCCGTCAGGATGACTGAGTTGGGTTTAGAGTCGGATGGCAAGGCCGACAACACCGTCAAGGCCATACTGCCAGCCCAGGAGACCCCTTCAGAAACGGAAGGATTTGTCAGGTCCAACAGCCACAGCGTGCGATGCAACGGAAAGGAAGGAGAACAAGGAACGGTGAGGCGATGGGTCACGATTTTGAAACGACATCCCTTTGAGTGGTTCGAAAAAAAACAATGCCGTATTTATATGCATAACAATGGTACTTTTTGGGAATTACGGGAAAATATTTATGAAACGAGAAAAATTATGCTATGACCGAGAATCGAACTCGAGTCTTACCACATGCCAGGCGGATACTCTACCACTGCACTATCGTAGCGGGCTAATTCTTCCGTTTCTGAACGCGAATGTTTTCTTAGTTGGGGCCGGGCTTCCCAGGTTAGTACCAACCAGACGCAACGGATGTTCTCCAAGAGATACATTGAAGAAAACTCCTCCTTCTCAAATGATGACATTGCCAACTTAGAAATTGACGGAATGAAACGATTTTCAGATCCTACGCCAGTGATTCTGGACATGTATGCATTCTGAAATAGCAAGAGAAAAGTTCTGCCTTGAATCGAATCCATTTGTCGGAAGTATAGCTCAGTAGTGAAAGTAGAAGAGCCAGTTTCGATCTAGGCAGGATTATTCTCCTGCTTTTCCAGAACAGTTTGTCCAGTATAAATGTCAATATGAGCAGAGACATTTTTTTCGAGTCAAGCCTTATGTTTGGTAGCGCTGAACAGATATCACAACATGTAAACACAATTTTTCTCCTAAAGCGAAATAAACATTAGCAAAACGAAACGCGTATTTCGGCCACGAATCGGCCTTCATCAGAGACGGTTTACCGATAGCGGATTCTAAATATCAGTTCAAACGAAAATATATTTTTGGCATTTTATTATTTTTTTGAGTCGTTTGCCGCTCTTTGCGAGCGGCTCTTATGGTAAATGCCACCTTGGTCACAACCTACTTACTACACCGCATAAATATTTTCCTTTTTATTAAAGATGGGAAATAGAATTTATTTGAAAATATTTTACGACACAAGTTTTCCTTTGACAATTAAAAAACGAATCAAAAATTCAATAATAAAATTGTAGACAAACAAAATTTTTCTGCTTTTAAAGTATCTCATATTTAGTAAAGAGATGATGTGAAGTCCTAATTTGAAAACTTAAAGATAGGCTATCGCTAAGCAACTATTATTATAGAGAAAATTTTCTTTTGGCTAAAATTCTATTTTTGATTTTTCAGTCCATTTTTAGGCGCGTTTCGCTTCCAGCATAAGCGCCTATTAGCTTCGGTTTGTCCGTCCGTCTGTCCGCATGTTCGTTCTCGGCTTCTACTAAACGGATTTTTATGAAATTTGACATTAAGGACTTAAAGTCAAAGACAATAATAAAATCGGATAAATAAATTACGTAAGCCAATCATAGGTGCCAATTTACTGGTGACAAATAAGTAAACTTTCCGTTATATCTCGTCAATTTTTGGTCATATCAAAATAGTTTTCAGATAAACTTGTATAACTTGTAACGTTGAGTATTTCTTTTCCTATACATTTTTATCGTAGGAATAGTTGTTATCAATAAAATCGAGCAAGAAAGTCGTAATTTGCTTTGAACTAATTGTTAGATAAATTTATGCATAGCTACCTAATTGTTGTCAACGTAAACAGTCTTATTGGTTTCTGAAGTAAATAAGATCTGCTATAATTACAAAATACTTTTAATTTCCTACGCGTGCATGACAGATTTTGTAAGCTGAAGGAAATGGATTATCTACGGCGAAGAAAAGAACGTAGACGTAAATATTACATCTATTGAACTCAAGTGAGGTATGTTTTAAATAATTTTCGATTGTTTGGTTGATTAAAACTGATTAGAAAATAAATCGGTAAATAAAAATGCAATATTTCTCTGGTATCATTTTTGATACATCGTTTAGCAATATTTAGTCATTAAAATTACGTAATATGTTTATTGTTGCACCAACTAAGGGGCGAGAAGAAATTTTGAATAAACGATATAATCGGGTCGTGGTGTTTTGCTGTTTTATGGTGTGTGTTCGGTCAAATTATAACGTATAGTTTCAAGTACTCCATCGCACGAAACGCGTATATTTGTGACACAATGTACACCTTCCTAACTTGTTAACTCTGAAAGGGGAAATTGTTTCGTAAAATTTTTTACTCAATTTACTCATTTTTTGTTATAAATGAAACAATATTAATTTTTCATAACCAACTATCAAGAAAGCAATTCACCATGATGACGAAAGATTCTCGCCTGAAAAAGCGTGACAAAGATGACAAATTTTCCCCCTTTTGATCGTAGGTTGACACCAACGGATCCGATCGTCAGAGGCCAATGAGTTTCAGCGGCGGTAATTTCCACATCCCACCCGGCCAGAGGAAGGTAGTCCACGTCAACAAAGAGAAACCGAGTGAAGTGTCTAGGTTAGCCCTTAGCCAACCGGCTCTCTTCGCTGGGAGCAAGATGGCGGTAGGCGCAAGTGTCCAGGGAAGAGCGCCGTCGATGACCACGACCGTAAAAGGAGGCCTGCTCTCCAGGGAGGACATCTTCTATACCGGAAGCCTTGTCAACATACCTCATCACAGGTGAAATTTTTGCTATCTAAAACGAGGTAATGGCGTGACGTACCACCGTTTGGCGAATGGGTTGCCATAGTAACATCCAAAATGCGCGTAGAAGTTGCGCACAAGTGTTAACTATCTAATGGCGGTAAATCAGCAGGATAAGTTGTTGAAATCATAGGGTAACGTAGAATTCGCGGTAGTTTTGAACTGGACTTACAGAAAAATCGCTTTGGAATCTACAATAAATTTACGGAATTGTATTTTTTATTCAAAATTAGTATGCTTTATTCTTCGAAAAATTCCAATATGTTAATACTGACACAAAAACAGCCTGGGCCGTACTAAAGGAATGCAAGCGAGGAGGGCTTCAGCCTAGGCCGTTTCGTTGGAACGGCGTTTTCCAATGAACATTAAATAAAAAGTAATAATATTACGTTTAAGAATTGTTTTACTATAAAAGAAAAAACTCGGTGAGAAAATTTAGAAAGATAAATGATTTGAGGATGGCAAGAGGTATAAGGTTGTATATTTCGATGTTCCCCGTATTTCAGCGACTATTAATCCCCTCCTTAATGTTTTGAGTATCCCAAATTCAAATATTAACCCATTAATTTTACGAAATGTCGTAACAAAATGAACTTTTCGACATGAATCGCTAGAAAAAATCCTTAGTAAACAGCCATCCACTTCGGAAAAACGTAAGGATAATTATAGGTAATCTAATGCTACTTCTTTCCTTCAAGAATATGAGTTTTACAAAAAATCTCACAATATTCCCTTCACGTTTTTGAAATAGTAAACGATAATTTTTTGTATTGCAGTAAAATCTCGTTACAACATAATTCACAATTACGTATGTTTCAGATTAACGAACTTTTTTTGAGTCCTCATCACTTTTCCCGAATAAATACTGTATAAATATTTCAAAATAACGTACCTTCAACGTAACGTATTTTTCAATACTACGTATTCCGAGGTTCTGACAAAATATTTTTGTCGTATTAACGTATGCTTTCATCCGTAAATGACTCATATATAACCAGTTCTTGATAATTCAAGTAGTTTTAGACCAATTTTGAAGGCATCTTTTGCTTCAATTCAAAAAGATCTGCGGAACTCAGCCATAATACAAAAAGAACGGAATTGCCGAAATGAAAAATTAGAACGGAGGGTCAGATATCCCTCTCGTAAATTCACTAATGCATTGAGATTAAATCTTAAGCTCTAGGACTGCAGATTTCAATGATCGCCGAGAGCTTCGGAAAGACGCCTCCTCAAACTTCAATTTCATTCTCCATTTACGTCTGAGGAGTTTCCAAATGATCATAATAATTTGGAAATCATAACTTTATTAACGAATGCTGCCAATCTATGAAGCACTACTGGATCAGGTGAGGAAATGAGTAGTGATTATGAAGACGAGATAGAGGTGTAGGGTGGTAGGAAGGGAGGTAGGGAGGGAGAGAGGTAGGGTAGTATGGAGGGAGAGAAGTAAAGATGGAGGATGGAAGGGAGGTAGGTAGGGAGGAAGGTAGGTAGGGAAGAAGGTAAGTAGGGAGGAAGGTAGGTAGGAGGTAGGTATGGAGGTAGGAAGGGAAAGAAAAGGGAGGGAGGGAGGAAGGGAAGGAGGGAGGATGGGAGGACGGAGGGAGGGAAGGAGGGAGGGAGGGAAGGAGGGAGGGGAGGAGGGAGGGAGGGAAGGAAAGAAAGAAAGAAAGAAAAATGTCTTTATTGGCGAGGTTGAGGCTAAGTAGCCCCCTCTTCCACCTAACCGGGAGGGAAGGAGGGAGGGAAGGAAGGAGGGAGGGAAGGAGGGAGGGAAGGAAGAGGGTGGGAAGGAAGGAAAGAGGGAGGGAAGGATAGAGGGAGGGAGGGATAGAGGGAGGGAGGGAATAAAATTCGTCCGGTTATAGATTTTGATGTTTCAAATAATAGCACATAAGCTTTACATCCAAAAAATCTGATGTGGCCACCACATGACTTTCTCCATGCCTGTAATATTTAAAAAAAATTCCAAATAGGTTAAATGATAATAAATATTTTAAGGAACTGCGAGAAAAATTCAAAAGACCTTACAAAGATCAGAAATAAACTCAAACCGTAGCCTTCTGATATTGGATATAGCCCCGAAGCTCCAACAATTAAGAAAATAAAAATGAGCGTAAGGTGTTTACAATAGGCGCCGGCAGGTGTGATTGCGGGAACTAAAAAATTTAGTTTTTAAAATATCCCTTCAACAATGCATTACATGAGGAAATCTTGCAAACAAAGGTTGTAGAAAATTCAATTTCCTACAACTTGTATTCCAGTGCGTTTTTAAATTAATCGAATATTAAAGCAAATTTTTCAAAAAAAGGATGTAAAAACCCACTTTCGGTTGAACGAGTTTTACCACGAGTTATAGACCAGTCAAATTAGACACTTTTTTGACCTGATGGCCAGTCGCGGGTCGTGCTCCGGCGTCCATTTTGGCGCCAAAACGGCCGACGCGTACACGTCAGGCATGTTAACTTTCGATATGTTAGTTAGGTTGCCCTAACGGACAAATGTGCAAAGTTTCCAAACTTGATGAATTATTTCCCCTAAAATGTGTAATTTGACTGGTCTATTACAGCATCCATAAAATCCCGGTTACAGACACAGACACACCCACAGACATCGAGAAAATAGTCAAAACGTGTTCAGGGACCTTAAAACATGTATTTCCGTTGAAATCTCGAATTCGGTTTTTTTCATGAAAACAATACTTTCTCTATACCTACTTCGTATACGTAGGAAGTAAAAATATGTAATTTTGCGTCCAGTTATAGCGCATCGAGTTCAGCAATTACCAAGCTTTCATCAATAACAGTAGCAACATTGTTGCCACGAGTCAAACCGCGCGCAAATACGCATTTACGTAAACGTCATATCATTGTACGGAATATATGTGTACGGTTATAAGAATGTATGTCGCAACGACTTTTTACAGTAACTAAAATCTCAGCA
Organism: Tanypteryx hageni; assembly: GCA_028673005.1. Taxonomy (NCBI): domain Eukaryota; kingdom Metazoa; phylum Arthropoda; class Insecta; order Odonata; family Petaluridae; genus Tanypteryx; species Tanypteryx hageni. Next base: position 93,875,311 of record CM054114.1, on the reverse strand, counting down.
ACAAAGGGGGCGCTTAACGGATTTAAATTCCCCACAGGTCGAACCAGAGGGTGCACAGGGTGAGCGAATCCTGCGCAAGCACGGGACGTCACGACGACGTCCACTTCGAGAAGTTGAGGATGGGCAGTTCCGGGATGGTGGGCGGGCCAGGGAGACAATGGAAGGACGGCGAGACGGCCGTGACCATGGATGCGAAAGAGGAAGACGAAGATATGTGCTGCGGCATGCTGACCTCCCCTCACGCGAAGGAGGCCTTGAGAAGCATGCTTGACTTGTCGCTCCTCAAAGATCCCATATTCATCCTCTTCGCCTTCTCTAATTTCTGCACCAGCTTGGGATTCAACGTTCCCTACGTGTACATTGTGGTGAGTAGTAGATCTACGAATACGCGGGATCTCGACATTAGCGAGATTTTACGTTTCCGAAAATCGCCGCGAATGTGAAATTGGCGAACGTTAAAACTTTTACAGTTTTTTGTACTACGGAGACCCAGGCGGAGTCTGATGATAATAAGTGCAATTTACATGCTAGTTAATATTATAAAATGATACTAGGGGCCCGTTGCAGAACTTCCTGCAAACATCTATAGACCCTTGCGTGAAGTGGCCCAATGCGATAGTTCCTATGACAAAATATTGTTACAAAGAGTGTTGTAAATTGAACCACTTTTACTGCCCCTCTTAAAATAATCATACAGCTCACACCAGTTTCATAACCAAAAGCACATGCCTACATGGCGTAGATGTTACAATATACTTGAAAAGCGTCTGAGGCGAGAATAGATCGAGTTCAGTCGGCGGCTGAACTCCTCATTAGTCATTGAATTGAAGCTATCAGTGCGTCGGCGTATTCTTTGTGCCTACCTTAGCGAGTTTTTATCCATCCATTTTTTACAATGGTTGATAAAAAGGATGCTGATCATGTTGAGAGAAAAGTTCTTCCAAATCCCAGGTTAACAGAGGAATCCGACGAATTTATGAAATGAATTTTAAAATAGTCATAGCTCAAGAGGTGGAAAACACGAACAATATTCAAGCTTCGAAAAAGTATGATGTTCCTGAAGCAAGAATTCAAGGAAAAAACGTGGAAAGACTAAAAAAAGCTGTATTAAAAATTAAAAGGAATTATGTGTTGAATAAAACACATATTCATTAATGTGCTTATAAATATAATTGATTACATTCTAAGCCTAATTATGTAAAAAAAAATTTAATTAAACAATTGTAGGTATTTGCGAATATTTTCAGAAAGAAAATATGCACCTTTCTATATGTACTAGCAAAATCTTTTTATTTTATAGAAGGATCGGTTTATTCACTTTTAAGACATTTTAAAAATTACTCTACCAGCCGAATATGTATATACGATGACAAAAATAATCACTGACCAAACAAAAACCACTTTCTAAACCATTAAGCCAAAGAAAGATTTTCGGATTTTCAGCATTAATTAAAAGTTAAAATTACTGTTTAAACAACTTTGTTATCATTAATCCTATTATTTCTTCTGTTGCTTGTTTTATTTACCAGTTTTGACACGAAAAAATAAAGGATTTTTTTCATAGCTTCGAGTTATTTTTCGTATAATGAAACACTGAACAAAAAATGTTTTTTGTAACTTCGAAATTTCGTAATAAAGGGTAACGTAAATCGGGGTTGACATGTACTTCTTTTTTTAATTTTTATGGTTATAAGGTGGTTTCTCCTTTTTCAATTATTGTAATTAACCATAGGGCTCGTAAATTTAATTTTTAACCCATTGAGATCTTTGTCAGCTATTACAGGACCACTCATTTTCATTGTGTTTTTGTAATATTGATTTGCATTATTTATTCTCCTGCCTTTACATGTTAATGATACAACTTCTGAAAGAAACTCAGGTAAATTGGGAAAAGAGTAGAAATTTTGTAAATTATACTAGATGTGCTATCAGCTAATTTAAGTATTTTATTTCTCTATTGGATATGCAAAAGTTATCAATGATGATGACATAATTGCTGAATATTCATATATTATTGCAAGGAAGATATTATTTTGTTTTATTATGCCAATGAAGATAGAGAACTATTTGTATATTGTATTTTTGGGGCGAAAAGAGGGACTCAGTATTTAAACCGCCTTGTGAACAAAAAATAGTGTCCTTTCTCAGTTTACCCTTTTAAGTTAAAGACTATTTTCACTGGATGCTGCTAAATATGTCAAGGATTATCTGAGCTTCTGCAGGCGATAGGAAAATAATTTATAATCCTCTCAATTTTCAATATCGTTGGCTTATTCTTTTGTTATTTATTTGATAAAATACAGTAAGGGATCTCTTATCCAGATAGCTTGGGATGAGTGGATTACCAGTTTTTGAGATTATCCAGATTTCAGGCCCCCATACGATATATACCATATTATTCAGGCTATCCGATGCACTATTTTTCAGAAAAATGACTCCCAAGATCAGCCTGCATCTTATAGACTGAAGGTAAGATTATCACTGTATTCAGTATTACAGTCATGAATCCACTGATCCACAAAATGGAATAATTGAAAGCCAATCGATATAAAATCATTAATATATACATTAATCTTATAATTAAAGAGAACAGTTTGTCTGTCTACAACCCATAAGGATAGGCCTTAATTCAATCCTAAGTCAGGTGCAGCACATTTTTCAATTTGACAACAAAATATGTACATAAATTTTATCCTATGCCAACCGGACTTGGATTGATTTATGCAAGAAGGATTAAAGGTTCTTATTCTTTTCATCTATTTTTATTTCCTATTACCTAAAGTTTGAACAATTTGTATTATCGTGAATGTAATGGAATAAAACCATAAATGAAATAAAGGCTGTTATGGGAATCTGATTGTTGGACTGGGATATCTTACCCATATTATGCATTGAATGTTCACTTAATTCATTCACTTAATGTTTATTCAATGCATTTTATTTTGAAAATTTTATATTTATGATCTTTTCTTTTGTATTTTAAATCACTTTAATATATTTTCCAATTTTATTTAATGTTATGTTCATAATTGAATTAAAAATTTAAATTAATCGAACAAATTCGATTTGCAATATTCTGTTGACAATATTTATTATGACAACCTCGAAGAAGGATTTTATGTTCCAGACAAAGAAACACCTGACATAGAATAGAGACAGACAGACAGACAAACGACTTTATTTAGGGCGAAATTGAGACTATATAGTCCCTTCTTACATTTAACCTTTTTGTCATATAAGTAGTTACAATATTTATATATTAAAAGAAATTAATTACATAGAAATAAAATACATACTAATTACAAGTTAATTATGTATTGGTTAATAGATCACAGAGCATTACCATAGAATATTGTTAGTTTTGTGGGTTGAAAAAAACTGTGTATGTTATATTTTAACACAGAAAAAAATTTCCCACCGCGGAAAACACCTACGAAGTGAAGATAGGTGTAAAAAACCGTGAAAAATTCCTAAATAGTTCAGAGAAAGAGAGGGAAAAAACAATAATTTGATAAAGAGAGAAAATATCATTTATAAAGCGAGATACGAAATAGATTATCTAACTGGATTTCACTGAGAAATAAAAATGGTGAGTGATATTTTAACGCATAACACCATTTTCTGTTTTTGTTTCTTTATACATAATTTTATTCGTGTATATAGTTATTCCTCTTTCTTGTGCATCTTTTTTACTGAAAAGTTTTAAATTAAACTATACTGATGTCTATTCCTTACTGACAGTTGCTGTAAAAAATAGGATGAATTATTGTGAAAGAATCAATCAAGAATTAGGAGGATGTCGTCTGTGATACAACCGTGAAAGTAAAAGAAACGCCCGATTAAATGAGACAACTGAACAAAGGGAATCATGACTTGTTAAAGATAGAGAGAGACAGGAATTCTTGATTGAATGAAACCAATGAAAACTCTCTTAATCACCTTCAACAACAACAAATACGCACTGCACGAAATAGATTAACCAACTGGATTTCACTGAGAAATAATGCCTATATTTATGATCCTGCGATTGATAATGAAGGTCTTCAATTGATTAATATCGGAGCTCTTACGAAAATGTGCAGATTTTGTAAAGCCAAAAAATTTAATGCAGAAGTGGAGGGCATGTGTTGTTCCAACAGAAAAATAGTATTAACTGATCTCGGCTTGAGCATAGACGAGTGAATGAATGGGTTATTTTCTTATCTACTTGACTACCCTTCAGCAGTGGACAGTTGAGCCATACATATTAGTGTATAAACAGCAACATTTATTAAATTCATTTATTTTTAAGAAATACATCCAAAATATAATGTCAGAAAGAGATTTTGACATTTCTTTTAGTATTTTTAACCTGATAATGCTCTATTAATTTTTTTTCAATATTTCTTTATCATTGATAAACTATGAATTACAAATGGTATTTATGGTATGAGAATTCCTTGGAATGACTAACACATACTGAAACATTTCCTGTCAATATAAGTAATCAATTCGGGACGTCAACTTTGGGAAACCAGGCTGCATTAATCCTAGTTTGGACTTCTTGTTCCATACTATATAGATGAAATGCTTCTATATTAAAAAGCAGTCAAATTTTAAACATGGCAACTCAGTAAAGGACTCTTAAGGCTGTGATCTCTAAAACTAAAAAATAGATTAAATAAAATGTGGTTTCCTTTAATTATTCAACGTTTTTGGGAGTTAAATCATACCTAGCAGAAAATTTTTGACTGTGTTTTGTATAAAATACTGAGGTGCACGTTATACATTAGATGTTCAATATCCATTGAAAACTACGGTACTAGATGTAGTACCTCTTGTGCATATGCATCTGAGATTATGAACGAGAATCTGTATTATGATAAAGTTGATAAAATGTATACATACATAGATTTGTTGAAAAAGGGTTAAAATGCTTACATTGTGAATCCAGCAGATATTTGTGATGGTATAATTTCTCATTTCTTTCAGGCAACTGCTGAGGAAGAAGGTATTCCAACAGACGAAGCCAGTCAGCTGCTCTCCGCTATTGGTATAGCAAATACAGTTGGAAGGGTGGCACTGGGCTGGGTTGCAGACAAACCATGGGTTAACAGGCTCTGGATCTATAACATATGCCTAACAATATGTGGAATAGGTAAGAAAAATTGTTTATAACACCCACTTATAAATATTCTTGGAGGAAAAGACTTAATAAATTACTCAAAGCAATGAGAAACTTTGAAATGATTCACTGATTTAACAGCACTGAAAATGTTTCAAAATTTTAATATTTCATTCAATGAATAGATTAAGTGGGAAATCAAAATATTAACTGATACAAGCTAGAAGCTTTAAATTGAAAAGCGTAGAAAACCTTGGTAAAATTAACTTTGAATCACAATGATTGCAGTTCAGGTGCATCACATATTAGTATTTTATTTTGGAAAAGCTATGCAAAATATTCTGATGAGACAATTACAATTTGAAAAAAATCACATATTGCCCATGTAAGAATTTGTGCATAGAAAATTCAATTTCTTTTTCTTCCTTTAAACAAAAAACTTACATTAATTCAAACCTGAAATCCCAGAAATAGTTTACCAAAGTTTGAAAACAGAATAGAATATGTAATAATGTAATAATCACTGCAATAAACAAAGTAGTGATTATTCTTATAATCTTCAATAACTAAAATTCTATTTTTTATGTTATGTCAAATTATCATTTAAAGCAATGATTTTAAAACAATACTAAAATGTAAAGCATGATTTATAAAATATTTCCAATTGAAGCTTTGATGGGGTTATATTTATCAATCTACATATCATAGAATTTGTCATAAAGTTAAAAAATTCACTTATAGATTACACTGGAAATAATATGGATATAAATCTCTATTGTTTTTTTGCTGATTGTTCAGCATTAAACTACATCTCTATATTATAAAACATATTCAAAAAACTAAAATTTTTAATGGGCCTGTAACAAAATTTTCATCCAAGGATACATTATTTTCTGAGAAATAGTAAATATTAGGCATTAAGTTCTAAATTTCATGAGATAAATTTGATATTGTAGATTATTCTATACATTAAATTTCTTTTCAGCTACTTTCTTCAGTGCTTTCTGTTATAACTTCGAATCTTTTGCTGCATATGCATCTGTGTTTGGATTCACGATAGGAGCATATGTAGGTTTAACTTCAGTTATATTAGTTGACCTCCTTGGCCTTCAAAAGCTTACTAATGCCTTTGGACTTCTCCTGCTGTTCCAAGGAGTAGCATCCCTCATTGGACCACCAATAGCAGGTGAGAAAACTGCAAACTTCTTATAGTATAACCCTATCAAACATTTGTTCACAAATGTGAATTTCTCTTTGTTCACCACTGATGGTGATATGCTTATTAAAATGTCCCCATATTTTTACATAAAGCCAATATAGCTTGATAAAAAATCTATTTTGACTTGATCAAATATACAATCGATTTCAAGTAATATTCTGATTTTAATATAGAAGAAATATACAGAAAACTTCCATGGTCTCCCACAATAAGAGGTAAGAGGGGACATTTGTCCCATCTTCCCTACATTCCATACAAAATAAATAAAGGCCCATGCCAGTTGGTTGGTTATATGTAATGCCTGTTTTGCCCCACCCTGAAAAAATTTCTGCAGGCACCCATGCATCTACCGTACTTACTCATGCAATATCTGCACACGTCTAATGCCCGCACCCCTGCTTTTAGAGCTAAAAATCTGGAAAAACTGGAACTCATGTAATATCCACACTTTCAAAATCTCAATTTTGATATTTTACAGCAACATTGGTTGAATAATCTATCTGAAGCTGAGTTTGATGACACAATTATAGTAACAAGCAAATACTTAAGAAGTAACTTCTAAAAATGAGTTTTAATGTACATAATCATGAAAAATTGACATCCATTGGCATTATATTATACGGTGACAGCCCAAAAATCTATTTGGAGTCTAGCCATTGCACATTCTCAAGTTATTTAATTTAAAATGTGTAATTTTCACTAATTTTGCAAAATCACATTAAATCAGCCATTTTTTACCTAGAAAATGTGAATTTTACATAAATAAGTGTATAACTGTTCATGCTCAAAATAAATCTGTGTCAAATACATCAATTTTAAATTTTGCTTATTGACAATCGTAAAAATAGATTTAGTTCTTTTAGCCACTCTTCAGTCTAAATTTCAATGTCCTTCGATTTTAAAGTAATTTTTAAATACCAACACATATTGCATAGCTTATCTACTATAAACAAAATAAATATTGTGAAGCTGAAAATTTTTGATTAAATATCATTTACCTATTTACCTCGTATTTTCTAGGGTCTCATTAGAAGTTACAACTTCCTTTTTAGTCCATTAATCACTGTTATGGTCTTCTTCTTTGACATCATTACCCCACAATAAATGGCCCTCAGTTCCGCCCGTTTTATTTGAAATTCCAGTCACTTTAAAGTCTTTGTGCACAGTTTCTTCACTTAAGCCATGCTGCAAGCACCCATTTGCACACCTCTGAGAGGGAAGCACGTTTCAATCTACCTGTTGCTGTCTTCTCGTGGTTGGTTGAGGAAATCAAATCACTGTAGTGCTGGCAAATATGTCTTAAAAGGTTTATAAACAGCTACATCAAGAGCTTGTAAAATACTCATCATTCCTCCTGGAATTATGCCAAGATCATTGTCGATTCTAAATTCTTTTCTTCACTTTTCTGATACATGGCCCCAGAAACTATCAAATATGAACATAGAACCTAGGAAAATTTTAAAACCTCCTAGTGATGCAAAATTGGAAGAAGCTGTTTATAAATGGTATGTCCAACAGCATTCATGTGGTGTTGGTGTTCATGGAGTTGAGTTACAGTCTCCTGCAGAAAGACTTGCAAAGCACTTAAAGATTCCTAATTTTACTGCAAGCAGGGGCTTGCAGTAAAATTAATAATTTAATAATTTTAGAAATATTTTAAACCAATCTTTAACCTTTTCTTGGCCCACCAGTTGATAATTACTTATATAGACCATTGAAAAATGACTTAGTTTTGACATTCTGAGGATATGTTTTAAGCAGTTGTGTTTGTTAGGATTTCATCTACCATTTCTATCAAATCGATCTAAATGTTCACTGGTTAGCATATAATCTAATGCATGCTTCATAAATGGGTTCTAAGATTTGGGCAAGGCCAAGATGGTGTGTTGCTGATTTTACCCCATTTATTTTTTAAATTTGCAAGAGAAAAGTTTTCGGTGGTTTTCGACTTCGCTAATTTCAAAAATGAAATCATTTTTAACCCCTGACCCACCCCTAAGGCAGGGGTAAGTGCCCATAAGAGTAAAAATAAAATGATGTTCATAAAATAATTTTCCTGGGGGTTTTCAACCCCGCTGATTACAAAAATGAAACCAGTTTTAACCCCTGACCCACCCTTATGACAGGGAGTAATGTAATCTTTAAATGCTTAACAGTTTTATTTTAGCAATAACTAATGCTGTCTCATTTGTTTTAGGATGGCTGTATGATGCTTTAGGGTCATATGACTATGGATTCTATGTCGCTGGTGTCATGATTGCTCTCAGCGGCCTGGTGCTTTTCTTCATTCCTGCCCTTCAGCGATGTGTCAAACAACAATAAGTTAATGTTAATAGGGAGTGAGAGGGAACATCACCAGCATTTAAATTAGGACCACAAAGTTGATAGTGGCCTCACAAATCATTAGCAAACTTCTCAGTGCTGATTATCTCTAAGAGAAGCAAGATGGCAGCAATGTGTTCCAGTTTGGATTTCCTCGTTAGAAGGCAGCAAATGTTTTCCAATTTCTGCCTTCTGTGCTCAAGGTTATCCTTAGGATCATTTCTGAGGATATCATCGTCCTTAAAACCAAGTAATTAGCTGCAACACTGTACATAACAATTACAACAAGTTTTTGTGGTGAGATCATCATATCAAATTCTGATGTTGTATCAGTGTAAAATATGGCAAAGAAGGCAGTATGTACAGAGACACTGTTGATACTGAAGAAAAATGGCAACTCTACTTATGAATAATTTTTAATGAGAAATTTTGATTATTGTGATAATGCAAGCCTTATTACCAGGAAGTTATTGCAACTGAAAATCCAGGGTATAAACATATGAAAGACTGAAACACTTAATAACAAATATGAATAAGATTTTTCCTGCCTTCCTTGAAGGTTTCCATAGTTTATCTATTCTTGATAAATCTTATCTACAATAAATAAATCAGTGTCTGATTCTAAATTTTCTTGCAGTGATCACTGCATTGAATTTAACAAGAATGACATTAATTTGAATTTTTTTAATGGGTTTTTTGATAATTGCTCCTATGAGAATGTGATCCTTTTCTAGTGGCCTATGAGACACTCCTGTTTTATTATGAAGTTTGTTGTACTCCTTTTACACTTAACGTGCTATCATGACTTAAAATTAAATCATGTTTATAAAATATCTTTTCTTGAATCCACATGAATCCCTGCAGCCTGCATGAGTATATTTGACAATAAGAATCAGTAAAACTAGCTGTGGCAGAACTTATTGCTATGAAAACCAAATCAGTTTCAAGTTTATCATATAAAGTGGTAAATAAAAAATAATCCCATTAAAAATAATATTCATTTCTACATAAATTTCAGTTTAAATTCTACAGTCATCAAAAAAGATGCTCTGGCTTGAATTTTTACTTTCTCCATATGTAGTACAGGGGAAAGTTTTGTTTTCATGAAAAAAATCGATTTCAAGATTTCAACGGAAATACACATTTTGAGGTGCCCCGAACATGTTTTGACCATTTTCTCGATGACGTGTGTGTGAGTTTTTTTTGTGGGCGCTCTAACTCAAAAACTATTATAGTGCTTTTCAGATGAGATGGTGAGTGAGGGGGAGGTAAAAGGAAAAGTAGACGGGGGCGAGTCACTGAGTGAACCAATAGGAAAGAAGGAAGGGGAACCTAAGCATTCGAAAGCTCATTCTCCATCGAGTCTCCCTAGTGGTCATATCATGTCTGAGCGTGCTGTGTTGCCACATTCGCAAATTCCCTTTAAATGCCTGCCAAACATTACGTGTGTTCCAGTGTTCAGTTGGCAACGTCTAGCATGAGCTTTCTGTTAGGAGGTACTACCCCACCTCTTTGCAGCGGAGACATACGAGCGGTCCCGAATACGGCCAAAATCTGACTCACCAACTCAAATGGAAAGCACTATAATCAGGCCAACATGAAATTTTATATTTAACATTTTTATGAGTCACAAGAACTGATTAGTTTTTGGTAAAAATTGGTCAACCGGAAGTGGGTGTTTACTCTTGTCACTTATCCGTTATCTCTACCATAAATATTTTGAAGAATCTGTTTGTTTGTTTGTGCATTTATAACGGATCAACTACAGAATGTAAAAGCAAGATGAAGGTGCAATTTTAACCACAATAAAAAGTTAAGCAAAATGGGAGGGTTTTTAAAGCGATTTGAACTACATTTTAAATTTTTATCTCTTTTAATTTTTCCCATTTAAATAACATGGGAATGAGTGTATTGTTGGATTAATGTATTTGGCAACCGTTATGAACAATACCTAATATTAACTAAAAGAAATAATATATACCTAATCTTTACCATAAATATTTTGAAGAATTTGTTAGCCAGATTTATAGAGTTTTTGGTGATTGCCCTTCTTTGAATAATCTTAGTGTTTCTTTCTTCTCTACTTTAGTTTATATTAGGTATATATTATTTCTTTTAGTTAATATTAGGTATTGTTTATAACGGTTGTCAAGTAGATTGTTAATCCAAGAATACTCTCATTCCTGTGTTATTTAAATGGGAAAAATTAAAAAAAAACATCTCTATCTTTACTATAAATATTTTAAAGAATTTGTTTGTTTCTGCATTTATAATGCAACAACTACAGAAGATAGAAGCAAGATGAAGGTGCCATTTTAATCGCAATAAAAAGTTAAGCATTCCTGTGTTATTTAAATGGAAAAAATTAAAAGAGAAAAACATTTTTTAAATAAAAATGTAGTTCAAATTGCTTTAAAAACCCTCCCATTTTGCTTAACTTTTTATTGTGGTTAAAATGGCACCTTTATCTTGCTTCTACGTTCTGTAGTTGTTGCATTATAAATGCAGAAACAAACAAACAAATTCTTCAAAATATTTATAGTAAAGATAGAGATGTTTTTTCTTTTAATTTTTCCCATTTAAATAACATGGGAATGAGAGTATTGTTGGATTAACAACTACTTGACAACCTTATAAACAACGCCTAATATTAACTAAAAGAAATAATATATACCTAATATAAACTAAAGTAGAGAAGAAAGAAACACTAAGGTTATTCAAAGAATGGCAATCATCAAAAACTATATAAATCTGGCTAATTATTCAAAAGGTAAGTGGAAGCATGGAAGACAGTTTTAATGTGCAATTTTAAGTGCTTTTGTTTTCTAAAACAATATGTATTCTGCATATTCTCTATACTTAGTAGATAGCGAAATATGTTTTTCATTAACAATGAAAATTAATAATAATCTCCGAAGGTAAAATAAGAAAACTTCTATAGCAACTTTAATTTATACCAACATTTAAAATCGTTAACTCTTCCTCCCTTGAACATCTATATGTACATTTAGCTTTCCTTTCAACTGAACATTTGTATGCATCAATTAAGTCAATTATACTTATTAAATTACTAGCTGAAACGCCTGGCTTCGCCCAGGAAAGAGTTCTGTTAAGTTGCAAACGATTTTTATTATTTATTAATTGTGGTAGCCCTGCTCTTAAGCTCTGCTTTAAAAATCTTGATATCATTATGGTATTTTGTAAAAAACATAAAATTTAGTTGACATCCATTGAGCCAACTCCTTCCAAATCCATAGTTACTGAGTTTAATTTGTAATTGTGGCTCCCCTGTTTAGTCGATCCTGTCCAAATATGCTATTATGGTTTATATATATATATTTGCACACACACACACAGATATATATATATATATATATATATATCTCTGTGTGTAAATATCATAATTTAGTTAAAATCAATGCAGACAGTTCAACACAAACATTTGTAAAAAGAAACTTTATATTACTTTTATTGTGGCAGCCCTGCTTTTTATATCTATCCTAAAAGTCTTAATTTTGTTTTTCTTTTATGTTACACAACTCCTTAATACAAAATTTTGTTGAAATCGGTTTCCATTCAAATTCATAAGTTGACGGCCTCGGGGTGGCTAGCGCGTCTGGCTCCCAATGCTAGGGTCGCGGGTTTGAGTCCCGCCTTGGTCATGGTTGTATGTGTCGTCTATTGTTACTGTTTCCACTGCAAAATGGCTGCCAGAGGTGTATGTAGAATTACCGAATAAATAAATAAAAAATATAAATAAAATAAAGTATTGAAAGGCTTAACTTTGAAATTGTGACATACCTACTTAGTTAATCAGATAAAAATATGTCATTTAGTCATGAATTTATGTAAATATTCATTGTACCAAATTTAGTTGAAATCGGTTAGGCCAATTCCTTCTAAAAGCATAATTACTGTAGGATTTATTCTGAAATTGTGACACCCCTGCTTTGTCGATCCGGTCCAAATATGTCATTTTGACCATGAATTTATGTGAAGATTCTATTCAACAAATTTAGTTGAAATCGGTTTGGCCAATTCCTTCTAAAAGCATAATTACTGAAAGGATTTATTCTGAAATGGTGACACCCCTGCTTTGTCGATCCGGTCCAAATATGTCATTTTGACCATGAATTTATGTGAAGATTCTATTCACCAAATTTAGTTGAAATCGGTTTGGCCAATTCCTTCTAAAAGCATAATTACTGTAGGATTTATTCTGAAATTGTGACACCCCTGCTTTGTCGATACGGTCCAAATATGTCATTTTGACCATGAATTTATGTGAAGATTCTATTCACCAAATTTAGTTGAAATCGGTTTGGCCAATTCCTTCTAAAAGCATAATTACTGAAAGGATTTATTCTGAAATGGTGACACCCCTGCTTTGTCGATCCGGTCCAAATATGTCATTTTGACCATGAATTTATGTGAAGATTCTATTCACCAAATTTAGTTGAAATCGGTTTGGCCAATTCCTTCTAAAAGCATAATTACTGAAAGGATTTATTCTGAAATTGTGACACCCCTGCTTTGTCGATCCGGTCCAAATATGTCATTTTGACCATGAATTTATGTGAAGATTCTATTCACCAAATTTAGTTGAAATCGGTTTGGCCAATTCCTTCTAAAAGCATAATTACTGAAAGGATTTATTCTGAAATGGTGACACCCCTGCTTTGTCGATCCGGTCCAAATATGTCATTTTGACCATGAATTTATGTGAAGATTCTATTCAACAAATTTAGTTGAAATCGGTTAGGCCAATTCCTTCTAAAAGCATAATTACTGAAAGGATTTATTCTGAAATTGTGACACCCCTGCTTTGTCGATCCGGTCCAAATATGTCATTTTGGTCATGTAATTATTTGAAGATTCTATGTACCTTACAAATTTGGTTGAAATCGGTTCAGCCAGATCTTCCCTGATATATGCATACAGGCAGACTGATATTGCCGAAATTTGGACCGACCGTTCCATGGGGACCACTTGAAATCGTGAAATTTGGATCGACCCTTACATTACGATCCTTGACCCCGCAGACCGATTTTATTCATTTTAGGCTCGAAAATGTATCTCATCAAAACATTGATATTAGTGGAGAATTCGTCAAAATCGGTCAATTGGTTGCTGAGATATCTTCAAAAAACCGGCATTTGGACCAACAATGGGGACCCTCGGGCCCCCGCAGGCCGATTTGGATTATTTTTGGTACTGCAACTCTCAGGATCAATCTGAAGCTGCTGCCAAATTTTAAAGCTCCTATGTTTATTTTCTGAAGAGTTATGACTGTCATAGACACACAGCTTCTTTTTTTATTAAGATTATAACACTTACCATGTCATACCAATACTTTTTATCGCCAAACCCGGTTTGAAAGTCTGGGAAGTCATTTTGTTTCATAGGTTTGACTTGAAAATATTCACGTGACAAATTAGACCAACAAAATCAGCCTTTCCATGGGATAACATATGGATAAGCTAAATTTGAATATATCTTCAAATGTGTTTCCACCAGTTGTATCCCTCGAGTTTGCAATTTCTGCCCAAGTTTTTCATGTTTTTGAGATTCATGACCACAAAATATAATGCAAATTTTTCCACTGAAACTTAATTTGAGGGAAATAACTATATACTAAAAGTGATTCAATCGAATATTTATTATGATTAATAGATGAATAATATAGTCGCCAAATTTATCGATAAAGGACGCAGGAATTATTTATTTATTTGGGAAAAATATGGGAAGACAAGAAATATTGTATACCATTAAGCACTACGATAAAAATTAACCTGGTTTCTTTAATTGGTTTTATTCATAAATCTTCCTCGATATTTTTTGTTTTACCTAAAAACCTGAGCAATTTCGGGTAATTTCAGTTTGTTCTGAAATATTTGCTTTAATATTTGATATATGTAAAAATGTACTGGAATAAAAGTTGTAGGAAATTTAATTTCTACAACCTTTATTTGAAACATTTTTCCATATAATGCATTGTTTAAGAGATATCTTATATTTTTAGCTGCCACCACCATGCCACCTACCAATGACTATTGTTAACAATTGACGCTTAGTTATGTCTTAGTAACGCTCCTTTTTCTCTTCTTAGTTGTTGGAGCTTCGTGACTATATCCAATATCAGAAGGCTATGGTTTGAGTTTATTTCTGTTCTTTGTAAAGTCTAAATTTTTCTCGCAGTTCCTTAAAATATTTATTATCATTTAACTTATTTGGAATTTTTAGAAATATTACAGGAGAAAGTCATGTGGTGGCCACATCAGATTTTTTTATATTTATTGCTGTATTTTACTTACAGCATTGTTTTTGGTATCGCAACACTCATGAAGCTCAGGAGATTTTATTCATGTGAAAACATTTTCAATATGTGAACACAGTGCATGTGATGTGATGCTGTCCATGCCCAGATTTAAATCCTTAGATTATTTCTTATGACGATATATTGATTATGTGTCTAGGAATAACCCATATATGTTTGGAAAATTGAGGGCAGAAATCACAACTGTAGTAGAAACACTAGCAACAGTTTTGGAAAATTTCAGTCGACATCAGCAAATGGTTATGTATGCACAGGGGTCACATAGAAAAATGTTTTCATATGAATATCCCATGCTTTGTGTATGTTGTGATACCAGAAGCAATGCTGTAAGTTGAACACCTCAATAAATATAGACAATCCAAACTAGAGCATCTTTCTTTGATGATCCTGTCGAAAACAAATTACTTTGCAGATATTGAAGTACAATATTATTTGTCACTAATCTTGCTAAATAGATAGAATTAATTGGTCAACAATCAATATTCAGACATGATGATCTTTGATCAATTCTTTTCATCAATTTATAATTAAGCAATCTCACCATTTGAGAGAGACAGGGGTCTTCCTTTGATGTACCTCTTGGAGGGCATCTGTTGGTGGTTGGTTGATACAAGCTTGAATAGCCCAGCTCCAAATAAGAAAATATCCACATTCTGAAATGGGACAATTAGTCTGCCACAATAGTTAAGTGGTAGAATATCCACCCATCAAGTGGATGACCCAGAAACATTTCCTAGTCATGGCAGATTTTTTATCCTGCTTCCAGGTCTCTCTAATCCGGCTGATAATTTTTTCATTTGCAATTCATGAAAGCATTGCAGTAATCCTAATGAGGTGAGTTTTGGTAAAATGATTGTCAAGTAATTGAACTGTCACAGAATTATAACAATATTCAAATGGAAAGTTAGCCATTATAAAAGAATTTTAATCATAATTACAAATTTCACTCGATTAAAACAATAATTTATACTTTAGCTCTGTGTTAAGAGTGCACCACAGATAAGCTATCCAGTTTAGATTTGCATTTTACAAGAAACATATCCAAAAAGTCAGAGTTAGATATTACATAATTGACAAATTGAAACAGTAAAATTATGGTAAATTTTCATGATATGGAATACAATTTAAAGATAAGAGAATTGCTTCTTTGTTTATATTTTAAAGAAATATAATTGACTTTATGACCAAATGATTTAAGAGCACAGAAGAACTATCTCAAATAATTCAAGATTCTTTAACATGCATTCTGAATAGTTTCAAAAAGAGATTGAATTGGTAATAACATATTTTGAGGCATTAAATAATAGAACATTATATGTACCTTATAATTTAAAAGTTATAACCTTTCAATTATTCAATGTAAGACACATAAATGAATATTAAATAAAAAATATTTTGAGTTTGGTTTATCCTAAATGTTAGGCATAATTTATCATCTTAGTCTCGTTAGCTGACATACTTATTTTGACATCATACCCTCATTTAACTCTCAAATATACAATTATATCTCACATTGCTGCTAATGGAGTCCTTATTCACTCTTCATTCGTTTCCCTTTGTTATTACATTACATTCTATGGAATGCTAATATATTGCAAGTTATCACAGAGAGATATAGAGATTTTCTACAGTTCACTGGCCTTACTAATTAATGTTTTTTAAACATGTTTTCCCCTAAAACTTTCGTTATAATGAATTTAACATCTCTAATTTACTCTAACCTCATTATGACCTACTTTGTTGTAAAATTACAAATGTTAATTTTTTACAATAATTCTTAATAATAATCTTTTCTTATGAAAATATTATAAAATAAAACCTGAATGTTATAATTCATCTTAAGAGGAAAATAAACGCTAAATATTCCGTAGATTAATAAGGGGTTAATTTAACTTGATCAGCTGAATAATTTAATAGTTTTCTTCAGCAATGTTTTTTTAATACACACAGCTAGTCCGTTGGTCAGTTATGTAGGAACCATAAACGCCATCTTGATCACTTGTCATTTCGAATTGAGATGAGAACATGACGCCCTTTTGAATAAAAAACTGAAAATAATGTTTGTATAGTTTTGGTAAATTTCCGGATACCACTACGGCATTTATTTATTTCTTCCCCAAATTTTCAAAAAAAGAGAAGCATACCTGTTGTTGAGTTCTTCAAGGTACAGTTGCTATCTATGCGCTTCTTTATAATTTTTTTCTCAAAGTTTCAACTGTAGAAATTTGAAGAACTTGGTTTTTAATGGTTGATTAATGTTCCGTAGCGTTTTCTGCTACTATTTCTCATTATTTGAACAATGTCTTTGTAGAATATCCTACGACTTTCATAATTTCTTTATACGCAGTTTAACTTTCCGCGTTTTTCATCCCGACGCTTATTATGAACAGATGACGAGCGAGATTGTTTTTGACTCACATCAATGATCGTAGTAAGAAATTAATTACTTTAACTTCAACTTTGTGAATTCATGCCAATAGTGAAAAGGAAACAAATTACCTTGTGAAAAATTTTACTGTATTAAATTAAATTCTTTTTTAAAAGTGAAATTTGTTTCAAAATACTTTGTTTCCTGTTTACATTAGAAATGTTCATAGCAGTTGCTAAGTTTATGTAGCTTGCGTGCGGACCAACGTTACGATATCTTAAATAATTTCAGTCTAAATCATTTTGCGTGTGCGTTACACGATGACAAGCGAAACTTATTTTTACAAAATTACTAGTCCTCTTGCTTCCAATAATACTTCAATATTCTTCATATCAAATATACGCCTTACAGAGAGGAGGTCCTCTTCTTTAAATTCATCATTTTATCTATTGGGAAAATGTTACTGTAAACCCATATTTAAAATGCAGATTTCTATGCTGCTCTATTTATCAGCTTATTTAGTTTCTTTCTGTGTTGTACGTGCATCTATCTCAATATATCTCTCCAATCACCTTCAAAAACAAGGTGAAAAATCTATTACTGGCTAAATGCTACTATAGTGGGGATGAATTAATGGCCGACTAGCTGATACAGCAGAATTTTGGTAATGAAATTTGTATTTTGTGTACATAATTTTGATATTTTGCTAGTATTTCTGTGAAAATGTGTAGTAAAAATTCATCATCTGGAATATTGTAATTAGCATTTTGACTGACGACTTCCATGTCATTATTTGTGACCTCAACGAAATAATAAATATATATTATTATTATTACTTGACCTCAAAACGCTTATATATTGTCAAACATAGACATTGTATTGACATTTTCCAGAAATGCAGCTAATTTCGACTTGATTTAACATTGACAATGGTGAATTTATGTATTATACTCGTAATTAATATCTTTGACCCTTTTTTTCAGTTTGAGTTTTGCTTCCAAAAATCGAAAACTTAAGTAATATCACAACTATTACAAGGAGAGTTTTCAATGTCCTCAACACATTCTTCTGGAGAATGTCCTTTTTAAATATTTGCATGGATGAAGACGTTAACATTATAAGTCAGAACGTATTTTATTGAAAGTAATTTTATTAAATCAATTTTCTGATAAATAATAATTTTACAAATTTGAAGCCTTATATAGCTTAGCCAAATATCCAACAAGAATAACCTCAATCTCTTCCTCACTTTCACATGTATTATTTACAAATTACTGCATATCAATAATACATACTAAAGTATTTGATCCCCTAATTTCTGATCTCTGTGCAATTACTTCAGTTTTTAAATTAATTCCCACCCAGAATGTTTTTTTCGGTTCCCAGATTAATAAGATTATTTTCTTTGCAGAATACTCGAGAGTTTCTGTAATCTCCTTAATTGGCCCCCGATGTTTACCATGCTTCATTTCTTAATGACAGTTTCAACCATTTCCACTCAGCCTACCTTTTTTCTGTCTTCTCTGTCACCAAATTCAAGCCCAAAACCATTAAAATATCTTGGTCACCAATGAGTTAAGATCTTTCTCTTGGAAAATAAAAATGTTTGCCTTCATTAATAAAATCTGAGGTGATGAGATTCATAATAGACATGAAAACATTAGGAATTACGACAGGTACCTAATTAAAAAGGCAAAAAAATCATCTCAGCATAACCACAGTTATATTTATTTCTATTAATATTTCTAAATAAGCATGGAAAATAATAAATTAAGTGAAAGGTTATAAAAAATTAGCATGATGCTTGATAAAAATAATGTAACTATAGCTGACCCTTTATTATTTTATGATTCCATTAATGACTATTTTCTTGACATTATTCCATGTAACCACAACTATCAGTCCAACTCTTTTGGGCTTGCACATCGGCCTAAAACAATTTACCTCCATATGTGCAGTCCTAAATAATTCACGAAGTGCATCATTAAATTAGGAAAAAATCTCAGCTGGTTTGAATGAAGTCTCAGGAAAACTTCTTAAAACCAGCTATCCTTTTATCTCTGATACTTGACTGTGCTTAATATAATCTGACATGTCCATTGTCATAACATGTCCTAATGGAATTAATAAAATTATTATTATCTTAGTTTACAAAATCATTTCAGCTAAGTAGCTTCCCTGAAGCACTAAAAACATTTAAAATCATTCCCATTTATAAAATTAAAGGCAAATATAATATTGAGAACTATAGGCTAATATCCATTTTGTCCCAGTTCTCCCAAGTTTTTGAATGTATTTATGGCAGTTGGCTAGTGGAATATCTATAGAAAAACAATATATTATCTGATTCTCAATTTGGGTTCAGAAAGGGTAAATTAACTGACTCAGCCCTTTTGTCAGCAATAAATTTTATCATAAAATAAGCAATAAAAATAAAGTCTTGGAACTTTTCTTCATGAAAGCATTTGATGCTGTCAATCAGAAATTGCTACTATCCAAAGTGCTCTGCTATTGGTATCCGTGGTGTGGCCCATGGCTGGCTATGCTCTTACCTAACTAACTGTCAGCAAGTGCTATCCCTCAATGTTGAAGGATAAAATTACCTCTCCAAGTCCAAATCCATCCTCTATGGTGTGCTGCAGGGATCCATTAACCAAGCATTAAACAACTTACTCTTAGAATTTTCTACAACCTTACTAAGGCCTTGGACAATATACCACAATCATTATATATCGACGACTTACAGAGGAGGATATATATAACAGGAGGATACTAATGTCCAGCCCAAACTATAAAAGCTAGAGAGCTGAAAGTTTTAGTTTTTGTAGATATGATGCAGAAACCTTCAGATAAAATGAGACTTCTCACCTAAGTGACATGAGTTCGACTCCAGAAATTCCGAAAGTTGCGTTTTTTCCTATAAGAAAAGCATTGCGCCATTTTTGTAAATTAATTATGGGCACTTGCCGGTAAGCTAGAAAAATGAAATTTTCAGTGTTGCTAGATGGCCGCAATATCTATTAGGAATTATTGTCACTTTTGCTTACAGTGTCTTGGGTTCGAATCCAGAGACCCCGGAATATCTCCCATAAGTTAGCATGGGAAAACGCAATCCAGTGTGTAGACCAATCTAATAAGTTTAGGAAGCTGAAATTTTGCAAGATTATACAACTTTTCTCATAACCAACTATAGAAATCGAAAATTTTAAAATTGTAAATTTTAGGGGTTGTTTTAACCCCATTTGAACATTAAAGTTTAATAATTTTTTAGGTACTACGGGATGAGCTAGGAAGCTGAAATTTTCAAATTATTTATAGAACAGTTCATTTGCACAAATAAACATTTCAATCTCTCCATATATATATATTGCAGCAACCGTTAAAAATGTTTAAATTTCAAACAATTACAAAAATATTATTTTACTTCTAGAAGTGCTACAACTTTAAAATTTGGTTGAAATGTGTAGCATTAGTATTTCATAATGGAGAAAGTGTAAAATGTTTAAAATTGCAACATTTGGGGATTGTTTTAAACTATTATTTTTACATGTGGGAAAAACGAAAATCGCTGCGGAGATGAAATCTTTAGAATTAATAGAATATTTGTAGTGATGAAATATCTGTCGGAAAAATTAATGTTTTTTGAAGGTGAGATGAAATGCTTGCAGTATGCAAGCACCAACTACTAGTATATTATACTCTAAACTTAGAAAGTTAGGAGCCAATGGGAATGCTTAAACCTGGATAATGTCTTTCTATCTGACAGGAAACAGATTGCCATATGCACTCACCGCACCTATAATGCCTTTTAGGTTCTCATAATTTTCGTGAATGATCTTCCTTCTTACATGTATGCGGATGACATCTCCTGCGTTCTACTTTCTGATAACCTATCTAATCTCATTAACTGCTCCAATACCTCAATTTATGACATGCTGAAATGGTGTATTTCTAACAATCTTGCATTAAACAGTAATAAAACTATCTGAAACTCCACAATAAAAAGACATTTACCTCCTCTAGTCCCTTACAATGAATGGTTGTAGCATAAAACATTCTTCTACTGTGAAATTTCTTGGGTATTCACATCAGTGAAGATTTGGACTGGTCTGTACATAACAATGCAACAATGAAAAAAGTAGCCACTGGAATCTTAATGATTAGAAAATTGGCATCTTTTACATCTATGAGCACCCTTATACTTTTGTATTATGCAAAAATCCATGCAAACATGATAAACTTGTATGATATTCTTTTTTGGGTTAATCACACTTACTCTAATAAAGCCTTTTTCTTAGAAAAACAAGCTATCAAAGCAATGGTGTGTGTATCATATCATGTTCCTGGTAAACCTATTTTTCAATACCTTGGAATACTAACTCTTCCATCCATTTATATTCTCAAATGTGGCATATTTGTAAAACAGCACCCTAACCTCTTTCTTACAAATAATCATTACCACTCTTACTAAAATCGTAAAAAAAACATGATATTCATTGAAAGGACTACCATCTAACACTCTGTCAACATGGGCCTCACCATGCTACATCATTAATATTTTATAGATTACCTGCCAATATCTTCTGTTGAATCTTTCAAGAGGCAACTAAAATGCTTTCTTCTGAGCATGACCTATTATAGTATCTCAGAATACCTAAATGACAGTTCCTGAATGCACTTTGTATCAGTGTAGAGTGAATTGTAAATGACTGCTAATTCTGATGTCAATTTATGTATTTTCCACTTTATTTTTAATGTATTTTCTTTTATCTCACTTATTCTTTTTATTACCATATGTATACTGTATTTTAATTTATTTCATTCAATGTTTTGACCTATGAAACATAAATTTATTATTTATTTATACATATGTTTATTGGGATTGTCACATCGATCATCTGCCCAAATAGCTTAATTCTGCTTTTTACCTTGCCTTTGTTCTGAAGAGTAGTGTTTGTTTTAATATCCTGATAATGTTCTATTTTGCTCACTTTTACTCCATTGTAAAATATGGAATCAATTTCTGGGGTCCATCTCCTCATATAAAGGAAATATTCCTAATTCAAAAAAAAATTTTACGTGCAATTACAGGGAGTAGCTTTTATTCCAGCTGTCATCCAATATTTAAGGAATTGGAACTTCTTACTGTCCCTTCAATTTATATTTATTGTTTTATTTTATTCAGTAAGAGAAACATCTCTAATATTGAGAAAAATTCAATGGTATATAGCTACTTCACATGCAGAACTGATGATCTACATATGTATTTTAATTGCTCTAAGGTTGGACGTAAAGGTCCCATTAATTTGTATAATAAACTGCCCACCACTATTAAGAAGATTGATCATTTTAATCTATTTAAACAAGAACTGTTTGTTTTCCTTCTGAAAAATTTTATTATAATATTGTTGCGAACGCCCGCAAGATGGCAGTAGCATGCGGTTCGGGACGAAAGAGGAAGTAGGCTGAAACCGGAAGAGAGGGGGAGAGAGTTTGGTGGCGTCGAGAGAGGAGTAGGAAGTGAGAAGAGATGACGAGAAATCGGCGGGCTACTGAAGCAATAGTCCCTAAACGCGGAACATACGCGACAATATTTGTGAATTTACCTATGTATGTAACTTACCAATTAGCAAACATGCAATGTATCTATTTTTGTTTACCTTTTATTTTATATGTAACTAATGTTTTTTGTTCTGACCTGTCCTATATGAACAGCATATTTTTCTGCATGATCTTTGGACAAATAAATTACAGGTGCACTTTCACAAATCAGGACCGAGACGTTGCCGGGTTTCCCGGTTTTTTGATTCAGATATTTTTCAACAAAAATGGCTCATCTTTACAGGTCTGAATTGTACACTTAGCGCAGTAGACACACACATAGGAGCACCAGTGTTCTCTGAGTAAGAGGACAATTTCTGTTTGTGTAATAAAAACAATTTATTTAAAGTGTTAATTAATATTATGTTAATGATTTCTGAAAAATCAGAACTATCGCAAACTTACTGACACATATTAAAGTATGTATGGCTTGTTACATTTTTTGCAAAAAACATGAAATTAGGTTGTTCGCAGAGAGATGCTTAACTAGGAGCATGTAAGGTATAAATCTTGCCCTGTATATGTGGCAATATGGAACAAATAATAATATACATGCAAAAGTACTTTGTAATGCAATAAAACAAAGAATAAATTGTATATTTTATTCACTTACCAAATTATTTAACAGTTTCTGCTCTCAAAGTGAAATGTGTAGGGATCATTAGTAGATATTCAGACAGGAGAAGGTGAGGGTGAAATGTCTTATGTTGATGAATTGCCCACCAGAGGATTTTCGGGGCTGGAATATAGGGGTAAGTTTGGGGTGGAAAATAGTTCAACACTCTTCTTTGTAGATTTTTTAAAGAAATCAAGCAACATAGTTTGAATCATATACTTAGGCATCTCCTTTGTGAGTTTTTCTTGTATCCTAAGCACATGCATTATATCTTGCTCTGGTATAAAACTCTTCTGTTCTAGACCTTCAATCAAGTCATCGCCTAATGCTATGCATCTGTCTATTGGAATTTTTTCACGAGTGCTCTTGACATTATCACTATCACTCTGGTCATCATTCTCAGGGTTCATAACCATGTCCATGACCTCTCTATCACTTACAATTATTGGAGAACAACTGGTGCATCATTGTCCATGGTCACCCATTGCTCAACATCACATTCCTGTAAATATTTTACAAAAGTACATGGCATGCCTTGGGCAAATTCCATTAAATCTGACACAAGTCTCTTTTCCTTGATAATATGTAAAACTTCAAAATCAGGGTCAGTTGCACCATCAATTTCATTGGAACCTAGCCTAAAGGCTGGCAACAAGTTGTGTCACCCATGCTTCAAAGTGCCTTGAGTTATATTATTCCAGGCTTTGGCTACAATCCAAATAGCATCCTTTATGGTGAAATTTCTCTTGAATTCTTCTACTCCTGTACCGCCATTGCAATCCATTAGCATATGCCTCATGAACAGTGTTCTGTATAGGTACTTCAGAGAGCACAAAATGCCTTGGCCCATCGGCTGTATTAAAGAGGTGCAATTTGCAGGTAGATAAGCAGAAAACACATTATCTTTCACCAAAAGTTCTGCATCTGGATGTGTAGAACAGTTATCCAGAACTGAGAGAATCTTGCAACCTGTATCAAGCTCCTTTGAATTACAATGAGCATGAACTTCTGGCAGAAAGTGGTTCTCAAACTGGTCCAAGGTTATTTATGTGGTTATCCATGCCCGTTTATTTGCTCGGTAGAGAACTGGAAATATTCTAATCCCCTTAAGAGCACGAGGACGTACATTTTTCCCAATTACAAGTAATTTGCACTTGTGTGTCCCTGAAGAATTTGAACGGGCAAGAACAGTTATCTTATCTTTGAAACTCTTAATGCCAGAGGGTGCCACCTCATCTGCTTTTGCAAATATTTTCCTAGGAGTACAATGCCAATATAAGCCAGTTTCGTCTGCATTGTATATTTGGTCAGCAGTCAATATTTCATCAGCAACTAACTTGGCAAATTCCTTAATGTAGTTTTCAGCTGCTTCATGATCTGCAGAGAGTTTTTCACCACACACTTTCAACTCACGTAAGCCATGGCATGCCTTAAATCTTGTTAATCATCCTTGGGAATATTCACAGTCTTGTTAAATTTTCATCTCTTTATGTAAAAATTTGGCCTGCTCTATTATCATTGGCCTGGACAATGCTACTCCTTCACTGCTATGTTGATGGAGCCACTCGTACAAATCTTTGTCTACATCATTGATCTTTGCTCGATGCAAAGTTTTATGCTTACTAATACTCTTGGGCACATCACAGTCTGCATAAAACTTAAACCCTCTCCCGGCCAATTTGAATACCTCGATCAGCCTATTTTGACCCTATAATTTTACAGAATTACACATTATGTGCATCACTTCATGTTACCTTCAGTAACAAAGCACACCTACAGAGGGTAATAGGAATTAAAAAAAGATGGGTGCTTTCGAGCGTTTAGTCCAGAAGTGGTCATTTGATCTTGAACGCTTTCGAGCATTTAGGCAAGGAGAGGGTTAATAATTCCTCTTTGTTCTTTTGCAGATCATAAATTGTTGAGGTTCCTACATCAGTCTTCACTAAGCTTCTTCATGGAGGCACCTTTTTTTTGTTTTTGTATTAATTCTACCTTTTGTTGAAATGAGAGTGACTTGTGTTTCCATTTTGAGGGATATTGTGGTCACTGACTGGTCTTTTTGAAATAATTGTGATGGTGGGTGAGGGGAAAATAATTTCAAAGATCAGACACACACCTAAGCCACAAGCACACAAAATAAATCACAGACTACTGGACTACTCATTTTCTTAGGTTTTCTGGTAAGCTGCAAGGATTAACATGTTAGCTCTTCAAGCTTAACACTCCAACTGGACTCGAAAATACGTATTCAAATCTATAGTGGGCATTCCAAGCTGAGCTTGGGATTCACCCTTATATCATCTTCCTGCCTTATGAATAGGGTTACCACTCGTTCCATTGTATAGCATGATTGTCTCTCTGTTTATATTTCTCTTCCGTGTGCCTTTTCATTCTCAAAATGTCCCGCATTCTGAAATCATGTCCTGTATGCACACAAAATTTAGGCATCCTGAGTTTTTAGTTTCAAAATGTGGCAAACCTATTTATGAATACCATAGTCGTTTTTGTCTTTTACACATCACATTACTTCATTAGGCCAAGTAGCCTGCTAGGTTCTGTTTACAGTGGGCAAAGATGAAAAGAATTTCATTAGTGACGCATAAATAATGCTGAGACGGGCATCATCTAGGCATGGAATCTGGAGGGCAAAACAAATGAGGCGTTAAAATTCAAAACTTCCCTGTTTTCTGGTAATTTTACTGGATTATTAGCACAAAGATTTCAACTGAAAAACTAGCAGGTTTTCTAGTGAAACTGATTTTCTGAATCCCAGATTTGAAGGAGTCAACCTGTATGATATGATATAATAACTTATATTTCATTGAGCTGATAAACCATTGTGAATTTGGCTCTGCTTTCTTATCTTAAATTAAGTCTTTATAAATGAGAACATTAAAATAAAACAATCATTCAGTGATTTGAAATGTATTTATTTATTAATGGACAGGGTCCTTTTACAATAATTTATATAAGTGTACAGTGATGTAGTAATAGAATAACATTTAAAATGAAATTTAAAGTTAAAGAATTTTTTAAATATAACATTTAAAATATTTACAATAGAACATGAAAAGCAAGTAGTAAAGCATATATGTATAAGTATCAGTAATCAAATAAAAATATAATAATAATAATTTTTCACATAATACACATAGTTTATTACACAATTTACACACTATATGAAAAATTACAAAAATTTGACAAAATTACTCCAAAGGAATCCTTACAAAAGAAAGACAAAAAAATGGTATTTAACAAACTGGGTAATGTTGTATTTTAGGCACCTGACCGTGGTGCCTTAAATGGCCAGAAATAGAACTATGTAGTGTATACGTTTATTTCTGATAATGTGTTATATAAATGAATTAAACATGGCTTGTTGATGACATATTTATTCTTTATCGAACTTTAATTAAGTACTCTTTTTAAAAAAAATGGGAGATTCAGTGTTTTCACGAATCTCGTTCATTTTAAAGAGACATATAGATACTTTTACAGTAACTGTTTCATATTATTAGCAAAATGAAATTACTATTTAGGTATGCTGTATGATCTTAGGGGTGTCTTTAAGAGTATTAAATATGTTTATCTCCTCAGTTTTCCTAACTCTCAAGGTTTCAAACAATCTCAGGTTCATGAAGGTCTTAATGTAGGGTAACCCACAACATAACCTCAGGTTCGCAAATGGGTTAAAGTAGGCAACTCTCAACGCAATCTCCGGTTCATGAAGATCGAAAAGTTGCCAACCTTAGTCATACCATATTTTAATGTTCGCTAAAATATAACCTAATTTCATACCATAATCTTAATCATTTGTTTCACTATATCATACCTACACTATATCACATTTCTGTATTAATTCACAACCACCTTAATACAATATTAATAATATTAGAGTATTGCGTCGTTGATCATCGAAGATTTTGAACATGCATCATCGCTCTTAGAGAAAAGAAGGAAATCACACATGGTAGGTTTATTTTATTTTAATTTTGGAAATCAAAGCAGACTGTTAATTCTCATTTTCAACTCCTCCCCGTTTGAGATTACCGTGATTATTGAGAATTCTTTTTAATTATAATTATTAAGATTGTCGTAAGTAATGATTATCAGATGACTTGCAAAACTTTACAAAGAAAGATGTTAGAATGAAATTAGCAAGGTCAGTTAATTTTATGTATCACATCATTTAGAAATTAAATTAAAGAAATATTCAATTAAACTTATCCTAAAACCCATACAGGTTAATAATAAATAGGAAATAAAAACCTGTTGATAATTTGTTCAAGAAAGAATGGATGCTGAAAAATGAAAGAAATATATTAAATCTTAGGTATTAAGGAAAAAAAGGGAATCATTGTTCTGAAAATCGAGAGCAAATTAACCAAGAAGAAAAAATTATTCTGAAATTCTGATTTTCCTAGGCACTGTTGGGTACCTAATTGTAAAATCTTTGATAAATAAAATGTGAATTATTGTTTGAAATCAAAATAAACTTAATGTGACAGCAAAGTGTCACAGGCTCTCTAGTAAATATACTATAATATTACTTGTGCCCAGAAGACATTTTAAGTGGTATCATTGTTTTTGTAGCAGTAAGAGTTCCTTCCAGTCAGAAAAGAATGTAATGAGATCAGACGAGTACATACAAGAGGAAGTCATACCGATTTTTTAATCATCAATTTTAATAATGTTCAAGTTGTTTTCAACAACAATCAACATACTCTTTCTATAGTAAATGTTCTATTACTTTAGGTAATTACTATTTTGTTAAATATTTTTCCACTTTCACTAGTTTAGCAAAAAGCTCACTAGTTACACAATGGTCATTAGAACATTAAATTCTATGTGAAGAAATATATATATTTAAGATGGACTCCTGATATCTCTATACTACAAAGTATAACCACCGAATTGCTGCTTTTAAAAAATATCCACTTTGAGGGAAAGTAACCTTATATAAAAAGTATATAACATAATTGAGGAGAAAATATGACAATTCTTGAGGAAGAATTCAAAACTTGAAATCAGAGCTCGCTTGATGCCGCTGCCAAATGACTCTCTAGCTTTACTACCTCCTTTCTGGGGATGCACCACTCTGCCTCTCCCCTGGTGGATCCAGGCTTCATCCTTGGAGAGGTAATCATAGTTGAAGAAATAAATTGAAAATATCTTCATTTAGATAGAAATTTTAATTTGTAAAAAGTGGAGTCTAATTCATTAACGTAGATAAAATTAGTGTGGATATCATTTTTCATATGATTATTCCCCTGTATATTCGGACAATGCAGCGTTGGTTATTTTATAAGAGGGAATAGCACATGAAGGTGAGGTTAGCTGCTTAACTGTCTTCTTTCTCGGAACTGACCTCCCTTCCCCAAAGCTTTATTCTTAAAGGGAGTAATCAAACATGATAAAATAAGCTAATACCTTCAAAACAATACCGAATTTAATATGTAAAAAGGAAACGTGACATTTTGTTTAACAGAATAAATACAGTCAAAAGTAACATTTCTTCTGATATTATTAAATTTTTTTGGTTTTCTAATATATTGGGGTGAAACGACTCCCTTTATCTTGGATTTCTTCAATTGATAAATTCAAGAAAATATCTGTTATATGTTACATGGTTTATAATTGTTATGTTGAAATGATTATACCTAGATATGCCAATTACCATGAATTGCCCACTTTTACAGAACTTAAACCAAACATGCTTAAATCAAAGGATAACTGTGTTTGGTTAAGCTAGGAGTAAGGATAGGTGAAATTTTCCCTTGCACATCCCGGTAAAAACCTTAGGACCAGCAATGGATATATTGTGGTTTAGGTTTCACCAAGAAAGGAGAAGAGGAATTCTGATAAATTGACCTCTTGTCAAAGGTATAATTTTGTCTCCAAAACCGAAAATTGACAGATGTAATGATAATAACATTATTATTTTACTTTGAAAAAAAATGGCTTACTAACAGGAATTAACACCATAAGGATTGTCAGTTAACTATCTGTGTAGAAAAATATCAGCTGATTTAGATGGTGCAGAATGTTTTATAGAGAAACTTCAATGAATTATTGAGAAGGATCCCTTAGTGACTGAACAACATTACAACAATCATGAAACAGATTTTGACAATAAATTGCTTTCTGAAAAAACTTCTATAGAGTCATGGAGCATCAGTTACGGTAACATCAAGTAGCCGTGAATGCCTCAGGCTATGTGACATAAATGAATAATCTTCCATTGTATTTAATTACTAAGTGTATTAGATTAGAATTTATTTACTGATTAAATTTACATTAATTTATGATAAATTCATCATTATATTTCTTGAGCATGGTTGTATAGCATATCTGAAAATGACAATGATGAATTACCCCACTATGAATTTTTTTATTTATTTTCTCTAAACCAAAATTGTTACTTCAGAATAACTCACTTTTCAGGGAACTGCTTACCTGATTGTCCCATTAATGCCGGTTAAGCTGGAATCCTTTGTGCAGGAATACCTTGGTTAACAAAGTCTCCAACAATGAAGTCTGCCTGCCCTACCCTTATTTTTATTTTAGCATTTTCTAATTCCCGGTAAATAAGTTTCTAATCCATCACAATTTGTAAGTGTTGTTTATTGAAAACCCTGTTTGTGAAAGACCAAATAAAGTTTTTGGGATTTCACCAGTATAATGATTCCCAATCAGCCCTATATCAATTAGATTATTTGTGCATAACTATAATGCAAGCAAGGTATCCTTAACTAATTGAATTAATGCCATATTGCTCTCACTCCCGACTATGAATTCCAATTATCTCATGCTCTATCTTTCACTTCCGTCCTTCATGACTGTTATTCATTCAACCCACACCTAAATGCTCCTCCCTCCATCCATTTCCATATATATAAATCCTTTGATAAAGCTTTCATTGCCTGATGGTGCTGTTAATAAGCGAAACCACTTGAGTTAATGTTTTTTGGTGAAAATCAAAATTTTTTATTACTATTATGGAGTCTTTCCACAAAGTGAAGTCTTCCCAAGTGAATTCTGAATATTTGTTCTAATATAATTCCAAATATCATTTAAATAAAAAATTATCTTTCAAAACAAAATTTTTATGATTGTTTAATTTAAGTAAGTATTAAATTACTCTGGGATGGCATATGTCCAAATTTGCACCTACCATCTGTGCAAATCTTCCAACCAAGCTTTTCGATCAAGCATTTCCACAAAATGACTTTTATTCTAATGTGATTAGTCAAAATGTATGAAAGAATTTTGTGAGTTTTAAATCTAAATACACCAATATAATTGCGGTGGTATTTAAAAAAATCCATGATTTGTTCCAAACCAGAGGGGTTCCTGGATTAAAGGAACATGAATTAAAGTGATTGTAATGTAATACAATAGTACTGTAATCCCTCATACATCACAGTACCAAGCAGTTCCCCTCTTAATCCAAGCAGACACTCTTTCTGTGAACAGACTGCATTTGTTCCATATAAAATATAATGCATGATAACAGAAACACGTTAATCATGCAAAGTTAGAACCAGCTAACCAGATTTACCCTTATTCTAAATGTAATTGACTCTTCGCCAAACACTGCCTTCATGACAAACATAGAAACAGATGCAAACTGCATTAGTGTTAATAAAAGAGGAACATGCCATGCTCCATGAAAAATACATTACATCCGTTTTTATGTATTAATTGGATTTAAAAATT
Organism: Tanypteryx hageni; assembly: GCA_028673005.1. Classification (NCBI taxonomy): domain Eukaryota; kingdom Metazoa; phylum Arthropoda; class Insecta; order Odonata; family Petaluridae; genus Tanypteryx; species Tanypteryx hageni. The sequence goes on along the minus strand of CM054114.1, from coordinate 93,844,025 downwards.
CCAAATCTACAATTTCATCATCTAAAAGGAAATAAATATGAAACCACGGCAGAAACCATTCTAAATAAAAAGTGAGACATTAATTACCCTCATATATTTAATTGTCATATGAATAAAAAGTCCCCATACTGTTAAAACAACTAATTAATATTGCAGAAATATTATAAGAAATTCTTTTTAGCATGTTCACCTTTAACATGAACTGGGGAGATTATGTTTCAGTATTCTAAGAGATAAATAAAAATTACATAAGATTGAATATGTGAAGCTGCTAAAGGATAAAACAAGATTCCTGAGGCACTATCAAGAAGCTCATTTGCTGAATACATACAAAATACATATTACCATTCATCCCTGTCAGAGTCTCGCTTTGCCCTTCATAAATCAAAATGAATGTATGACAGGAGAAAATAAATTTAATCCCAAAAGTTTTCTACAAATGATTGCAAGCAATGGAAAAGGTATTACTGAAACAATTTCAAAGGAAAGCATGGAACACTACATAATAGTTTGTAGAAGGCGCAAGTTGCTTGAGAAACAGAGGAGCTGCTTCATAGTCTTCAAAGGGTTTTCCTTCCACTCCCTCCGTTGAAAGTGGAAGTCACTGGACAGCTTCAAATGTGTGCACGTTTCCAAATGACCTGTATATGAGGTAGTGCGCTCCATTCATCCATTTACTTCTACAAAGGTTGTTTGAAGTATTTTTCTGGATGACTACTATGTGACGACAAATGAGGAAAGATTCATTTTTTGTTTCCAGTAATGTCGTACCCCTGGTTAATTTATGTTAACCATGCATGCCATTTTCTCAATGCCTTCGCTTAAGAGTCCTAAATGTAAAATATAATGAAAATCCGTAATGTAGAAGCCTATAAGGAAAATGCGTACGGATGGAACGACAGAAGGAAGATAATGGGCGGTTACCTTGGAAACGAAATGCGCCTAAAGGTGAGTTTGTCTAAATGAATCTCGCATCGTAAATTATCCTCACCCGTTCCCCAATGACTTTCCGTTTGTGATTTTAAATAAGAAAAGTGTCAGATGAATGGAGAGTCATACATTAGTATTGATATTACTCACTCTCCCCATAAAAAATAATATGTTTCTCCTCCCCTCCCCCCTACATCTCCCACTCCTACACTTCCCTTTCCTCGTCTCCTACTTTCTTCCTTTCATCCCTCAATATTTCCCCATCCAGGTATTAAAGATCGCATTCCGTCCTCTTTATTTATTTTAATCGAAATAAATACTGTCAGACCCCGATTTAGCGCCTCCACTCCCCCATATAGTGCCTCCTCCGAACACCGGCTACGAATCGTTGTGAACAGAACTTTCATCTCATGATTACATACAGCAGGCATATACCTCGATTTATCGCCATCCCCGCTTTAGCCACAACGTCAGTGATGGAATAACGTTGGCACTAAATCGGAGATTTCTCTTCGACTGATACATTTCAGCTACAATTTAATAGGGGCAAAAATTTATCAAACCGAAGCAACGCTTCTCCGAATCAATTTGCTGAAACATAAAAATCCGTAACAAATGCCTCTATATTGTGTCTAGACTTGGCGCATTCCCGTGGCACACACGCACGGAGGCCCGATAACTAATTACCGCGGATCTAAACATTGGAAAATTTCCATAAATTATTTTTTCTATGTGAGTTGATAACCTTAAGTCTGCTAGGTAGGTTCTTGCTATACGAGGGAAAACAGAATTGAGGAGACTATCAACTCACCGTTTGGTGTATTCGGTGTACTCTCTACGTGCGTCTTTACGGAGGTGTCCGAGAGAGATAAGTTGTGGTGGGCGGGGCAGCGTTAGCCTCTCACCGCTGCACTTTTGCAAACTCTTTGCGTCGATGCACATTATCAGTATCGTTATCCTTCGGTCTACACACATATATACGATCATGGAAACATTAAATCGTGCATACACACGGCCAATTAAGACGACAATTGCTCTTTCGTAAGGCCGGCTGTCTGTTAAACATGCACCCGTTACCACTCTTTCGGCAAACGAACGCTTCTCCGACATTTCTTCGTGAGAATATTTTCCCTTCTATATAAAAAGTGGCACTCGGATCGTTCTTCGATAGTTCAATCACTTGGATCTCCATGACGAGCAATGTGGGGGGATCACATATCATTAACATTAACTTAGAAACTCCCGTGTGACAAGCATTATGGCGATAGCACGTCAAATGACACTATCATCTCCACTTCATACCCTCAACGATCAATCCTTGCTATGTAAAAATTGATAAAGAAGTACACAAATACACACCGCTATAGGGGAACTACTCCACTCCAGGGACCATTGTTTACACGAGCACGGAACACGCAAGCAAATAATCAACAAAGTGTACTTCTTTCTTAAAAAGAATTGCTAGATACGTATTTTGCAGTCTATGATTCCATCCTCAGTAGGCCGATCGTAAAGATGACGAGAAAGCAAAATAGTGTCCACTATAGGACCCGTGTCACGATTGAGTGTGATATTTTGTGTGTATTTTTGGCTAATCAACCTCTAGGATTATTATAGCCATTAATCCTTCCACACAGAACACATTCACAAGGGAGGAGAGAAACTCGGTTCCGGCATTAGCTTAATTTTAACGAAGAGCACCAAAGGGACCAACGACATACCGTCCCTTCCGAAGGACGGAACGCTGACTTTGCGCGATCTCCACAAACAACACTAACAGGGGGCCGGTCGACCTTGGAAAAAAATCCTACTTTCGCAGTATTCGTGCCAGATGCTCTTTCGAGCAACAGGCGAGTAGAATCCACCTTCCTAACCACTTCACCACCGGCACCCCCAAGTGTAAGGACTTTGTTTTTGAAAATGGCATAACTTTCGGCCCCATCTACAAGGTGGTTACTGGAAAAGGATTTTAGTAATTTAAGGTTATCTAAGGAAGTGGAGTGTTGTGTGTGAGTTTTCAAAATTTCCATTTCTGGAGTACGAAATATGTTATTTGAGCCTAGTAACTATTTTTCTTTTGGTTTGACTAATGTAAATCTTGTCACGCTTATTGATAAATGTCACATTTTTCATGAAGTGGGATCGGTTTATTAGGGTTCCCAAGCAATTGACGGATATGATTTTTGTATTGCAATGCAGTATTTAAACCAGAATCGTTTTCGTTTTCAACTACTACACCGTGGACAAGATTTTTTAGTCCAGGTATTTCAGTTGCATAGATACCGTGCAGGCTTTTGGGATAAACCTTAAGGCTTCATGGAGACCCAAACCCTCCCAGAAATAGCGTAACTATGCAATCCAAGCAACGCCGCTATGCAGGTGCCTCTTATCTCCATAAATTAGATGCAACATAGTGGAGAAGAGAGGAATTACGATACATAACATATCATTGTTTTACTTCAAAAACAAATTCTCTAAAAAGTATACGAACTTCTCTTTCACATTGTGTAATGCGCAGTTTTTAATAAATAAGTTCTATGTAAAAATCGGTTTTCGATAGAGGTGTATTTAGTAGTCTCTGAATAATGGAGTGGGAGGGAGACAATTTATGTGAGATATGGTGGTGAGAATCCATATGAATTTATGTGTTAGTGTGTGTAGGTTTTCTGTAAATGTTGGAATGCAGTTTGTTATGTTTTCTTCTAATGAGCAAATCTAAGAAAGGTAAAGATTTATTGTTTTCTATTATTAAAAACTGCGGATTACACAACGGCCTCGACTCACAAATCCTCGACAAAATGATTCAGAAACTCAGACAATTTTCAAATAAATTTATGCACCACACTCACGAACCAAAACACAAAGAAAAATACATAAAACTACCATATGCACCGAAACTAACTAAAAATTCTCCGACGCATGCTTTCAAAATTTGATCTTCACCCGGTTTTTGTCAACGAAAATAAGTTGTCCAACCTACTGACAAACCCGAAAGACAAAATTCCCAATCAACACAAATCAGGCATTTACCAAGTCAATTGCAGTTCGTGTGACAAAATTTACATAGGACAATCTAGACGCAAACTGGAAACCCGGTTTAAAGAACACATAGCACACTACAAAAACCACAGAATAAACAAATCAAGCATTGCAACTCATATTTTTGACACTCACTATCCTACCACCACAGAAAACCTATCCTTACTCAAATCAATCGACCAATACAATAAACTCGATGCATATAAAAGCCTCTACGTACATAAAAACAAAAACACGATTATGAACAACGACTTATGTCCCATCCACCGCTACCCCCTTTATCAGTTCCTCAGTTAACCGTTCCAAATCCTTTCACTTTTTTCCCCCTCTCCTCAACGGTCACTCCTTGTATATATACCCCCTTCTCCCTCCTGCCTGCTGCTTGAAAAGGCAGCGGGCACTTATCCTGCGAAAGTAGGATTTTTTCCAAAGTCGCCCGGCCCCCTGTTTGTTTGGTTTGAGGAGACGGCGCAAATTCAGCGTTCCGTCCTTCGGAAGGGATGTTAAGCCGTTGGCTCCCCTGGTGTTCTTCATTAAGAGTAGGTTAATGCCGGCATCTGGTTTCTCTTTTTCCTTGCTATTCGGCTATTATTTGCACTACCTTTTAGATACCTATTGCGCGTAGGCAAGAGGTGAATCAGCTGGGGACATATATTAGTATGTGACCAATGAGTTGTCCCCACGCTACTGAATATGACAGCTTAGCTGTCGAAACATCTCTGTCTAGTTTTAATTTTTGCTTAGAGTTTACTGTGTAAGTGGCTCTTGTATGTTTTTTTGACATAGGTCCTGCGACGGTGTTTACTAGCAACATGCAGCGTGAGTGTATTCTCTTGCTTTTTACGGTGAAGGAGTTTCTGTTTATTTACTATTGCTAGTGCTGCTCGCAAAAACGTTTGCTAAGTCAGTCAGAAATCTGCATGTTTAAAAGTCGTCTTAGAGAGGAAAATAATGATACACAGCAATTATTTTCAAAGTTTTATGTTATTAATGCTTTAAAATTGTTTTGGAGGCTGGTTTCCAAGGGAAACATAGCCTTATGAAATGGTCCTCTCTTTGTGTGTGTATGTGCGTGTTCCCTAACAACTTTTGAACCAATGGGCCGATTTTCATGGGTTGAGGCTTGTGCTGCCAGGATCCACCTCCGGGTTATATTTTATTTGGCGAAGATTGAAGTCTCGGGTTCGATTCCAGGAAAGTTTTTTCCCCAATATGTTTTACATAGAAAATCTCAAATCCATCGTGCAGAGATGTGTTCTTTAATACTTTAAAAGATCTTAAAATTGGGATATCGGAGAGAGGTTTGTACTTTTCTAAGAGGAAAAGAATGTAGATTCTAATTATTATCACCGAATTTTTTAATTGATCGTATTTTGTTGAATTTCTACTAAAACATAGAGTTTTTGCGTTTTAAATTGCATTTTATCGGATTATTGCAATGGAGATAATTATTACCGAACTCGGCTTGAGCATAGACGAGTGAACAAATGGGTTATATTCTTTTCCGATCAACTACTCTTCAGCAATGAACAGCTGGTCCAGACATATTAGCGTACAAACAGTAACATTTTTAAAATTCGTTTATTAAAAAAAATACATGTAAAATATGTCAGAAAGAGATTTAGACATTGTTTTTAGTACTTTAAACCTGATAACTTATTAATTTGTTTTTCCAATTTTTTTCTATCGTTGATAAACTGTGAACTACAAGTGGTATTTATGGTATGAGAATTCCTTGGAATGACTAACACATACTGAAACATTTCCTGTCAATATAAGTAATCAATTCGGGACGTCAACTTTGGGACACCAGCCTGCATTAGTCCTGGTTTGGACTTCTTGTTTATATATGCAATTTTTCATATACAATTAATTCAATCACCTATTACTTTTTTACTCATGAATAATAAATTTTTGTACTCCACAATGTGTTATTTTTTCATCCAAAATCTATAAAAGCGTTCTTCTGCCCCTTTTTCCCTTTGCGACTCCCTCTGTCATGTTATAAAAATGCGACTAACTCGATAAAGGATAAATATATATATATTTGAAATTTGGCAGTAATGCTCGTTTCGCATATTTTAAGATGATGATGAATAAATATTCTAAAAACATGCTGGGATCGAATCCAAGGAAGAAATTACCATTTCCTATAAAACAACACGTAAACGTCGACTTTTTGACGTGCAGGCTTTTATTCATTTTGAGATCTAAATTAGAAATAATTAACCTACGCTCTTCAGATCTGAAACATTTTAAACAAAAAGGTGTAAAGTTTCATATTCTGTTCATATTTTTTCTCCTACAGTTCGAAATCCCCCACATTATACGTTAATTCAAATATTTTGGAGAAATCTTGCCATTGTAACGGGATGTTGCTTTGCCAACCAATTACATTGTCAAATCTCGAAATCCTATTGTTATTTCAATCCTTTATGAACTTAAGCGTGCTTTAAAGACTTTCAAAACGAGGAGAGAAAGACGGAAGGAGAGGGAAATGATTTTCATAGCAATCAATGTAAACAACAGTCGTTGCGTTATTTACGAGAAGGAATACTCTTGAATGTAGAACATTAATCATTCGCATATTAAAATTAGTTAGAATCATCATAGGAGCTCGAGACTTGAAACAACGAACGCCTAAAAGAACGAAAGTTTGTTTTCCTGCCATCGATTTTTTAATACGTACCGACTCGATCAACAGATTAATTTTTAACGCGACAATCTTATGTAACCTGAGTGATTTGCATTGTTGCCGGTTTCGCGTAATTGCGTACATTGGTACTTGAATAATAGCTTCGCGTCGCGTCGTATCTATTCACGAAGTTTCTGAAAACATATTTCCGTTGAATTTTTACGGGCATCTCCCTATCCATTTATTAATAATAGCCCATATTCTCCTTATCATCCAATTTTAAACTTATGCGTAGGCCTATTTGCGTTAATATGGGTATGTAGAATATAGTGATTTTACTTACGAAAAAGGCAGTATTCCAGTATTGAAATAAAGAAAGATTTTTATTTTGGAAAATCGTTAAAAAAAAACGCCCACAGCCCACTGGCAGTTTACTGAATAATATTTATCTGCAAATATTAACGTTATAATCTATTAAGTTTGACGTTGCTACAACAATTCCGATGCTTCATGAAAAGCGCGAATCGAATAACTTAATTCTTTTGTCTACTTGAAGGCTTGATAGACGCTAATTGAATTTCGCGTTTTTAGGAGTTCTTTACAATAAGTAAAAAATAACGCCTTATGGTCAGGTCGTGCTCGTCCGTCCTTCTGTCCGCATGTTTCATCTCAGAAACTACTAGGCGGATGTTGATGAAATTTGGTATTTAGGACATACGGGCAAAGAAACTAAGAAAATGATATATAAGTAAATGTGACCTAATCGGGAGTGCCACTTTACTGGTGACACAAAATGAACTTTTCTTTCTTTATATCTCGTACAATATCACTTATAACATAAAAGTTTTTAAACTACTTTGTAGAAACAATCAAATAGCATATGTTTTGTTCAGTAGATTTTTATCAGAGGAGTAACCGATTTCAAGAAAATCAAACAAGAAAGTCGTAATTTATCGTACTTGACTTATTGTTAGAAAAATTTTCCCGTGTTTTTCAACTGTTGTCAACGAAAATAATCTTCGTAGCAATTGATGTAAACAATATCTTCTGTAAATACCTAATTAGTTTAATTTCTTTCGTGCGTACGCAATATTTACGACGAAGAAATTAACGTAAACAGGTAGGTACGTCTAATTTCTATACGCATACACAGCGTTTGTAACTGAAAAGAAATGGGTAATTTACGACGGAGGAATTAAAGTGAACATAAAGATTATATTACTTTTATTCGAGTGAGGCATGTTTAAAGTAATCGACGATTGTTTTATTATTTACAATTGATTATGAATTAGTCAGTAAATAAATAATTCGACATTTCCTTGGCATTACTACTGGCATTTCAGTTCGTAGACTAAGCCATTAATATTTATCTTTTTTGACATGATTGCATAAGTCGTAAAGAACGCCTCTGCCCAGTGGCTGAACCAGGGGGAAGAGAAGGGGTGGCGATCGCCCCCCCCCCCCATAGAACTGAGGCAGAACCGACAAAATATTAGCTTCGCATTAACGAATCTATCCAGTAAAACTTGCAAATTGTAATTTCATTATAATCTTATTTTATTTAATTATTTTGTATCAAATGAAAAAGAATTTATGTGATTGACTTCTCAATTACTGTGAAAACGTATGTAACTGGTTTATCGCCCCCCTCCCCATACTAAAGACACTTTCTGGATCCGCCGCTGCCTCGCATGTGTGTACGCATGCTGTGTACATCTTCCCACTCTTGTTTCTGGTTAAGTAATCTTTCGTCGTCAATGAAACTCTCATTGTGCTGATTTCAGCATACAGTACACCGCTTATAGGTTTCCATCCTCTCCACCTCCCGGCGTTGTCAGTCTTCCTACAGTCCAATTACTATTACTATTTCGAAATTAAATCGACGTTGTTATTGTTGATATAGAAAATCATTAAAGAGAGCATTTCGCTATGAAGTTGATTGTTAAAATGCCGTGATAACTGTTTTAACTAAAAAGATAATGTTAAGAGACCCAAAAAAAGCTATTTCATTTTCACCCGCCAACCCAAAACAAAATGGCGGTCGTTTAAATTATCTAAAAAATTTTATTTCGGAAACGGTACGTCGGAGAAACAAACATGGGCGAAAAATGTCTTGATAAGAGTTATTCCGAAGCGCCGAAGTCCCTGAAGTAAGCGAAGGGTGGGATTGACGTGCGCAGGGGCAGGACACCTAGTATTTTAAATTTTCTCTTTCTCCTATAGAAATTATATGGGGAGAGTATAACTAATAATGACTCCGATATAAAAAATAAAGATGTCTTAAAAATACGTAAACAAGGACAATAATGACATGCGAAAGCAGCGAATCTGTCAATTACAGGAATACAAATTCATCCATCTCAATATCATTGAATGATGTAAAATGTTTTTTTGAATTATATGTTCGAGTAATCTAACAACAATAATTAATATAATCGCACACAATAATCAGAATACATAAATGTGAAGTAGACCAGTAACATGTAATTTTTTATTGTTTGCTACATCAATTAGTAATGTGGTAACTCGCTCAGGGCCGGTTTAACCACTAAGCAAATTAGGTGGTAGCATAGGGCGGCACAATTTGGGAGGTGGCAAAAGTCGCTCCCGAATTTTTTTGGCGCCCTTGCTGCAGAAATGAATAAACAAGAAAGCAAGTGTTGTGCTTTGACTTATCCTACGACCAGCATAGGAAAAAAAATTCTAAATTATGTATTAATACTATCAAATAAAATAAACAATATTACCAGATAGTATATTTTATTATAGAACTTTAGTTAATTTCCACAAAAAATGTGCATTACACGACCGGTCTCGTCTTTTAGGACGTATATTGTGCAAAGTATAAAACAATGAAAACATACACTCATTATCGGATTTATTCTCCTTTATCGTGTAGACTAAATCTGAAATTATAAAAGTAGAATTTGTATAATATACTAATGAAGAATATTCATTTTTGAAAGTTAATTGTGAGCGAGGGAGCGCAAGGTTCGCCTAGGGTGCAAAATACCCTTGCACTGGCCCTGAACTCGCGCCTTCATTTCAAGAGTCAACCTAATCCATCGAAATAATCAGTTCAATTCACCCGCCATTCTGTTTGAGAGTAAATTCAATTGTTTGCCACCGATGGCTCCAACATCTACCACACGGTCATGGTTTAAGAATCCAGGATCCATCTATAACAGTTGAACTTATTTGTCGAAGATTAAGTATTTCCGTTAGGGGACTAGTCTTTGATTTGAAATGTGCTGTATTTTACCGTTGCTAGATCGCAGCATTGTGGTCTAGATACAGATGCCAACTTGAAAGAAGATTAAAGGAGGATCTCGGGCACTGTCCATAAATAACTCTACCACGGAGGTAAGATAGTCGTAATTATTATTAACTAGTCGGTTATTTTTATTGTGATTCACTTGTATGATGTTAATACCAGCATTTCGAGGTTTTGCTTTTTCATTTATAGTTTAATTATACAAAAACCTCCCTACATTCGTGGGACTATCTTATTTAAATATGATATTAATCCCTCTGCCTTCTTATAAAAACTGCTCGCGAATTGGTTTTCTTCATATAAACTATTATGGCGTCCGCTCTCAATTAAAGTTTTGACTAAATAATAATAATACTATTTTTATTTTTCACAAGAAACATTACCTGAAAGTAATGCATAGAACATAAAAATAACAATACATCAATACCAATATAATGGGTCGAGTGAATAAAAATTAAGCAAATGCTTAAAGCAAACAGTAAAAGCAGAAGTAAGTAAGGTCTTTGGACCCTTGTGCTTACAGAAAGATTTTTTTGGGGAACATGCAGGTCTTGAACTTCTTGTGTAGTGATCGTGCTGACCAATTTTTATCGCACGTATCATATATCATTATATATTCATATTCATGCCATAGTTATCATAACTGGGTTTTTAAAAAATTAGTACACACAGTGTTTGCGCGTATGAAGTGTTTGCTAAATTAAATTTGAAAATTACAGGTATTCTTCCACCATATAGTGTACTAGCTTGTCCAGTTCGCTTTGATGTTGAACATTTTTTCTTTGGCAATTTGAATTCAGTGTTTCACCTTAAACAATGTTACGTTGTTTTTAGCATGGATGGTATGAATTCATAAGTAAATCACTTTTTGTCATTATCCCAAAAAGTTTATTAAACCATTTTATTTTATATTGTTTCTTGATTTAACTTGGAAACAGGAACCACAAAAAAATTAGAAAAGCATGCTGTACCATTTTGTTTATTTTAATTTTTAATCTTGCCCAGAGTTGTGGTGGGTCTTTTTTACCTATTGTAAACATTTATATCCTGAATTAAATTCAAGAAGCTAGATATTTGAAATTTTGTTCGTTAGTTTTAATTTATTATGGGATTTATATATATTTACAACTTTTGACAAATTTCAGAGTTTCATTGTTAGTAGCATTTTAAAATCTCATGAAAAAATATATTTCTGGGTTTATCTGATTTATCTAGCTCTCGATGGGTGATAATTGTGCCCAATTGTTTTCCATAAGTGTCATACCTTTTTTACAACATTTCAAGTGATACTTTTGTAATTAGGAAAATTATCTGCTAAATTGCATTGGATATGAATTTAATCTCTTGGGTTTCTTTTATTTTATATTAATCAGTTGGTGGATTATCATTGAAGGTGGCTGCTTTATTATCAAGATGACATCTGATTTTCCTGACACCTTTTGGCTGTTGAAGTTATCATCAGTAATTGGGATCTAGCTGAAAGGTGAGCTTGATGGTTTATTCTTGGAATCAGGTTGATTTTGAAAGCTGGATAATGTCGATGTATTTTGTGACACTTGACCAAGTTTCAGAACAAAATTTCTCAAAGCTGTATTAGCTCCCTGAAACCTCTGTTCTTGTGAATACTTTATTATGACAATTATTTGTGAGCATCATTTATTTATCTATTTTTTGTATTTATTATTTATGTTGTATTACTAGCATAATTGCTTGTCAAATATGACGGGATTATCATAAAAGTATTCCAGATACATTTGATTTCGATATGAAAAAATCAGTAAGATATGCTATGATCTGATTTGGCTTTCATGCACAATCAAATCACTGTTTTTAGTGCTTTTCATCATTGCTGAAAAGCACTATTACCTTCGTGATGTCCGTCAGTACACATATATCAGGAAAGAATTGGCTGAACCGATTTCAACCAAACTTGGTAAATAGAATCTTCACGTAAATTAATGACCAAAATGACAAATTTGAACCGAATCAACTTATCAGGGATGCCACAAAAAACAAAATGAAGATGTTTAGTGTAGATATAGAAAGCAGGGCTGTCACAAAACTAATAATAAAAACTTTCATTTTACACATTTGTGTTGAACTGACTGCATCAATTTTAATACTTATAATTTACACAGATTGACAAAACCACATGATTATATTTCGACCAAATCAGCCGAACAGGGGTGCCACAATTACAAAATAAACTCTTTCAGTAATTAAGGATTTGAAAGGAATTTGCTGAACGGATTTCAACTAAATTTTGTATATAAGATTTATACACCTAACCATTATGAAATGAAGATGTTTAATGCAGAGCTAAAGAGCAGTTACAACAGTAAAAAGTAAAATAATATTTCTTTTACATGTATTTCTCGAGAACTGACTGCATGGATTTTAACCCAATATGGTATATATATAATCTTCATATAAATAAACAAAAAAATAGCATATTTCAACCGGTTCAACTAAACAGGGCTATCATAATATCAAGGTTAGAATTCTTCTGTAACTATAAATTTGGAAGGCATTGGCTGAATGGGTTTAAAAGAAATTTCATTTGTTGGGCAAGTATAGAAAGGGAAAACGAAATGAACATGTTTAGAATGATTCAAAAAAGCAGGGCTACCACTATCTAAGGAAAAATAATTTTCTGATTTCAAAGCAAATACATTAGTATACGATAATACTACAGCGAATTTGATGACAAGCACTTCTGTGCCACAACTAACTTGTGTACATCCCTACTTGTTGAAAGTTATCTTTGTTTTAATTATATTGTTTAAATAATTATTCTCAATGAAGCCAGATAATTATCCAAGTATTTGTTGAAAATGAGGATAATCGAATTAATAAGATATAATGCATAAAGAATTTGAAGAAATTTACTTGAAATATTTGATCAAATTATAAGTTATTTAAAACGTATAGACTTATCTTAATAATTGAATTATTTTACTCTTACTTACTTGTAAAAACAGGATAAAATGTGAATGAACAGTCAATTTACCATCAAATGAAAAATGTGTAGTTAACTTACTATGAACTAAATACTTACATGAACTGCAATGAGTTTTTACTGTATTTTAAGATGGTATTTTTCCTTTAATTGTAGTAGTTTTGAGTTTCTTTTTGCAAATTGACTTTATTTAAAGAAATTTTAATTAAATGTCTTAAAGTATTATTTTTCAATCCTATTAGAAATTCATTTATAAATATTTGCTGTAGTATCATTTAAAGAAATCCATTGAAAATTATGTTACCTATATTTAGTTTTATGAATTCCTACCATTTGGCAATGGCTCATGATTCGATAGTATTAATTTTTGTATAATCAATTATAATTCATTAATGTTAATTTTTACTACAGTTCCCTTTAATCCTATACAAATGCTATGTCCTCTTCATCTTTCTCCATTTCTGCTCATTCCCATTCTCTTTTCCTTTCTCCCTCGAATTACTTAGTAGATTCAGAAAATAAGTAATAATAAAAATCTGATCCATGTTAAAGCATTTATTATGATGCCAAAAATAGAACTCAACAATTGAGACAACAGTGGCTCAATATAAATAAAATGTGTTAAAACATGAAAAAATCGTATTAACACGTAATTTTTGGAGATTTACGAATGAGATTTAAATTCTTCTCTTCAGATAACTAAGTTAAATTCCTCATCCTTGAAATATTTAAAAATGTATGCAAAAAAGGTCTGCAGTCTGCATATCAAGGAATGGCATTTTGCGTGATTTATATATACAATTCAAACATAACTCCGGTAAATTATAAGATGTACTGTAAAAAACTATGAAAATACAGTAGAAACCCATTTATCCGGTTCTCGATGATCCAGACTTCTGGATTATCCAGACTTCTGGATTATCCAGACCTATAGACGGATGGAACAATAGATGCGACGAGCGGGCAAGGTTCAAGGTCATGTGTTCTAAAAGTAACTACATCGTAGGAAATGACTCACTCGCTCTCCCGTTCTCACCCGTCCTCGCCTTATACTCTGCCGAGGAAAGAACACTTGACACCTTTCATTCCTGCCATTTTATATTTGGCAGTTCACAGCTAACTTTATTTAATGTTCGTCATTTTTTTGGGTTTACTTCACAACCTTTTATCTAATGTTTAAAAAATTGTATAGTTTTGTACTGTCTTTTAAAATAAAATTATATTATTTGAAGCAATTTATAGTTTATAATTTTAATTAACATCCTATACGATCTGAACAACAACAATGTACATTATGAAGAATTTCCAGATTATTCGGATTTTCTGTAATCCAGACTGGGTCCGGTCCCATCAAGTCCAAATAAACGGGTTTCTACTGTAACTATAAGTATAGTTAATTACCAAAAAATTCAATATGAAGTTAACTGAAAAAATTAATGAAAAACACGATTTTAATTATAAAAATTCAGGTGCCTTCTCTCTCTCGTACTAAAGCAATCAAAGCATGCTTTCCTTATGCATATTGTATAAGGACGCCAATACAATCTCGAGGTTGAACAATGACATGGTCATTAAGGCAACAGCAGTGATGAGCAACCTTTTCTATATGGTGGGCTGCATTGAAAGTTTTCAATGCTTTGGCAGGCCGGGTTAAACTTTGAATTGGACGTTAACTTGATGTACTGAGGTATCATATCATTGAAAATTCAGCAAACAATTGATGATAAGAATAAGAATGTTTATTTCTTTAAAAATGGTCTCTGTCCAAAGATCGTAGGTCAATTACTTCTAATTTAATTTTGCAAAAGAAAAAAAACCTGCAAGTGAAGAAAAGATTGTTGTGTTATTTTATAGAGATTTGTATAGAGCGTCCTGGTGGACAGACCAATGGACAGAATAAGGATATTTTGTATATAATAATGCATGTAATTAGGGCTACATGCTTGTGTTCAATAAATTATTATTATTATTAATTTTAAAATGTGACCAAGATACATGCGAACTATCATGATGATGTTAATTGCATTCAACACGCAATGTAATTCTAAGATGGGAACAGCCAAATAGAAAGATCTGATGCTTTCCTGGCGAATCGATGATGTGAAGAGTTCCCGGGTTTCCAGCCAGGTGAATATGTTGTCAACCGACGTTTCGGCACCTTCCTCAAGTGCCATCTTCAGGGGTCTCCTGAGTGCCATTATTTCATCCTTGTATATATACTGACCGAGTATTGGAGGCTCGTTCCCCATTGGCTGTTGGGTCGGCCTATGACGTTCCGCGATTGGATAAGCAGAGTCAAATCATTTAAAAGTTTTGTTTGGTCAGTTGTACTTGATTCAAACAACTTGTTTACTTGTTGAACCTCAACTAAAACAGGATGAACAAATGACAAATATGCTAGGTTCATTTCATTGTTGTATAGTTCATTCAAAATTTCAGAAGTATAACAATTTTCACTTGTCTTCACTATTTCAAAGTGAGTTTTTAACATGTCCCATTGGTCTAACAATCTACCAACTGCTGGTTCTATGGATATCCATCTAGTTCGACAGTTTTTAACTCTTCAAAGGTTCTCTTCCACCATTTAGTTTCTGATATAGACATTTATAAGAAATTTGACGCATTGGAGAATTTGAAAACCATTTATAAGTTTCAGAAACAAGGAATTGTACATTTTTTGGCAAAGTAAGTGATGAGGCTTGAGAAATTGCTAACTGTATGAATGGCAAACACACCTTAACAAAATCAAGGAAGGTACATCAACTTTTAATTTCTTAAAAGCACCATTATTGACCCCTACCATAACACTGGCATTATCTGTCCCTATTGCTAAAAGATTCTTAATATTTAGTCTTTTCTCTATCAGGGTATCAGAATCACATCTGTCAATAACTATCAGAGTTAGAAATGTGGAAACAATTTTACCTGTGGCTTGACTGTAATATATTATAGCTATCCCTAATATTTTATTTATGGTAATATCATTTGTCTCGTCTAACAACAAACTAAACTTACTATTACCTATATCTCTAATTAGATCATCTTGAAAATGAGGACTGATCTCATTGTTTATTATTTCTGTACATTTTGTTCTTCGCATCTTCAATTTGGATGCTACATCACTATTTGAAAAATGAGTCTTACACAGATCAACAAAATGATCACAATTACGGATCGCACAATGTGAACTTAACAACAATGTGATGCTTGCTTCACATGCCGAAGTTTTATCACACATTGTAGGTTTTAACATTGTTCTTAAATCAACATTGGAAGTTGCGATAGGCACAGCAGTCTTATGCTTCTTTGAATTTATGCTTTTTAGTAAATCAGAATGTTTGGCATTTATATCACACAGTAATTACAATGTGCCTTACTTGAATCCGTATGAATTTCTATTAGCCATTTCTTAAATAACTCATCCTGCAACCACTCTTACCTAAACTTTTGTTTGTATCGCTTATTCTTGCCCATGATAATGTGAGGGTATCTGTAAAAAGTTTTTACAAATTCTCAGTGAAAATATGCTAATAATAAAAATTAACCCCATTCTAAAGTAAAAAATAAGGAAACAGTCGACTACCAAAAAATTATATAACTTACGACAAATGCTTTGATTGACCGTTTTTTGAGGACAATTTAAATCATTTGGTTTTCTCCAAAGCTTGGTTTTCATTTAACATATTTCAAATGTTACGTATGAATGAAGTTTTTTCACCTCTAAAAAGAATAAAATAAATTGATAATATTCCCAAAAAAACATTTAAAGAAAACGTGCACACATTTCAATCTATTTCATTAAACAGAGTAATTAAGAGTACCCATGTATTGTGGTGATAACCCCTCAGTAATACTCAATCACTTGGAGTATTTTAAATGTGGTTACTTAAAGACGGGTTTTCACTGAGTGGACTGACATCAGTTAGTGCTTGGCTACCAGTATTTCCTTTGCAGCGGTCTCAGATCGTCCTCAGAAGGGTCTTGCGAGATATGTTGTATTCTTAAAAGTTGTAGCTAACCATAAAATAAGAAATGCGGATACAATGTATAAATGATAGCAAGGTCGTATAACTGGAATTGTAACTCGTATTCACAGAAATCATTTGCTTAAAAGCGGGCTCTCCATATGTCTGGATGCCATGCCAGTTATTATTTGGACCGGATGCTCAATAATTCCTGATATGAATGAATATATCAACTCAATAACTTGAAATAATTTTTTGAATTGATGCAATGATATAATTTTAGAGGAAATTAAACAAATTGTATTAACTATTCTAGGGTGAAAAACATACGTTTTTATTCATTAATCTATCTTCTAACTTGAATGTGTACATAATATTACAAAAGGAAGCTTTCTTAGGGTTGTCTATAATGGCGCAAAGGGAAAGATGCAGGCAATTTAAACCCTTAGAACTAACAAAATTTATTGGGGGTACCATATCTTCAACTTAACTAGGATAGTCGCTAGAAATAGCTATAGTTTTTAATCAATATGCTAGATTTGTAGCAAGTAGCTAGGGTCATTTTTTCAAGTACTAATCTGAAAGAAAAGTCGCTAGATCTAGCTACAAATTTGCTAAAATGGCAACACTGGTACTACTGAGTTACCAGATAATGATGAAGGATGGAAGCATTTTTATTTGAAGAGCATTATCAAAAATTGTCCTAAAGATAAATAGCACTAAATCATACTCTAAATTAATTTAGCTTCATTTTGAAAATAATGATTTATTTTCAGCTGGTGGTCAATTTTGTTCTAGTAACCTTGAATTTCATAATGTTAAAAACATTTCTGATCTCCATTTAATGCTAATGCTGTTGAAATTAAATATGCAGCCTCTTGTCTTGTGACCTAGTAAACTGTAACTAATGATTCGGCCTGCTTGGTTTAGCTCTGCTAATAGTCCATGAAGTGTAGACAAATGCTTGGCAAAATGTTATCAGCAAATCATACGTAATTTCTGTCAAATTTTACCTTCAGATCAAATGCACAGCTTGAAATTTTTTCTCCATTATATTGTGTAAAATAATACATGATCATACTTCCCTTACTAAAGTTTTCTGAGACTGTTGGTTTGTTTCTACAGTCCAAGTTGAACTTATCTATTAAATATGTATCATATATCAACAGATCCATGAATTATTTGTTCAGATAGGAGTTGATACATTGCAGTTAATAAGCATAAAAAAATGACTTTCATGAAAGTAGTGAAAATTGCAGTTTCATAGTATCAAGAGGAAGCGTAATCAAGAGTATACCATCATCATCATAGGTATTCTGTCCATAGACAGGTCCGTCATTATTCTTGATAGCTCTCTTTCCCTTTAAAGTCACCTACCAGCTGAAACCTTCCCCTTCCTCTCTCTTTTTCTTCAAGTTTTCCTTCTAACATGTCTCTCTCTCTTCCCAGGTAATGTTCAATCCAATTCGTCTTCCTCTTCTCATAGTCTGCGTAATCATTCGCTTCTCTCCTATTCTTCTTAGGACTTACTCATTTTTCATCCTATCTGTCCATCTTATCTTCAACATTCTTCTCCATGCCCACATTTTGAAGCTCTCCATGTATTTTATATCATTTTTCCTTAGCATCCATAATTCTTCTCCATAAAAAGTGATACTCCATACATAGCATTTTATCAACTTCTTGCAGTTATTCTCCTTTATATTGTCCGTTACCAGGAGTTCCTTTCATCTGAAAGCGGCTTCTGTTTTCGCTATTCTAGTCCTTATGTCATTGGTACATTTTGCATCTCTCATTATGATGCTTCCATGGTATAGTCAGAAACTTGTCATAATGGCTTTCCACTAATACATACTTATGTTCAAGTTTTCTTCTTTTCCCATTATTCACTTAACTGAATTTTTCTGTATTTATTTCCATTCCATATTTTTACCTGCTATTACCAGCCTATTTATCATTTTCTTGATTTATACTTCGAGAGAACTCATATTGTCCAACCATATAATCAGTACTAGGGAATAGTAACGTGATAGCCTCCCTCTTGATTTCTACATTGAAGTATTGTAGCCATTCATAAATGTATCTATAATAATAATAAAAGGCAGTGTCTCTCTATCTGTGCATGTGTCTGTGGACAGCATTTCTCAAAAACCAAGAAACTTAGAGAATAAAAACTTGGTAGACATGCTAAAGAGACCTCGAGGATGTGCACCTCAGGGCCAGAATTTTGATTTCTGAGGGGAGGGGAGGGGGTGCCATACAAATCATATCCTGACTAGAAGCCCGTGTTAATTTTTTGTAAAATTACACAATTTATTTTTAATATTCTTAGCAAAATATCAAATTTGAATCTATATGTGATTTGTTCATGATTGAACAAATACTGGAAGCCATTTGTAAGATGTCAGTACCTATGTATTGTCGTAGATCTGAAAGTGATAGAATACTTATATAATACTTGTACATCGTTTAGCTCATTCAATTTTGTGCTTGATTTAAACAGTGATATTACTAGTATAGGAGAGTGGCAGTGAGGCACCATATCAATTAAGGGGGAATATTGATCACTTATCTTGAGAGATTTTGAATGAAAATATTAGCAAGTGAAATGAGCATGAAAAAATTTGAAATTGTAAACCCGGGGCAAAGCTCGGATAATTGGCTAGTGTGCTTATAAATGTACATAAATCATGCCTCTTGCTTTATGCCTTGATACCAATAGATCATATATATATATATATATATATCAGGGTTTCTCAATCAGTGAGACACATCTCACAGATGATACGAGAAGGTCGTTTAGATGGGACCAAGTGTCTAAAGTAATTTATATAAAATTTTTTCTCAAAATTATTGCAATATTTAATGTCCTTAAAAATTTCCATTAATGATGAATATAATATTAAAATGCATTTAAGGTCAAATTCACTTCTTGGAAAAGGTGGGATTTTGTTTTTATCATGGTATTTTTTTCACAAAATGGTTGGTGGCATGTTAGATGCACAAGGTAACCAAAAGTGTTAACCAGGACATATCGGTATTTCAGATACTAAGTAATTTTTATAAGAGGTGATGATCAGGTTGCCAATTCTGTAACATTGTTTTAAATACGAATGCAGGGATGTTTGGGGAATAGAGAGGTATTCTAACAGAGGGAGGCTAAACTGAGAGTTAAGGTGAGGCTTGTTCACAGTAGTAATTGAATGGTTTTGTGAAGATTTTAACCTTTGAGTTCCAACCCCCATTGATAGCCAAAAGTGTTTGAAGTTCCTTTTAAGGCTTAAAGCTACAACTTTTCACTTATGTAGAAAATACTATTTTGGATGAATTTATTGCAAGTCATTGTCAGTTTTGAAATAGTTCTGCATTTAAAAAATATTTGAGGGGCTTTAGTTTAAAAAATCTGATGTGTCCACCACATGACTTTCTCCATACCTGTATTATTTCTAAAAATTCCAATTAAGTTACATAAAAATAAATATTTTAAGGAACTGAGAGAAAAATTTAAAGACGTTAAAAAGAACGGAAATAAACTCAAACCATAGCCTTCTGATGTTGGTTATAGCCACGAAGCTCTATCGATTAAGAAACTATAAAGGTGTGTTACTAAGATGTAACTAAGAGTCAATTGTTAACAATAGTCATCGGTAGGTGGCGTCGTCCTACATTTATTCCAGTATTTTTTTTACATATATCAAATGTTTAAAAAAGAAACGGATGTGACAAGAGTAAACGCCCACTTCCAGTTGACCATTTTTTACCAAAAACTAATCATTTCTTCTGTCATAAAAATGTTAAATATAAAATTTTGCATTGACCTGATTTAGTTTTTGAGATAAGCACCCACAAAAAACTCGCACACACATACAGACATCGTTGATAAAATGGTCAAAACGTGTTCTGGGGACCTCAAAACGTGTATTTCCATTGAAATCTTGAAATCTATTTTTTTCATCCAAACAGTACTTTCCCCTGTACTACCTATGGAGAAAGTAATAAAGGAATAGTCAATTTCACTGCAAAGAAACTTGCCTTATGTGGTGTCATTTTTATTTCCGTAATTGATAGCTAATTTAATACATACTTGAAAAATGCCATGTTTATATGTTTAATAAACAAGTTACGTCTTTTTTGTTGATGCTAATCATATTACAGAAAAAAATGTAAGCGATGCAAATTTCAAAATATAATATAAAAAATATTTATCCTTAACTATCTTATTGCAAAGGCTAGTATTTTTTTAATTTCATAACAATTTTACAAAGGAATTGACTATCATTATACAACTATAGTCAATTTATATTTTTGAAGTTCTAATCTTCTTGAAACTGTAAATAGCAGCACAAAGTAAAATACTGTAATTTTTACTGTATTTGGACAATTTTAAAAACAATAGCATGGTTATTCTATGCTAAAAGTTCATGATCATATCCATAACAAACTCTTCCATGAAGGTTGACAGCATATTGCAAGGTTTCAGAGTGGCATGAAATTAAAATTTAATTTTTCTCGAAGAATGTTGACTAGCATAAAATATGCTTGAAGATTTCGTTACTGTAAACATACTTCTGTATAATGACACCTTATGCACCTTTGTCTGTTAAATCGCGGACAAATTATTTTATGGTGCTGCACAAATGGCTGGTACTCAAAGGCTTAAATGCAAATGCAAGGGATCTATTCTAAAAGAGCATAAGTAGAGTTTGGATAAGGCTTGTGCAGAGAGGTAATTAAAATGGTTTTTTGAAATTGTTTTCTTCTAAATATTATGGGAAGCTCATTCAATTCTACCTGTTTTCACTAATAACTGTAGGGATTCCAATTTAAGGGATACTTTTTAATTCTTAAGGTGGTCTCTTATTATGTTAATGCCTCCTGTTGGTTCAGTTGTGGTTGAATGAATTATGCCTTTCGTGGCCATTGTGAGGTATACTTTTCACCAAATTATTCAAATCGTTTCTGGTGACTATAATTCCCACATTTTGCATTCTGGATGATAATTTTGGTGAACACATTGAGATTGTCTTTTCTCAGTTTTTCAGAGAAGGGTTTCTTTAAATTTTCCATTATTACTTAATATTTCATAAAATATTTGGATATTAATTATCATTTATCAATTACAATGTGTAAATTCTCCAAATATCAATTTTTAAAAATATTCATCGTTTTTGACCAACTTGAATAATGAAAATTGTTTAGCTGAATTGACCTAAAGTTGTATGAATGTTGAACTAGTAATGCCAGCAGTGTTGAGTTGGGTAATGCAATCACTATTTCTATTGTATATAAATTAACCTCCGTTTGTTATATTTTATACATTTACTGTATTTACCTGGATATAAGAACAACTGCTAGTGACATTTCTTTGAATATGCAAAATTTACTCTTAAATGATGCATTTGCTTTGATAACATCAGCTTTATATTGCAGCATAACTTTGAATCCGAATTCTCTGAACAAAATATACTTTTGATGCTGTATATAATCTCACCTTGATCAATCAGTTATCAGTTCAGTTCTTCCTGCTGTAAAAATAAAGTTGCTCCCAGAATTAACTGTCATCATTGAGTTCATATTATGCGTTTGTGAGACAATTTCTAAACACACATAATCCAGGTACATCCAGTGTAATGTTATGCATTTATATGAAGCAAATTTTTTGACAAAACGAAAGAGCTTGTAGTGTCTTTAATAGTGAAAATGGATGTCCCAGAAAATTTCAATTACTTTAAAATTTGATTTCTGGTGTCAAAGAATCTTTAAAATGTTATTCCAGCATTTAGCAAATAATTTCTTAAGTATTGCTTTATGATTCAATACTGCTGGCATTATTTTTCTTTCTTTCATGGAGTACATGCATTGCTCCTATGCAGAATCAATTGTGTGCAATCCTTTTACTTAATGTCTTGACTAACGGGGCATTTTTATTCAAGGAGGGCAATGATATGCTGAAGTGTTCTTTGTTTTGAATCAAGGGAAGGAATTGTGCTTGCTGAAGAGTGATTGGCAGCAGGTGAAAGGAAGAGAAAGAAGGAACTTGATCCTTCAGCTGTTGAAGATGTGAAAACAATATGTAGCAAGGATTGGAAGATCTGCTGCTGGAAATCCTCCCGGAGGAGCAAGGAAGGAGATTTTCGCTGCGAAAAAAGTACTAAAAAAATCACCCTAAGTCCAACATACCTAAAAGAGTGGCCGGGTCAATTGCATGGACTTATTGATAGGAAATTGAAAACAGAGGTTCAATTTATACATATTCTTTTATTGCATTGCTATGAATTGTACACAAAGTTTAAATAAACAAAGTTATTTCCATTTGGTGTCTTCTTTCTTCCTTTGGACTTAATTTTTCCTGGACTTAGAATTTTTCCTGGACTTAGAATTTTTCCTGGAGTCCAGAAAGAATTGAGAAAATTCCCTCACCCCTTCATCCCCTCCAAACCTGAGGGCAAGAGCAAAGAGGAGTTTGTGTGCAGAACTAGAAAAGATGGGATGAGGGAGGGTTAGACCAAAGTGCTGCTAATTCTGGTTTGTACATAAAATTAAAAATTGTAATAAATGGAATGAGAGTAAATGTTACATTTGGATTAAATATTTTCAGAATTTATAAATTGCTCTGAATCATAATAATTCACATTGCACTTTGCAAAGAAATTGAAAACATTTACAAATAAAAAGGTCCAGCAAATTCAGCGGATGGAATTTTAAACACCATTGAATAGTTCCTTTTAATACATAAATTGCAAATTAGAAATCTTAAGGAAACTTGTAATTATAATTTTAGCCACAATGTCCATTTCATTAAATTTCAAAAACTAATTGAAATTTCAATAAATTTAATCTCGAGCTCTGTTTTTGATAACTTAGCATGTCTCAAAATTAATGATACTAATAAATGAACTATTCAAGCATACTTCGTTTTTCTTTCCTTGATTATTTAACAGTATATTTAATAAAAAAACTTCATTACAATTTGGACAACTGTAACCAACTACCAAAAAACTTATTAAAATGGAATATCCAAAATATTATTCCAACTTTTTTAAGAGTGCCTAGTACCATCCAATTTGCTGAACACTACACACAATGGAAATGCTGAAGTTTGTAAACATGAATACAGTGCCACTCAAGCGTCAATTGAATATGAAAATATGGCATGCAGGCTACCAGATCAGTTTTCAGGATTTTAAATTCCAAGTATAATTCAGAAGGCTCAACTAGACTTTTCTTCTGCAATCTTAAGAAATTTTTTACAATATTAGACTCCTATTATTGACTCTCATATTGTGCTCAACAAAAACGCTAAATTTATAGAAGGATGCTGGTAAACTTTTATGCACAAAATGAATTATATTTTATTAAATTAGATTAATCAGAAAGTTGCTCAAGTTTCAACAGGAAATGAATGCCTTATTTTCTGAGAGATACTCGTACCTACAAAACAACAGCTGGGAATGCCAAACTACAAAAAAATATTTTTCAGGTAACACTGTACTTACATTTCTTTAAAAAGTGCAATGAATTTAATGATTAAGAGCAATCATAAATTATGAAAGGTAGTTTAATCCAAATAACGAATCGGCCCAAATAGAAACCAATGTTTTATGTCAAAAAATCTATCATGAAAAAAATCACCCCTTGGCTTAAATGCGAGTCCAAGAAAAAAATTTGGGGTTAGGGTTGTCTTGCTGTCAAATATGGCACACTCTCATTGCTGTCACATTCAAATGATATTATATTTTTCGTAAAGTAAAGATTTTACCTACGATGAATATTAATGAATAAATAATAAAGCTAGAATACTGAATTTAGCAGTACCTGTTTTGCTACCATTGTTACCTATTCTTTCATTTCTAAATGCTATTGTATATTTTCTTTCGTTTTTCAGGGCTATCATTAAGAATAGTTAGCAATTTGTATTATTTTTCATTGGCCATTAAAAGAAGTTCCTATTAGTTTTAGTTGGCTATTGTAGTTATTGCTATAGCCATTGTAATGTTTGTGTGAATGTTAAAACATTCATGGACTATTAAAGTTGCGTACATTGGCTATGCAGACGATTATGCAAAATGTGATGCCTTTGGATGCTCAACTGTTTGAATTTCGGTAAAACTTTACATGGAACGTGTATAATTATAAAAATGCAATTTCTTAAGGCAATGTAAATGCTTGGATTAAAAATTATCTTGGCAAGGTTGCTATTGCTTTGAGATTTTGTGAAAATGAATGAAATTATCATCACTGAATATGGACCATTATTCAACAACGCAAAATTATTAGTTGGAGTAATATTTCAAAATGTCAAAAACTAAACCATTTCTCACTTTATTCTTCGATCTCCAGCAATGTATTCTAGGCTGTGCATGCATGCCCGGTACACTTCAACATAAAATCTACGAAATTACTTTTTTGTCAAAAAATGTTGGAAATATACGAGGTGTCGGCTTGAATTTGGGCAGATATGGTATAGCACTTAATGAATACTCATTCCTAACCCACTAATCACCAGAATTTGCAACCACTAGGTATAACTCTCCCCCATCCCATATCCTTCTGCCAGAACTCCTCTCGACTCTTGCAGACTATATACTTGGCACAGCATAGCAGGACTCTTCATATCATGACTCTACTATGCGCATCCACTTCCTCTGCTCAGTCTGGTCCATTGTGGCTTAGTACCAAGTGCAAGAACCTTAAATAAAAAGGAAAAATAAAATTTTTGGAAAATTCAATAAAGAAAGTAAGAATTGTTTCTTTCAACAATTTTGAAAAAGAATTTGGATGCCAAGATTTATGGACTCAATTGTCTTTAAAGCATGTACCATGTTGATCTAATAAACTGATTGAAATTTATGGTACACCACCTTTTTGAACTTCACTTCACCTTGCATTCTAAAATGTTGATGTTTCTTTAAATTTTAAACTAAAGATTCATCAATGAAAATAGTGGCATTGGCAGTGAAGTTCAAACTAAGCTACAAAATAATTAAGTCAAGAGTTATCACGTTAATTTATTTTGAAAAATGCTAATAATGAGCATTATAAATATAATATAGTTACTTTTCTAGGGCACCCCAGTTTAAACTGAACTTTTGAAACAAAAAAGTAGAGGGATTTGGCATCCGTGGCCCAGCTCAAATCGCAGTCGCGCCGAAGAAGCGGAAGTGTAAACTAACAAAATAAACTGATAAAATGAAATGGTGCAAAAATGCCAACGACACCCGGTGTTCCCAGGCGGTTACCCATCCAAGTACTATCCGGGCCCTACGATGCTTAACTTCGGTGATCGGACGAGAACCGGTGTTTTCATCGTGGAATTTTTTTTTTGGTATGGTCATTGCCGAGAGACGTGAGCCTTTAACACCCTCGCATATTAATTACACCTTTTCAGCGATTCGTCGATATTTTCATACATGCGCCGCCTCCACCTAGACCGAAACCGACTTGCGAGCAAAAATCCACGCCCCGTAAAATGGACCATCAGCGACCGCGGTTATGTTGCCTTTGGCCTCTTAGGTCCGTGGCAGAATTTAAAATATGCCACTTACCGCCATCCGCATGACCTCTCCCATTGCTCCGAGGCAGTGTGATTCTCCAAATTTCAATTGTCCCCCCTCGGATCCGCCTCTTCGGACGGCCAACGGCACTTCGCCCCCCCCCCCCCCCACGAAATCGAGCCCCCTCCACAGCGAAATCGCCCCATGTGTTTTCGAAGGCCCAAAAATCCCCGAATCCGGCCACCGACTACCAACCCCCCCCCCCCCCTCCCCCTACGACGACTGCCCGCTCTCTGCCCCGCACAACGAGCCCATCCCGCCCCCGACAAGTCGGCCCCGGCGCTCGACCACGCGGACGATCCCCGGCACTGGCGAATTTTTGCCTTCCTCGGGTCTATATGGCTCCAATAAACCATCAGGAGGTCTTCTCCTTATCGCTTTCCCGTGTTTGATTTCTTTTGAACGGTGAAAATTTGAATCTCGCCAATCTATGACGGAAACCTTTATTTGCCCGGGTCATTTGGCCCCGACTGCGTGGTGGGTGATGGTAAATACCCTCCTGACCTCGCGGCAAGGGTGACTTCCCCCCATACCTCATGCGTTTTCTTCGGGGGGGGGGGGGGGGTGACATCGCGGCTTTTGAACCAGGCCTCGCGATTTTCATAGTCGGCTCTACGTCAAGGTATTTCTATAGTTGATTTTAAAGAAATTAAAAGAAAAAGAAAACAAGAGATGGCCGAAGGTGCGCTTTTCGGCTTCTCTGATTTGTGAGAATATCGTTCGTCAGTTCATTTTGTGACGAAGTAAAGTGGAGTAAAGTTAATCAAGTCCAGTCTAGTCTTTCCAAGTCTTTCTCAACCGGATCCGGAACGAAGTCATTCGAAGGTAAGGACATCTTTGGTCATTCTCATTTGGAATTCAATTCGTATAATCGGTTTTTCAGAATTATCTTACTGTGAGCGATTATCAAAAGGTGTAATATGAGAGGGTGTTAAAGGCTTCATACCACGATGAAAACACCGGTTCTCGTCCGATCACCTTAGTTAAACATCGTAGGGCCCGGATAGTACTTGGATGGGTGACCGCCTGGGAACACCGGGTGTCATTGGCATTTTTGCACCATTTCATTTTATCGGTTGATTTTATTAATTTATACTTCGGTTTCTTCTTCGGCGCGACTGCCTTTTTAGCTCGGCCACGGATGCGCCAAATATTAAGCATATGCTTAAACTTTTTTAAGTGAGGTCAAGGGCTTGCTAAGATATTTCCAAGTTCATTTTCATGATAATTGATCCTAAATATGTATAAATATGGCAGTTTATGGTTACACGAACGGTTAAAAAATTTGAGAAAAGTTTCAAACAACAGTTATAAAAATTTATATCGTTTCTCTGAAGAAAATGTTAAGTATATTCCAAATCTGTTACTCAGAGAATATCAAGAGCACTGTCTTCCAAACAGAAGATAGAAATATTTTTAAGGTACTTAAGTGATCCTGGATTTCAAATAGGAGTCAGGGAAGAACACCACATACAATGCACTACTGTATATAAGACAGTAAAATTAGGTTAGCTATAACCAGAGTAACACACCAAATCATTGAACCAAACCACACAAATTTACTATAAAAAGCACACTGAATCCAAATATTATTTTCTTAGTGAACCATCAATCAAACCAGAAGTAAAAATGGTTCAGTTCAAGAATTAAAAAACATTATCCAATTGGAAAACTTCCATATGAAATGTGGCTATTATTTCACATGAAATGCACACAGCTCAAGTAATTGGGACAAAATTATGAACTTGCCCTATTCCGATTATTCAAAAGGAAGGAAATTTAGCCACGCACAACTCCAAAATTTGTGCCAAAATGATTTTTGCAGTGCCTGTCATTCAAGGACGTCTAGAAAGAAGTATTTCAACACAAAATTATTTTGACAGATAAAAGGATGATAAAGTAGGATCTGAATTGTTGGAATACATTTTATTTTTGAAACTATATCATTGGTTGTCATTGGTACCCAAGCAATATTTCTTTATTGTGTTCCTTATTTGCTGTTTTTCCATTTTTGCCTATTAAGTCTTATATGAACTACATCCAAGAGGCTGTTAGATCTCTCTCATACTCCAATCCAAGTTGCGTACTTATCCTAAAAAATTCCTATGCCATCAGTTTTCATACTTGGCTAAACTGACACAGAAAGTGATGAACATGTAATTATCTATGCTACAAGATTTTCAGAACACTTGATTGTATACAAAATATGCAGCAAATACTTTCTAATTCCAAAGGAATTTTTTAAAAAAAGGGGACAGGTATTACACGAGCAACAATGGTACCTAGATGTAATATACTGTACACAGTTGTAATTATAAAACTTTCTATGAATCACACCAAATTCCTGCTTTTAAAGATTAACTCATCCATTGATATAACACTATTTTTGAAAATATGCTAAAAATAAATTCAATTCCAAAAGCTAATGCATGGTGTGCACAAACTGACCCTAGGTCGTCACTAACATGCAGCAAAAAATGCTCATCGGAAACTTGAGTTAACAGCAAACGATGAAGCTACTTAAAACAGCAAATGTGATAATTGTCAAATGTAAAGGGAAGCTCAATCAAATGATTCCATAACACACATAATACTCACCAAAATTATTTATTGGTATCACATGGCTGATCAGTTCCAGGATGCCATCTGTATGGTATACTGCAAGTTAAGAATCACCAGGAAAGTACACCTTCGATAGATGCCCCTGAAACAACAAGAGAAACAAATCGGAAATCTTGCACCTCATAATTTCATCCAGAATAACATCTACGGCTCCTTGAGTACATTATGTCCCCACTTCCCTCATGCTGAATAATTCGATTAATATTAAAAATTGAAATTACATTTTAACGCAGGTTAATCTTCAATTCCAATATTTGTGAGGAAATGGAGAAATTATCTCCTATAAGTTGCTTAACTAGGCTTAATTTCTAATCCATCTACTTATTGACTACATTACAATTTCAACTAAGAGAAACTACCAATAGGTATCGTTGATTTAAATGAATTTACCCAGAGAAAATTATATACTTTAATTCATGAACTGCTCTAAGGCTAAGAAAAATCTCACCTTCAGCTGAACGGGAGGTCAGCATTATTTAAAAAAACAAATAAGCATAATCGGCATAAGTTTCGTCTAGATTAGTCACAACCCATCTCCGAGGTTGCTGTAATCAAATTATAATCATGGCAAACTATAAGGCGATCAGTATATCATTTGTCCGAAACAGTTGTTTGGAATAGAAAGCAGTGATAGAACTCTGACCATACTTAAGCAATGCGATCGGACTCGAATTTTTTACTTCCCAAATTTATCCTTGAGATCCATTGGACTAGGTACTCGATTACCTCATTAGCGTCCATACATTCATAAATAAAAATAAGTATAAGAGGTCTATAAAAAACAGAATTCAATACGGAAATAGAATGATATCGATCCTGAATAACCGTCATTCTAAGGTTGACACAATTAGCACTACTTCCGAGCTCAATCTTTGTGCAATGTCTTCCGATTTCCAAAAAAATTTAAACTCTTCGTTGGAAGACCAATAAAAACTTAGGAAACAAAATTGTATGAGCGTCAAAGATGTTCATACGGCAACATTAATACAATGGTATACATCCGATACCACGTAGAATTAAATTTAAGTTTTCGCTATGGTTAAATGAGCACTATACGGCAAGTAAAACCAAAGACTCGATACCGCATTGATAATCGCTCACAGTAAGATAATTCTGAAAAACCGATTATACGACTTGAATTCCAAATGAGAATGGCCAAAGATGTCCTTACCTTCGAATGACTTCGTTCCGGATCCGGTTGAGAAAGACTTGGAAAGACTAGACTGGACTTGATTAACTTTACTCCACTTTACTCCGTCACAAAATGAACTGACGAACGATATTCTCACAATTCAGAGAAGCCGAGAAGCGCACTTTCGGCCATCTCTTGTTTTCTTTTAAATTCTTTAAAATCAACTATAGAAATACCTTGACGCAGAGCCGACTATGAAAATCGCGAGGCCTGGCTCAAAGTGTCCACGCGTCAAACCTTTTTAATAGTAAATTCAAATAAATAAAGCGACCTGTCTTACTAAGACAGTGTTTGTTTTTTCCGACTTTTTAAATGTATTTTTTGTACAGTAAAATCTCGATTCAACGGATTCCGAACTTAGGGAGTTAGGATTTTATGGACAGCGTCCGCTAAAAAGGATTTGTCCAGTGAGCTACGTGAATCTTTTGCAAGCCATGTTGATTCCTCAGGTTGCTCTCGACCGCTGCCCTGGACATATGTACGCAGTGTGACTTAATCCAGAAAAAATTCTTTTCGTGCCCCAAAACTGTTTTGTGTATTAATAATAGTTTTTTGTGTTCATATTGGCCGCATTTTCGCCTAAGTTTTACTAAGTAACGCCTAATTTGGACATTCCTCCCCCCACCCCATAGTCCGTAGAATCGAGGGTCTACTGTGCTTAATAAAGCACAACAAATACTTTTTTAGAGTCGCGCCATTGGCACCGCCATCAAGCCGGCCCTGCTTTTATGTAATAATATTAGAATGTATTTTTTTATTGAAAATAAAAGGGCAAACTCTGAATCCCTTAAGACAATGCATCAATATTTTTTTTAATTTTGCAAAAGGATATAATTATAATAAATTTATCAATGATTAATATATCTGCTGTTAACTACACAAGAAATTTCTGACCTACTATTTTCTTAGTAGTGCAGTTGCTCCTCAAAAGTGATTTCATCAATTTTTATTTTAAATTAATAGCACTTATTTCGCGCAAACCCGTCATATTGCCGGACAATTGTGCTAGTATTTAGTACGCGTGGCCTATAAAGTTTAACAGTGGACTGTTGAGAACCCACTGCAGCTGGCTCCTACAGTCAGGGTCGCCCCTAGAGAGGTGCAGAGCCCGGGGAAAATCGTCTTGTGCGGGACCCTGTTAACATTTACCACCAAATTTAACTTAAGCTTTGCTTGCGGTGACATCGAAGCAGGGAGGTCGCCCCGATTCGTCCTGCCCTAGGGACGCCCTGCCCAGAGTACATACTTATGACTAACATAAGTAGAAGTTACCTAAGCTCCCTAATCTTTATCAGTCACGAAACATGCTTATTGCAAAAACTCAAATTTCTAAAAATAAAAGCCGTCCAGGTTTTCATAGTGTGGCTCCCAAGTATTTTGGAATGAGATGAAAAACAAAAAATGTCCTAAAATTATGCTGCGTCTTATACAACGAAGGTTTTTATGCCGATAAGATATTTAGCTTAAAATTTAGGTATACACCCGTTTCAAATTCTCGCGACAATTTACTTTTTAGAGAGAGATTTTCTATGCGGTAAATACAATATCAAACACCTGCGTTCACTCTGTAGAATTATTATTGTTATTATTACTTATAATGATAAAGTTTTTAGACGAATTATTTGTAACCGATAAGCAATATAATTATTTCGCGGGATACAAAGAATAATATTACCGAAAATCTCAGAATCCGCAGCTTTTTATCAAAACGTGCTACACGTGGAAAGCGACTTTAGAACCGAAAGATACACAACCGAAATGTTTCTAGAAATAGAGTTATCGGAATATGAGACTAAATCTGACGATGCCTTGATATCTGCCAGACTACGGCAGTTTTCTCGCAGGCCACTGTCATTCTTAGTCGTAACATCTCAACTTTTGATTCAGAAATCACGCATGAAGGACGAAGTAAAAAGAAAAATTATAATTTTTAACTCTTTCGCGTACCCCTTGGGGTATCCGTACCCTCAGCTAAAAACTCCTTGTCTAGGAACAGATATGTACCCTATTGATTTAGCAGGATTAAAAAGGACCCTTATGAAATATATGAACGGGTCCATTACTACGATAAAGTTTCGTTTTGTTTACGTTGCCACAACAATAAAAGCGAAATGTAAATACATTCAATTTAGTTTCGAAAAGGGATAAAGATCGTATTGCAACTACTTAGCTCTAGTGAGGCATGTTTTAAATAACTAAGAGGGAGACGCGGTCGAAGATTCCGAAAATTTACGCGAACATTCAAAAAAAGTGCTTTTGGAATGCGTTTTTGCAGTTCTTCTTTAACTTTTTCATTTGTTCCGATGACCATTTTATCTTCTTATACGTCACATCCTGTGCATCGAATCACCCAGCCATTTAGCGAATTCCTAATGAATCTAAACGACTCTCTCGCATTTTTGGATTTTTCCTTGCATATAAACCGCATCAAAGTTCCACGGACGAAAAATTTGGACAAAAAGTATGGCTTATAGACAATGTTGCGGTATATATGGAATGGAAAAATAGGGCATATTTTCAAAATTATTAAACTAATAGAAGCTTTCCAACCAATAATTAACTTACTTTGTTTTTTTTTTAACCACTTACGAATCTTGTCCATATCCAAACATGTTTTTGAGTGAAAATATTTTTAAATGGAGAATGGCCCTATTTTTAGGTGTGCATCTTATAAACCGAAAAATACGGTATATTTCATAATATTTGTATATTTAATGTAAGCGTACTTGCTTCCAAAAGAATTGATTAAATACAAAATCATACATATCCTAGAAATTTTAGTTAAATATTACAGAATTTAGGTTTCTATTAAAATGATATTTCTCTCATTCACACAAACCATAAATCTTTTTTTCTATCTTCATTTCACAATATGTCGAAATAAACTGCTATAATCATATCCCATCTTACACGAGTAAAGGTGATTTCAAATATACTGAAAAAGCAAAATCTTTAAAACTATGAAGGAACTAATGGAGACAATTGATCATTAGTAGTCAGAATTATTCATAGATTTCTTTGAACAAGGATATGGTTGAAAATCAAACCAACAACTTATTGGTTGTTATGCAAAACAAAGAAAAACTAAACTTTGTGCAGCAGAATATAAATGGAATTATGATGAAAATTTCCCATAGACAAGCAAACGAGATGGCAATTTCAGAATCCAGTTTACATGATGGTACAAATTTGAACATAATAATCAAATGAAGATAACCAGTAGTGGCGGAGTGGTTTTGAGGACTGACCTGCATATAAGGCCTGGGGTCGCCTTACCTTGTGTTACGAGGACATGCAAGGACAGTTCTCCATCCTTCAGAAGTGACATTCAACAGTGTGCTCCCTATATTGCTTTTTGCAAAGTAGGCTATTGCCAGCACCAAGGATTCTCTTCAGCCTGAAGTTGTGTGTATGCATACATTGCAACAGTGTTTCTCAAAATTTTTAATATCATAGCCTACCTGAATAAGAAATTTCCATAGTAAGGAAATTTGTTGACCCAAAACTTTCTTTCTTGTTATATAATGAGTTTGCTGCATTAGAATACTATAATAGAACATAGATTTTTTCCAGTTAGGCAGTTACTGGAAGGCCTAGCTTGTTGGTGGTGCCAATAGTGGGACTGCCCCAGGCCTCGCTCCCTCTAAAAAATACTTGTTGCACCCCCTACATAGTGTAAAGTGTACTTGGAAGAAATTATAAGTGTGCTATAAGGGAAAATGGGGGGTGAGTATAAGTGGAATGAAAATAGAATGCATTAGATTTACTGATGACATGGCAGTAGTGGCACAAAGTGAAAAACAACTGAATAATATGTTCAAGAAGTGAAGTAGAAGTTGCAGTAAGTATGGAATGAACATTAATCCAAAGAAGGCTAAAGTAATGAAAATAGGTGGACAGGGTGAGATAATGGACATTAGTATAAATGGGGGGAGGATCTGACAGGTGGAATGCTTTAGATATTTCGGCAGCATAATCGAAGATAATGGAAGAAGCAGAAAAGAGGTAAGAGAGAGAATAAGAATGGCAAAAGAAGAGTTCAAGGAGAAGAAGAGATTATGCAGACCATTGAAAATGGAATTGAGGAAAAGACTGATCAAGTGCTTAGTGTGGAGTGCAGAACTATATGGAGCAGAGATGTGGTCACTGAGAAAGGAAGATATAAAGAGACAGGAGGCGCTTGAAATGTAGACTTTGAGGCGTATTGAGATAGTGAGCTGGATGGAAAGAATGAGTAATGTGAAAGTATTGGAAAGGGTACAAGAAGAATGGACATTAATGGAAATGATTAGAAAAAGGAAGAGAAACTGGATAGGGCACATGCTGAGAGGACTGTTGAAGGTGGCTATGGAAGGAATAGTTATGGGAAGGAAGAAGAATGGAAGACAAAGAATAATGTTGGACAGTTTAAAGGGTAAGGATAGTTATCAAGAATTGAAGGAAAAATCAAGAAACTGGAAAGAATGGAGGAGAGGGAATTGAAGAAGGGCTGGGTGAATCATGGACCTGTCATAGGACAGAACACTCGAGATGATGATACATATAAAGTCCTAAAATTTGCTTCATAGGAATAAGAAATATATAACTTATACCAGGACTGGCTTGATGGCGGCACCAGCTGTGTGACTGTATGGGGCTCTGCACTCTTTAAAAAAATATTTATTGTACATGTAAAATGAATACATTAAAAACAATTGGAAACATATCGAACATTGTCAGCAAGAGAAAATTTGCTTCATTTATTAAAATTTACTATGATGAACTTAAATTTTGCACCAGGCCCCACGATTTTCCAAACCAGCTTTGGTTACTGGCTAAAGTGACCATAACTGCTGTCTTAGAAAATAACCTTTCACAGGGAAATGAGATTTTTCTACACATACATGTTGTCCCACTGATTTTTAAGGTCAGGATGCACTACACACATCTCCTCCCAAATTGAGGCATTCCTGCTTTAGGTTGGAAACAACAGAAATTAATTATTGAGGCACTCGGTCTGTTTTATGTGGGCTTCCATTTCCGTGTGATCCTGTCTGTGCCAACTCCTTATTGCAAGCAAGCATACAAATCCAAGTGGTCACTTGCTCAACTCAACTAAAGACAGTAATACACAAAATCTGATGTGGCCACCACATGACTTTCTCCATACCTGTAATATTACTAAAAATTCCAAATAGGTTACATGATAATAAATATTTTAAGGAACTGCGAGAACTAAGCATAAATTGTTTACAATAGTCAACAGTAGGTGGTGTGGTGGTGGCAGCTAAAAATTAGTTTTTAAAATCTATTAAACAATGCATTATATGGGAAAACGTTTCAAACAAACATTGCAGAAAATTACATTTTCTACAACTATTATTCCAGTACTTTTTTATATTTATCAAATATTAAATCAAATATAAAAAAACTGATGTGACGAGTAAACACCCACTTCCGGTTGACCGATTTTTACCAAAAACTAATCAGCACTTCTTTCTTTAACAAATATGTCAAATATAAAATTTAATGTTGGTCTGATTAATAGTTTTTGAGTTAGAGCACCCACAAAATCCTGGTCACACAGACACAGGGACATACAGACGCATGGATGGGTGCATGCATACGCACACTCCCACACCCATAGACATCAAGAAAATAGTCAAAACATGTTGAGGGGACCTTAAAACATTTATTTACGTTGAAATCTCGAATTTGATTTTTTTCATGAAAACAATACTTTCTTTATACTTCGTATATGGAGAAAGTGATAACGGACAATAACTCAGTAAATATTTCTTAGCTTGTTTAAATTTTTAGTAAATATTTACTAATTAACACATTATTGTTAAACATTTTTCCTACTTTGAGATGGTTTTAGTTTTTCACTTCTACTCCATTTTCCTGGTATAATTCCAAAAAGCATCCTATTGTAAAAAAAATAACTTTTTCAGCACTGCATTTTAGAGGGCGAGAAAAGACTTAATTATGTACAACATACCATGTCCATCACAGAGGAAAATCAAATTTGCCTGAAATGCTGATGGCTGTTTCATTGATTTCATCACTTGGTTCAGCTGTAGTCATTAAAGGCAGACATCGTTGAGAAAATAATTTTTATTTCCGAGTTTACAGAGAAGGGAACTTAATATGACGGAAGTGTACAGAATGAGGGTAAACATACCAACACAAAAAAGTCATTCACAGCTCTCCAACAGAGGAAAAAAGAAATGGTACTATGAACGGGAGCTTTTGGGCTCGTTAGGCCAGAACGTCAAATCTGGTTTGGGAGCTGAAAAGGGCTAAAAGGAAGAATTGGATATGAGAACTTGAAGAGAGAGACTTTGGAGAGCACAGATTGGGTTGGATGAATCTGAAACCTACCAGAAGGTAGTATTATGACAAAATTATTGACATTAATTTCTACAAAGAGTGCAGGTAACTTAAATAGATGTTTTTGCTAAGTCTATATCCTGGAATTGTGAGACGGACTTACCTTCACATTTAGCAAAAATAAGTACTACTACCAGAGAGGCTTGACTCTGAAGTTGAGATAATTATTCTTTGGTTGGACTCTGCATTGTGACGTATCAGTTATGTTTATCACCCGACGGCCACCTCCTAACATTTTGTTAGTTCAGCCATTTCATAAACATTATTAGTGGAAAACAACAAAGAAAATAATATGCATTGAGGTTTTAAGGTAATAGAAATACACTTATTTGACCTTAACGTTTTACTTTAGCTTCTTTAACCAACATAAAAGTTAACTAGGATTGAGATACATTTTCTCTACAGAAGAAATTTACTAATTATCTATTAAGAAATCTTCAAATGAACACTTTTTCATTAAGTTTAATGGGTGCCACAATCTGAAGAAAATTTCTTAAGAACAGGGTTAATTTAATGGTTAATGAATGTTAAAGCCTTGAACTTGTCATTGTGAGTTATTTTTTATCTTTCTATTATTTTTCAGAATTCGCTGGAAATAATTTTAAAAATTGAGCAACAATAAGTAGATGAGAATTCAATGGTGTAAATAAATTCAGTATGAAAAATTACTGTATTGAATTCAAAAGGTCTAAATCAGAGGTTCCCAATCTCTGGTCCATAGACCAATGCTATTCTGCAGACTTGTAAGTGGCCTGCATTATTTATTTTATAAATATCAAAATTAGAAACAATTATGATTAAGGATGAAAGTACCCACAGTCCATATGGGTTGGTAACTGGATGGTGGTCCATGATTGTATTGTACTGATGTTTTGTGAATGCCAACATAAAAAATCCTGGAATAAACTGAAATTGCTTTTCAACCAAACTGATATTGACTGTATCAAAATATTTTTAAAATAACATTATGACAAGGCATTTCAATGACTATATTTTAACATTTTTATATATTCAAAATACTTTAAAGTTGTACAAATGATAAGATCATTTTAAATAAAAATTGAAATACATAAAAAAATATGTAGTTATATATTAATCTTACAATAAAATTTAAAGAGAGAGATGAGAAAAAACAGAATAGACATTATTGACTTAAGTGAAATGAGATGGGAAGGAAGAGGGGGAAATAAAAAGTGATGATACCACGGTGTACTATTCAGGAGGTATTGGAGGAATGAATGGAGTAGGAATAATTCTAAATAAGGAAATAGCAAATTGTGTACAGAGGGTGATATTTTTAAATGATAGAGCAATTGGTCTTAGAATAGGAATGCACCCAAAAGATCTACTGTTGATACAAGTTTATATGCCGACCAGCCAACATGAAGATGAGAAATATACGAGAAGATAGAAAATATTATGGAGGAGGAAGGTAAAAACTGTTGCAAGATAGTGATGTGCAATTGGAATGCTGTGGTAGGAGAGGGAAGAGAAGACCAAGTAGTAGGAAAATTTGGACTAGGGAAAAGAAATGAAAGAGGTGAAAGACTTGTAGAGTTCTGTTCATATCAAATACTTGGTTTGAAAATCATAAGAGAAGGCTATACACGTGGAAATCACCAGGAGATGGAGCCAGATATCAAATAGATTAAATTTTAGTGGAAGAAAGATACAGAAATGGAGTGAAAAAGGCATATGGACTTCCAGGAGCAGACATTGACAGTGATCATGTGCTCCTCCTGGCCGAAATAAAACGCCTTGAAGAAGGTTAAGAAAGCTAAGATAGTTAGGAAATGGGACTTAGAGAAAATAGCCACAGTAGGAAAAGAAAGAATAGGAGAAAAATTAGCTCAAGCAATCAAAAGAGAAAACATGTCAGAGGAAAATGTGGAAGAAGCATGGAATAGAATAAAGAAGGCTATAAGGAAAACAGCAGAACAGGCTATTGGGTTTTTCAAAGGAAAAAGAATAAAGAAGCCATGGGTGACAAAAGAAATGATAGAAAAGATGGAAGAAAGAAGGCAATACAAAAGCAGGAATGATGAAGATGGAAAAAGGAAATACAGGAAACTGAATAATGAACTAAGAAGAGAAACCCAAAAAGCAAGGAAGAGATGGCTAGAGGAAGAATGCTCAGATATAGAAGATCTAGAGAGAAAAGGAATGTATGACTTGATGTATAAGAAAGTAAAAAATGTAACATGGGATAGATGGAGAACAACTGCATGTGTGAAAGAGATTGCAAGTAAAGAAGACAAAGTTCTATATAAGGAAAAGGAGGTTCTTAATAGATGGAGAGAATACATGGAGGAGTTGTACAAATCAAATGAAAAACCAAAGGATCTCCGTAATGAAGAGCAGGATGAAATAAATGATATGAAGAATGGGAAGGCAATGGGGGTAGATGAGATACCAATAGATTTATTTAAGTGTCTTAATGAGGAAAGACTGGAAGAAATAGTGAAGTTGTGTAATGCAATCTATGACAAGGGGATGTGGCCAGAGGATTTCGTCAAAACAATTATGATTCCAATTCCGAAAAAGCAAGGAACAAGAAAATGCAGTGAACACAGAACAATTAGTTTAATTACACATGCAGCAAAGGTTCTACTTAGGGTTATGAACAGGAGACTAATTAGCAAAATGGAAGAAAATGTTGCAGAAGAACAGTTTGGATTTAGAAAGAGAAGAGGTACAAGAGACGCAATAGGATTGATAAGAATGAGTGGAGAGAGATATATAGAAAGGGGTAAAGGAATTAGTCTGTGCTTCATAGATATGGAGAAGGCATTCAACCGAGTGAACTGGGAAAAACTCATGGAAATACTAAAAGCAAAAAAAGTAGACTGGAAAGATAGAAGGTTAATTAAAGAACTGTATATGAAAAAGAAAGCAGCTATGAGGATAAAAGATGCACAGGCCGAATGGTATGATCTAGGAAGAGGAGTAAGGCAAGGGTGCTGCTTATCGCCAACCCTGTTCAATATATATGCTGAAGAAATGATTGACAATAGAATAGACAATGATAAAGGAATTAGTATTGGGGTAGAATAATAAATTGTATAAGGTTTGCTGATGACAAGGTAACTTTGGCAGATGAAATAAAGCATATTCAGGAAATGGTTACAAAGCTAAAAGACAGGATGATGGAATATGGAATGAAAATGAACATAAAGAAAACAAAGGTGATGAGAATAGGGGATAGAGAAATTATGATTGTGTCAATAAAGGATGGAAGACTGGAGCAAGTAAAACAGTATAGATATTTGGGAAGCATTCTAACAGAAGACTGGAGAAGTGAAAATGAAATAAGAACAAGAATAGCAATGGCAAAAGAAACATTTAATAGGAAAAAACAGGTACTGTGTAGTAAAATGGATTTAAATCTGAAGAAACATCTTGTGAAGTGCTATGTTTGGAGTGTATTGCTTTATGGGTATGAAACATGGACGTTAAAGAAGAGAGAGAAAGAAAGGCTAGAGGCATTTGAAATGTAGGTGTGGAGGCAGATGGAGAAGGTTAAGTGGATGGATAGGATAAGGAATGAAGCAATACTAACAAGGGTGAATGAGAAGAGAAGATTACTTGAAACAATTCAGAGGAGGAAAAGTAACTGGTTAGGGCATATCTTGAGAGGAGAAGGTTTGCTATTGATGGTGTTGGAAGGATCAGTAGAAGGTGGAAGGAAAAGGGGACGTAGAAGAATAAAAATGTTTGATGACCT
Source organism: Tanypteryx hageni (assembly GCA_028673005.1). NCBI lineage: Eukaryota > Metazoa > Arthropoda > Insecta > Odonata > Petaluridae > Tanypteryx > Tanypteryx hageni. Next base: position 93,803,759 of record CM054114.1, on the reverse strand, counting down.
GAAAGAAAGTGGAGGGTATCAGGAAATGAAAGAAATGGCAAGGAACAGAAAGGAGTGGAGACAACGCTGGTGCCAGGGACCTGCCTTGAGGCAGAACACCTTATGATGATGATGAATACTCCCATATTGATGTGTCAATAATAACTCAGGATATCTATGAACAGTACACTCAAGAATTTATTCATGTTTACCTAAGAATCTAGAGAAAAATGAATCCGAGAAGTTTTTATATTTACATGCGATTTTCAGCTGGATTGAACGAAAAGTTACAATTAAATTTACATCCAAGTCAGAGATCTTCGACAGATTAATTTAACAAAACATGTTTATCGAGAACAACTTATTTAACCTTACCCGTTATTTTATTCATATTAACTAGCAGAATTGCTGAAATGTATAAACGAAATCAACTGCAACCATTTTGTATTATGGAAAATTACAATGTTATCAATCCAAATTGAATCTGTATAATTTGTTGGAAAACAATGTAAAAAACAGATTTTTCAGTTTTGTTTTGGGCAACATCTAAAATGGAAATCTGTTGACTTCAAGATGTTTTATTACATGCTAACATTAATCATCATAACAAAAATGGTTAATACCCATCAATTGAGCAGAAACCAAATTATGGATGTATTATTGTTCATGTAATATCGCATATCCCAGGTATTGTAAGCTACCTTTAATTTCCAATGCACCAACATTACAGATAATAGTTCATGTTAATACTATTAACATTGGCCATCAGTGGTATGTGGTGGGTTTTGAAACAGATCATGCTGAACATAATCACGGAGGTAAAAGTGCATTAACTTTAAGTTAACATAATTGCTTTTTTAAATGGCAATGTAATAGTCCAAGGAAAAATGCATGAAAATAAAATAATTTTAAAACATATTTGCAGAACAAAAAAAATTACAAAGACGCAAAGTTAATTAAAGGCAAAACAAAAAAAAACTTAAGTCAAGAGCTGAACAACAACACATGCATGACAGCCAGAGCGAGCTGTTGACTGACCGCACATCTTAGCGGTTATCAATACCAAGTAATGCCCGACACCTCTCTAAGGCGCAACCTTCTGCACAGACAGAGAGCATGTATGAAATGGTCCCTTGCCATCCTGAGCTATCTCCAAGCACACATATCATGCTAATGTATGACGGAGGATAGCGGCAGATATTCGTTAAATTTTCAGCTCTACTGCACAGCAAGCCAACCAACTTCCTGAATATTTACATTATTTTGGTTAAAATCATTTAATGATCATTTTGCAACATTCAGTAGACGTGTGGTGCACACACTGCACATCCTGAATATATGTCACTGTTGGCCATACAAAATCTTGAAAATGGACACAAAAAATTGAGTGTTTATAAACTAATATAACATTAATTTAGTATTCTTGAAACCAATTTTATAATGTTGCTACCAATTTTACATTACCTCGAACCATCAAATGTTTAAATCTTATATTTTTTTAATACTTACATCCATAAAATCTCAGCATAAAATCAATGTCGGAAATTGAAATTAATGAATATTTAGATATTTCTTATAAAACCTCAGTATAAAATCACACTAAGTATGTCAGAAATTGAAGTTAATTATACTTAGTTAGCTATTTCTCAAGGAGTTCCAAAGTGCCACATATTTCTTAAGTACTACAATCAGATTTAATTGCAATAACATTGAAATGCATAATATCCAAAATCCAAAGAAAACTACTTTTTCAGATGAACTATTGAAAAAAATTGTAATGAAAACTTTTACTTGTGATACAAATATCTTTACAGCGGCACTTTTTCCATGATAGGACAAAAGTATAAATAAATAAAAAAATAAATGTTTGGTTTTTCACAATAAAACCAGTGTCACATGTGCCACGTCAATTACCCTTGTCACATACGAGAAGAGATGCAGCCAGATATGCGGTGCTCTCAAAAAAAAAGTATTTTCAGGAGGCAAATAAGACTCCGTGCCAAGCCCTCAGGCAACAAACACTGGCCACTCACACTTGCATTACAGGGGGTGACCTACAAGCAATAAATGGAGGAAGGATATATGTTATAGTCATCAAATGATATGGTTGAATCAATTGTGACTATTGCTCCAATTCTTAGTTTGAAAAAATACTGTTTGCTTACTATTAATATGTGCCATGCCTTCTATTTAAGAGGGATATAGGAGGTTTCTCTAATATGCTATGTAAACCATGCTGTTACATCTCACAATGACATTAAGAAAGTGACACTCAAATTCCATCAAAAACTTGTCACGAGCAGTCCACCTTGCAAAAACAACATACCTGTGAAATGTTCTGCATCCACATGGTCACAAAGAACATTTCTATGAATTTCACTAAACTTTTAAAGATTCTCTTTATATTCAACCTTCAGTAACTTTAAAGCTTTGACCAGAAGAATTTGTGTTGAGCAGTGACTAATTCTGAGCAGAAATGCCTCTACTACATTTGAGAAAATACATTTTTTACAAAACTAGCTGCTGGCGAAAAAGCTGTCGACACAATCAAGAGGGCATCACTTTGTGAATGTCTCTAGTCAGATGAGCAAAGACATGGCGATTTAAATTTAAAAAATAATGTAGTCATGCTTTGTCATGAACTCTCTTATGGCAGGCACATTTCATTTTAATTGCTATAAAGAAATACAAGTTTCTCCACTAGGAATGAGAAGGAGATACATTTTACAAATATATTCTTTCAAAATCAAATTAACAAGCTTCACAACGAAGAAAAGTTTTTTTCTTTGATTAGCGATACATAGTGATGAATATTCATGGTAGCAAATAGAATCAGCCCCATAATAATATTCATAACTGATTTCAGCAAGAGAGACAATGCAACAATGTTTCATTTCTTACGTTGTCTTGTTCTCTAAGGTTCCTTACTGAAAATTAATTTCTGCTGATAACATGCACAACTTTGATGTTTGGAAGCCATGAAAAAGGCACAAGTAAAGCTGATAAAGAAGGGCATTAAACTCGTTCCTTTTTTCTTTGTGGACAAATATTCTATGGCATTTTTTAAGCTTCAAGAGAGAAGTTAGTAAAGTAAACACAAAGAGAAATCAGCAGTACAGTTTTGCTAGGGTTTATAGGAACACTGACATGCCAATGATAAATCCAACAAAAGTTTGAAAAAACCCCGAATTTCTCCCTGAAATAGATTTGGCACAATAATACTTTTTACAGAAATGAATATCACTGATTTATGTTAGCATAATGTACATGAAAATATTTCTTTAAACCCAAATCGAAACATGCTTGTAGCTTAAAAGTTTACCAATATATGTAAAAGTTCTCATGAGTGTACAAGTGCAAACCAAAGCCATTAATTTAAGGCTTCAATTTCTCAATTTGTTTGAACAATTCCTGCCACTGAAAATTTAATTTTTATCATTCATTAACCCTTTCGCTGCTATGGACTTTTAGCTTCTGCATCAGCCGTGCGCGCCGAGTTCAGTGACCTTGAAGCACGCCTGTGCTGAATACTTTCTCTAGGAGCTCCGCGTCTACGTTCTTTTGTTTGTCTTTTAGTCTCTTTATATTTTAAAAGTTATTTTGTCAATCATTTACATTCATATTGATTATTAACCATCTCGAAAAAATATTTTCATCTTTTTTGAGCAGCGAACGGAAAAGCTTGAAATGCATATATGCGTCTTTAGCAGTCAAGGCACCGCTCTGCCCGCCCGCATATATGCGTCGATAGCACCCAAAGGGTTGAATGGCTTAATTTTTACTAAGAAAAATATTTTTGTACTCAAGGACCAATCAGATTAGTATGGTGGTGTTCCCTATTACTTTGATCACAAAATGAAACTCCTGTATTAGTTCCATTCCGAGGATACTCGAGAATAATTTGTGGAGCTGTGATAAAAAAACTTAGTTTTGATAAATTAAGCAAGAATCACATAAACAGAAGAACGTTGCATTAATAATAATAGCAACATGCAACTCCTGTTTCCCAACTTCTTTTAATGAAGCATTTATACAACATATAAGACTTTTCAATGAGATTTAAAATTATCATTAGGAAATATAACAGATCTATTTTGGGGCAGTTAGTACCATTAGTCACAGAAACTTTTTGGGCAAAGAAAGCAAATCTTAGAGATTTGAGCCCATGCAGAGGGACGTTTGGTGCATAATATCTGCATGTGCTGGGGGCCAAACGTAAATCCACATTTTAAAATTTCTGGAAAAGATATATGATATGCACTAAGAAGTGTGGAGATGGGAGTTAAATATATAAAGAAAGTAGAAGAAGATATCCATACAATTACTATTAATAAGTAGGGAAGCTTTGCTGGAAAGTAAAAATGTTTGAATTAAATAAGTCAGGACAGAGGTTGAGTGATAAAAAATGCAGATAATACAGAATAATGTAATTTGCAGATTTAATCAAGAGAATAGTACACAGTTAATAAAAGGAAGTAAAACAAGACATATATCAAACTCTGAAATTTTTGATCACATATATAACTTCTCCTTGATATTCCGCATGGAGAAACAATATAATCTCTTCTGTAGGAGCAATCGTACATTTCGCACAGCCACTTACTGACTAGTCGGTTGAGGTTTTGGTTTTGGCATCTTCTTGAGGAGATTCATTATATCCTTCTTTTCGTCATAGGATTTCCACAACTCAAACAAAGAGACGAGGCAGCGACAAATTTCTTGGATTTTATCCATGTCCACGTTAAGCTCAGCAAACCACGACTTCAAGTCCCTCTGCATTATAACACATGCTATTTGAAGACAACCTAACAAAGAAAAGCAATATGTACAAATTTTATTTCTGGATGGAATGGATGGAATTTTGTCATACATCAATTAAAAATTCTTCCTTGAAGAGTTCCTCAAAATTTAAACTTTTTGGATTAAACAGTTTGGTTCAATTTGTTCATGACTAGAAAGTTTGATGTATCATATTAGAGACAGGATCCAAAGATACCAGCTATATTCTTGAGAGAATGTTGCCATAAGATATAATTTGGCCATGAATCACCATATATGCCTGCCTATAAATATAGTACATCAAATTTCTTAAATTTCTCTTCTTCCACCCTTTCACCTCTCCCTCCTCAACTGCTCATGCCTAAGACCTCCCTCTGTCTATCCTCACTCTCCACTCCCTTCTTCAACTCCTCTCTACACTCCCTACAAATAAAGCCACTGGACTAGACAGAATGGGAACTGAATTCCTGAGGAAGACTTCTCTCCAACTCTCTATACCTCTATGTAATTATTATATTATCCTATGTAATTTATACATTGATATCTGTTGATATATGTTATAAACATGTTCTTAGCTTTACTCAGTAGGTTTCGTATGTTTTTCCCACCCCGTTCTTGTGCAGGTGGTTTCCTGCAATGGGTTTTTTTTAAAGATAAACTTCATATTCATCCTTAATTTTACCCACATTGTAAATTCTTTCCTTATGACCTTTCATATTGTAAAGACAAGCGTTCTTCTGTCTATCATATTCTAAGTATATATAAACTTATTTTAAGTATATTTGTAATGAATTGGGGGTTAGATGGAAGAGGGGACTGCACAGTCTCAATCTCACCCCGAATAAAAGACGTAATCAATCCATCATCTTCAACCGCTGCTTCTCCTCGGGCATTTTCCCCCACCAATGGAAAGTGGCTAATGTCATTCCTATTCTGAAGAGTGGAAATAAAAGTGTTGTTGGAAACTACAGACCCATTTCCCTTCTCTCTAACATGTCCACTAACTGTGAAAAAATTATTCATAAGCGTCTTCTCTCTTTCACTCTTCCCTATATCTCAAGCCAGCAGCATGGCTTTCTTTCTGGCAGCTCCACTTTAACCAATCTCTAAGTTCTTCTCAATCGCATCACAGACCTCTTTGAAAAATCCTCACAGCTTGATGTATGTGATATTGATCTAGCAAAAGTCTTTGATACTGTTGATCATGAACTTCTTCTCCATAAAATCTCCACCCGCTTCAACATCCATCACAATTTCTTATCTCTTATCCCATCCCTTCCCTCCAATAGAGCACAGAGTATGTTGTGATCGACGGGCACTCCTCTGCTCCTACCTTGGTTACCTCTGCTGTCCTGCAAGGAAGTGTCCTCAGTCACCCACTATTCAACCTATATATAGATGATATTGCGGATATAATGTCTTCGTGTGGGATGCTTTTATATGCCAATGACTGCAAGATATTTAAACGGATCGATTCCCCTAATGATGCAGCCTCTCTCCAAAATGCCCTGGATTGTCTTTCCTCCTGGTCCAAGCAATGGCATCTATGTGCAAATCCCAAGAAATGTTCTTCTTTGTCTCTCTGTAAAACTCCCATAACAACCCATTACAAACTTCTTGATAATATTATCCTATCAGTTTCCTCTCAAAAAGATCTTGGCATGATTTTGATCAGAAATTACTCTTTATCGTACACATCAAAAACATTTCTTCTCGTGCTATGCATTTACTTGGCCTTATTTACTGCTTTACTGAAATTGATGATATCTTTGCTCTTTGTATCTTGTGTCCTGCCAATTCTTGAATACTGCTCCTCCATTTGGTCTACTGCTTCCCCCTTGAACCTAAAACTTTTTGGGAGCCTCTGGAACTTCTTTTTTCTATAATCTGGAATCGTGTTCCCTCTCTTCATAATTCTACCTTCTCATCTGCCAGTAAGTCATTAGGCCTATCCTCTCAGCATCCATTGATCTTAAGTTCCTAAGTAACTCTGTATCTGGCAGATACAGGGCACCTGACCTATCCTCGATGTTTTCACTCTGTGTCCCCTCATGCTCCACTCAACTATCAGATCTCTTCCTCTGCCAAACCCTGCGTCTTGCAGTCACTAAATGGTCTCTATCCTTCCATCTCCCCAGACTTTGTAACACTTTGCTTAAGCTCTCTCCCAAGATCGATATCTTCCTCAACAGAATTTCTCTAATCAAATAACTTTTTCCCTAAACCCACTTTGCGGTCTGCTGAATTGTTATTGTTATTTTGTGTTTCGACATCTTATGTTACTCTATTTATAGTTATAATTTATTCCTTTGTTGATGTTGTTATAATGTTCACTATAAAAGGCCAGAGTCCTGTTTTTGAACATCTTCAATAAATAAATAAATAAATATAAGTATGTTCACATACAAGCCGACCTTCTTAGTTGACAGATAAAAAACAGTATAAAGTGGATTATCCACATATAAGTTTATGCCTGTAATCTGACAGCACAATATAAAATGCACGTCATAAAAGCATTCATTAGGATATTATAATGTATCAAGAGAATTTAAAAGAAACATAAGTAAAAATATTAAAATTGTCCAATTATGCATTTATGAACTATTAAAAACATAAAAACACCTACAGTGTTTTAAAATTTCTGTATACTAATTGTTTTAAAAAGTATAACAAATTTTTAATATTAGAATACCTTCAAGTCCAACTCTGCATCTGATGTGCTAAACAGCTGATTAAACTTTGTTTCAATCATTGCAACAGTGTCTTCGTAGAAGTCTTCATCTGATAGAATTATTGCTGGCCTCTATCTTATCATCAGTTACATCATTATCACTGTTAATTTTAAATATTATTTAACATTAAGTTATTATTGCTCCTTTACAGTATTATAGAGTTGACTTCTCTAAACTATTTGAGTAAAGCAAGACAGACTGGTAAAAAGAAACCTTTCAATGGTGAATTTCAATATTGGTGTATGTGATCAATTTTCAATGTAATGACAAAGAATGGTAGATAGAGGTGTTTAAAACTTATTATTGACCAATTCAATTTATTATTAACTATTTTAAATTTATTATTGACGGATTAAAAGCATACTAAGAATGCAATATATTATTCAAAATTAAAGTAACTTGGTAAAATTTCTACAATACAGGTGTGTTACATTGTCTGTTGGCCAATTTCATTCTTTTCCCTGTAAATTTCTTGGGTCTAACACAAAAAATATATCAAGGCTAACAAATGCTGTCAAACAAATTTCCGTCGAACAAATGTTGGCAAACAAATTTCCATGCATCGTTTTGTCTTAGGGACCATCCATATATGGCATCATGCACCAAGGGGGAGAGGGGGGGGTCTGATTTGTGAGACAATGGGGAGGGGTTTTGAAAAATGTGGCGTCACAAAAATAACACCAGAGAAAACTACATCTGTATACTCTTTTCCAGCCGCAGAAGTATTAAATACTAAAAAAATAAAGGTAATACACCACCTTTATGAACTTCGCGAATAATTGGTTCTGGAAAACTGACGCAAAATGCAAATTCGCAAAGTGCAAGTCCTATTTTCCCATAAGGCACCATGTTATTATGAGAGTGGTTCCCAGCCAACCTAAAAAATCACGTTTTTATCATAAATAATGTGGTTTAACATAAAAGAAAACATAACCGAAAATGAAAACCTAGCATTATAAAGTGAAAAAAATACTTTTAATTAGCTCCAAAACACGTAATAGCAAATGAAAAATCAGCATAACAAAGCTATTACACTTCTTTCCGCACTTGTACAGATTACCTCCACAAAATTTTGCATGCGATTTTCGATCTTCTTTTGTTCATTCCAAGGTAATGCTTTAATTTAAATTGAACTACTGAAATGGAATGTTGAGTATGTCATGCACGAATGTTTTCCTGGATTCTGCAACAAACATTTTCAAGCCACAAAAAAATACTAGCATTAAAAAGTGGTTACATTTCTTTAACTAATTACGTTAGAAATGCATAACAGAAAACCAAAACATAGCATAAGAAAGTTATAACATTTCTTTTAGTAATTGCATTCAAAATACGCAGCAGAAAATCTTATGTTACAAGATGATAGCAATTCTAAGATTTACATAAAAATTCGTAATAAACAATGAAAACCTAACAAAACAATAGTTCCATAAATTACATTCAAAATTCACAGATAAATAGCATTAAATCATTAAATATTTTGGTCAAAAACCAACAACCTCATACGTGAAGAACGACTATTTTCAATGTCATACTCGTAAAAGCTGAGAAAAACTAAACATGCAGGATGCTTTTCCATTAGTCAATAATTTCAAATTTGGCCGTTAGCTGCCATCAACTTGGACTGTTATCAAAAATAGCGCCGTTGGCAGTGAAGTTTATACTGAGCTACAAAAGAATTAAGTCGATGGTTATCACATTTGTTTACTTTGAAAACTGTTAATAACAAGCATTATATATAATAATAATTGCCTTTTCTAGGATGCTAAAGTTAAAATGAACTTAGAAACAAAAAAGTAGAGGGAGTTCACGCTTGTTGGCATCATAAACGAATGATGCGAAATGCAAGTAATTGGAGCAAAACACAAGTAAATGTCATAAAAAATGTTGCGAAATCCAAATTCACAAACGGCAAGCACGCGAAATTCAAAAAGTTGGTGTAATTTAATGTAGATCACTGGATGCCAATAAATGTGCAAGTTTTATCATAATTATTGATTAATCTAATCGTGTAATTATATTTGGTAATTAAAATTAAGCATAATATTTTTGTGAGTTATTTAAAACATTATCATTTTAAAACAAGAAAATAATTGTCCGTGTAATTTACAGTTAAAAAGAATAATAGTACCTTTCTGAATCACTACATCACTTATTGAGGACACTCCTTCCATAGTGGAGTGTACTGAAGGACATAACACATCAAACAATCACTTGCTTTAAACTCTCATACGAGACTGTTTCATTTTATCAAACACTGGATCCTTCTCCCTTGGGAAAAATCTTCTGCACTTGTCCTGTGAGATAATTCCGTTCCCTCCTCCATATATTATACAGAGGAACCATTAAGCTGGCAACTATTGACCATCTCCCTTAGAAAAAGCTCAATGCAAATCTCTTGTCTATTCATTTAAGCATCATAAACTATCCTTGTTGAGGATTTGCAAACGAATTTGTGTCTGTGTTTACTTCCAAGGAAGCCTCTTTGTTCACAAGTTGGGAGGTCGAGGGTAGGTTTTTTTATTATTTTCTGTCTCATCTCCTCGGGGTATTTTTTGAGGCTTCAAAACTGCTTTTTAGAGCAAGGCGGAGGAACCCAAAAAACCAGTTTTGTTAAGCGTTATATTTTTAGCTACCCATATAGAAGTTTACATAATTTTCCCTTAGTTGCATTCTTAACCCCTCAACGTCGTCTTGCGTACTCAGGACGAAAACTTCATACGTGGTCATCCTGCATACTGAGTACGCCATGGAGATCGATAGATTTCTATTTTTTTTGACGCAACACATTTTCTTAATTCTGAAAAAACTTGATAATTTCAAAACAGTAACGTTGGGCCTTCATATTGTGCTCAATTCTGCAATTGTTACTGCATTTCTTTTTACCTTTATTATTATACGTTAAATTTGGTGGTTGAATTTTTGGATAGTTATGCAAATTGTGGCTTCTAAAAACCCTTATTCAATGCTGAGACAAACCGAACCTCGATATTAAAGCAACTGTGTAATGGAAGAGGATGTAGGCACTGTTTATCTGCTCTGTGACATCTCTTACTCTTAAGATGATTATTTTTTTATCCGTCAACACTTGAGAGTTCTATGGAAAGGGAGGAAGAAGGGTCTATGGGTCAGGGATAGTGCTTGGTTCAGCATTTCTTGAGAACAATTTAATGAGAGTGAGAGAGAAACACTTATCTGGCATCAATGCACAAACAAGCCAATTGAAAGATATTTACGACCGAAAGTATTATGTAATTCAGAATGCAATGTTACATTGTTGTGTTTTTATAAATAAAAAGTGATTTCAAACCAATTATATCTTTTGCAAATTTATATTTGGGGAGAGGGAGTGGCCAAATCTTTGTGACATCATATATGGGGTGGTCTGAGGTTTTGTGACGAAAAATGACAGGGAGGGGGGGGGGGGGAGGTAAAAAATCCGGCAAAATTGCATGACGTCATTTATGGATGGCCCCTTACTGTTTACTAGGTAATTTTATAGTTTGTTTAATAAATTACGTTCTAAAAGTCTGGTAGAAATATGTTTTACATTGAATGTGGGTCCAAAAATAACATTTGGGAAGTTATTTCCCTCTGGGCACCTAAAGGTTATGGTCCCCCGGCAAACGTGGATTTTCACTTAATGCGAAGACCTCAGGAATGCATCTTCCACATTAAGCAGGACTTACCTGTATTATTATATATAATATATCATACCTAGTATTTTAATTAATAAAGATGCCATGGTCTGAAGTGCTCTTGTTAACATGTCCCCATTAGAAAGTGAGGTAAATGATTAAAACTTTCAACCTTAGTCCTTAACCCACAGATTTCTTGTCTATTTTTTCCAAAAATTTTCAGCTTACAGGCAAGTACCTATGGTAGTTTAGCAATGCCGCTATAGCCTCCACACCAAATACAATTACATTTTACTTAAGGATAGGCATATTGACTTCTAACAACTAAAATATAGTGAGACAAGGAGCCATCACATAAATATTGACAATTTTTAAAAATTGAGAGAACTCACCAAGCGCAATCTGATATGGAGGGTAGAGGAGGCAGAGATCAGTGCGAAGAGAATCATTAGCCACCCTCCACGCAAGAGCTAGCAACTGCTCTTCCCCATGAGGGTTCCCCAACGTAGACCCTCCCCCTCCGTGACCCTGATGGCTCCCCCCGCTCCCTGACACTGCCCCAGAGTTGGGCGCAGATGGATGCGAAGAGTGTGGATGTGCCGAGGGATGAGAGGGTGGCGTGGCCCCGGGACCACCCGAGTGAGCATGGTGCTGATGGTGGTGATGTGGGGAAGGGTGGCCCCCACTCCCACTGCCGCTGGAAGGTGTGGCACCAGATCCGCTGCCACCACCCGCACCGGCACCTCCTGAGCCGGGAGAGGTCGTGTTCGATGCCGAGTGTGCGTAGACCACGTCGTGCAGGAGTTGAAGGAGGGGACGGTACGGCTGATACACAATGAGGCAGCAGTCGAGGTTCTCCAAGAGGTAGAATTCGCATTCCAGGACGTGATTGGTACGGTAGGGAAACTCTTGCGAATAGGCATAGTTGAGCTTGTTTTTCACTGCAAGATTCCACAGCAAAAATGAGTTCAACAATTTCTGGTAAACTAAAATCTCACCACAACCAACACTGTTATAACGAAAATTTCACTGTCATGAAAACATATCTTACCTCTAGCTAGTCTCCCACAAGAAAAGTACTTGGCAAAACTACTCTTTAATGAGCTTCAACTTTGAAGTTCTACTTGTAATGTTATTAATTTAAAGTTAATATGTACTTCCCCCTCCCTAAGGACTGCATAATCTTACAGAGGTGGGAGGGTTTGTGTACTCTTACGAACCAAAGAGCTATGCCGGCGGGAGATAATTCTCCTGGTAGGACCATCCAAGCCGGAAAGGTCTGAGGGGAAGAGTCAGACTAAGAAGCAGTCTTGGGGGTTTTACATCCCCCTGTGCAAGGGCACCAGCTTGCACAGTACCTCTGTAGGTGGTGATCATGTGGATCTGAACAGCTACAGATGGGTAATCACTCTGTGAAACTGCGATGAGGAAAGCAAGGGGAAACTACCTCATTATATTTCCCATGATAGGCTGAAAAGCTGCAAATACCTCTATGGATCTTTCTGGGGTAAAATATTCCGGAGGTAAAATAGTCCCCCAATCGGATCTCTGGGTGGGGACTACCCTAGGGGATGCACAGAGGAAATGTAACATTAATAAGAAAGCAAGTAGTGAGAAATTAAGAATAGGCACATGGAATGTTAGGACCATGAATTCAGGGGGTAAACTAGAGAACTTAAAAAGGGAAATAAGAAGGAATAATGTAGGTATAGTAGGTCTTAGTGAAGTTCGGTGGGAAGGAGAAGGCGAGATAAATTCAGACAAATTTAAGATTATTTACTCGGGAGGAGAGAAAAAAGAAAGGGGAGTGGGGATTATAATGAGAAAAGAGATAGCTGAAAGAATTAGCAAGGTAGTGATAGTTAATGATAGACTAATAGCCGTAAAACTTCAGATGGAGCCAGTGGAAATGCTTATAATTCAAGTGTATATGCCAACAACTAATGCTGGCGACGACGAAGTAGATGAAATGTATGAACAGATTATGGAGATATTGGAGGAGGAGGGAAAAGGAAGGATCACCACCTTAGTAATGGGTGACTGGAACAGTGTAGTCGGAGAGGGACAGGAAGATAACATAGTGGGAAAATATGGACTAGGGAAGAGAAATGAAAGAGGGGAGAAACTTGTGGAATTTTGCCATAGAAATAGATTGATTGTAACTAATACATGGTTTAAGCATCACCAGCGGAGACTTTACACATGGAGAAGCCCAGGAGACCAGAGACGATACCAGATAGATTACATACTAGTCAATGAAAGATTTAGAAATAGCATTAAAAATGTGAAAACACTACCAGGGGCAGATATCGATTCTGACCACAACTTTTTGGTGGCAAATACACAATGTAGACTGAAGAGCGTTAAGAGAAACATAAGAGTTAACAAGAAATGGAACTTAGAGTAACTCCTTAAAAACAAGGAGGCTATCATGACTGAGCTGGAGGAAAGGTTGGGGGAGAGAGCTGAAGAAAATAGGAAGAATGTAGATGAGGAGTGGAGATACATCCATAGCAACATTAAAGATGTAATGGAAAAGAAGGTAGGAAAGATAACGGGTGAAAGAAACAAAATACCCTGGATCACAGCAGCCATGCTGCAAAAAATGGAAGAGCAGAGAAAGTGGAAGAACATAAACACTGAAGAAGGCCAAAGGACCAAGTATTCTTGAGTCTGAAGTTAAAAGAGCAATTGAAGACATGAAAAGAAGGAAGGCTGTTGGGAGTGATGATATACCTGTGGACGTTCTTAAGGTTTTGGGGTCGAAAGCAGTTAAGCAACTCACAAAATTTTTTAACCAAGTATATGATACTGGCATATGGTCTGAAGATTTTTTAGATGTTGTTATGGTACCACTGGAGAAAAAGAACAATGCAAAATGTTGTAAGGATTACAGAACTATTAGTTTAATTTCTCATACAGCTAAAGTTCTAACCAGAATAATAACCAAAAGAATTGAAGGTAAAACGGAAAAGGAGCTGCAAGATAATCAGTTTGGTTTCAGAAGAGGAAGGGGGGACTAGAGATGCTATAGGATGTATGAGGATGATGATAGAAAGAGCGCTAGAAGTCAATAAAAGTATGTATTTTTGTTTTGTAGATTGGGAGAAAGCTTTTGACCGAGTGAAATGGGATAAAATGCTGGGTATTTTAAACAAAATAGGAATAGATTGGAAAGATAAAAGACTGCTTAAAAACCTTTACTTTGATCAAAAGATTAGAGTCAGGGTTGAAGGAGAAGAAACAGAAAGTACTTCAATAGGGAGGGGAATGAGGCAGGGATGTTCTATTTCGCCAGCGATATTTAATATTTATGCAGAAACAATAACAGAAGAAGCCTTGATGGAAGAGAAAGGATTTAAGATAGGAGGTGAAAGTATTACCACCATTAAATACGCAGATGATCAGGGCTTAATAGCAGAAGGCAAGAAAGAGCTTCAGAGGATGACAGACAGACTAGTGGAGGTTGGCCAACAATATGGAATGAAGATCAATGCAGAAAAAACGAAAGTCATGGTGGTTTCAAAGGAACATAAAGAATTAAATATAATGGTAAATGGCCAAAAATTGGAACAAGTAAGTAGTTTCAAATATCTTGGCAGTATTTTAGCGCAGGATGGAAGTAGTACACAGGATATCAGAAGTAGGATTGCAATGGCAAAAGCAGCATTTAACGAGAAGAAGGAGCTTCTCACAAGCAAGAAAATTAATTTAGAAACAAGGAAGAAATTAGCAAAATGCTACATATGGAGCATAGCTCTTTATGGTGCAGAGACGTGGACTATAAGGAGAAAGGAGGAAAAATATTTAGAAAGTTTTGAGATGTGGGTATGGAGGAGAATGATGAAAGTGAAATGGACAGAGAGGAAGAGAAATGAAGAAGTATTAGAAATGGTGGGAGAAGAAAGGATGCTAATAAAAACAATCAGGAAAAGAAAAGCAAATTGGATAGGGCACATAATGAGAAGACAGTGTTTACAAAGGACGATCTTAGAAGGAAAAATTAGTGGAAGAGGAAGAGGGAGAAAAAAATAGGAATATTAGATAATATAAAGCAGGGATATAATACTTATAGAGGTATAAAAGAGGCTTCTAGGGAGAGAGAGAAATGGAGGCAGCGATTCAGTTAAAACCTGTCTTCGGACAGAAGCATGATGATGATGATGTACTTCCAGTAAGGTGGAAATTAAAACTACTTTGTTTGAAAAATATCATAAAGCATCATTTAAATATATGGCTTTTTAAGATTTTATGTGATATTCATTTGATAAAAAATTTTCCATACAACAAAAAACTTTACACATCCCCAGAAATGTGTAATAATGGAATTCTACTGAACTGTTAGCATTCCATTCCATCTTAAAAATCATTGCAACCCTAAAATAAGCTAAGATTTAATGTTTTAAACTAAATATACCTACAGCAATAAGAGGAAAACAAAATTTTTAACACAGTCAAGATCCAACAGTGAGTTTCCTAGCATGTTTGAGTAAATTGGAGCAACCTGTGTTTTAACAACTCAAAGTTGCATGAGGAGCAGGTGCCTCATATGCAGATATTTAAATCAGTGCACCTGATTCAATGCTAACTCACACAGGATGCTATGCTGGTTGCATTATTTTTTTACACTTCCACTCTCAGCACAATTCATCAATAAAGATCAGGAGAAAGTCTTTGTGCAAAAAGCGGTTTTTGCAATTCCATCTCTTGTCAGTGCATGGCTCGAAGGTGCTAAACAGTTCAATATAACCTGAAGAAATCTCATATTTATCTGGAGCATCATTAGGGATAGAAACTACTTTGAAATGAACCATACCACACAAGAACAAAAGGTAATTTATTCCTGTGGACATAAAAAAAAATATCAACTAAAAATTAAATTAAATACTTAAATTCCTCTAGTTATAGAGTCTGACATCATAAATAGGGCAGTGATTATTTGGGTTTTACCCAAATTTACCTGTTTCTTACCTCCCAAATTGATTTTTTTAAATTCGGGTTAAATCTGAAAAAAAAACAGAAACACTACACTAATTATAAAATAATTAATATTAAACTATGAGCTCAGCTCTTCGGGCCTCCATTTTTATATGCAAATGCTTTACAATTTCAAAATGTGAGCTGAAATTCCAGGGTTAAATGCAATACATTTAA
This sequence comes from Tanypteryx hageni, assembly GCA_028673005.1. NCBI lineage: Eukaryota > Metazoa > Arthropoda > Insecta > Odonata > Petaluridae > Tanypteryx > Tanypteryx hageni. Next base: position 93,787,477 of record CM054114.1, on the reverse strand, counting down.
TCAACAAAACCATACACATGGATTCATGCTCTACCTTTGACATAAATAACCTTAATTGAATTGGCTGTAATTTTTTTAAAATCTTCAGTTAGTCGCTTAATTCTAACTATTTAAAAAATGCCAAGATATTGAGAGAAATGGGGACATAATTCACTCATGCGGATGTTACATCTCTCGGAGAAGAACACACACGAAAACTTTCTGCAAACATTTATTGTTTGATTATATTACAGAAATGGAATTTAATTTACATGACACAACATTACATTCTTTGCTGTTTCTTCAGCTGATTGTGTAGAGGAAACAATCAGCAACACTTCCAGGAATTGTTGCATGTTACACGTTTACAATGTGCAATCAATTCAGGCCCAAAAATATATCTCAATAGCTGGCCAACTCTTCATAATTATTCTGAATGCAACTTTTGACAATTTTTAGACAATAATGCAATACTTTGTATTCAAGTGTGAAGTCGACTGAGGCATGCATACATTTTACAATGTTTCATTGGTTATAGATCCCATATTTTACATGCGTTGCATTAATCTGTACGCGTTTAACATTTTCTCTGTGTTTATGTAGAGTGGTCAGATATGGTCATTTATTTTATTGAGTATTTTTGACAACACTTTGAGGGTGTTTTCTAATATGGGTTGAAAAGAAGTGCTTCAGACTGTGTTTAGCCAGGTACAAAGCCTTACAATAAAATAAAAGAACATCTTGCTTCCTCAAGGTTTAGAAAATTTTAATGAAATTCTTTGCTTTTATTTAAACCCAATTTGTTTAAAAATTCAAACAAGATGGAAAAGTATACTCCATAAATGGACTGTTTTGAGGCAAATGTTATCCTTTATCCAAATAATATATAGCTTACAGAATATCTAAGAGCTAGGAAGAGAAAAATATGGTGTTTAACTGCTTCCCTGATTACCCTGAGTATACTCGGACCAAGGCGAGGGTCAAATTCTGACAAGCCCTAGTATACTTGGGCCACTGTATTTTTTTCTTTCCTTTAGTAACATAACTGAGTTTTTTTTATCCTTCCTAGTAGTTTACATCCCAACCGTCAGAGGTCACTCAGAGAGACAGATCAGATTTTTCGGAGAGTTTTTCAGAGTGGATTTTTCGAAATATAGGAGTAATGAACTCACAGGGTCATTGGCACCGCTGTCACCAAAATGTCTCTTTACAACCCAGTTGCTTCGATTGCTACTCCAGATGTTCTTTACCCTACCAAGGACAACATTCACTGCTAGGTCATTCGCCCTGAGAGAGTTTTTCCCAGGCATTCTTTCTTTCCTTAATCTCTGGAAGGTCCTTCATCCCCTGGAGATAAGTATACACCCTTTGGGATCGGCCTATCAAAGACATTTTTGGGACAGTTATTCGTAGATCTTTCGAGTGAATACGTCTAGCAGTTTTCCTTCCATTTGTTCTCCGTAGCATTTTAATTATTCTCTTGTTTTTGTTATATTGTTATATTCTGTTATTTTTTATTGTATATCGTTTTGTTATTTTGTGATTTTATATAACTTTACTTATCCCTATTGGAGCATGAGGAGTATTCCGATAGTGATATTGATGCTGAAGAAATTAGCACTGAGGAATCTGGATTGGAATCAAGTGTGTCTGAGGAATATCTTAGTTCTGATGTTGAGTATCGCAGGATAATCAATGGCATGAAGTGAACACATCAGGTCCTATTCCTCCTGCTCCAGAAAGATTTCCTTTTGAAGGTGAATCTTCATTGAATTTTGAAGTTGATCCAGAAGGAGGTATTTTACAGTTTTTTTAAACTATTTTTTGATAAGGAGCTATTTGTTTCTATTGCCAATGAAACAAACAGATATGCGACTCAGTCTCTCAACGCTAGGCCATCAAGTTCAAGTACTGCTGTACGTCAGGGGCACCACACCACTGGAGCTGAAATTTGTGTTTTTCTTGCGATAGTGATATTGCAAAGCATTGATCACAAACCTGACCGAGAGTTGTATTGGTCAACAAGACCTGTGTTTTTCCCTATTCTTTGGACAGACAATGTCTTACAGAAGATTTGTGAAAATATGGCAGTTTTTGCATTTCAGCGATAATGAGACCTACGATGTGGAAAATCACTCAAATCCTAAATTGAATAAAATATGGCCAGTCTTTCAGAGCTTATAAGAGAAGTTCCGAAAAGTTTACACACCCGAGAGAGAAATCACGATTGATGAAAGCCTTTTGTTATTCAAAGGAAGACTGGGATGGCAACAGAATATTCTGCAAAAAAGGGCTAGATTTGGCATAAAAACTTTCATGCTTTGCAAGGTGAAAAGTGGGTATATGTGGTCGAGTGTAATTTACATGGGGAAAGGGATTATTCTCGAAAGGGAATTCCAAAATCTTCCAATGACATCACAGGTGTTATGACTCTATAGAAACCCTTGCTAGACATAAGGGAGAAACCACTGAGAAAAGGAGAAATAGTGGCATATAGTGGGAAAGTTATTGTGCTTTGATGGATTTTATTTTATTTGTTACTTATGTGTATTAGTTATAAGTTAATATTTAGTAGTTTTTTATTTATTATTAGTTACTTTTTATTGTGTTTCATGTTTAACACATAAGTGTATATGTAATTTATACTATATATATGTATGTGTGTATTTTTTATTGCATAAAAGTGTTTTATATTGTATATGGGTACATATTATACATAACTTTCTCTCAATTTTGTAGTTACCACGAAAGAAATGTTAGTTTTGAAATATGAATGGAGCTCAAATACTTCGTATTTATCAATAATATGAAAATTTTAAAGTTCAATAATATTTTTAATATAATTTATTGTTAGAAAATGAATGCATTTCTTTAACTGTCTCACTGTGATTTTTCTGAAACTAAAATAAAGAAATGACTTTTTTTAGACCTATATCGTAAAAAAAATCGTCAGGGAAGCGGTTAACCCTCTTAGTGCCGTGGGCCAATATATCAGCTCTGGCGTAGACTGAAACTGAACTGGTAATAGTCATCATAGTCACTACACACCCCATGAACACCTTAGTATAGACAAAACACTAGTCAGAACCGGAAGGCACATGCAGTTACTCCAATATGAATAGCTACTGCTAAATAAAGGCTATTATTATTATTATTAAATATTTCTCAAATAAACATCACTGTATTAATTTTTTTATTTGAAATTTATGGCTGCAGAGATTGACTGAAAAATCTGTAGTTTATATTATTTTTTTATTTCCATGTGATTTCTCTCCATGTGATTATTATCATTATTATTAATCTAGTGAAGGTTGATTTGAATATTGCATAAATACATGATAGTAAACAGTCAATGTTCACAGATAAATATCTAAAACTTAAAATGTTGTCTTGACTAAAACACAGTTAATTTATAAGCAGTGTTGTAAACAACAGCCATGAAATTCATCTCTTCAAGTTGAATTTTCATATACCAGACAGAATTAACTGCTACATAAATTTTCCTGGATTAAAATTTAACTTTACACATAAATCTGATAGTTCAACATAAACAGACAGTTGTGAAAATACCCAGAGAAGATTATATGCCACTTACCTACAGTTTGACAAGTGGTTATGAGGCGACTATTGGATATCACTCCAAACTCTTCCACTTTGGAAGCAAGGAAGACACATGTTGGGGCTAATAGGAGTGGATCAATGCACCCGAGCGAATTTCTAGCATAGAATCTCTTCAAATATACAGTGGCTGTGGCTATGACTTGCTGTCGCAATTTTAGTTGTTCTCCTAAGACTTGAATAACTATAAAAAACAATAAGTCAGAATAGAAAGAGTAAACATAGCTTCCTTCATTCTAACAAAAATCCATTCATCATTTTTCTGGGAATATTATAAGTAAAAATCTTGATTTTTAAGAAATTAAATGCCCATAAACATTAAAACCAAATGAACAACGTTGCATATAAACATAGCTCCCTTAAATATTTAAGTAAATACGATTCTCAAGCATAAAACAAATTTAAAATTTACCTGTCAAAATACTAGTATGAGAACAAAAGGGGTGTTATAACATCAATAGGAGTGCTTTTAAAAATATACAATTCGAAGTTTTATGGTTTTCACTTTTCTAGACTCCTGCAAGCAAGAGAGAACCAGATTTATATAAAATATTCTAATGAATGCCAAGAGATATTGTCTGGTTAAATTCGTGGTGGAATTTCTGTACGAAAATGGAAAATTATTTATTCATATTAAAGAGAAATAGGAACATTCCTCATTAGGTAATTGAAAATGTGAATCATATATTAATGCTAATTCTCAACTTCTTAATATTTGGAGGTTAAATATTTTCTTCAAAATTACATATATCCGTATCACGAAGCAATTAGTTTCACTGCATGCCGCTTGTTGCTATCACAATAGGTTAAATTTACATGACTGTATTAAGCGACTGACAACAACAAACAGAATTTTATATTAAACTAGATCTGGTTTCGAAATTTCGCGATCGGTTACAGTAGTCAGTTGATAACTATAACTTACTGCACCAGAGTAACTGACTGAAACTAACATTAATCTGCATTTACAATAACTGACAAATGAATTTTCACTTAAATCGTTGATTAAACTATTTAACTGAAATGGAACTCACTCACAGTTTGCAAAAAATATAAATATCTTCTGATATTCCTCTTCTGTTAAAATTCCCAAGTCATGCTGCCTTTCTCGAATAAGATCTTGCTTGTCCAGTAACCACTGTTGACTAAACATTTTCTATTTAGGATTTTGAAGCATAACAAATCGTGAAATACCCCGAAAACTATATTGTTATCAACTTACAAATGAGAACTTTGCCAAAAATTTCCAGCCATTAAGTTTTCTATATGACAATTGCATCAAATGCAAAGTTTTCAAACAGATTTTCCGAGTTTGTACACCTTCTTTAATATATAAAGCGGTTAAATACAAATCCTTAACAATGTGTCAATAAAAGAATGGTAAGCAAACTTGAATTACGGAAACCCAAACCAAAAACAAGCGTGAAACGCTTGACAAACGCCTGCCAAATGTTTTCTTTCGAGTTGGTATCTTGGTATCTTAGATATCGATCATAGCGCTCAGTTCAGGTTTGGTTATTAAATTTGCAGTTAACCGCATAATATTGGAAAAGTTTTAGGTTCATTACATCTTGCGGCGTGCCTGGGATTAGCATTTATTTATTTATCCGTAAAACATATGAGCAAATAATTTAATCAATTTTCATAATTGGTTTAAAATCTTGTGTAGCGTAACGTCGACGTGTAAGGAAGTGTACATTCCAATTTTTTCGTTAAAATGGCTGAATTTGCGAGAAACATGAGCATTTTATTATTTACAGAGAAATGTCACGATACATTTTTCGTTGACTTTGACTTTTTTAATGGTATGTTGATTTCCTTGAAAAATCCATGTTCAAACGCTTCCATATTTTCTATCAAGGAACTAACAATGATTTATTGCTATTTATTACAGCAGCATGCTTGAAAACTGCTGTTAGCAAAATGCTAGGTTTAGGAATTATTGCAGGATCAATGCTTGGTAAGTAACCCATTGATCATTTTTAGATGATTGAGTAAAACTAAGAATCACTGTATATAATCAATTTTCTCCCAGTATGCTTAACTTTTTTGGATATATTACTGGAGAACTCGAAGGGCTTTAATATAAAATGACTGTAAAAGTTTGCAAAATACGACGTTTATATAATGTTTTTCTAAAAACCAATACAATATGTGCAGGAACAGATGATTACATGCCTATTCTGAATAAAGCCTTTTATAATATGCCTTTCAAAGACCAATTTCGTATAAGGTCGGTAATCTTGGAAAGTACCAGTGAAATTCCATGTAAAGAGTAACAAATTTGAGAAATTTCTTTGTTGTAATTACATTTAATTTGGCATACATGACAGTTTAATTAAAATCATCTTCCATTTTGTGAAGCTGTTCTATTGTACTGAAAGACGATTTGTTATTATGCTTCGTTTATCTCAGAATAAAGTTTGAAACGAACATTTTCCAAATTTATTACTGTACATCAAAAACTAGTCAATTTAAGCTGTTAGTGAAGAAGTCTATAACTATATATAGGATTAACTTCAATATTGTGGCATATTCCATCATTGATATTTTCATTTAAATGTTATGAATAATGGCAATGCTCAATATTCCAGAGCTCACTTATGATCAGTACTAGTTTAAAAAGGTTAGCATTGATCATACAATTTAAAAATTATTTTTCAACTCAAAGGCATCTACTTAACTAAAATATATTTTTAATTAACCAATGCCAACAAATAATAATTTGGTAGTTTTTTTAGGCTTCAAATAATATATATTCTACCTTAATGTTTATTGAAGTCTATCATTGCTTATGAATTATGATTAATGCTTAAATGATACATTTTTGTATGAGTGTTGTTGGCAAAAGGGTTTTGCCTTTCATGTCTTAAAAATTTTGATGGAGATATGTTTTGTTCATCTTTTCAGTTAAAGTTCCTCAGATATTGAAGATTGTTAATGGTAAAAGTGCTGAGGGTATCAGCGTTCCAAGTGTTTTCCTTGAACTTTTTGCCATCACAGCTAGCTTGGCTTACAGTTTCATACGAGGATTTCCGTTTAGGTGTTGTATTTTTCCTTTACTTTTTAATATAATATTTTATTGGCTACTGCCCTTGAATTTATGGAGTATTTTATGTTAGCATATTGTTAAAACGTCAGTTATATCATGTAATCATTAATTACTCAATAGATTATTATAGATAACTAGAATTTTAGCTCATCAGTACGACATGAATGAAAATTGTGTTATTACCCAATTTTATGAACCCAGTCTTATTATTCAATTCTATTTTAAATGTTGTAATCGCTCATTTATTTTCCTAATGACAAAATACATTGATCAATTAACCCTAGAACTACCAGTGGGAGGCCTCCGAAGTCTGCAACTTATTTTTTCGTATGTTTCTCTTTTATAAACAAAGGAAAAGTCTGGATATTTTATTACATTGTGCAGAGACTTATGTAAAATAATTACCCAAAGTTTCTCATCAATGTATTCATATTTCAGTTTTCTGCAAATTATTTAGTCATTGGCTGCATGCCTAGACACGCAGGTAGCCTAACTTATAGGGCACCATATGTGTGGAAAGCACAGTGCAAAGAGCGCTATTGTTGTCAGATGAATCAGATTAAATCATTTTTCTAATCAATTTGTTATTATTTCTGTAAATATAATCTTACTGCAATATTAATCTGATCTTGAAAACATAATGAGGAAGAATGTAAAATAATTGTTCTAATGTAAATATTTGTCTTTACATACATAGAATTTCAAATAAATTACTAAAATTGTGTAGTTGTATTCCTATGATGTTTTTCAATATATAACAATAGGTTCGAAACATTACTATGACTTTTTATTGTATTTTAGATAATTAGCCTCTTGAGGTAGTGAAAATTGCTTGGTAGTTCTAGGGTTATGCAAAGAGGTTTCTAGGGTTTGTTTATTTTTGTTGCTACAACAAATTGCCTAAATAAATCCTACATTCTTTCAAAAAGAGAGCATATAACTGCTGAATTCCGGTGAATAAATAACTTTAATTTTCCTTCATGCACATACTACATTTCATAAGAGAAAAGAAGCAGAAAATTGACACGAATGAAAGCTAAAACAAAGAAAAAATATATATAAATTGGCATAGTTTTAACTGTATAAATGTTTTAAATATATAAATCAACATTGTTTAAACCAAATTTTGACTTAGCAGTGGACTAAATTAAATGCTAAAATAGTAATGAACAAATAATAGTAATGTTTTAATTGCTAGTTTATTTTAATGAATGACAAAATAGTACATCAGTTAATATGCAAAAATATTATGCAAATGAGCTAGGGTTAGTTTGTTTCCATTGATGCAACAAACGGTTAGGACAATAATACAGAAGTAGGCTATTATTATATGTTATAAATAAGATAAAAAAATAATCTTTTTACTTAGAAAATCATTTCACTGAAGTGTTCAAATACTTGAAGGTGTATCTATAAGTAATACCCACAGTATTTGTGAAACAGTTCCGAAATTTGTGGGATTTTTTCATAATTTATTTGCCTTAAAAATTACAAATCATTTTACATGAGCTGTGCCCAGAATAGCATAGGTAGCAATCTTAACCTGAACTTCTCTTGATATACAGTGCTTGGGGCGAAGGCCTCTTCCTCGCATTGCAGACGTGCGCCATTGCAGCCCTATCTTTATTCTTTGGTGGGGGAAGGATAAAGAAGGGTAGAAAAGGAGAAAGTGAAGGAAGTGCTGCAAAAGCTGCGCTCTTTCTAGCCGTCTATGCTGTCTTTACGTATATCCTTATGTCAGGTTATACGAAAGTGGATATCCTCTGGGGACTGCAAGCGGCCAATGTACCCGTCATCTTGATAGGAAAGGTCAGTGAAAATTATATTTTCCTATAAATCCATTTATCTTGCATTGTTTCTCATGTGCATTTGTTTAACGCAAACTGGTTTTTAAGTCACACTATTATTTACCACGAAGAATTCTAAATGAATTTCACATGTGTTGGTCGGAGAATTTCAGACTCTACCATCGATGAATACCACTTAATGATGACTGCATTGTGGACAAAATAACCTTTTTATGGCTATTGGTGGTGCTTCAATTTTTCCATAGGATGAGCTTGATAGTTCACTCTTGAATACATTAAAACTTAATTTCATCTCTTCATTTTTCAGGGATTATGATTTTATGATGTGGAATAATTGCAAATGATATTTGTTTGCAGCTTTTATGACTAACAGCGTTATTAATTTCATTGGTCAAAAGCTGAAGTATACCATAGCTTTGATTTGGTACAATAATCTCCACTATGCATCGAAGATATGTTTCTGAATACCATGACGTATAACGAAACAACCTATAGCGAAACCTCTTTTCCCATAGACATAATAATAAAAGTTGGAGTTATTTTCCAGACAGACATTTTCTGACAGGTTTTTAACATTTACACTCCAAATAATACATGATAATGCAATAAATAAGACAGGGTCATTCAGCTGAAAACGGTCACATTTTTTATGTCATATGTGTTGGCAAAATGAAATTATACATTTATAATAATGAGCATAAAATTAAAAACGAGATTAAAGAAATTTAAAATTATTGTTACATTTTATATATTTGCAATTGGAATTTCTTGAATTTCATCTTTGGCTATTTACAGATGATGTATATGCAAAGCAACACAACTTATATACGTGCTCCGTAATTCATTGATGATGTATACCAAATTCCCATTTTTATGTAGCATTGCCTTACCGAAAATGCCGGTTTTATGGAATGAAAAAACAAGTTGGTAGAATTTGAATTTGGCTCCCTATAGTTTAAAAAAATATGTGATGTTGGTACTTGAACATCAAATATTTGTGCAGTAATGTTGTATCATCATAATTAAAGTATTGTTACGTTCCAAGGTTATTTGTATGTTTGTGTATTTCACTATAATCTTATGGTTACATTATCCAATACAGATTTTTTGGAAAATCCTCTTATACGGAACGAACTCGGTCCCAAGCCACTCTGTAAAAACGGAATTTCAGTGTACTTGGGAAATTGTGTATAACAAGGCAACATGTAGTGGAGAATTACTGCACTTCTCATAGCCAACTCATCTATTTCAAAACCTCCTGAAATAATATCCTCATCTCTCTTTCCTCTGTTATTTCCCTTTGTAGATTTCATTCAATAATTTCCATCAAGTAATTATTTCCTCTCAGAATCTTCCAAATTCGTTTTCATGCTTCACGACAGCGACCTTTTACATTTAATATCAGCATAATCTCAAATTAACCTTTTTTTTAAAATACTCCTCTACATCCTTGATTATGTTTCAACTCATTTCTTATAGTGCAGCTGGATTTCCAATGCCCTTATGTTTACAGTTCCACATGATGCACCTTATCTTTGTTATTATTATAACGTACTTGGGCTATTTTTGTAATCCTGCACACCATATTTTGTGGAAATTTTATCGGTGTGAAACTGACAAACTTTCACTCAAACATCAATAAAATATACTCTGGAAAAGAAGATGTGCATTTCAGCTACAAAGTAATATCCATTAATTTCAAGTTGCATATGACATTTAAAACTGCTAACTCAAGAAAGAATTGTGGAACTTGTAGATACTGATTTTTGGTGAATCACCATTGATAGTAGCTGCTTTGCAATGATAATGCACATGTTTTTCCTATCATTTTCATGGTTAGTTGATTTTATTTTAGCACTAAGATGAGCTCGATAATTCTCTCTTGGACACACCAGTTTGTTTTTGTTCATAGGAATGCAGGGTAATGCTGAGCGCTTGTAATCAATTTTGAAATTCTTTCACTATTCTTTGCAATCTACTCTCTCATCCTTAAAATAAATATTCCAATGTTTTGCTTTTGCAGTCTCTTCAGGCGTATGCTAATTACAAGCGAGGTAGCACGGGACAGCTTTCGGCCACTACACTTGGGCTCCTCTTTGTGGGATCTCTGGCACGCATTTTTACTTCCATTCAAGAAACTGGTGACCTTACTCTGGTTATCACGTACATGGCTGCATCAACTGCTAATGGTTTTGTCTTCGGACAGATATTATATTACGGAAGGAACAAACGTGTCAAGAAAGAATGATCCTTTTGTTCATTTAAAATCACAAGTTGTAGATTTTTCAAATTTTCCTGTTTTTTTAAAAAAAATATTCCATTAATAACTGTTGCTGAGTTTTGGCTCTTCTTTATATTTTACTAATTTTATTTATGACTGTTGTTGCCTTTTGGTAAACCTGTAAATTTATATTGGGTTTTTTTATACACTAAATAAGAAGCAATAGTTTGTTAGTTCCTAAACTTATATAATCACAAAATGGCTGCCATTAGATATTTTATAGCATAGGGAAAGCAATACTGTCCATAATGTACCAAGATTGAGATATAATGTTGGAAAAATTTTTATGAATAAACTCATTCTTTTATTTTTGTAAATTGATTTTTTATTTATCTACATTATCTCCTAGAATAAATTAAAACTAAAAACTCCTATGCCAAAACAGTTACCAAATGTAGCAAATGCTCCTATTCACACTAGGTTTATAGAATTTACCTTTTACTTGGAAAAGCATTTTTTTTTGCTTTTGAGTTTTTAATTTTAATTCATTTCATATTGAGTCACATTATCACTCTAACTTCGCATGAGTTTTCATCTGTCAAAGAGGGAATCTTTTGAAATTGGATTAAAACAGTGACTTGAAGAATATTAAATCAACAAAATTGGTTGGCTATCTAATAATACTGGGTCATCAAAAAAGGCAATCTAGTTTGAATTTGACAGCAACTGTGATTTCTGCCTCCAATTTCCCAACCATATGTTGATTATTCCTAGAGACTTACAAGGAGAGGCTATGACCTATGGGTCACGGATTTTGATGAAAATTGACAAGGTGTTTTTACATAGAAGATAAGGAAAGCCATGTCTCAGGGGTTTTGTGAATGAACCCCTGGGTTCGAGAAATCAGCATCGAAAATGCGCAAAAACATTGCATGCAACTTAATAAACTTCATTATCGAATTGCTGCTAAGAATGGGAATGGCTGAATGGACATTTTCATATTTTAGAAGATATTTAAGTTTTGTTTGTTTACATATTAAAGTTGGATTATTTAATTTTGACAATAATATCCCAAGATTGTGATTTTTTCATACCCAACTCTATGACTTTTTCCTAGTGATAATTGTGACTTTTTATCCCTTACTAACTAATAATGAAATTGCTCATCAACCATGACGGGTTTCTATGAATTATGTATCGAGTCAAAAAAACTTAAATTAAAATATTTTCCACAAAGACTTAAAAAACAGCAATTTAATTATATATATCTGACTTCTGAATACAATATCGATGAAAACAATATTTGTTTATTTTCATTACCGTCGTATTATTCATCGCAACCAAGGTATTGTTTATACTTCAAAACAGCGTCGAAATTGGTAGATGCGACACGAAGTTTTCATTCAAGTGAATCGTACGCAACTGCATGCAACCGGCAGCAATGCAATTCACCTTGACTATGAAAGATTATCTTGAAAGAATAACAAAAAATTTTCGAGTTAAAAACCAATGCTGCCATAATTACTTGATTATGAAATTATACGTAACTCTTCTAAGATATTAAATATAACTAGGGTATTGCCCGCCATATGATGGATAAATAATAATATTCCCTTCCTCCCTCCCGCCGTCCCTCTCTTCCTCCCTCTGTCTCCCTCCCTTCCACTCTCTTTCCCTCCCTTTCCTTCCCTCTCTCTGCCTCTCTTTTCCCCCACCTCCCCCCTCTTTCATTCCCTCCTGTCACAATCCATAGTACTCCCTCCGTTTCTCCGTCTCCTTCTCTATCTCTTTCCTCCCCCCCGTCCTTTTCTAATTCTATACCTCCCTTACTCTCTTTGTACCTTCCATTCTATATCCCTTCCTTCCTATCTCTCTTCCCACATCCCCTTCTCTCTTACGCTACATCTATATAGTCGTTTAGATAAGCAAAAGAATCCAAACTAAATTCCAGTCCCATTAGGATTACGTATTTTCGCGAAAAATCCTACGATAATTTAAGGCAACCTATGCTCTCATATATATTGCACGGAAGCGGGTTGAGACAACATTTGATTCTCGAAGTTTAACAATGACGTGGTCGGAAAGGCAACATACCGTTTCAAAACCGATATTTTTCCAAAATATGTGATTTAAATGTTTAATATGAGAGATTTCGAATGGTAGTTGGAAAAAGATGAATAGAATAAGAAACTTCATTAATTTTTCAAAAGTATAATTCAAATTCGAAGATTGTATGTCAATTCTTCCTAATTTTAATTTCCAAAAGAATAAAGGTCTGCACTTTAAAAAGTCGATTTTTACGTACATGTATCATCTTACGGGAAAAGGAAATTGCCCCCCTGGAGACGAACCCGGGTCTTTTTCTTGTTTTTATTTCGTCATTTAATAAAACATTCCTACGAAATTTCAACCTTCCACCTAATCGGGAAGTTTGTAAAAAAAACGCGTTAAAAAGTGCCATTGATGACGTCAGCGTTAGACAGAATGACATTGGTATTTTATATGTATGATGTTAATAATTGAATATATTGTTACTAATTCACTTGATCAGAACAATAGTTATATTCAGGCATGCCTCGCTTAGCGCATGAGAGGCGTTCCGAGACATCTTTGCGCTATCAGAATTTGCACTAAAATAAGTTTTTGACATAGAACTTAACCCAGTTGATTTTTACTCTTCAGAAATTTGTCTATTTTTGTCTTGCAATTTAAATAATGAGAAGACATTTTTATATACTAATTTAATGTCAAGACAACGAAGTACAGTATTTACTCGTGTAATACCTGCACTTTTTCACCCACAAGTTCCCATCAAAAAAGGAGCACCACATTACACGATATTCGCCCCTTCATCTAATGAGGGTAGGCCACCCGCGAAACGCTTACTAACACTGCGTTTTCTTCGGTGGGCGCAATATGCCGTGCATTTTAGCTCCCCGATTTATAACCAAGGTATTTTTTGAATGCGTAGAATAATATAAGTACGATAGGTATTTATCAGGTATTTTTTAAAAATTTCTTTCTAGCTGTCAGTAGTAAACCTAAATCACGTAAATATTATATGTAAATGGAAAATTGTCATTCTTTCTCATAGAAAAGGTGATGCAAGAGAAATAAACAACTGAACTGCATATATTTTTCATTAAAAACAAACGAATTCTGTTAGGTTGCCTTTGGCTTCATTTTACGTTCTGCAATCCTAAAAGAATATATGTACATACTTTTATTACTCTTTATAAAAGTAAGGAATACAATCTTGAGATGGAAATGTGTCACTAAATTGCTGTTGTAGTTGTTCGTTTGTGCTTTCTGGAAGCTATAAATGATACATTTTATCCACAGAAACGTGAGAAACGCTTCTATGGAACCGGGTCGCAGTGCGTCTAGTGACCGGTTTATTTTTGGTATTTTGTGATCTCTGAGGGATTCGACACGGGTATTTATTTTGAGCATGAACCGTTTACGTTTATTTATGCAAAATTCGCTCTTTTTCTGGGTGAATAATGGCTGAGTTAGCGTAATTTCGCAAAATTAGCGAAAATTACTCATTTTAAAATAAATAGCTCGAGAATAGTGCAATGGTTCAAAATTGAAAAATTCCGCGAGATCAAGGCGCTAGACTCCAAATAGATTTTTGAGTTGCCTCCGTGTAATATAATGGCAATGGATGTGAATTTCTCATTTTTACGTACGTTAAAAAAGTATTAAAAAATATTTTTTTGAAGTAATTTCTTAAATATTTGCTTGCTGCCGTAATTATATCATCAAACTCGGCTTCAGATAGACCATTCAACCGATATTGCTGTAAAATATCAAAATTTTGAAAGTGCGGACATTACACGAATTACAGTTTTTCAGATTTTTAGCTCTAAAAACGGGGGTGCGGGCATTAAACGTGTGCGGGTATTAAACGAGTAAATACGGTATATGACAATTATTTTTAAATAATTATTTATTATGAACTTATTGGTGTACAACAGCTTCAAAAAAACTAATTCTTTATGATGGAAAAATCACAATTTTCTAATTACATTTGCGATGAAAAGCGTATTATAAAATAAATGAGATATACGATTCAGCGGCGCCGCCGCAGCTTCAGGCACATAACTGTAGCATAGATACCAACAGCAAAATAACATCAGAATAACAAACGACTAAAGATAGTTAAAGTTGTCGTGAACCTAATCTAAACCAATCTTAAGCAAAAACACATCCAAAGCGAAACCAACCCTGCACAACTCAACAGTAGCGTTAACAAGTTTAAAACTTCCAAGTCACTGCAAAAGACTGTGGAATTGCGGCAAACCAATGTAAAAAACATAATAAAAGTGAACGAGTGAAATAGAAATAGAGTTAATAAACGTATAAATAACAACAATTTGTCTTTAATTAGAGTGGAAAGACTAACACTGAACAGAGAGTGAAGTACGAATGAAGGTAAGTGAGAAAAATAAAGGACCGTAGCATTTAGGAGCATTTTTTTAAATTTTGGTCCCGAGATGACAACCGCGCTATATCGACAATGCGCTAAACGAGGCATATATTCTTATTCTCTCCGTCCGTCCGTTGGTTGGTCCGTCTGCGGGAACGCTCTATACAAATTCCCGTAAGAAAACACATAAAAATCTCTTTTTTCACTTGGTTTTTTCTTTGGCAAATTAAATTAGAAGTAATTGCACCACTATCTTCGGACAGGGATTTTTTTAAAGAAAAATAAACAGATTTTTATTTATATCGACGATTGTTGCCTTCGGCTCGAAATCGCTCAGGTTATACGTTTCAATCATATTTACTGGAAAATTTTAGGCTTTTTAACGATATGTTGTCTTGCAGACCGTGTCATTGTTAAACCTCGAGATTGTATTGTCGTCCATTTATAATATGCGTAAGGAAAGCGTGCTTTGAATTCTTTAGCACGAGAGAGAAAGCGCCCGGATTTTTTTAATAATTAAAATCGCGTTTTTCATTAATTTCTTTTCAGTTAACTTTACATTGAAATTTTTGGTAATTAACTACTTTTATAGTTATTTTCATAGTTTTTTTGCAGTGCATCTTAAAATTTACTGGAGTTATAAATTCGCATATATGATTCACGCAAAAGGCCATTCCTTGATATGAAGACCATTTCCGTTTACATTTTAAAATATTTCAAGGATGAGGTTTTTAACATAGTTAAGCGAAGAGAAGAATTTAAGAATTAAGAATTTGTAAATCTCCAAAAATTACATTTTAATACGATTTTTTCAGGTTTTTTATTTATGTTGAGCCATTGTTGTCCCAAATGTTGAATTCTATTCTTGGCCTCATAATAAATGCACCAATTTAGTGCTTTAAAACGGATCCGACTTTAATACATGGATATAACTTATTTAATGAATATATTAAGTAATTAGAGGGAGGAAGGAAAAGAGAATGGGAATGAGCAGAAATTGAGAAAGAGGAAGAGGAGTATTTGTATAGGATTAAAAGGAGCTGCAGTCCAAAAATAACAATTATAAATTATTATAATTATTTAAACAATATAATTAAAATAAAGATACCATTCAAAAACTGTGATTTGTTTGTGCATGAAAGCCAAACCAGATCCTAACATATCTTACTGATTTTTTATATCGAAATCAAATATAGTTGGATTATTTTTATGATAATCTCGTCATATTTGACGGGCTATTACGTTAGTCTATCTATAATCTTCTTAATAATAAAAGAAGCTGTCTGTGTATCTGTGGCATTCACAACTCTTTAGAAAATAAACGTAGGAGCATCAAAATTTGGCAGCTGCCTCAGGTCGATCCTGAGAGTTGCATTGGAGGGTCCACATTGTTGGTCCAAATGTCGGTTTTTTGGAGATATCTCAGCAACCAATTTTGACGAATTCTCCACTAATATCAATGTTTTGATGAGACACATTTTCGAACCTAAAATGGATAAAATCGGTCTAAAGGGTCAAGGATCGTAATGTAAGGACCGATCCCAATTTCATGATTTCGAGGGGTCACCATGGAATGGTTGGTCCAAATTTCGACAATGTTCGTCTGCCTGTACGTAAATATCAGGGAAGATCTGGCTGAACCGATTCAAACAAATTAGGTAGGTACATAGAATCTTTACATAAATACATGACCAAAATGACATATTTGGACTGGATAGACCAAACGGGGGGTGCCACAATTGCAAAATAAAATTTTCTGTGGTTATACTTTTGGAAATTATGCGCACAAAATTATTACAGAATTGGTCAGAAAATTGATGGAAACAAATATTTTACAATCATTTTTGCCGTATTTTTCGGACTATGAAACGCACTCCAAGTTTTTAGAAAATGTTCCAGAAATAAAGGTATTTTGGACCACCAAAGCATTTAGAAAAAGCAACGTCGCGTATGATTTCTAGCCGTGGTTAAATCCGAATCTGGTAACATTCAGGAAAATATTATAGCGTGATAACAGTTAAATATAACGTTTTAGATAAACTTAATTCGTGATAGTAAATAGGGATGATCAAAAACATAAATAGTTGCTTCGAAACTCGTATAGCTAAATGTGCCCTGCGCGCACTCGGCTGTCGGAGTGCGCTGCACACCACGCACCTATAGGCACCCCTTATGGATTGTACTAATTTAAACATAATTGAAAGATGAGATTTTAATTCCTAATAAATCGATTGCTTTTGTAAAACATATAACTGGCGGAACGTGATTTATTTATTCTATATTCATGAAATAAAAAATAAAAAAATCTTAACCGGGCCAATACTAAACGGGACGGGACTCCGGGACAACATCTAAAATCCGGGACTGTCCCGGCTAAACCGGGACGCATGGTCACCCTATTTAAAAGATAACCTCACCTTCACGTGATACCCCACACTGTCAAACAAACGAGGCTCTACATAGTGACTGAATATGTGGCGGTATAACCACATGAAAATTAAAAAACACCGAATTTTATTTTATGGATAAAACACTACTCGTTTCAATAACGTATCAATGCACAATAAAACAAAAAAGTTCTCTTTTTTTTAAATTAGGAAGATTTTCAATATGGATAACCCGCTTCAGAAGACTTTCGTCCTCTTGAGATCAAAACGATTTTGTCGGTCAACACTTTTTGAAACCATTTTTGCGACTACGGCAAAAAACCTATAGATATAAATCTGATATGGCCACTTTCTCCATACCTGTAATATTTCTAAACATTCCAAATAGGTTAGATAATAAAGAAAATGATGTGGGCAACACATGACTTTCTCCATATTTATATGGCAAATTACATGTTGTTAGCTCTGGGATCGTTGTCAATATTTACTTCCGGTTGACAATTAAGAAAAGAAAAAGGAGCGTTACTAAGACGTAACTAAGCGTCAATTGTTAACAATAGTCTTCGGTAGGTGGCGTGGTGGTGGCAACTAAAAATATAAGATATCTCTTAAACAATGCATTATATGGAAAAATTTATCAAACAAAGGTTGTAGAAAATGAAATTTCCTACAACTTTTATTCCAATACATTTTCACATTCATCAAATATTAAAGCAAATATTTCATAATAATGGATAATTGACAAGAGTACACACCCACTTCCAATCGACCAATTTTTACCAAAAACTAATCAGATCATCTAACTTTTATAAAAATGTTAAATATAAAATTTTGCGTTGACCTGATTAATAGTTTTTGAGTTAGAGCGCCCACAAAAATCTATCACATACAGACCGACAGACAGACACACAGACATCATCGAGAAAATAGTCAAAACGTGTTCAGGGGACCTTAAAACATGTATTTTCGTTGAGATCTCGAATTCGATTTTTTTCATGAAAACAATATTTTCTCTATACTTAGTATATGGAGAAAGTAAAAATATTTTAGGAAACTGCGAGAAAATTTTAGACTTTACAAATAACAGAAATAAACTCAAACCATAGCCTTCTGATATTGGATATAGCCACGAAGCTCCACCAATTAAGAAAAGAAAAAGACAACTAAGCGTCAATTGTAACAATAGTCGTCGGTAGGTGGCGTGGTGGTGGCAGCTAAAAATATAAGATATCTATATAAGATATATATACTTCGAGATTTGAACGGAAATACACGTTTTGAGGTCCCCTGAACACGTTTTGACTATTTTCTCGATGGTGTCTGTGTGTGTGAGATACCTTTATTGTGGATTCTTTAACTTAAAAACTATTAATCAGGTCAACGCGAGATTTTATATTTAACATTTTTAATAAAGTCAAAAGAACTGATTAGTTTTTGGTAAAAACCAGTAAACCGGAAGTGGGTGTTTACTCTTGTCACATCCGTTATTTAAAAGTATTTGCTCTAATATTTGATAAATGTAAAAATGTATTGAGGTAAAAGTTGTAGGAAATTTAATTTTCTACAACCTTTGTTTGATAAATTTTTCCATATAATGCATTGTTTAAGAGCTATCTTATATTTTTAGCTGCCACCACCCCGCCACCTACCGAAGACTATTGTTAACAATTGACGCTTAGTCACGTCTTAGTAACGCTCCTTTTTCTTTTTTTAATTGTTGGAGCTTTGTGGCTATACCCAATATCAGAAGGCTATGGTTTGAGTTGATTTCTGTTATTTGTAAGGTCTAAAATTTTCTCGCAGTTTCTTAAAATATTTATTATGTAATTTATTTGGATTTTTAGATATATTACAGATATGGAGAAAGTCATGTGGTGACCACATCAGATTTTTATAATTTATATGTGCTATTTTAATTGTCTCCCCCATACGAAAAAGATCACATTCCAGTGTGGAAATAAAGAAAGAAGATTTTTTTCTTTTGGTCAATCGTTAAAAATGCCCCCAGCTCACACGCAATTAACTGAATAATAATAATCTTTAATTATTAACGTTGGAATCTATTAAGTTTGACATTACTACAACTATAATTTCGATACTTCATAAACAGCGCGAAGTGAATAACGCAATTCTTTGTCTATTTAAAGGTTTATTAGATGCTAATTCAATCGGAGGCAACAATGCTTGTCGCTTTGGCAACACCCGGAAAGAGTACGAAAAACCCATAAAATTTCGAAAAGAAATGCGTTTCTTAGAAATTATTCAGTATAATATCAATACATTGCAAGAATGAGATATTTTATAGTCTTAACCTTCGAATAAAGCAAAAACGGAGAAATTCGGTCCATGTTTACGTATTTAAATGAATGAAAGAAATAACCCTTGTACCTTGAAAAACCGAAACTCCTGTGTTAATATATGGAAAATATAATCGCCTCCCGGAGTCGAATCCGGGACGCTTTCGTAAACGAAAATAGTTTTCCCGCGATCTCCTAGTTGAAAGAAAAAAATGGAATTTCCTTACAAAGAGGAATATAATAAAACTCTTTTCAGTACAACTACCTATAGATCATAAATGCTTAAGTAAAAACAAAATGTAACAATTTGACTGCGTTAATACAGATAAAATACAATAAACTCCAATAAAATCAAACAATCAAACAAAAGATAATCGCGAAGGATGCAGCGGCTCTTATGGATATCTTTTTAAATATACCAGTATTTAAACAAAGGCAGACTGATAGCATCCTGTGTCCTTGGTGGAAATGTTCCCCATGACTACTCTTTATAATTTTGTAAACCCTTGAATCATAATTTTAAAGTGGGCGTGCGTGAAGATACTTTGAGATCCTCAGGGGTGGCGTTGGGAGAAAAAGGTTAAGAACCACTGATTTAGGATATTTAGGAAACCTGAATGTAAATCTGACCCTAACTTCAATGTCATAAAATGAGAATTTATCCTCACCGAATCGTTAGTTGGTGCCAGGTTTTATAAGGAGTATCAGGAATAATCTAACAAGTTGAAATTGATATATTAAAGTTCCGCCCATCAAAAAACCTCCAAAAAATCGCCATAAAATAAATTTTGAATGAACACGAAAAAAAGAAGTCAGAAACACTTCTTTTAAAGATAACTTGCTTTAAACTGAAATTAACTGACGCATGATATGTTCGCAACGTGGCTTGTTGTTAGTGAAGAAATGAGGAAAGGATTCCTACTCGGGAGTAATTATTGAGAAGAAAATGATAGTAAAAGTTTGGAGTTGTTTCCGAGAAATTCCCTGGACGATTGAAATAATCGAAATTTAAGCTTAAGCAGAAGAAATTTGTTTCTCAAAGGGGTTTCAAAATATAAAATTAAATAATGTAACAAACTTAGATAGGTTTCTGTTCGTTTAGAAAGTATTTGACCAAAGAATATCTCACGTTTTGCCTCACGTGCCCTTCAAGTAAAAGAAAAATTCTATTCTCCGAAGGATCACATTTAACATTCTCCCTTTTTCCCGCCCGTTAAGATATCACGTTCTGGAACAGAAACCGGAAGCTCTGAAGAGGGAGGGGCGCGATTATTTATTCAGTAATGTTAGAATACTGTTCTGAGAGCAGAAAATTTTAAGATTATTTAAAGCTGAGAACACTCCACAAAAATTCCGCCAACGGTAAAATTAATAACAAGAGAGTAGCCGGTTTGTTCCAATTGTTCATGTATTCCCCCTGTCTTACAAAATATATACAGTGAAACCTCGATATAGCGAGAATTTATAAAATTCATAAAAATACTCGTTCTAACGAGTGTTCGCAACAACCGAAAATTAAATTCCGTATGTTTAACGTTAAGAAATAGACGGTGACGATGTTTTCGCTCACTATAACGAAGTTCTCGTTATATGCCTTACTCGTTCTATCGAGTTTACCTCGTATATTTGCACAAATGGAAGACTAAGGAAGAACCATCGAGCTCAGCTAATGGCTGAAATCAAATGTTTAAAGCTGTTTCTCCAATATCTATAAAAAGGTTGAGAGAAACAGATGCGCATTTCGGCTACATGGCAGCCGCCATCAGTGGTGATTCGCTGATGTTAGGTTTCTCAACCTTGTATTGAAGAAAGCATAGTAGTATTCCAGCAGGAGACCAAGGATTTCATTAGTCTAAAAAAAATCATGTAGGAAAAGAATTAGCCTTTTCAATGACGAAATCCTCTGAGAAACAGCATCTATTGTTATCGGTATCACCCGCTCGATTTTTCAGCTCTCCCCCCTCCCCCAGGAACTGCGTCTCGCAAAGTTCACCTATAGCAGAGGTGCACAACTCAAAAGTTGGCAAGGGCCAAAATCGCCCTGACTGGACCTAGGCGAGTCACGCTATGAAAGTTTTGTACACTATTGTAGATCCAGTAATTACCGTAACAACTTTTACATGCAATTTTTATGCGACAAAAATGAGATGACAAACAAATATAATTTACTTTGTTTTGCACCGTTTTTCTCTCGCCATTCCACTTATAACCGGAATAATGTTGGCAGTTGCTGTTCTTAGAATGTCTCTTAAAACTCCGATCGGACAGTGCTGAACGTAATGTAGCTTTGTTTAATTTCACAAGAGAGAATGTTTGTCTGCACATGCGATAAATATCCATAATAAAGTTTACTTGTTTTTTTTAAGGAAAAGGAAAGCACCAGATGAATTAAATCTTGCCGAGCCGCACAAAATGTGTCGGCGGGCCAACTTTGGTCCACGGGCCGTATGTTGTGCACCCCTGACCTATAGTAAAGGATACCACACAAGTACCTATGCTTCGTCCGCCCGTAGTCCTGGTATTTTTTCAAATTCTTCGGGTATGTGGTAGTCGGGAGTATTTAGCAAGGTGAGACGGGGCGTGAGGGGGAGGGGATGAGGACAGGGTGTGGGATGATGGGAGTGGGAAGGGAATGCTGCGAAAGGGTGGAGAGAGAGGAGGGAGGGAGGAAGAAGGAAAGGGAAGCAGGGTTGGGCGTGGGCGTCCGGGTCTCGCGTGGACCCCCGTGGAGAGAGTGATGGGAGGCGAGGTGCGAGAGGGGAAGAAAGGAGAGGAAGAGGGAAGGGGAGGTCGGTAGAGAGTGAGAGAGAAAGAGAGGTGTATGCCTTGGACTAGCACCACGCTCTTCCGACCTCCTGCCGTGAGAGGGATACTCGTAAAGATGTCGCACCAGCTTTCCTTTCCTCCTCCTTCCCCTCTCCCTCTCACCTCCATAAACTCGCTTCTCCTCCCTCCCTCCCCTCTCCTCCCTCTCCACACCCTCCCTCCCCCATCTCTCTCTCTAACTCACTCTCCTCCCGATAAAATTCGATCGCTCCGATCGAATCATTCCGACAGCTTCGTCATTCTCCCCCTAGGTGGCTCCCTCTTTTACGCGCCTCTTTTTTTTTGTTCCATTCCAGCCAATTTTTTTTCGCGCCTTCTATTTTTCTTATTATTGCGGCACGCTAATTCATTCCGAATCCGCCTCGAGGGAAAATCGCAGAGCCTCTAGATGTGTTTTTTTATTTAAATACCTTCTCGGAATAAGCGCGTGTGTGGGCGAACGCACGGACGAATCTGGGCTTCGCCTTGCGCGATTCGGTAATACGCTTCCGAGGCTTCCGCGATACGCATCTCTCCCAGAGAGAGAGAGAGAGAGAGAGAAAGACGTGACGGTTTAATAAATAACAAATATAGCTTCGACGACAGGAGCGCTCTCTCCTCCTATCTCCCTGTCTCTATGGCTACCGGAGGAGAATGTTACACTCCCCCGTTTTTCTTTCGATTCTGTCGGAGTTCCCCCTCTGATTCGATTTTAATCGAGTTCGATTGACCACATTCGGACCGAATTCGGTTAATTCCGTTCTCCTTTTTTCCCATCGGTCTCTCTCGACTCTCAATGAGGACGAACGTTTCCTTTAAAAGTGAGGTCCAAGAATCGACGCATTCGCTCGTCTGTTCGTTGTGACCGCATGCCGTCCCATAAACGAGGAAATTCCGAGAAAATTTCCCTTTTTTAATTACCTCTGACCTTCGCGTTAAAAATCCTTGCTTCGTCGATTTAACCCGTACACGATTTTTTTCCTAAATTGAGCGAGCAAAAATTACCTCACCCCGCCGTTATATTATTTTCCGAAATTGGAACGCTAAACACTGCGGTGGAAAATTGAAGGCTTTTAGAAGTATTTAACGCTTATTAAATCCAGCGCGTATATGCAATGCTGAGTGAGTGGAAAAAAGTATATTTTAAAAGTTTCGCAAGTTTTGCTTTCAGTCTTTAAGCGGGATGTCACGCTAAAACAAACCGCCCATGGGTATTTTGTTTAACGGACCAATGTAGATTTTAAAATTCACGTTTAGTCTCTTTATAATTAACGTCGTTGACGATAGTGATATTTTCGCCCACGGTGTGTGTTGCGGTGTGTTGTTTATTTGACCGCACTTCGCAACGTGCGATCTTGGGAACGGAGTTTCAGGTCTTCGAAGAATGCGATTGAGATGCGCACATTGATTTAGGGAGTCCTTTTAGCGAACGGCTATGAATAACTCAAAATTCTCAGAAAAACGGCTTCAGACCATGGCGAAAAGAAAAAATGAACATCGCCTTCATTTCTGGCGCGCGGATTTGAAAATCAATGCTTTATGGATTAAAATTTCATTTGATACATTTCGAATCCGCCTTCCAATCAATACTCTCTCGTATATTCTTCTTAAACTCTAACTGAAAGCAGTTCCGAGAAAATGTAACCGCGATTTCGTCAGAAAACTGAAGAGGGAATTTTTTACCTTCATCAAATTTAAAAAAAATTAGAACTCTTCTCACATTTAAAACCGATCATTTTGTTACATTTAAAACGAGAAAAAAATATTTTACGTCTCCTGGGGAAAAATCATCAATGGTTTTTATAACTGCAAAAAAATCCCGGACACGAGCGATGCGATTTTTTTTCTCTTAACGTGGATGAAAAACGCCGACCTTACGTACGAGAAAAAATCACAAAAAAGCAGCGCGGCTCACATTCGAGGAAGTTTTTTATTTATTTATTTAGAAAAAAGTAACTCGCCTCATTTCCATAGAGTTTTTAAGCTCGGAACTTCTCGAGAAACGAGCAACCCGCCGAGGTCTTAATCTCTACCGTTTCGAGAAAGGAGGAATATGAGACTAAGAAAAAAGGACACATTCAGGTGGAGGCGTAAGTCGGGGGAAGGGGAAAAGGAGGTGGTTTTAATGAGGGGGTGGGGAGAGAAGAAGAAGAAGCTGAGAGGATGGAGATGAAGGAGGCAGTTTGGGTCGGGTGCGGGAGAGTGATGGTGTAGGGAGGTGGGATAGAGGGAGGGAAAGGGAGGGAGAGGGATGGAGAAGGATAGGACACGAAGAGACCGTGAGGACGGAGGTTATGAAGGAAGAGATATGGACGCAGAGAGAGAGAGGGTTGAGATGAGGGGATGTATGGGGTGGCGAGGAGGGGGTGGGTGGGTCGGAAGGTATGGAGGTGGCGGAGGGGGAGGGAGGAGAGGAGTGGGGGAGTTGAGTGCAGGGTGGAGCGGCAAAAAGCTAAGGTGTGAAAAATGGATTTGGCGGACCAGGTGGGCCGCCTTGTCACACTTCGTTATCGAGATGGCTGGCCGTGGGAGGAGTGGCCGGGAGGAGAGAGAGGGAGAGGAAGGGAGAAAGGAAGAGGAGAGGAAAGGTAAAAAAAGGGGAGAGGGATTTTTTTTAGGAAGGGAAAGGATGAAGTATCCGGCGACATAATTTCAAGTCTCCGTGTATAGGAAAGTCTTTAGACGTTGCCAAAGTAGACTGGGTGATACCGAGGCAGAGAGGAATAACTCTTCGGGAGCTCGGAGACATCCACGTTGAAATCCCTATGCGCATCGCTCGGTCCGTTTTTTTTGTGGTAGCGTAGCTATTAAAAAATTTTAGGCGTTGGTAGGGGCATACCAATCGCCGAAAATTATTTCGTTTTTGTTTTTAAGTTTAGTGACGACCGGAAAAGGATTTGCGTCGTTGTTCCGTTCACTTACGACGATAATTGGAAAATACATTACTTTATTTCGAGAAATAACTATCGAGTTTACCTCATGGACAAAATAAAATTCGAAAACTACATGATTCTTCGACGACCATAGAAGGGTTGTGAAAACCCTTTTTACTGCTATTGCAGATACATAGTTTTTCAATTAAATTATTTTATGTTGGCAAAGAATCCGAGTATAAATTTTTCAACATATTTCGATCACAAAAATATTATTCATTTTAAATATATTATTCCAATGTTAAGTACAGTGCAATAAAAAAGCGAGTTGTTAATATGCGGATTCGGGTATACCTCGGGTAAAACCGTATTCCTCCCCGAATAAAATCCCAAAACATCGGACCGAATACGTTTTGTTAAATAAACACGCAAATGAATGAAAACAATGTACAATAACATTATTAAAAGGCACGACGGCACAGTCTCGTTTCATTTCCTGCCGATTGGTCCCAAGTTACGCAATAGTTCACGAATTGTGAAGTCGTGTGACCTTCATTGGCACAACTTCTATTATAATGCGGCTGGCCTATAAGTGTTATTCCTGACCCCAGACCTCACTAATTTTCAATGATAGTCAATTGCACAATATTTATAATTGATTTAGATTGAACTCAAGGTTTCTGCTTCTGGAGAAATATAGATCGGAATGTCTAAAAGACGGGGTTGTAGGAATAATTGAAGCACCAACGCATATAGGTAGGAACAACCGTGATGATAAGATACTCGAGATCGATTGTAGGACGGAGCGTTATCTAGTCTCGTTCTTTCCGAGGAAAATATGATATCACAATAGAAAATTTCAACCTGCGATAGACAATCTTTAGGTAGGTCATGGTGCTTGGCACCCCCTGCCACCCACCAATTAGGTGAATTGCAGGGTAACATGTACATGTTATATGTGCAGAACGTTACCTCTCCGAGGCTTTAATGAAATATCATCATTCCTCAAGATTTTCCTCGTTTAAAATTTTCCCGTCTTACGCGACGGCATCGCCTAAAACGAAACGACAACTCCGGAGAGAATGAAAACCTCGTTGCATCGCCGGAACTAAGAGCACGAGGAGACCGTCCTGACAACGAAACAAATTGCGAAACAATTGCGCGAGATACATCTGAAATCATACACTCTCCATCGCGAACGCGTTACGCGGAAGCGGACGACAGAAATGGATTCGTGTGCTGCGCCCAACTGCGATTGCGCGCTCGCCCGAAAGTTTCGGGTGTGGGGGAGGGGGATTCTAAGGGGTCAGCGCAGTCGGTCCAGGACGGATCACGTTACCCTATAAAGCATTTTAATTTTTTCTAACCTTCCAGACTAGTTAGTAATTCAGGTTAGTCTTACACGGACGCGTTTGTCTTTTTCTTTTATTTTATTTTTTGACGTAATATATCGCGACCTTGGCTCATCAAGATTTTCTCCGGACGCCGCTCGTTATTCAAACCCGGATTAAACCGAACGGTTAAAAAAGAAAAATCAGCTTCCAGGGGTGAATGATTGGCGATTCGTTAGCCTGCGAACGTCTGAGGACGTTTAATGCGTATTATAAATATATATGTTCCGGGACATGTGGATCATCGAGGAGAATTTTTTTTTTATATTTTCATAGGGTTTGAATGATAAAGGGGGGAGAGGGGGAAGGGAAATGGTCGCCAATATTTCTCTATTTCCGCCGAATGCCCGCTCGTTCCGAACCGTAGGACACGCCCACATCGAGAGGTGTTACTCGCATCCCATTCATCGCCCAAGAGGTGTCTTTGGCGGTGATTCATCTCGGGCTCTAAAATGATGCGGGCGAAAAAGTTGAATCGGGAAGTTATGAAGAGGGGTCCCTCTTTATGCTACAGTTAATACAGAGCCGAAGAAGGTTTCGGGCTCTTCGGTTGGGTGAAAATGAAATCTAAATGATGACTCCCCCACACTACTTCCTCACCGGAAATGTTTTTATATGACCTTCGAACGAATGATTTTCATCGCCTATGCGTTTTTATGCTAAAATCAAACTTCTTGACAGAACCTGCTTCGATTCGGCGCATGATTCCTTCGGAAGAGAAACGATTATGCAATGAAATGGAAAGAGCTCTTTTTTCAAGCGAGCAATTTTCATCGTCAAGTTTTTCTCTTAGTCTACAAATCTAACAAATACGTATAATATACACACACAAAATGCTCCAGGTCCCGTTTACCTTAGTTTACAAGCAACTACATCTATGAACACTTTTAAATTTCTGTTCGCGAAAGGATTTCAGAATACGAATCTGTCTTTAGGATTGGTAAACAGGTAAATTAGCGCACTCCGATAAAAAAAACAAAAGAAAATGAAAAGTTCGAGGTACCACAATCTAATAATAACTTAACAAAATACAAGAGGATGAAATATCTTCTTTGAGATACGGAAAATAAATTAAAATTAAAGACATTGGAGTTACCTAGTTATCTTGCTGTACTATCAATCCCTCCAAAAACACTCGAGTAAGAAGTATTTTAAAATCAAGCTGCCAAAAAGTGAAGATATCCACATCGAATTTCAATAGCATATTGCGCCATACGTACGATTCTTGAGCGCCTCTTCTATCCACTTATGTCATGATTCTCAACAAATGTGATAAAATATGCTCATATCGAATTAAATCAATGATGAGTTCAAGGGGCAGCTGTCGTCGCTCAATTGTTACTTCGATATACATAGAATGGAGGACCTAATGTGAGACTCAAAAATATGAGGGCCTTAAGCATAATAGGCTGTGGGCTTAAATCTATAGATTGCCGACTCATATTCAATTCATTCATCGCGATTAATCGAAAAGGTTGGATCGATTTAATTGTTGCGATTAATCGTATGAATCGATTAAATTGATATTACAATGATATTAAACGTATTTTCGTAATTATAGCATATCTTAATTACTTAAGTTACTGTAACTAATAATATTTCAAAGAAATAATCATTACACGTTATATTGCAGTAAACAATGCAAATGCTTATGATATCTAAAGTCTATAAAAGCCTTCTTCTGTCCCTTTTTGGCTCCCGCTTTCACGTTATGAAAATGCGAATAATTCGATAAGTGTCGAGAAACATTTTTTTAAATTTGACAGGAATGCTCGATTCACGTATTTTTAGGCGTTGAAAACCTCTCCAAAAAGGTCTTGGGTTCGACTCCAAGAAAGATATTTCCATTTCACATAAAATAACGCGTAAAAATCGACTTTTCAACGTGTAGGCTTTTATACTTTTTTTACATCTAAATTAGAAAGAATTAAGCTGGGACCTTCGGATCCAAACCATTAGAAAAAATAAAAGTTTCTTATTTTATTCATCTTTTTTCCGCCTACAGTTCGAAATCTCTCATGTTAAACGTTTAATTAACATATTTTGGAGAAATCTTGTCATTTTAATGGCAATAAGTCAACAACTTGCATTACGAGAGAGAGAGAGAAGGAAGAAGATGGGAATAATTTTCATAGCAACCAATGTAAACAACATTCGTTACGTTATTTACCAGAAGGAATACATTTGAATGTAAAACATTAATCATTCGCTTATTAAAGTTACTTAGAGTCATCGTAGGAGTTCGAGACTTGAAATAACGAACACCTAAAAGAACGAAAGTTTGTTTTCCTGCCATCAAAAGAAAGCCAAGGTATATTTTTGTTCATTTTTTATTTCATAAAAAAGTTTCTCGTTGAATTTCAACAGGCGTCTACCGAGTCGGTATTATATTTCACTTTTATGATTTCACTTGTTATTAATATAATTAAACTGACATAATTTATAAATTAAATACATGCATTATAATTATCTTTCAGGCTGTACTTATTGAAAATTAATTTTTCCCCGTTTAAATTCAATAGATGTTATAGTGCTTAACACACAATAATTCTATCGGTAATATATATTATCTAAGTTGCTGCAATCGTTACAGACTTTGATAAAAATTACTTAGCGCGGATGCTTCTTTATTTTATATTTAGACGAAAGTTTTCACGAATATGTTCAATCGATTTTTATCCTTTATACGTTTGTTAGATTGTAAATTGAGCGAAAATGCACTGAAAATCTGAGGCGAACAATTCCAGTAACCTTAATAACTTTTTTATTTTGAAAATTCGGAAAACTCGAATATAAACATAAAATGTAAAAAAATACGAATCAAATAGTTGAATCGACGATATGAATAAGAATTCCCATTCTTTTTCCTGTGAAATAGTGCAAATCTCGCGCCGAAGTCTCAATTAAAAGATATTTAACAAGTAGCTCTGGAATGAACTAATCCGCCTACTTTCCTTTCAATACAAATTTAATATATAAATACCACCTTCAAAATGTTAGTAGTGGCAGTAATTTTTATTTTAAGATGCATCGACGGCTAAGGTCATTTCGGACCGTTGAATATTCTATTCAGATAAATCCTCAGACAATCACAACGTCCATGCCCTAGGCGGGAATCGTGCCCGCGACCTTTGGGTTAGCAGGCAAGCATTCTAACAATCATGCCAACCCGGCCGGCACAACTTTCCGATTTTATGCACTATGAGATATGAAGGGTACAGTAGAAAAATGTTTGCAGGGTCCTCGTCTGTGAGAAGAGGGTGCATCGTTCGAAAGTGGACGATGACAATGAAATAGGATAACCTATATGAGACGCATTGGTATCTCTTATTATCCTCGGTATCATTGTACCATTTCCATTGCTTGGTTATGGCTATTAAATGTTTTGATTTTGATTATAATAATGATAATTTGTTATGCTCTTCTGTTGCCACTGAATTACATAACTGTCTTGAGAATTTAATGGCAGTAAATAAATAATTGGGTCTTCATTTGATAATATTAATAAGTAAAAATGACGGGCTGAGTTTATATGATTCTTGAGTTGAAATCCATATGGGTTTATGGTAAATAGTTACAGATTAATAATATTGTGCCCTGGCAGATTGAATATTGCTGAAGCACAAATCTATTTGTGTGAGAATCTGAGTTAGCCTCCCCTTGTCTCATGTACCTGAACAGACAACTACAAAGAGGTGTGAAGCAATAGCGACAAAGCACACTCTTTCTCTATTACATTAACACAAACCAAAGCAAAAATCAAGGACAAACGAACCAAGATATACGTTAAGAAAACCGACGAGAAAAAAAAAGAAACAAACCAATACAATTAAAAAAGGAATTGGAGACTACGGTGTACAGATTGGAATTAAAATTTGAAACTCCTGAACCGTAAATTAACTCAGAGAGCACTCACACGTCAAAAAGAAAAAGGAAAATTAAAATTATGCTTACAAGTTTGCAGGACGATGATGGCCTACAGGGACCTGTTGTCGAAAACTAGCCTAAAAAGAAGAAAAGGAACACACACACGCACAATAACTCTGGAAATCTCTGGGAAACTTGCTAGATACGTATTTCGGGAGCTATGCTCCCATCTTCAGTAGCTGAAGTCGTTTAATTCCAAACCAATACAAGACCAACAAAATCCAAAAAACAAAAACTCCTCACCGAAGATATCGTAATAATTATACAAGAATAAACGCCTTTTTTAAAAATAAGGACAAACCAACCAATAGGTACGTTAAGGAAACCGATGGAAAAACAAAAGAAAACAAAAAACAAAATTATCTTGCCAAAGATGCCGTAACAATTACACAAGAAGAAACGTGGTTTTTTTAAAAATGAGGACAAACCAACCGAGAGATACGTTAAGAAAACCAATAAAACAAGTATGGATGTACACGGGTTCCCCGTGGTACAGAAATGCTTTTCGTCAAATTCGCCGTAGTGTATTCGTATACTAATGCTTTTTTTCCCCTTTGAAATCAGAAAATTATTTTTTTATTGTGGTAGCCCTGCTTTTTTATCCGTTTTAAACGTATTCATTTCGTTTTCCCATTCTACAATGGCTATTAATTTATGTGAATATTCTATGTACCAAATTTGGTTGAAATCGGTTCAGCCAATTCTTCCCTGATATATGCGTACGGACGGACGGACATCACGAAGAAAATAGTGCTTTTCAGCTATGACGAAAAGCACTAAAAACATAACGGAGCAAACCAATTTAAGACCAATAAAAACAAAAAATTCTCTCACTAAAGATGTCGTAAAAATTACACAAGAAGAAGCGCCGTTTTGTTTACAGAATCGGTATGGTTACTGACAACAATATGTAGTATTTCTATTTTTCTCCGCGATTCCGATAGGTAGTATGGATCGACCTAAACGTCAATTGTTGCCTCGATAGCTATGAATCGAAACACGGCTGGAAATTGCACTCGGCTATACTCCAGCAGAGTTCGGCAATAATAATCACCATAGCAACAAATCGAAAAAAATGGCTTTTAAACCTCGAAACGAAAGTTTTTGAGAGAAATTCAAACAAATACGAACGAAAATATAAATTATGTGATAGGAATAAGAATCTTCACTTTTTTCCCCTTAGAACAATAGAAATCCCATTCCGATATCATGATTCTAAAATATTTTAAAAAGCAAAAGAAAAAATCTCTACACGACGGATTTCAGATTAACCGTGCATATGAAATGGAGAAAGAACTCACCTGGAATCGAACTCGGAACCAGTAAATTCGGAATATAAATTATGACCAGGAGGTAGCCTCCGAGAGCACTGTCCTTACACCAAGTTTCACGAAGACGTTAGTGGGACACACACGCGAACAGCGAGGCGATGTCATAAGACAAATTTCCATTTTTCGGATGGACAGTAGGCTAAAAATGCTAAAAAATTACAGTTACGCACATCAGATTCCTTCTGATTAAATGTTAAACGAACGAAAAACCGAAAAGCCCGCGGAATCGAACTCGGGCCTTTATTTTACACGGGGAGTTGTCAAAAACGTCATGTGGTGTCACTCTAATCAGCGCTGAAAGAATCTTGAAATCGATGCAGCTGTTCTCAAGTTATTCGACGTTATTTGAAATATGAATGCACGTGACGTCATCACACGTAGAAAACATTCAACATCGCGTAATTACTAATAGAATGTTCTATGAAGGGAATTAGAAGGAATTGCATTTCCTTTCGATCCTTGAATCGTCTTTTTTCTAATAAGATCTCATTGATTATTATTATTATTTTTTATTTTTAAACAAAATGGAAACGTCATATTTTTCGACTCTCTTGAAGGGAAAAAGATGAAATATTTAACATTGTTTCGTGAGATTGGAAGGGGTTAACTCATTCTCATTTAGCTTTTAAGGACAAAGTATTTGAAATTTTTAGTATTAAGGCGTGTTCACTTAATAGAGTAACTATTTTAAAAAGACTCTCCCTAAAAGTGAAAAAATCTTACAACCAAAGGTGTCAATAATTTATTGTTATTAAACATATTAACTATGCGTGATTGAGGATAAAATATATCAAAGCAACTGAAATGTTGGTGAAGTAAATAAATGATTAAGGCGAAAATAAAACATTTCCTTACATAACAACCTGTTCAACAGTTGCGAGTAGCAGTTAGGTCAAAAAACATTTCTCGAAGGTTATAGACATTAATTTAATACTTAGTTTTCGAGTATTCTCTGTGATTTTCCGACTATTTCCAGTCTTTCTAGGCGATGCATTGAACATGGTTGGTCCCATCTTGAAATGAATAATGCACAACTTCCTCTTCTCTGCCCGATGACGTTTTTTGACGCAAAATGTCAAAGGCCGAAAAACTTCGAAATTCAACAATCGATTTTTTTCCGGTGAGAATGTCCGAGCGCGAGTATATTTTCCTCTTGGTAAAACCCTAATTATTGGAAAACTGAGGACCTGCGTTTATGTTTGTTAAGCGTTAACAGGACTAATTGCGGCGTTAACGTTTCACCATTGGCGTATTCTTCATCGGTTTCGATTTCCGTCTACATTTGAGTACGAGCGAAGAAAAGGATTTTTTTAAAATGCCCTCTTTTTCCTGTTTTGAAATAAATCCGAGTAAGGCGATAACCTCGCTTAGCGCGACAGATACGCTCCTGAAAATTTCGCGCTAATCGAAATTCATTACGTCAATGAGGATAGGTCCCATTGATGCGAAAACTAAAGTGTAATGTTAATAAAAATACGCCGCTAACCTGAAGAAAAACAGCTTCTTGTCGGCTCCTATCCATCAACGCCAGATGTTAATCTTTAAATGTTTTCTGTCTTATCTTCATCAGTAATTTTCAAATGGTATAGAAAACTAAAAACTTCATCATATTCAGTCAAAAATATAAATATTACCTGTATGAATGAAATCCTACATAAATCGGCGAGAAATTTGTATTCGAAAAGTCACATTTCTTTGGAAATGATAACGCAAATACAAGCGTCGATCCTGTCGTAAAAACTATGTGCCGTCCTGGGTGTTTCTTTTACAGCTGGCGTCACCAAAGAATTCACTGACAGGGCCACATGAGGCTCCATTATCCACTGCGCGGGCCACATGCGGCATTTCAAATCTGGCCGTGAGCAAATTTCAAAGAGCAAGTTTTGAGTTTTTTTCGATTCTATAATGAGTAATTCACTTATATTAAAAGTATATATTTCAGCCAAGTACTCGGAAGATGTCGTTTAGATATCATAAATGTTATATCTAATGAATACTCTTGCTGATTAGGCGCGGGCCTGCTTCGCGCTATAACGAATCCTCTTAAAAAGAAGTCGCGCAAGGCGAGGTATAATGAATATCTATGCATAAAAATATTTATTTTATTTTATATAAATTTATTATCTATATATATTATCCTGATAAGTTTCAACAAATATTACTGTTGTGCTTTTTTTAATCTATAATATTGTTGTTGTTAAAAATCCAATTTATGCCATTCAGGCTGCCTACGGATTGTTTCGCCGGGTTCCCCTTCTGTCTTTGGGTGAATGCCAGACAAACAGCCATCCCCGGAGAAAACAAATAAAACGAATTACCAATGGTTTAAAGAAAAAATAAATAACTTGCACCTGCATCAGCCCTGAAGAGGCCTTCTGCCTACACCAGGGTCTTTCTGATCAGGCCATGTATAAAGAAAACGAAATGAAATATATATTGTATGTAAAGTGAATGAAATTTATATGGCTTGTCAGAAATGAAAACCTTTGAATTGAATTGAATTGCGGGGTACAACTGTATTATTAAAATCTCGCTTCTCTCCTGCAGATCGCGGATGCGAATCCCCAATGGCGCTGAAATTTTTATTATATTATATATTATATTATTATAAGGTTGAATTAACAAAGAACTCGTATACTTTTTTATTTTTCAAAACATAATTACTATAATCATATCTATCCCTGAAATATATTTGGATAAGGTAATATCTGATAATCAGGTTTGTTTGGCTGCTAAAACTTGGCTTGATGAAACGCTAATATTATAACTAGACTTGATAGAATTCGATGTTTATTTTTTTAAGTCGACGTTTATTTTCCCGAGGGATTTTCGACGAATATCGACGCTTAAAATTCCTATTTGGTAGAATTCAATGTTTATTTTTTTTTAAATTGACATTCATTTTTCCAAGAGATTTTCTACAAACGTCGACGGTTAAAATTACTACTTACGTACATGACTTTTTATTTCGAAATTCTACGTAAAATTTACGTTTATTTTACAATATTTTTATTATTAATTTAAAATTTTATAGGAAGATAAACGATCTTCAAACGGCCACTGAAGTTCCTTTCTACCGAACCTCGTTTAACAGGACTCGAGGAACTCTCAGCAGGACATATCCATGGCCTTATCTGTATAGAGGCTCGTGGAATATCCCACCATTAGGTCGACAAATATAATCTCAAAAAACCTCAAAGGGCTAAGAAATACTTGCTCTCAAAACTACCCTCGCGGTTAACTGATTGTTCAGAGTGGAAGCGTGAGCTATTCAAAAAGACGCATATTTGAGAGTAAGGAAATACCTTTCTTTCAGTCCCACTTTTAATGAAAGCCCAGAAAGGGAACGAAATCGTAGTCGGGAAATAATATTGCAAAAAGTAAACAGAAACGACTTTAATATAATAATTCAGAATGGGTTTTTGGAAGTATACTTTTCCGTCTTGTTGGACAATCGACGCTTATCGACGACTCTTCATTTTCGTCGGTTTTTGAAAATTTTTAAAAATCGACGTTTATCGACGTTTTTCGATTTAAATCGAATCCTACCAAGCCTAATTATAGCTATATATATATATATATATATATATATATATATATATATATATATATATATAGATATTTATAGCTTAATTTGTTAGATTCTCGCGTTTTTCATAGGTTAGTTTTTTTCAACCTTTCTGGAGCCGCGAACCCCCTACGAAGTCCCACAATTTTTGCGGACCTCTTCTTTATGTAAAGTTCATACATTTTTCATTCGTAGTTTCGTTTTTAGGCTGGTTTCCAAAGGAAACATAGGCTTATGAAATGGTCCTGTCTGTGTGTGTGCCCCCTACTAGCAACTTTTGCATCAATGGACTGATTTTGACGAAACTTGATATGAGGCTCGTGTTGCCAGGGTCCACCTCCGGGCTATATTTTATTTGACGAAGATTGACGTCCCGGGTTCCAGAAAAGTTTTTCCTATTTGTTTTACATGGGAAAGCTCAAATCCATGGTGCAAAGGTGTTTTCTTTAATACATTAAAATATCTTATAATTGTGATATCGAGGCGAGGTTTGTACTGTTCTGAGGAGAAAAGAATTTAAATTTTAATTTTTATCACAGAATTTTGATTGATAGTATTTTCTTGAATTTCAATTAAAACAGCGTATTTTCGTTTTAAATCACATATCATCGGATTGTTGCTATGGAGACGATTATTACCGAACTCAGCTTGAGCAAAGACGAGCGAACAAATAGATTATTTTCTTTTCCACTCGACTACCCATAAGCAATGGGCAGTTGATCCATACATGTTAGCATATAAACAGTAACATTTATGAAATTCGTTTATTTAAAAAATACATGCAAAACATAATATGTGTAAGAAACAGATTTTGACATTGTTTTTAGTATTTTAAACCTGATAATGCTCTATTAATTTGTTTTCCAATTTTTCTCTATCATTGATATACTATGAACTTCAAGTGGTATTTATGACATGAGAATTCCTTGGAATGACTAACACATACTGAAACATTTCCTGTCAATATAAATAATCAATTCGGGACGTCAACTTTGGGAAACCAGCCTGCATTAGTCCTGGTTTGGACTTCTTGCTCATTTTGAAATATTAATCAGAGCTGTGCGCTGGATCAAGCAAGTTAAAGATATAAATAAACGTCTTGTCCTACTAAACTCGCAGACCCCCGAGATATCACGCGCGGATCCCCGGTTTAAGATATGTATTCGGACTCGACAGATTTAACTTTCGGTCAACAAACAATTTGACCAAGTTCTCTTTCCCGAAACGTATGTAAATACTCTCATACATATTTTAAGCTTACGCAAAATTGCATTCTACTCTAATTTTAACAAAGCTTCTTGAATAATATGTTACAGACGCTAGCGTTACCCAAGAAGTATATATCGTTTTCTAACTAAAGGACGACTAACATGATCTCTAATACAATAAGCCACATCCTTTTTAGTTGCGTGGAACGCTCGATTCTCATGCAATTGCTTTAAAAATCGAACTGAGATTTGACCATTTTTAGACAGTTACGACCAGCGCCGTTACTAGGGGCGGGGTAAGCGGGGAGTCTGCCCCGGGCGTAACTAAAGAAAGGGCGCAAACATTGTTAAAAGCAAGTTGTGCATGTCACAATGACAGGGGAGATTTCACTACTGTACTTGTTCCAGACATTACGCATTACTTTAAATTTCGATGATGCTATTGATGAGTTTGCTGCATTAAAATCACATAGAATAACTCCTTAATATTAAAATATTTGTACTTTTTGTATTTAAATCATGCATGTGAATAATTATGTATGTAATTATATTTATAACTAGCAGAATTACCCGGCGTTGCGTGGGGGGAGGGAGGGGTGTACGCATTAGAGAGTTATAAATATTTTTTTAAATTTCTAACAATAATCTAGTTAAAACATGCTAAGCTTCTATCTCTTCTCGTTTGGAAAAGAGTTTCGAACTGCTTATTGTTGTAATCTCTGTTTTTCTCTGCGTCTCCCTGTGAGTTCTGATGTTTTTGATGCTCTCGAAGCAGCCTTTTTTTGCGCATCTGATTTGCTCCCAGTTAAACGTGGCTTTTTTGGGTGGCATTGCAAATCTAAAAACCATTTAAGTATTACTATTAAAATGAAAACAAACTAACCCCAAAAATTAGAACTATCTATGGTGATATCATTCTGTGAAAATGCCTAAAAATCTATGCAATTTTCGTACTCAAATGTAATTTTTGATCGTTTTCGATCAAGAGACGAAATTTCATGACCTGAATAATATTATTTATACTATTAGTAGTAAATCAGTATGAATTTTACGACTCTAGGTCAATGACTTCATATTTTAATGCTCAAATCACAAAATTACTACACCTATTCCCGTATTACTTCCGTGTTAATGTTATGGAAATGCTATTCTGTGGATCCCATGAGGTTCCAAAGCCCCCACGGGTTTCAAACCCCACCTACGCTCTTCCTTTTGGTCCTATTAGATAGCATGCCAAGTTTGGTGGCTCTAGGATCAACCGTGTGGATTTGTATAGCCGGAAAAACATACAAACCAACAAACTTTCTGAATTATAGTGAAGATTATGTATTTAAATTATGTACATTTATAGTAAGAAATTATATAATTTATTGTTTATTTTTATTTATTAATTGTTCGCCCTAAATCCATATAGGTATTAGAGAATTTTTATGGAGGGGGCGCATATTTGGTAGTTTGCCCCGAGTGCTAAAATAGCTATTTACAGCGCTGGTTACGCCAATCCAGTAGTTTTAAATAGGATCTTTGGAATCTTAAAAGTAAATAATTATAATGGATAGATGGCCAGGTCTTTAAATCTACGTATAGAAAATCCTGAACACTACCAATGAATGATAATTACACGTATTTGGCAATGATACGAGTTTTATTTGTGAAATATGCAAATACAATTTTTAACTAATTATAAATAACTTTCAAATCAGCATTTTTTCCATAATTTTTACCGGGAATTTCGTTAGAACGTCATTGTTCATTGAACTGAGTTCATAAAGGATTTTTTATAAACCTATTTTACTAGATGCAATAAGATAAGCTAACAGATATAATCGTTAGCGTAGGCATGGCGTAGTGTTACCCCCTGCCATACGCTTCCAGAGTATTCCGCGGCAATTATGTGAACATCTGAAAAGTAAGACGATAGGATATAATAGGGTAAAGAGCATTATTCTGGCTCGGATGGCGGGTCGTCAAGTCAATCACTTAACAAAAAGAAGAGGATTTCTCTTGACTAGCGATCCGCAAACGGTGTACTTCGTTGCATTTGGTAATAAAGGGAAGAAAATAAAACCAGCACTTTTTTGTATTCTTAAGCCACGACCACTGGAAAGGATTTTATTTTATAAAAAGCGTTGGTTTTTCAAATTTGTGATAGAGTTTCAGTTACAAGTGTACTTAGTTGGTTGGGCTTCTCGAAAACTATTCGTTTACCGAAATATCGTTAAGTTGATGACAATGTCCCATATGATCCCTCATTACAACTCTACGTTCATACCAAGAGAAAAAGTTAACCTGTGAATTTTAATTATAGTTATTCATAAAGTGTAATAAGAACGAATGAAGTACACTGCATAATATAATGTGTTAAACGAACGCCCATTTTTGGTGGCGCGGTGATTAAACTTAATGTGAATTATTCTTTCTAATTTAACGAGTCGAGGGACGTCGGAAACAGAATTATTGCGGGAATTTTCGAATATCGTTAAGCGAGGTATACCTGAAGAAAAAGCAACTAAATTGCTACTTAATTAGAGAACCAGTAATTTCTATCTCCGAATCATTTTGCGATACAAGCGAAATATTTAAATTCTTTGAAATTGCATTATTATTTTATCTATTATTATTTGCAACTTTGTTGGAAAACGTGCTTATTTTTGTTATTGTTTCTGACTCCTGTATGATAAAATGTCGCGACTATATAGTAAACCCGAATCCAAATACATAACAAAACAAGGAAAGAACTGATGAATCAATGTTAAGGGTGGGTTTATTTTATTGCCCCACACTACATCCCTTAGGCTGCCCCTTGAGTCTCCGAATTTCAAACGCGGGAAGAACTTATGGCCATGAACTATTCCTCAAAATTTCTCTCTACACCGACGGCCCCCAAACTAGGGTGTCTCTCTCTTTCCTTCAATAAATAAATCAACTATTTAAAAGGTCATCAGGACAATCTTTCCTCAAAAAAGTTTATGATAATTTAATACCAAGAAATGAATGCTTACGTCCAAAAGTTATGATACCCATACGTAAAAATATACACGTGTCTCTGTTCATTTTTGAAAAGGTGCCGTGCCTAAAAAAATAGCGGGAACCGCTTCCCTATAGTAAGGCCATACAAACTTTTTACGAATAGTAGCGCCGCATCAGTAAATGAGAGTGCTTTGGCGGGCATGATGAGTTTACTTCGGAAGTTACTGATAATATTCTATGGCAGGGGTGGCCAAATCGTGGTTCGCGAGCCACATGTGGCTCTTTTAACTTACTACGTGGTTCTTATTAATTTTCCATTCACAGGCATATCAACGTTTTCTCCCACAATGATGTACTTGTGACGTGTTGGGGACGCCTACGGGACATACTTTACATCTGAATTGTTTCGCATTCAGGTTCAGAATGTGTCATGCGGCTCTCAAATTTGTGAATATTATCGTATGCGGCTCTGAGGGTAAGTAAGTTTGGTCACCCCTCTTCTATGGCATCATAAAAAAATCAAGCCTGAACAACATTTTTGGCATCAAGAACACCAGGCGGCTTTATTAAAATAACGAAATTTCGATGATCTCTTTTTCGTAATAACTTCGCCTGGCCCATACCGCCCGTTGGCTATAGATTGCACAAATAACTCGAGGAAAAACAATTACACACAACAATCTATTTATAATTACACTCGTATCAACAATGAGTTCCCTTCTTCTACGTTTACATGGTGTTTTCATATTTTCACTTTTGCAAGTTGGCCGGTAAATAAAAGAAATACAATCTTAAAATGGGTGCCGCCCTTTATTTTGCTGCTTGTTTATACAACGTCTCTTCCCCCGAAATATCTATTACCAACGCTTCAGCATTGCGTGAGAAAATAACAATCAATCCTTCGCCATTCGAATAAGTATTTTTTGGCTTGCAACCGCCTGAAAACACGCGCCTACTGACCAATGGCAGTGGGTAGCGGGGTGAGCGCTTGACCTTGAAACGCGGGTCAACGACGCGGAAAGTTCAGAGAAGGGAAGAAAAATTGAGATGACGTTGCCCTCTGCAGACCAGAACCCGAACTTTTCCACGCTTTTGCCATCCGCCGCCCCATTGCGAAAAGCACAAGACGACGAAAGCAGAACGCCGAATGATGGGACCGACAAATGAAAAACAAAACAACCTGTAAGTGCTTGAATGTAAGAAAGAGATCTTGATGAGTACCGTTGCCAATTGGTAAATATTTCGCAAACAAATAAGCAACGCAGGCGACGCACTTAAAAAAAAAGTTTAAAGTTACATATTTTAAAATCTAAACAAACGACAGTCTGTTTTGTAATGTGGCGGAATAATCTACCTTCCTAGCATCTTATCGGTAAAAATTTACAAATAACATGATATGAAAATATATAATACCTATAATATAAATCCTTTTAATAAAATCTTCCGAAGATATAGTTGTCACCTATTTAACCTATAAAGATTACACTGATCACGCGGATTATGACAAATATATCTACATATAATACATCAACATATTATCCTACAATTTTTATGGATCCAGGGAACGGTTAGGGATATTAACAAAGACCTCTAAAACAATGCAATGTTCAAATCAGTGACCTTAATGATGCATAGTAGACTAAACACCTGAATCCACTAGTAATCAGAAAAGTTATTAAGCCTAGATAAAATTTTAATTGACAGAATTAACAAAAAACAATTTGTCTTTGCGGCATGTTCGTGGTTCCTCAACCCATTAGATCCCAGGCATTTTACTTGAATTTGTAATATTTTTCTGTTGAATGTGAATGATAAATATACACTGTTCAACATGAAAAAAAAAATTTAGGGTGTACACAAAGGTGAGAAAAAATGTTCACCTATACGATTAAGTCCCACTGTCCTCAAACGAGGACAGTGGGACTTAATGGTTTAATCCTAAAGTGCGGATCTGTATTAAAGTCATCCTGGGATTCCGGAAGAGAAACAAGAACATTAGAACGCGGATCACTTGATAGCACAATACGAAAGTATTGTTAGTGACGGCAACATTTACATTATTGCCAT
Organism: Tanypteryx hageni; assembly: GCA_028673005.1. NCBI lineage: Eukaryota > Metazoa > Arthropoda > Insecta > Odonata > Petaluridae > Tanypteryx > Tanypteryx hageni. Next base: position 93,745,543 of record CM054114.1, on the reverse strand, counting down.
TAAAGCCGCCAAAAACGTATGGAAATAGATAAAAGCGTTATTTTGGGGAAATACAAAAAGTTCGAAGATAAAAGTAGGACTACAATGAATATATGAGTTGCGAGTATTTAATCCCGTGATTTTACACTGCAATCTCAAGTTGAGATGCACCTTTTAGGTCCGTTAAATAAATTTTCATAACTATGTTTTATTGTTGGAATTCTAATTTCGTGTTCAGAGCCGTCTGAAGGGGGGGGGGGGGGGGGGGCTGGGTGGGCAGTCGCCCAGGGTCCCGCGTCTATGAGGAGCTATAGTAGAAATTGCATTCGAGAAATTGTCTCGAGAAGAGGAGATAGATGCTCATTTACTCGTATACTGTTTATATATAGTCGTATACTTTTCTCATTAATTTCCAATTACTAAATATAGAAAAATAAATATGTAATATATAATGGTTTTAAAAATATATTTCACCTACTGTATTTTAGGAGAAAAACTAACATAAACTTGAAAACAATAATAAAATTGTAATTAAATGAGAAAATTGATTTGTATAAATAGGGGGTCCCGCGGTAACCCTCTCGCCCGGGGCCCCGCGGGTCTTAGAGACGGCTCTGTTCATGTTTCATGTTTTTTCCTTCTAGCGTGCGTAAGAACATGCGCGTATAATAGGCGGATGTAATTTCCCCCGCCTCGATCAGGCTTGGAGAAAAACCCATTGCGCCGACATTAGCCTACTCATTCAACGATTTGAGTAGCGTGAGGTCAAATGATTTAACGTCCTTCCCGAAGGACGAAGCGGCTTTCTCGCGTGCACCCTCCTTAACAAGATGGACGAGCAATGGCAGCAGAATGGGGGTGAGGGGAGGTTTATAAAAGCACGCACCGCCAGGATTCGAGCCGCTATCCTCTGCGAGAGATAGGTCTCCGCACATTAAATGACACCACACGCTCCCACATCCGCCGACGAAGCGGATCATTAGAATTAAATGTAAACGAATTACTATATCTTTTGCGTCCAAAATGCAAGTAATTCCGTTCTACAAAGAGAGAGCATTTACGTTTCAATAAATGTTTCATTACAAAAACGAAAAACTGTGGAATAAAATTTGGGAACGATTTGTCGTACGGGTCTCCATCAATATGATGATAGTCTTCTAGTCATCTATTCTTCATCAATTTAACGGGAAAATTTTCGATTCAGATAACGGCGCACCTAAGAATTTACCATAGGGAAATGGAGAGAAGACAAACAATCTAGTTCTCTACACATAAAAAGTGCTAATTCAATTTCGCTCGAAAAAAAAACCCATTATTATCTTCATATTATCTGAAATTCGTTAGCCACCGATCAATATAGTAAATTGACCATTCGTGCGCGCGCGAAAATTCTCCTTCCAAATCTTTCATCGATCGCGTTTCGCTACAATTTCATCGGTGGTAATTTTAATTAAAACTTCACGGATAGAAAGGTAGAATATTGGGAATAATTCCGCGAGAAATGTCACAATTCAGCAATTTAAAACTGATTGTACACAAGCGATATGATATGATGCAATGATATAATCTGGAATAATCATTCGTTTCGTAATATCTTTTGAAACAACTGCTAGCGGCCAGAAATGGGCCATGACTTTTTAAATTTGTCTTTCTCCAAGAATTGGGAAGCTGATCTCTGAAGAACAATCACAGGTCCCTTACTCTATTTACTTATTTTAAAGGGCGAAATATGGTCGCAATATTTCTGTCTACATTCACACGAAAGGGTGTTTTTTATTGAATTATTATGAATATAGTGTTTAAATGGGCAGAAAAAATGTAAGCTGATGTTCCCATAATGATCAAAGTTGTTTAGATTGTGAAATCATTGAGGTTTTACAAGTGTCTTGTAGGTACATTGAAGGAATTTATGTGGAATATAAATTAGACAGAGGGGCAAACCGAGAAAACCTGCACAACGAGAGAGAACACAGAATCGATGGGGAAAAAATAAAAATAAAGTTTAAAGAGACTTTTCCCGATGAAAACACCCAAATGATTATTTTCCATTAACCGAAAGGCCCAGTACTCCCACCATTATAGTCAATGTATAAAATAACATAACATCAGCATAATTATATACCATACTCCCGATTCATGTCCAATTTATATCTTCTGCGCGATTTCATGCATTTTTCCTCCCGGGATTGTCTTTTGCTCAGGCATTGTTTTTATCTCCCTCCAACCACACCGTCCGAATTGACTTCTGAGCGAAGGTTCGTTCGCCGTAATCGAGTTTTTTATTTTTTTGCCCCAGACCGTGTATATATATCCGCAATCCGTCATCAACAAAACGCTTCGGCGCCATCGGTCAATTGGCCACTCGACCTAGACACGAGGAGGAGATGGAGGGAAAAAGAGGATAAGGGAGGAAGGGATATAAAAGGAGGAAAAGAGAAATAAAGTGTTAGATGAAGTAAGAAGGAGGCATATGAGAATAGAGTGGGACAGGAAATGGAAGATCTAAATGATATGTGAGTTAGAGTGGAGAATTTCTAAGTTTCTCCCCGAAGGTAAAATGCAGATTGAGGACCGAGATGATCTAAGGAAATTCCAGAGTGAGAATAAAAGATGGAAATGGGCGAGAAAAGAGAGGTAGATAGGAATGAGGAGAGAGGGAGGGGAAGAGGAAAGGAGGGAGGGAGAGAGAGAGAGAGGAAGAGAGTGTGAGAGATAAGGAGGGGAGGAGGAAGAGGGAGAAGAGAGATGGACAATGAAAGCATAGAGATCATAGTAGAATAGTGAGGCAAAAGAGGAAAACAATAGAAACAGAAAGAGACAGGCTTAGGAATAAATAGAAAAATGTAATAATAAGCGAAGGATTGGTTGTTTGAAGGGAAGAGATAATGGAAACAGAAAGAAACAGATTAAGGAATAAATGGAAAAATGAATTAATAAGCGAAGGATAGATGTAGCAGAAGGTGGGAGGGAAAGTGAAACGAAGAGAGGAAGGGGTCGATAGAATAATAGTGACATTAGAAGTTAAAGAACGAGGAACAACAGAGACGAGAGAGGCAGAGTAGGAGAAAGAGGAAGGAATATTAGAGAAAGAATATTAGAAAAAATATTAAAATGAGAGGAGTTAAAGGGTTGTACGAGAGAGTTAGAACTCTCCATTCCTAGAGGGCGTGCAAGGATGGAGTAGAGGGTGCTAAGGGGTGCCTGTCGCGAGGGGAAAGAGTAAAAGGTTGTTTTTGAGGGATTCCCAGGTGCGTCGCCGAAGGTATGGAGGTTGAGCCGAGGAACCCAAGGACTTCTGGCGGCGGTTGTGGGAGGGGTAGGCGTAGTGGTGGACACTAAATGTGATATATGACCTCCCCAACGCCGCCCTTACACCCGACCCCGAAGGAACACCTCCTCCTCCCCATTCTCACACTGCCTCCGCCACCCACTCACTTCCCGGCTGAGAAATACGTCTCTTCTCTCTCCCACCTCCCCTCTCTCTCTCTCTCCTCTTCCACACCTCTCTCTCTCCCCCCTTCCCTCCTCCCACCCCTTCCCTACTATTCCACACCCTCTCCTAGCGTCCGCTCACGTTTGAGATTCCTCTCACCCGTTACCCATCTCTCGTTCTTATCACTGCGGAGGCAAAAATGCAACAACCTCCTTCGTTGCATCTCTTTGACGTCCACTCTTCTTCCCCTCCTCACGCCCTCTTCCTCCCTCTCTGTCTTTTTCCTTTGCCAGGACAAAGCTGATTATTTCCCTATCTGTGCTATCTTCTTCTTCCTCCTCATTTCTACAAAGTCACTGTTTTCCTTTCCTTCTCATCCTTATTCCTAACCTATCGTTACCTCTCTCTTTAGCTCTTCTAGCCGGGGCCGGCTCGAGCTACGGGCGAGCCGGGCGGTTACCCGGGGCGCCAAAGTCTTAGAGGCGCTTACCCGACCAACTGTCTATGCATTACTTGTAAGTGAACAAATATTTTGCCAATTTATAACCCAGAACAGACTGGAATACTAATGGCATTCCTTCTATTTTTTCTTTATCAATAATTTTTACAGAGTAATGAATAATTTAACATATACTTTGTAAATACCTCAACAAACATTTACGGAGGGGGCGCAGGAGTGCTATCTCGCCCGGGGCGTCCCCCCTTCTCTGTCCTATCATTCTGCCCGCAGTTCTTTCACTCCCTTTACTTCCTCTCTCTTTTCTCCTTTTCTGCGTTTTATTCTGTTTCCGATATTATTCCCACTTCCCTCCTCTTTCTCCATCTTCACTTCTCCTTTATTCGGATTATTTATTTTACCCTATCTTTCGCTTCTACACTCTATCCACTATTTATTACTTCTTTTTACTCTACTCTTACTTCTATATCTTCTCCGTTTTCCTCACAAGGACTCTCCTCGCCTCCTTTCTCCCTCTATGCTCTCATCATCCAATTCTCGTCCTCAATCTCCTCCACCTACCTATCTTCCACTCTTGTATCTTACATCTCCATCTTTTCCTACCTCTTTTCCATTTCTCTCCGCCCTCTTCTCTCCCCTTCTCTCTCTCCTTGCTCTTTCTCCCTCTTGCCCCCTTTTCATCTCACTCCTTTCTCTTCTCCTCCTCTCTCTCTCTCTATGTCCTCACTTCCCCACTCTCTTTAACTTCCCTTCCCTGTCCCTCCCTCTTTATCCCATTCTTTTCCCTCTCTATCGTTCCCCTCCTATCCCTCCCCTTTCTATACATCTCTCCACTCTCATTTTCTCTCCCTCTCTCCTCCTCTCCTATTCTCTCTTCCCCTTCCCACCTCCTATCCTCTTTACTTTTCCTCCTCTCCCTCTCCTCTTCCAACTTCCTCCCATTTCTCCTTCCAATTTCCCTCTCCTCTCTCCCTCCCCTTCCTCCTTCCACTCCCACTCCCTTCCTCTCCTCTCTCATCTCCCTCTCCTCTTCCATCTCCCACCCATTTCTCCTTCCAATCTCCCTTTCCTTTCTCCCTCCTCTTTTTCCCTCAATTCCCTCCAATCTCCCTCTCCTGTCGCATCTCCCTCTCCTCTCTCCCTCCCATTCCTCCCTCCATCTTTCCTCTCTCATCTTCCTCACCTCTTCCACCTCCCACCCATCTCTCCCTCCAATCTCCCTCTCGTCTCTTCCTCCCATTCCTTCCTCCACTCCCCCTCTCCTCTTCCATCTCCCACCCATCTTCCTCTCCTTTCTCCCTCTCCCTTCTCTCCACCTTGCCCTCTTTCTCCCTTCCATTCATACACCAAACGCCACCGCTCCTTCCTTCTTTCCTTCTGCGCCCTTTCACTTCGAATGCTCGTAAATTCGACACGTAAGTGGCTCCCTGACATAATTGTTCTGGAGTTTATCTGGCGAAAATCTTTTTGAGGTTTTTCTCCGAACGACAACGTATGCTGATTGTCTCTTATACACTATACCGAGAACTTAACATAACCAAGGGATTTCGTAAGACGATACCATGAAATAAAGTAACCTGTTCGTGAAAATGGAAATGGCCTTGAAAAAATATCATTCGGTTTCATCGCGCTTGGTCAATGCCTTTTTTTCTGCGAGTTATTTTGCATTCAGCTTTTCTCGGACTGAGATGGGGATCGGATTGAGAAAAATATTTATTTTAATTCACGACAAAGCAACAATGGAGCATAGTAGTAATCATTTTAGTCCATGTAATCCCTTTACTGGGCCATCAATTTATTTTTTTTAAAGATTCAATAAACATCAGCTTTAATGATCATTAATAAGTTATAGTCCAGTCTATCGTTTCTTAAAATTATCTATGCGTTTTACTAACGGTAAAGGCATTACACACCAAATTTAGGTCATTGACGATAATGTAATATCTTAAATCCTTTAAATATAAGAAATACCCGCAGGTATCTTTCATCAATTTTGTCAGGAGTAACTGAAAAATAAAATATTCTTTAAGAGAGACTAACCGAAGTTTTCCTTTAAAATTTCAGACAGTCAATGTCTTATTTTATATATACGTATTAAATAATATATACATATTAAATTTATACACATTAGCACATTTGCACTAGTGCTCAGAAATAAAGTATTTTATATTTTGGAAAATGTTTGTCCACATTTTTAATAAAGCCATTGCAAATAGCATCCTTTTCAAATAGAGGGACGTTAGTCGCTAAACATTTGCAGCATAATATGAACTGGGTCACGGCCTTCTTGCGAGATTACATTTCTTCCCTTTCCTTTTCCCGTCGAGTTGGCAGAACGTGAAGGATTCCTTTATCGAGACTGTGCAATGCAATTTCAAATAGACGGTAACTTCGCGGCGATACCCTCGTAAGCCTGGTCGCAAGCTGCTATCAGTATATCTACATTCGTTGCACTGCTGACATCCGTCCTTGAATATCCTGAGGTGATTATTCTTTTAAAAATAGCAAAAGGGGAAGGCAACAATGTAAATTAGAGAATTATAAACATAATTAAAACTGGATAATTTTGAGTTATAGGAAAAATAAAAACGGCTTATGGGCATACTTTCGAATGAATGTTATAATAATAATATAAAATTTTAACCCAGGTCAATATTCTTGGAAAGCAAAGTAGTAACTGTAATATGGTTTAGCATACGTTTTGCCTCCTTTAGAGTTTTCATTATGTTAAACATCAGAAAATACAGAAATGGAGGAAATATCTGGACATAAGATGGAGCCAAAACTAAATTTGACGATTTTAAATGATTTTTACCTTTTACGTTGAGTAATTATTCAATCCTAGTTAACACTAGAACGCCCGGACGGATCAATTTGACCCGAAGGAGAATTTGAATGCGTTTTTCTACTGTAATATGATCTTGAACCCAATTTCCTCTCGTGAATTTTAATCATTTCAGAAGGTATTTACCCACAAGAGATTTTAATCTTGTCATGACAGTATGTCATGAATTATAACGAAATTTATCTCGGACGCCCGAACGGGTCATTTTGACCCGAGTGCAGGACGAAACGTATCTTCTTCAACATAGAATGCCAAAACGCTTCCATGTTATCGCAGTTAATGACATTGAATTACTACCAATTTTCAGCTGTTCCTTGGATTCAACCCTGCGTCCCTATATCTCTCTCTCCCTCTCTCTCTCTCTCTCCATCTCACCCTCCCCGATTCCCTCTCTCCCTCTCACTCCTAATCATCACTCGATCGTCTTCTGTCCCGAAAATGCAACATTGTGCGTGTGCTGGTTTGAACTTGCAGGTATTGTCTTCCACTCATTTTATTTCAACGAGCCCTTTGCTCAGTCCCTGGCGGTATTTGGATGTGAAATAACGTGCAGGCAGCCTCGCGTGCATTTGCAAAGAATTTGTGTTAGAAAAATGACTCGTAGGCGCGATTTATATTCTGATGAGATTCTCGCGGAACTCAATAACGTCCTCGAGGATGTGTCGGACGGACATACCTATTATAAAATTCTTGATTTGGCGGCAATAAATGCTGTCTTGATATATTCAGCTCCCACTGGTAAGAAAATTTCGTAGAGAAAATTCATCAGACAGCTTTCATAAAAGCTATGAGTGAGGTAGGTGTCTACGTGAAAAAGCGGCCAAATTATGATAATCAAGGCGAAGAATCTGATTTGGAAGAAGAAATTGTTCCAAAACGTCGAAGATGCCAGATCATGGAAAATTGCAGAGAAAATAAAACCTCAACCAAATTCATAGTATGCAAGAAGATTGTTTGTGGGAAGTGCATGGGCAACATGCGTTGCACTTGCGTCATCTGCACTAACGCGATGAATGAATTATAATTTTGTTATACTATTTTGAAACTTTGCTTGTTCGTCACAAATTGGTATGTGTCAAAGAAATCTATTTTTCAGGTCCGAAAGGTTTTTGTTGTTACATGGTATAGTAAAATACTTGCTATTTATAATTAGCGTTAGTTTATTAAATTAGTTATAAATCAACCTGTTCGTAGTATTTGTAAGGGAAAATGAGTAATTTCAACCTGAATGCATTACCGCTATGCATATCCGATTAATAATGCCTTTTTATAATTAGCGTGTTTATCTCTGTATATTTTAATTATGTACATTTTGTTGCTACCCGTACCTAATATATTCTTCATGTTGGTAAATATGGATCTGCCTTATATTAGTTGAGCATAAGTTTTTTTACGTTCTTCGCTGTTACGCAATCCTTGCGTGATTTTCAAATGTTTTTTCAAAATTGACATTTTGAAGATGTAGGTACATATTTTTTTAAGTTTCGAACAGAGCATGTGCGGGCTCATGCTATCTATGGACAGTAGTTTGTCTAAATGTAAAATGTATACCTTATTTAAACGAAATAAATACACACGAAGAAATAATTGCTTTATATTTTAGTAGGTTCTTACCACATACATACTGACGGTTTATCACTAATATATCCGGCTTCTTAAGGTGCCACATCCCAACATATAACTCTATGGAAAAGGACGTCTTTCTTTAGTCGTACATTCTCATAAGAGAGCAGTAAAATATTTATCATGTTGAAAAATTACTATAAAACAACTTTCTTTTTGAAAAAAAAAATGTTACGAACATTATTTTTGACCATGAATGTATCAGTTTGTAAAAATTTACTAAACAAAAACAAAACTTATAATTGTTTAGATGACGAAAATAACGTATCGCTTTTAACTTCGCAATTTTAAGTTATAAAAGCTGATATTTCACAGTACTGGTCAAATAGATCCGGTTGTGGGGTTCTACGGGGGTGAGCTAAATCCGGGCGTCCGAGTGTTAAAGCATAGAGATGTCTAGCTATCTCGGGATTAAAGAAATTATGCTTTGACTAGTGAAAACAGATGCGGTCATTGAGTAACAAGAAGTTCCTATTATGCCCTCTAAATGAGTATAATAGAGTTGGGTTAGTGCTTAAATTCGGTGCGAATTGCTCAGTTGTAATATTTGACGATTCTGACATCGAAGAAGCCTCACATAACATAATACGGTAATTTATTCATCAGCCAGGAAGACGTAATAATCAAGCAATGAAAAGTATGTATCCCGTTAAAATCCAAGACAGAAAATTTTACTTGAATTTTTAGCCTTAAATTTCCGATTTGGACCAAAATTTGTCAATAAATTTAAGTTTAAGTTGCTAACTTTTAATTAAATCCGTTTATTCAGATCGGCGTTGCTGTATGCGTACGGAGAGATGGACGAACCAATAATCAGAGATATAGGCAGATATGTTAATTAAATGAAAAATGATAGAATTTTACGCAGAATTAATTTTGCCCCTGTGTCTTACTTTTTGTACCTTCTTATACATGTCTCATTCTAAACTTCTAATTTCCCGCAAGAAAAAAATTTTCATTGATAAGAAAATGCGTGAGGAGCGACAAGAAGAAGACCGTTTGCTCGATATATTGGCCGAAAATAGTAAAGGAAAAGAGGGACGTGAAGTTACGTCGTACTCCTAGTTCCTGAATTAATAGTATATTTATATCATCATATGTGTATCTCCTATCAAGAATCAGTTGAAAGAAATATCGAAGGAAAGTGTGGAAGAGAAAGGAAGAGGTATTAACTGATAGGGACTAAACGAGGAGAGCTGTCAGGAATTGAAAAAGTTCGCGCAAGACAAGACAATATGGCGAACCATATTTTATTTAGAGACACATATCATTCTACTCTTAAACTAATAATTATGGCGATATCTCTTTTTACTGTTCCGAATATCAAGAAAGTTCTACAGAAATGAAAAGCATTTAAAAAAACACAAATCAAGCACATATGCGATTTGCGCTGTTTATTACGAAAAGAACATTTAAGTAAACTCTTAAATAGAGTTAAGATTATAAAAGTGTTCCAGTTTCGCGTTGGCTATATTTATGAGATACGCCAGAACAAAACTCGCTGTAATCCATAAGGATATAATTTTAGTGTTTGTTTTTCGAAATTAATTTGTTAAAATTGTGACTTTAGGTCGTTTCAAGTGAAAATCTCGTAAAAAAGGCAAACGTTTCTAAAAATTATATAAATACGAAAATTAATTAAATATAAATTTTCTACTAGTACTGATGAAATATTTAGTATAGAAATTTAATACCATAATTTCAAATAAATCTACGATTTATCCGATTAACCTGCATGAGAAAGAATTAGAGAAAACTTTCCTCATTCGTTACACTTTGTATCAATCATATCGAGTGGCATAACGAAGGAAGCATACAAAGCTTGTTACTGTTAAGAGTTTTGCATTCAAATAGGTACTTTTTAATTATCAATAAAATTCCCCAGTTAGTTATTCGCTAGTTAAATAATATGTGATAATAAACTCTTCGAACAATGTTAATTGTTGTCCATTGCGTGCAGGTTCAGAGAAACCATAAAATAACATAAGAACAATAAAAATAAATTATAATTGTAAATGCATAACAATTAAAATAAAAAAGAGTAAATCAAAGATATTTGCCTTAGGCAGCTGTCTTGAGTGACCACTGTCAGCGTCGAATGCATTAATATTCAAGTCAGAAATATCTCATGTCCATTTTCTCTTTAATTTCACCAGGGAGAGGTATCCTTGCCATAAATCCATCAGAAAATAAAACAATATTTCTTAATTTGGCTGAGAATTTATCATCCTGTTGATTTGGTGGAATGTAGTGCATGTTATCTCCATTCCAAAGGGTCACACTCAAAACATTGAAATTTGTTTTTTTTAAATTTCACATCTGCGCTTTTAAATTTCAAGAGAATAGGAGCCGCCAAAGAAGGGAATAAAAAAAGTTTTATTTACCCACTTACCCTTCACATACAATGTAATTTCATTTCTCATTCATATTCAGTGGTGCATTTCAACATTGTTCGGGCCATATTCTGAGTCCCTTATGTCCTAGTTAGTAGGAGATATATTCAATACGTACTTGTTTCTTTTTCTCCAAAAAACTAACGTATATGCCGGCGTATAAGTCGACCTTGGAAGCTCGAAAAAATTCCGAAAACTTAACGTCGACATATACGCCGAATATAAAATGTGACCCTTAAGTAACAGATTAAAAGCATTGATATTTTCGAAAACATTTGATCTTAGGGCGTAGGTGATCGCCATTTTGAATCAGCTGCTCCATTGTTTACATATTCTGTCATTTACTTTAGAATATTTAAGATAATTGTTTTGAATACTTAATAAAAATAAAAATTTTAAATTTTGTTTTCATTACTGAATCTCAAATATATAACCTATCTATTAGCAATTACAGGAACGAAGGTTAAGTAGAAATATATTTCGCCAATAGATGGCAGGCAATACGGTATATGACTGATCTTTCTTAAATTAAACAAATGATTTAATAACTCAAAAATCCACACTGCAATTCCTGGAAAGGTTACATTTAGGTTTTAAAAACCATAAAATTTCTTGTATTCTTCATTCGAAGTATTTTAGTGAAAAATGAGGGTTCGACTTATACGGCGAATATATGTCTAGTGTATTTACGATCAGAAAACTCGAGGTCGACTTATACGCCGGCATATACGGTATATAGATCAGTGATTCTCAAGTGCGGCCACCAGCAAAATTATGTGTTAAACACTGGAATAATTAGTACCTATGCAGACTGCGAAGGAAACTGTGATGCCACATTTTTATAATTAATATTTGTTATTGTTGTTTTATCTAGATAAACTTCTTTGGTGCCTTACGTAGAATACCAAATATCGCAGACCCTTACTTGAACAATGCGGCCACCACAACATGGCAGGCGGCCACGACGAATTTTTCTCTGATAACAACTAATGTAGATGTACCAAAATTGGCAATGGTTAATGAATTTCACAATATAGCATTTCTATGGGAAACAGAAGAATTTTTCATTGTATTAATTTTAAAAAATCATATCTTTTTTTACCTCTTTTAAAATTTGGGGGGTTAACCAGAATACCCTCCGGCAGATCCTCCCCTGTTCACGTTACTTTTGTAAATGCCGCCACTGAATCGTTACTTTTCTTTCTCGGAGCGCTAATGGGAAAGCATGGCCACAATTAGTTAATGGCCCCACTTACGCTGCAGTTAAAAATACTTGCTAAATGCATTTTCAAATACAAAATTAAATAAGCCCGAGAAACATTTGGTGAAAAGCAGGTTATTCTTGGCCATAAATTGTAATGGGCAATTAACAAACGCTCACGTTGAAAAAAATGTAAAAGGTAAACCTACCTCGAAAAACACCGTGCGCCCTTAGGATTCTGAAAGGAATATGAGAATGGAAAATTGACGATTTTTTAACCCATCGTTCCTTTGTTGCATCAAAATCGCTTATCATTTCTTTTACGCCGAGCACAGGCAGCGAAATTAAAATTATAAGTTATTAAAAACGCTGTAAGTAGCCGGCGTTACATAATAAGCAGGTAAATGGTCAGACAAATAGATTAGCATAAAAAGACGTTAGTGCATCAAAAAATTTGGCGAGAAGCGGTTGTGAGTTGAAAATGCATAAATTAAACTGTCAGGTCAACCCACCATCATGGCAATCGGTATTTCGGACAGACTGAAGATCTTACGCGATCGAATCTCATTATCTACGTTTCTTTCATTTTCTCCATCAAACTAACCTCGGCGCTAAACAGAAAGGTTTTTCCTTTGATGTGATATCGCTGATATCGTACGGAACCTCTCCTGACTTGGTTGAGAGAGAAGGAAATTTCCGCCGACTAAAACGCAGTTCTTGCGCACCCAATTTTCAAGGCACACGATAAATTTTATGGCGAAATTATACGGCCAATTCGCGGAAACGAAAAATAAAATGCGAGCGAATTTTTATAAATTCCTCCCCATTGACTGACAGAAAGCAATCGTTACGAACTTTCCGAATAGTGTGCCAGAAGGAATTATCGAACTTACCTAATGTCTGAAACAAAAATTAACAAACAAAGTTTCTCAAAGAGCCTTTTTATGACTACTTGAGAAACTTTGTTTTTCATTTCATTGTCAGACTCGTGTTGGTTCACTGAAGATTGTGTTTTTCTAAAAGATGATCGAAACGGCAAATCACTTGGGAAAAGAGAGGCCATTCTATGCGTTTGACTGTCGGAATTAGGTAAAGTAATCGCATTAACGCTCTCCATTGGAAAATAAAATAGCTCACCAATGGGTCCAGAAAACGTGTAGACACGTGATGTACAAAGAGAGAGAGAGAGAGATTTTGCGTAGAAAATAAGCAAACATAAAATACATTATTAGAAGAGACATTTTTGAAAGGAAAGACTCGGTATAATGAAAGATAATTACTCCCGCTACTGGCGAAAAATCAAAGGAAAGGCTATGGATCGAGATTTTTGGGACATCTGAAGAGGGGACAGCTATAAAAATGAACCAGATGGTAACATCAAACAAACCACGCACAGCATAGCATAAACTTCACCAAATTAATATTTCCCATGACCCACATATGCAGCGGCGTAGCAAGGTGAAGCCGGATCCTGGTTCGAGAATTCTTTACGGGGCCCCCCTCTAATCCAATATATTTTGGTAATCTTACTTTTTACAGTGAATAATTTTATTATATCAATTTATTAATACTTCGATGTTTCATAAATAAACTATATTGCAATTTTTCACAATTTTATGCTTTTGATTGTAAATAATATTATTTCAGAGAACAAATATGACAGAAATCAGATTGAACGATTATGAAGTTTGAAATAACAATTTTCGTACTCCAAGAAAAATAATTTGTAGCCCACATGTGAATAGCAGCAATCACATAACACATTATTAACTTGCTACTTAGCAAAATTCTTCTTGCGAGATTTACTTTCCGCAAAATTGGTTACAATTGCAGAAGGGTCAATTTTAATATCATCGGCTTGTTCAATTAGAAATCATTGCGAGTCCACTGAGGCACTTCTGCCCCATTGAGCACCTCAAATTCTTTTTTATCAATTTCAACTTAGAAAATGAACGTTCTTATATAACCACAGTAACAGGGAGCGTAAGAAATAGTAAACAGGCTGAGCATGTGTCTGGAGATGTTGAATCTTACACGTAGTTTTATACAATTAACATAAATACTAAATCATATACAGAATCAAATTGGCTAATTTTTTGTTTTAATGCTGGATCTGAAAGATACAATTTGAGGGCCTAAATCTAGTGTGAGATCATCAGGGTAGGCTTCTGCTATATTACTTGTAGCTTCAAATAGCTCATCATAGGTGCATGAGAGCATTTGTTGCGGCAGCAAACATCTAAACAGATTTGCAACACTGTGAAGTCCTAGAATACGTTAATTTAGTTGAATAAGAATTATGTCAAGCGATTCATAGAAAACGTTGTTTTCAAATAATTTTACAGGCTCATTCAATCCGTCGTCGTTTGCAAGCTCGTCAAAATGTGTTACGCTTCTCAAGGCTTTCTTTTTCTGAAACTCGGATTTGATGCCCCAACTATTAGCTGTATCTGTAGCAGTTTGAAACACAGATTAAAAATCATTCCGATATAATTTTAAGTCATCGTACGCACCTTTTAACAAAGCACTAGCTTTGTTGAGGTCCTGTTTTTCAACTCGGAGAAGTTTAGAGACGGTATTAATTGCTGTGAGAATTTTTCTTGGCATTACGATAATTATCACAACTTCAAAACACTCAAGCCTTTTACAGGGAGCCGTTGCTTCAGCCTTTTCTTTAGATTTGGTTGTTTTTTTAAATATTCATGGTTAAAACTTTCAAAACATCTGTAAACCTAAACCTTAGTGCAATAAGCGCATCGTTTATGTTGGGCCACTTTGTGCCTCTTAAGTGTGGTGCTGATTGTTCTTTTTTCAGAGAGCAATTTCCATCTCTCAGTACTATTCCGAAAGAACACGTACACTCTCTCAAGTATATCTACTGTAAAAATTACCGTGTTGTGGACTCGATTTTATGCAATCATTTATTACAAGATTAAGGCTGTGCGATGCACAGTGCACGTATATAGCACGAGGTTGTATTTTTTAAATACAAGGTTGCACTCCTGAATAAACACTACTCATTGTGTGGCCGCACCATCGTATCCTTGCCCCCTTAATTTATTTAGGGTTATCCCCTTTTCTTCTGTCCCATTGCAAAGTTGTTCCTGGAAACCAAAGCTTTTCGGCTTTCGACTATTTCAAATTATCTGCAGAGGGAAGTGTTTCAGTAAAGTTACTTTTATCTTAGGGATACTCAGAGACTAAAGCTGTTACGTTATTAACATTAATGATTTAATTTACGTAGTCCTGTTCTACTACTTGCAATTTGTCTATTATTTTATTTTCAGAAGTATTCCCAATATCAGTTTCACTATGGACACTTGAGTTGACAGAGGATGACGAAGTTTCCTTTAAAAATTAGTACAAATAATATTATTATAATATTGAGTAGAAACATTGCCGTTATATTGTTTAGTAGAGAAAACTGAAAAATTAATAAATGCTGTAATTTTTGGATTTTTTGCATTACTGGCGTACAATTCCTTATTTCGCTTAGCTGCTCCTCGTTTATGTTTGTGCATTTAAAGGATATGATTATTCATTTTTTAAGTTACAAATTCGAATAAATTTTCACAGTCGTGTTATTGTTTGTGCACGCCAGTCGACAGCCATCACAAAAGCAGATTATTGATTCTCTCAAGGACAATCCATAATTCGATTATGAAAAACATTAATTTTAAGCTTAAACCATTGGCGTGTCGTAAAATGTGTGAGCCCCTCGTCAAAACAAAATTGAAGTCCCGGGAAAAATTTAAGGGCCTCAGGAAAAAAAATATGGGCCCGCTTTGGCCACGGGCTCCCCTGTCGCGCGGAGGCTGCGGGGGTGTGCACTACGCCACTAGCTAAAACAATATAAATTTGTTCAAGCAATCAATAAAAACACAAGTTCCCAAGTAGGTTAAGTTATAAAAAATTGACGCGAGAATTTAAAGCGGATTTCATGTGAGACTCCTTTTTACTGTAATTAGCTAATAATAATAATAATATATAAAAATGTCTTACTTTGTTAATTCAGAGGGCTATACTGTTTCCAAATCATGGGCGGAGAAGAAATTTTCAATTCCACAAATCAAGATTAAGATTTCTTCTAGATCACACGAAATAAGCACAGAGACGAAAGACAAAACGGTGATGATTTGACAACAGGCCGAAAGAAAGTGATCGACTCTGAACGGCTACTATCCAGTTAAACTGAAGGGAAGTAAACACAGTTCACACTACAGAAAGAATAGGAAGTAGAAAAGAAGAATAAAAAGATTGATTCACCTTCTCGTGAAAATTTAACGCGGATTTTGTGTGATACCCCTCTTCACTGAAATTAGCTAATGCTTTTATGTAAAAAAATGACTTAACTTTGAATTCAAAGAGCTACGCTGTTTCCTATTCATGGACGGAGAAGATATTTTCAATTCTGCAAACCAAGTAAGAGTTCATCTAGGTCGCACGAAATAAGTACAGAGACGGAAGATAAACGATGCTGATTTGACAACAGGCTGAAACGAAATGATCAGCTCTGCACGGCTACTATCCAGTAGAGAAGAGAAGATATTTTAAATTCCGCAAATGAAAAGTAACAGTTCTTTTAGATCGCACGAAATAAGCACAGAGACGAAAGGAAAAACGATGCTGCTTCGACAACAGGTCGAAAGAAAGTGAGGTTTAGGAGGGATGAACTCTGGGAGCAGGACGGGTCGGATCTTAAGATGTAAAGACAAGCGAATTGCAAAAATCACCGGAAAAAGACACAAGGCAGCGTGATACACGTGCACTCTAGAAACCACTTCTTTTCGGATATATGGGTCCTTCAAACGCAAAATTTTGGTAATTCGACCTTTGTTTGCCCGTTTGGGGACGACATGCTACATTCACGCCAACGTGGCCTCCTGTTACACCAGGCTTAAGACAGAGGGACCGTCCCTCTTCCCCTTCGCACTACCGGGCATAAAACTTACCGCCTGAGCTTTCAATTAAGATTATTGTGCGGGTCAAAGACTTGTCGCACGGGCCCTTGGGCCCACCCGCGCTCCGGCCCTGGTTCGACCGAATCATCGGAACCATGGTCCCTACGCCACTGCACGTATGGGCGCATTATTTCCTCCTACCAAATCGAGGCTATGTAGCCTCATCTTAGGGAAGGAGGTGAGAAATTTATACGGATCCAACGCGCGACATTATTAACGATTCAGTCTCAATAAAAATCTCACGTGACACTCAAAAACGTTTCCACGTCGATGGCATGAAATAATTCGACATCCAGGACGACTTCGTTTCTGTCGCGCACGCATCGCCTCCACGTTCGTAATTCTTTCGACCTTTTAATAAAAATACACTCCTTCTGGTGGAGTGAGAAAGAGAGGGAGAGAGAAATAGAGAGAGAAATAGAGAGAGAAATAGAGAGAGAGAGAGAAATAGAGAGAGAGAAATAGAGAGAGAGAAATAGAGAGAGAAATAGAGAGAGAGAAATAGAGAGGGAGGGAGGGATCAAAAGTCGAAGTCGTGCTCGCTCACACGTGAATCCGCTCTTTGACAATAATCGCACTTCAATTATGAGTCCTCACGGCCGCTTGTGACCTAAGCTCGGTCGACGGAGGAGTCATTGACGAGCGTCAAGCGCATTTCAGCACGCAAGAGAGAAGTTGAGGGAGGTGAAAGAGGTAAAGGCTTGCGGATGTGGGACGGTAAAGAGAGAGCGAGGGAGAGGGAGATTGGAGGAGGAGAGAGGGATGTAAAGGAGGGAGAGGGAGAGAGAGATTGGAGGAGAGAGGGAGGTAAATGAGGGAGAGAGAGAGTTTGGAGGAGAGAGGGAGGTAAAGGAGAGAGAGAGAGAGTAGTGAGCTATGCACGGAGATGCAGATAAGGAGAGAGAGAGAGAGAGAGAGAGGGAAGAGGTGTGTAAGAAAAACGAGTAAGATGGATTCTTAAGAGGATTTGAAGGAAGTGTAGAGGGAGAGAGAGGAGGAGGGAGGGCTGTATTATTAGAGAAAAGGGAAGAAGAGAGAGCGAGAATGAAATGGAGAGAAAGAAATTCGGAAGAAATATTGCACCGATAGTGAGACAGAAGGAAAGCGAGGATAATTCAGCTGAAGATATGCACGTTTCGTGTGTTTGGCACGAATTTGGTTTTAATGGTATTTTTTTAGGTAAATCTTATAATTTTGTTACACAACATATTAAAAATCTTTTGTATTATATCTATGTATACAGCCATGACCCGATTCACACGACAAATAGCTTCCTAAAAAATTTCGCGTTAAATGAGGGGTCATGTCAATGACGATAGGGTCCATGGACGCAAAAACTAAGTCAGACGTTAATAAAAATACGCAGTTAACCTGAAGAAAAACAGCTTCTTGTCGGATCCCATCCATCAACGCCAGATGCAAATCTTAACACTTTTTCTATAACTTATCTTTATCAGTAATTTTCAAATGCCATAGAAACTAAGAACTTCATTACCTCTACATGTTACCCTACAATTCACCTAATTGGTGGGTGGCAGGGGGTGTAATGCACAAAAATCTACCTAAAGATTGTCTATCGCAGGTTGAAATTTTCTATAGTGATCTCGTATTGTCCTCGGAAAGAACGAGCCTAGATAACGTTCCGTCCTACAATCGATCTCACGTATCATATCGTCACGCTCGTTTCTACCTATATACGTTGGTGCTTCAATTATTCCTACAACCTCGTCTTTTAGACATTCCGATCTATATTTCTCCAGAAGACGCAACCATGAGTTCAATCTACGATCCTCCAGTGGTGCCCAGTTCAAATCTCTCAAAAATGAGGTGACGCGTTTCTTATGTTCGTACATTAGTTTTACGAATCTGGCTGCTCTGCGCTGCACTCTTTCTAATTGAATTATATGTCCCTTCTCGTACGGATCCCATGTGCATGAGGCGTATTCCACTTGTGGTCTAACCAGTGATAAGTAACAGGTATCACGTACTTTTTTGTAGTGTTCCGTACTATTCTACCTATGAAAGGTAGTTTCTTGTTGACCGCGCCTATAACTCGACGAATGTGCATGTCCCACGAAAGACAAATAGTTACTCCTAAATATTTAACATACTCGCCTGCTTGAATATTTATTCCATCTATAATATACTAGAAACCTACTTCTATGTTCTTATTTTTCCAGAGCATAATTGCGGCACATTTAGTGTAATTAATTTCAATTTGCCATTCTTTGCACCACGCTGAAATGGCTCTTAAATCTTTACGCAGCGACTGATGGTCCTCCTGGTTTTTTATTTCTTTATATAGAACGGTAGCATCGGCAAAAATTCTAATTTTACTACGAACTACCGAGCAAATATCATTCACATAGATTAAGAAAAGTAGAGGGCCCAATACACTTCCCTGAGGAACACCCGACGCAACTTTAACGGGGGACGAGTATTTCCCATTGATGACAACTATCTGTTCTCAATTCTAGAGGAAGTCTCTCACCCAACTGATAATTTTCGGATTGATACCATATTGTTATAACTTCGCAATAATTTCTTATGAGATACTTTATCAAACGCCTTCCTGAAGTCAATGAATATGACATCTACCTGAGTATTCTTCTCTCCGCATCGCTACAAATCATCCACGAACTGGCCGAGCTGCGTTTCGCATGATCTGCCTCTCCAGAATACGTGCTGGCATCCGCTAAGCAATGAGTGACTATCTAAATAGCGCATTACAGAACTAAAGATCTTTAGGAACGACATCTTCCGTAATGGATTTATCGAATATAATTTTCAAATACGGCGCGACTTCATAAGCTAACTCTTTCAATACTCGCGCGGGTATTTTCTCCGGCTCAGATTTATTTGGTTTAATTGATTGAAGTTGGAGCGCGATACCATTTTCGGAAATATCAAATCTTCCATCGAGTCTCCCTGATGCATAGGAATTACATTCAAGCAAACATGTAAATATTTCCTGTATGAATGAAATCCTAAATAAATTAACAAGGAAGTTTTATCTGGAAAATCTCCTTTCTTTAGAAATAACAACGCCGAAATAAGCGTCGATCGAGTGTGCCGCATCCTGACCCTAAATGGGAATCCAAAAAACGATTATACTAAAATCCACAAGCCTGTAAAAATGGAATTCGCTTAAAACGAGGTCGCACAAAGCGAGGTATGACTGTATCTAACTATGTCGTTCTATCAAGTTCCAATCTTGCTGTATCGCGTTTTCATTTTTAGGGTGGTTTCCAAAGAAAACATAGCCTTATGAAATGGTCCTGTTTGTGGCTATGTGTGTGATTTTCATGAAACTTGCTATGAAGCCCGTGCTGCCTGGGCCCATCTCCGAGCTATATTTTATTTGGCGAAGATTGACGTCCCGGGTTCCAGAAAAGTTTTTCCTATTTGTTTTACATGGGAAAGCTCAAATCCATCGTGCAAAGGTGTTTTCTTTAATACATTAAAATATCTTATAATTGTGATATCGAGGCGAGGTTTGTACTGTTCTGAGGAGAAAAGAATTTAAATTTTAATTTTTATCACAGAATTTTGATAATTGATAGTATTTTCTTGAATTTCTATTAAAACATAGCGTATTTTCGTTTTAAATCGCATTTCATCGGATTTTTGCTATGGAGACGATTATTACCGAACACGGATTGAGCATAGACGAGCGAACAAATGGGTTATTTTCTTTTCCACTCGACTATCCTTCAGCAATGGACAGTTGATCCATACATATTAGCGTATAAACAGTAACATTTATTTAATTCGTTTATTTAAAAAAGTATGTCAGAAATAGATTTTGACATTGCTTTTAGTATTTTAAACCTGATAATGCTCTATAAATTTGTTTTCCAATTTTTCTCTATGAATTACAAATGGTATTTATGGTATGAGAATAGACGAGTGAACAAATGGGTTATTACCAACTTTTATATTAACTTCGCTTTATATATATATATATATATATATATATATATATATATGTTAATTTGAATTCGTGTAGGAAGATATATATATATAAATATATATATATATATATATATATATATATATATATATATATATATATATATATATATACATATATATATATATATTTATAGTATTAGTGGCATTTTTTAAAAGTTGTTTATTTTTATAATTTCATTATTTTCACAACAGTTATCACATTATTTGTACTATATAACCTTAGCTTTTCTTTTCTGTATTTATATTTTTGAAGCGAATCTGAACAAATTACAAGCAGCCATCATAGCAACGAGTTTAAACAAACTATTGTCATTGTTCGTGGTGTAAGAGAAGTCTCTTTGTTTTATTGTGGATTTGTATTGATACGAGAATTCCTACGTTTTTAAGTGGATATTTCTGCTAATAATTGTAAGTTTTTATTTATCGTAATTATAATTGACAGTAAGTTTTTATTTATCTTAAAAACTTTTTATCTTTATTCATTTAAGATTATTCTGAAAACTGTTTTCCCTATGAAAAGGCCATTGAAAACCTCGTTGGTGATCAACAGTTTCACTCCTACTAGTTTCAAAAGCTGAATTACTCTGAACTAGCAGTATATTTTCGTTGATTTTAAGCAATATGAATGGATAAGTCAGTATTTTTATTAATGAAATAAAAGAGACTATCAATTATTACTACTTATGTACAAACATTCTTACGTTTGCCACTGAGTTCTCTGCTTCTGTCTGCCATTCTTTCAACTGTAAAAAGATTAAAGGTTAAATATAGATACCCTCACAACACTCAACAGCTGGTAGACACTTTTGCAACTATTTACGCCCATGCAAGCAGAAAGGTTATCATAATTATATTATAGAGTTTATTCATATTAACTATATAAAAGTTGGTTATAAAAATTCATTTTTATATCTTCACTTGTTATATTTTCCACTCGACTACCCTTCAGCAATGGATAGTTGATCCAGACATATTAGCGTATAAACAGTAACGTTTATTAAATTCGTTTATTAAAAAACACATGAAAAATATGTCAGAAAGAGATTTTGACTTTGTTTTTAGTATTTTAAACCTGATAATGCTCTATTAATTTGTTTTCCAATTTTTCTCTATCATTGATAAATTATGAACTACATATGAAATTTATGGTATGAGAATCCTTGGAATGACTAACATATGCTGAAACATTTCCTGTCAACATAAGTAATCAATTCGGGACGTCAACATTGGGAACCCAGAAGGCATTAGTCCTGGTTAGGACTTCTTGTTTAAGTCTCGTTTACTTGTATATTGCGAGCGATCTTAATGAAATTTGACAGGGCTAGATGCAAAGTTTGTAATGATTTATTTTAAAATTGAAATATATACGTCGTATTATTGTTAACACCTGGTCACTTGCCAATTTGTAAAACATGTATGCATAATTACAATAATAATAATATAAGGTCGATCTTATTTCTAAACGATTCCGTGAATTAGTAACCTCAATAATAATAATAATAATAATCAAGTCGCAAATATTATACATCAAAAACTGGCTCTAAAGCATAAATTAATAGAAGACAACACGTCCTACTATAAATACAAACCTAAACCAGTTTTGGAATCTGATGCATTTAAGTTATATTATGACCGCTCAATAATCACGGACAAAACTATGCACAGCAATAGACCGGACATAGTCTTGCAGGACAAGGTAGCCAAAACCACTTATCTAATAGACATAGCTATCCCAAATACACACAATCTTCAGAAAACCATAGTAGAAAAGCACCACAAATATATAGAACTAAAAGAAGAAATTAAACGAATGTGGAACATGAATATTGTACACATTATCCCAATAGTTTTATCGACCACAGGAATTATCCCTACAGACTTACACAACAGTATAAAAATAATAGATTTACCTAAATTGCAATATACCCTCCTATAGAAAGCTGTCATACTAAATACAACCAGAATAGTACGTCAATTTTTAAGTTCCGAGTAATGAGAGTGCTTGGCAAAGCCCGTACCTCATTGAAATAACCGGCTCAAAAGCTGTGAAATACAAAGGAAAAAAAAATAATACTTTTAAATCTACACATCTAAAACCCAAAGACGAGCGTAAGAATTTACAAACCATGCTTCTCCAATTAGCGTACAAAAGTTGGGAAAACCAGATGCCAATTTTGGCTACCACACACCCGTCATCAGTGGCGATTCGCCGATACTTTTATCTTTGCAGTTATCTAGCCACGACACGCATATGGGCTTCCAAATTTTTACGCACAGTTTTTAGTGCGATTGAAAAAAATACATTCACTTTGGCGTCTGTCCGTCTGTTTGTGCACTAGCTTAAATTGAAATTGTGACGAAACGATGGGTGATTTCTGTGTGCGGCCATTTGTTTTTCCTAAGGTTTGAGTTTTGAAATACATATATGCACTGTCGGATAGCGGCCAATTTAATTTTTTTAAATATTTTTGAAGGTATAAAAGATGGAAAGCTTCAATTTTGAGCGTACACTTCCACATTGATGCCACTTATTATTGAAATGTTTTGAAACATTTGCATAGGCGTATCGGGAGCGGTTCAAAAAATAAAAACGCGCTTATTTTATCCAAGTTCATGAATAACACTCCACTTGTTTAATTTGACTTCAGCCATGCTGTGAAGTCGATTTTTCACTTTTGTAGGAACGTACGTGCTTGTGTCGACGAGATGAAAACTAAACATTTTTTCAGATTACGTTTCTCTACTTAAAAGAAAGGAAACTCCACCATCAGCTCCTGGAAATCCTTTCAAATCGCAAACACTAAGAATTAATGGGTAAAAATGCATCCAGGAATATCCACATCCAAGAAAATATCCACAAAATAATGCCACGTAAAAAAAGGTACTCAATGCAACAGCAATTGAACTTACAGTCTATCAATAACCAAAAAAAGAACAGTTACAACATTTTTGGTAAACAGGGGAACGGGTTGTTGAAAAATAAATGTTTATGTCATATGTAAGACAGAGAAAACGTATAGAGGATAGGGTTGAGATGGAAGGAGACAGCTGAGGAAGCAAAAAGAGCAAAAGAAGTGGAAAATGAGGAGATTAATAAAGTGAAGTATCGGAAGGATCTAGTTTTATTAAGAGTACATATAATATGGGTTTATGAAATGGCGCAAAGACTGAATGAATAGTAAAGAGGAAGAAGACATATTTCATTTCACAATTGCTAGCGTCTTTTATTCTTCCCTTTGGTCATAACTAGAAGAGGTTGCCGATGAAACGTTCTTTTCTCTGCGGTTGTATTATAATTAAAAAAGAAATTCAATCGATAAAAACGATTTAATAATCACATTCACAAATTTGAGCGGATAATAAACACAGAATGTATGCAATATAAAGGCAATAATGAGTGATGTGGTCGCGGTTACCACGCTTCACCTTGCTTAAACGCATTTTTTCAGATCGATTATTTAAATCAGCGAAATATCCATCGCATATACTTTCTTTTATCCGTACGCTTCAAGTCCATTTACGTGCAGATTAAATATTACAGTGAGAGTGGAAAGCCTTGCAAAATTTTGTGATGAAGCATAAGTCGAATATAAGATATTACTAGGTTTTTCAAAGACCAGGTGGTTGGCATTAACACCAGCCAATGAACATTTTATTCTATTGTTTGAGCCATTAGGGTAATACGTATATTTTGAGTTTAGATAAGTGTCCGAGAGGGCTAAAAGATTTTCTTTGAAAATCCGTTAGCTGAACTCACTTCGAATTTCATACATACTCAACAAATAGAATAAACTGTAATACAGGTCGTTCCCGGCTTACGATGTTTTGACCTACGATAAACCCGGACTTACGACATCAATATATTGATCGATATCCAATATCGTGCACTATACATACGATACTCGGCATCCGATATTCAAGATTTTTCAGCGCTTCGAGTCTACTTTCTTGTGCGTATTTTCGGCCGACATTCAGTTGGACGATACGATTAGTCCGTACGCTTCAAGTCCATGCGATTATAACACTACTTACATTACTGCGTATATACGGGCGGAAAATATTTTCTCGCTGCTTGTGCCGTAGCATCAGTTTTGCTTCTACGCAAGATTGGGTATAATGTGAGAGAAGGAAAAAGGCTGCTGTGCACGAGGGACGTCGCATGACGTCAGAGGAGTGAGAGCTTGGCGGTAGCTGGGCGCAAAACTCAATAAATTTTAAGGTCACTGGACGTTATATAGTATTTTTTTTAGGTTTATGGATTACGTAGTACTGTTTATGACATCATGCTGTTTAGCTGGATAGGTTTTAATTAAAATTCTTTGCATCTTTTTTAAATAAATCGACATCATGTGAAAATAGACAAGAGTGAACAATTGCGTGATAATGATCATTTAAACAAGGATTGCTCTCCCGGCAATATCCTATATAATCGATATATTTCTTCATAAAGTGCAGTCACGAAGTTTCGAAAACACGAATTTTCGAAATCTCGATGTTTCGAACTGCCTCATAGAAACAAATTTAATTTAATTTGGACATTTATTTCATCACGAAAGTTTTTTCTATCTATGCAGTTCGGTAGAGTTCAGTACACTGTACATCTTACGTTTTCTACAATTTGGAAAGGTTATTTATGTAAAATGTTGGCTACCGATTCATTAACTTAGCTTATATTAACTGTGTATTATGCTGCATTAGTAGTTTAGGAGTTATCGTAGCATTTTAAAGTTGTTCTATGAGCTTGTTAAAGATCGTCCTTACATATTACGGTGGCCGGTCAAAAAAGTCGCTGGTTTCAAAATTCTCACGAGTTTCGAACGGCCAACCGCCCTATTAGCTCGATCGATCATGACCGCACTGTATCCTGTTGGCGTTTAGATCCTAGAGTAGAGCACGGACTACAGACAGACGGAATCGCAAAAAAGCACCTTATTCGGACTCAGGATAGAGCTTCCACCTTTGCACTTGCTCTAAACGGGAGATTCCGGGTAAATTCCGAAGAGGAAGCAGCACCATAGAAAATAAAAAAAAAAATTCAAATAGTAATTTTTCTTTTAAAGGATCTCACCAGTAATAAAGCTTTTAATGTAACTAACAACCTTTCGAAACATTGTGTCTGTAACTATTGCTGATAGGTCAAATGCGACAATAAACGCCCATCAAAACACGCGCAGTTTAGGGTCGCTAAAATTTCAATTGCATCGAATTTGTTATTCAAACAACAATACTTAGGCAACTCTTCATGAACTGCCTATGATATATTTTTTTCTGCATGTACCTACTAAATTTCAAATTAATTTTCCTTATCTCACCGACTAGGAGATATTACGAATTGAACCGTAGCCCGGAGATGACTTGCCCAAACCGGAGACTCCTGGTCAAACCTTGGAGAGGTGGCAACCCTAACTCAGGGGCGCATGTCCATTGAAATCTCGGAGTAAAATTATTTCGCTATAATAATACTTTTCTCTAAAAAATTCAAATATGAGAAAGAAAATTTACTTATTTACTTTCTGTCGGCCACGTATGCAACGTATCGCGTTGCTGAAGTGGACATATGTATTGACGAAAAATACCACATATAAATACAATTTTCGATTAACTTGAAAACTTTCCGTGCTGAAATAGTATCATTAATGACTTTTTCATTAAAAAGTCGCTTGGATTTGTTACACGCAGATAATATAAATAAAACTTTTCATTCAAAATTTTACTTCTTTGTTTGTCTGGAAACATTGGTCGGGAAAATAATACATAAGTTGGGGAATAATTTGAAAACCAGAAAGCTAACAAGACCGTTGTACTACAGTTAATTAATGCCGGTAAATATTAATCATGAATTTCCAATTACGAATTAATGACCCTAACGAAAATGAGCGATATAACCTATGCAGTTAAAACACGCGATAAATTAATTACGAAGCTAAAAATGTAACCGATTCTCTTCGTTTTCTTTCAATAATTTTTCTTGTTCAATATGTTTTTCGGCCTCCGAAATTGCTATTTTGCAATTTATATTTAAAACTTTTATTCCACTATTTCAGAGAACAATATCTGTATAAAAAACAAAAACACAAACATTCCGACCGAACAAACAGCATAGAACTGACTTCAGAATTTTTCGAATACGAAATCCACGTTACGTCATTCTTTGTTCGAGCATGTGCGTCGCGTCAATGTTCAGAAAAATTCACACACCGATGCAGAATTGCCAATATTATTTTTTCCTCTCGGAATACCCTCACTCCAATTAAAGAGAACAAAACAAGATAAAAGACGCCCGCGACTATTCCCAAGATTTTCTTGTTTACAACATTCTTGCCAGGTCACCGAAACCATTTTTTACCTGCTTGTAATCCGATATAATGTCTATTAGATGGTCAAAGGACGCGGGCCGCCTATGTGGAATCTTTAGCCGAAGGTAAGCTAGGGTATGAGTGGCAGAGAGGAGACGGATGCAGGAGGGGAGAGAGAGGGAGGGAGAAGAAGGCTGATATCAAAGAAAATTCGGATGCATAGTCTAGACAGGGAGAGAGGAATGAAAGAAACAGGAAACGGAGGTACTGTCGTCGAGAACTCCCGAAAACGTTATCTAAATATTTAATTTCGCCACCTCTGGACACAGACGAGCCGCGGAGAGAATGTCCCCTCGTGTATTTTAGGATGAGGATGTGGATACGTCGTTGCCAATTCCCACTGAATTTCGTAGTTCTGTAATTGCGTCCCTTTTTTTTCGCGTGAACGGGTTCCCGTTAGATATTGGCTTGTCGAACCTTCTGGTTTTCCCTAACAACCCCGGGAGTATTTTGGCGACTCGATTGAAGGAAGACCAATTGAATTTCGGATCTTTGACCAGTCGCGTTTCTGTATCGATGGGATCGAGTCCTTCGGAGAAAACTGGCATGATCCGGCGATACACCAACATGGATTGCATGGAAGATTTGTACTATTTTCGGCAGCATTTAAACAATACGAGAATCCACAAACACACCGCCATTGTTCCAATCTTGACGAACACACGAGCGATAAATGAATCTTATCGTCTTTCATGCGGTCGATTCTTCTCATTAGACGGAAAAATCAAACTCGGTGAAGAGTTGAAGCCGGCCAAGTGGGAAGTGTTAAAGATGCAGGACCGCCCCTCATTGCAGTTTATGAAACGTTAATGGTGGAATAATTCGTGATGGATAACCTCTGCAGTTTAAGCATCGAAAAAAACTATAGTTTTTATGATTTTCTTTCTAGAGCATTCGTAAATAAAGATGACTGGAATAACCGACAATCGTTTACGAAACAGGGCGCGCATCTCGGCTACAAAGAAGCCGCCATCGGTGAAGGTGCATCGGCTTCAGGTTCTAATGGATTTCTTTGATATTGTATAGTACTGGAGTCAACATCTTAGTTCACAATTAGATTCCCGTTCTTAAGGTGAGCTCGACAATCGGAACAATTATCGGGGGAAATCTCAAGCCGTGCACCATGAACGTCACAAAAACAAAATAAATGGGTACTTCAGTTCTGTTCAAAATAAAATCGGGCGTGGAATCTATATCGATTCATAAAATTCACCGCCTGTCGCGTTCCTCGGGATCGATGGCTCCCCACCGAGACAGGAAGAATTTCGGCAACCTTCTTCCCGCCTCCCTTCGGACATCACTTGAAGAAGAAAACGAGCCGGAGCCTTCCTCAAAAAGCAAAAGCCATTCACGGCGATGGAATGCCGGATATTTCGCCACATAATATACTTCCACCGAAGGTGAAAGAATGAACGAAGGATTCTGGTCATTTTTTTTCTCTCTTCCACCTTCCACGGGCGACATCAACAAGATGGAGTTGGAGTCCGTCTACCTTTTTTCTCTTTCTCTCTCTCTCTCTCTTGGCTTGTACAAACAGCCGCATCGGCGGAGGGAAGGTCACTTTTGGAGAAGCGAATGAATGAATGAATGAATGAGTTTTTCGGAGAGGTTGAGTGTAGTAAAGGCGAAGAAGAGAGCGGTCACACGAGCGCTCACACACATAAGAAGAAGACCTTCTTCTGTCTGTCTCTCTTTCCGGTTTCCATCTCTCCTCTCTCCAAACTTCCATTTAGCGAGGTACGATGCGAGATGCCCACTCCCCTCGCGCCTCACTCTTTCGTTTCTTCCCGAGAATGGCTTTTCGACGTGTTTTTTTTTCTTTCGTCCTCGCCCAAAAAAGCGCTCGTTTCCCTTATTGTAGTGTTACGCGCGTGCGTGCGTTACCTATGAATGTTACGCGACCGCGGAGTTTTGGTGGTATTTCATATTCTCTTCGTGACCGTATGGGGTTTGGGAAAGAGGGGAGAGAGACAGGGAGCAAAACGGTCACACGCTTGTAGGCGGGATGCGAACCCGTGGGATTATGGCAAAAGGATGAATGAGAGGCGTCCCCCGTTTATTTTCGGGCGTTGTGGGGAGGGTGAAGGGGGGAGGATCGAAGGCAGCGAGATGGGAAGGGGATGGGAGGAAGAATTGGGGATTCAGATGAAAACGGCTAAAGAGAGATGGAGGAAGATGAAGAAGAATAGATGCACGGATAATCTTCATTCGGACTGGGGTGAACCTCGCTTATACAAAATAGCTTAATACAAAATGATTGCTGGTACGAAATATGCTTCAGACCCCGCGAAAACAGAGGCATTTCATCTGCAACGTATAAAAATAAATTCAAACGAATAAGCATTAATGCCATAAATTTGAGACCTCGATTTACATAACGTTAAATATACCAAAACAAGTGTTGAACTAGCTTTGACATTTTACTTGCTGTTCAGCCATTACAGCAGGCTTAGTCAATTCAAACCTATTACCCACCATTGTCCCATTTTTGGGTCTTATATATATTACATTAATTTAATTTTTCTTTCGCAACTATGTGAAGCTTTTTAGGCGATGATTTCTTGGTTATACCTATCTGTAATTGAATTTAAAATTCGCGATAAGTTTCTTTGATCAAATTATCAAACAAAATGGTGATATTTTAGAGAATAATAAGGTCCAACGAAAAATTAGATTTAGAAGGTCGTTGAAAACCATGACATTTCTAGTCCCTTCAAGTTTGTATTAACGAGGTTTTACTGTACACTGTGATTGGAAAGTCTAGTCCAACCAAGAGGGGAGTGAGAGAGAGGAGAGGAGGGACAGACAAGAGGTAGAGAGGTGTGGAAGAGTGACGCGGTAGAAGGTAAGGCGAGGGGAGAAAGTTGGGGTGAGGAGAAAAGGAGAGGGAAGGGAGGGAGTAGAGGGAAGAAGAGAGGAGAGGGAAGGAGAGAGGGAGAGGATAAGAGGAGAATTTAAATGAGTAACTTACGCAGACGAAACTTTAATCGTAAACAAGCATCTCCCATTAAACCTTGCGTTGTTACGCCAGTTGAAAGAAACAACAACGACCGGCAAACCTTTGTTTAACCTCCTACGATTATCAGAGGCAAGTATTAATTATAAGTGTAAAAGTATAGAGAGATTAAACCTAAAGTATAATAACTCTAACCTCGATGAAAGGCAAAAGATTACGAGCAATCGAATGTGATTAAAGAAGGAAATAACTTTTCCTTCGAAAGCAAGACGTTCGCGTTGTGGATTTTCGACCGAATATGAATTTAAGCTGATATTCATGTATACATTAACTATATTCACTGGTATTCAGGTTCCATTATGGAGACGAAGCAGTTAATTGGCTACAGGAGAGTTTTATGCTTACTATGCTTGAGAAACTTCAAGGTAATCTGTCCTTTAATCTCAAATCCAGATCTAATTTTCTACTGGGAACGATGAGGGCCGAGTGTTGTATTATATATATATATATATATATATATATATATATATATATATATATATATATATGTATATGTATATATATATATATATATATGAAATACGAAAAGGAAGAATCAGGATGAATGGAAAAGAAAGAGGTTGTGGACAAGATTAGACTTTCAATATCCTCCCCGACAGATTTTCCCGCAATCCAGGATTTCTTTCGGCGCGCCATACGATGGTCAGATTTGAAAATAAACGCGCACTTCGCGAAATAACGCGTCGAAATAATAATGCATGTAATCCTAAAAATGATAGCTTTACACGGGTTTCCGTTCACAAATTCCCTCGCGGCCGCGCCGTTAACAACAACCGCGATCGCCGTCAAAATCAATATAGTGTCCATTTCACCTTTTTATTTTTTGTTCGTTTGCGGAGCAGAACGCGATGCTGAAGCTTTTGTGTGAAGGGTTAGGAGAGGACGAAGGTGGTGTTGCTCTCCGGAAAGGGGGAAGTAGCATGGGACGGTAGGGGCTCTAAGGGGTCTGCGGGTCTGGGCCGTTTGCCGGGGTTTTATGAGTGCCGTGGATGCTGGATCGGAAGAGTTGAGGAAAGAGGGGGGAGGGTAGAAGAGGGGGAGGGGGAGTGAGGGTAGCGAGGAAGAGAAGAAGGATTCGAGAGAGGTCGAGGGCTAAGCAGCTGCAGCTACTGCTTTGAAGCGGTCCAGGTGTGCTCCCCGTTGTTAACCCGCCTTTCCTCCCCGCCTCTCTCTCTCTCTCTCTCTACGGCCGCCTCCCCCTCTTTCTCCGCCCTTCTCCCCCTCATCTACCTCCTCCTCTAGCCTCCTCTGACGTCCCTCTCTCTCTCCCTCGCCGACCTCCAAAGCCCCCTCACCATAGGGCATCTCTCAATGCCACAAACCTCTTCTGACAACTTGTCTTTCACGCTATCCTCCCTTCCGACCCATTCCCTCCCCCCTCCCGTTCTCGCATTCGCCCTCCCCTCCCCCTTCTCTCTCTCCCTCACATTCCCTCTCCTCTCGCATTCCCCACTCCGTTACCTTCTCCCGTGCTTTACCATGTCTCCCCTTCCGACCCTCCTCATCTCTCTCTCTCTCACTCCCTTTCAAACCTCACTCACTCCTTTTTCACTCAAACCCATTTCCCTCTTCTTCCCCCCCAAAATCCATATACCTACTCAATCACGGTATCCTGGAAAAATGGGTTGACGGAGGAGGGAAAGGGGAAAAAGCAGTTCTCCGTAGGTAAAAAAAATAATCTCGGGAAAAAAATATAAATATCGCCCGAAGGAAATAAGCTTTCCTAGGTTTCGCTATCGGTTATGGTTTTTTGCGAATGTTTACGAAAACGTCGCTTTTTTTGGAATACGCCGCGTTTGGTGGGTGCATATATATCATCGACTTCGGCGGTGGGAGGTTGTGCTTGCATGCGCGGTATCCACGGGTAAACCATTAAACTGCCATTTTTCGGATTTTTATCCCCTGTAAAAAAAGGAGTATGGCGTTTGTTTGACCGGGCAGATGTTTTTCTCGAATATTTCACGGAAATTTCGCGACGAAACGTTGCCATTTAACTTTTAGGCTACCTAAAAATAATGATTGGCTAAATCGCTGGCTAATGATTTAAATTCTCCAGTTCTTCGGTTGTTGGACTTAACAATACGAATCACGTAGCTACGATATTAGATGCGGTAGAATTTTCGCTGGTGACAAATTAAATTCATTCGATAAAAATAATTCGTATGCAATTGCTTATGATCCACAAAGAAAAATCCAATTATAGTTCGAGGTCATTTTACGAAAGCTGACGGTTACCACGTGGCAGATTAAAATAATCGACTGGGAGCTTTGTTTATCTGCAACCGTTGCTGAACTAATCTTTCGCCATCAGTGAAGCAGTTTGTCTCACAATCAGTCTGGATTCTCGGCCTTCCGTAAATATCAACGCTTTCGACCTTTTGAGCAAATTAAGTGGGATATATTCGGATTGGAAATATCTCTGTGCAAACACCTATAACTAGTAGGTTTTGATGATGCCCATCGAAGTGCGAAAGAATGATTTGTTTCGGTTTACAAAACTTCAAAATCGATAAATTCACCGGAATTATTGTCTAGCTCACCATCCCAGTGGTTCTAACAGTATCGGTCTCCGAACGCTTTAAGGCACTGGATGTAATTTGCACTGCTAAGAAAATGTATAGATTCAGTTTCCGCCTTTGCTATTCGCAAGCTAAATTTGAATTGATCTGAATTTCATTGTGAACGATTAATTTAGTGAATAGTAAGAAACTCCTGTTGTGAAACATGAAGAATATGGGAGGAGCGGGCTGCTGAATGAATAATATTTAGCATAGACATTTTGATTTACTTTAACGAATTTGTTCCTTATTAATCACCGGAATTATCGCCGAGGATGTAATTGTACGTCGATTTCAAACAAGATTCTTCTTTATACGAAGTTAGTGGCGATCAAATATTAAAAAAATTGCTCTTTCGCTTCGTGGATGCGTATAAAGGAAAATGATTTTCCTTACGAAAGTACTGGGTAATCTCAGGTTGATGAGCTCAGTGGAAGATTTGTACCATGATCATATCGAGAGAATAACCAACAATTGATGAAAAACAAACATGGGTTTTTAATTTCAGATGAAAAACCGATCTTGAAAAACAGCGTGCGTAGTTCGCTCTTATGTTTGCTGCATCGAGCATGGAACCAAATGATTTCAATGTCTACCGTTTTTAGCCACAAAACAATCTTATAGCTTTTGATGCGTAGAGCTGAATTCTTTTAGCTTCTCCTTTTTTCATAAGATTCCTTTCCGTAAACCAATCATAAAAAAAAACAAAGATGCTATTTTGGAACAACTGATGCATGAAATTTCTCTCTTCGATTATTATGATGAAAACTGCATAGACGAAGGTTAGTAAATGTTAATTCCTAATGCATTCGCTAATACAAGTCGTAAATGATGGGGTTGAGAGTTTTTAAAACAGAAAGTGATAAACGATTCCTTATGAAGTATGCGTGCGTGGGCGCAGTTCAGTTTAAATATATTTTACTTTGCGCCTGCGTTTCGTAACTAGTCATAAGACAATCTCTTCGCCATAATCTTTCGATTCATCGTCATTCATGGAGCTGTCAAGTTATATTTATGTATAAAACTTATATTACATTACTAACCTCTGTGTTTGAAATGTTTTTGTATTATGCCACCCGAATAAGTGTAGGTATTGCAACGTCTTTACACGAGGCATTCCGTCGCCGAACTTATTGCAAAAATTTTGTCGCGATTTTCTTTTCGTTCTGTTCTTAAAACGTTAGATGGCGAAGAATAATATAAATTAATTGGTCGATCGTGATTGGGATTTAAGGGTCCGTTTTTATTCGTTAAGATAGAGATTTAGATGAAGAGGATAGAAAAGGCGAATGGGTCAGGATCAAAATACAATAAAATGGACAAAAGCGACATATTTAAAAAGGGAGGGATCTATTTAAAAAGTACAGTCAGACATTGACTTAGCGTCCTCCCATGTAGTGCGACCACCGCATACCGCCAATGAATCGTTGTGAACAGAACTTCCATCTTAGGATTATATAGTGCAAGCATATATCTCGATTTACCGCCACCGCCGCTCTAACGCCAATAACGGTGGCGCAAATCGGGGTCTGACTGTAAAATAATTAAGAATAGAGGATACAGTCGAATCTCTATCACTCGAATGCCCGTAACTCGAACTTTCGATAAGTCGAAATGGATATGTTCGTGTCGTCAAAACGAAGTTATATAGCTCGATGTAGTCTTGAAGCTCGAGTTATCGAGGTTCGGCTATGCGTAGTGTAAACCAGTGTTTCTCAACCGTCGGCCCGCGGACCAGCATAGACCGGTCCGGGACATTCCATTTTTCTCACAGAAGTTCTATAACGGGCAGCACTGATTAATGATAGGCTTGTGTTTCCAGTCGTCAAAGTGTAAAAATTATCGAATAGTTTGGCGGATAAAAATTGATTTTGAAGGCCCATGACGGAATATTCAGGCAATTCACCGGTCCGCGACAAACTTTCGATCGAGAACCACTGGTCTAAATGCTAGAGAATAAGGAGGAACAAAATGGCCACGGCATTAGATACATGTTCACAATCGAAAAGATGCGCACTCGGATTCAAAAGGAGAGGTGAACTGTGGAGAAAGAAGGAAAAGGAGATGAGGATGAAGTTGAGGGAGAGAGGCAGAAAAGGAGAGAAGGAACGATGAGAGAGAAAGTCAGAAAGAGACCTTGGAAGAAGAGGTGTGAAGAGAGTGATGAAAAAACTCCTGGGAAGTAGACAAAATGAAAAAAGTACGGAGAGGTGTAGTCCTTATCGGAGTACACAGTTTCCAAATGCGTTCTTTGAGACCAACAAATTTTAGTAAAACAGCCCAATACCAAATTTAATCAAAATGCGTCCTACGATTCCCGAGCTGGAACAGGTACGTTTTAAACTACATGTAGGTCTCCATGTACAGTGGTCGTAATTATTGTCCGATTTTAACCAAAATTGGAATCGGTCGACAAATTTTACTAAAACTTCCAAATACAAAATTTCATCAAAATACGTCCTGCGGTTCCCGAGTTTTAAGATGCGGACGGACGGACGTACGGACAGATGGATGTACGGACGGACGGATGCACGTACGGACGGACGGATGGACGTACGGAAGGACGGACGGAAACGACCTCCCCTATATGCGTCTACTTCGTGAAAATAACGCATGGAAAAATGAAAAAAAGATAAAAGGATAGGAGTAAGGAATAGAAAGGATGGAGAAAAAGTGTGTGAGAGAGAGAGGAGAGAAATGGAGGGAATGACACAACGAAAGGAGAGAGAAATGAGATGAAATAGGGAAGAGACAAGAGGGAGAAAGTGAGGTTGAACGGAAAGCAAAACGTGAAGAGATGAAAGAGAGAAATGAACGGGAAAGAACCGAAAGAAAAAGAATGGTAGAGATAAAGGTAGAAAATTAGAATGAAGAAGACGGGTGAGAGTTGTACGAGGAAAGAGACACGAGGAGGTTAGTAAGAGGACCTGGTTTGTGGAAATAGAGGAAATGAGGATAAGAAGAGGGGAGGAAAGATGAGGTGGAGAGGAGGGATGGGAGGGTCTGGCGGGAGGGGTTGGGGTATGCGAGGAAGAGAAAGAGAGGGGAAGGAGGAGGGAGAGAGAGAGTGGAAGGAGGAGGGAGAGAGTGGAAGGAGGAGAGAGAGAGGCGGGGCGGCAAAGGAGCTAGGAAGGGGACGGCTGGTGAGGAATGTAGTCCGGTGGCTGATTGTGAGAGAGAGATAAACAGTTTCTCACTTTATTTGCTTGCAGTAGAGATTGGCCTCTTGACGCCCACGCAATGAGCGTGAGAAAGCTAGGAGCGAAGGGAGAGAGAGATAGAGAGAGGAAAAGAGAGGGAGAGAGAGAAAGGAGGGAGAGAGAGAGAGAGTACGAAATCGAGAGGTGATTGAATCACGTCCAATGGACGCTGACTTATTATTAGAGGATTGAGGAGGAGGACGGGGAATATTATTATTATTTATTATTTCAATATACAATGCAAGTAGGCGCCTGGCCCGGTGGCAAGGCTACAAAATTAACATATAAAAAAACATACTTAAAACATATAAAAACATTTTAAGAAGATTCAGTTTACAATTTTTCACATACCACATACAATACTCTATCCATATATTTTTCCTGTTATGAGCTTCGAGTACGGATTGGCGGCCCTTTTTTGATGGCTTCATATCACCCGAATAATCCGAATGTTTTCGAGAGATTGTTTTAACTCCATAATACCTAACGTTCGCAAGTTAAACAAATAAGATACCCTTGCTAAAGGTGGATGCACGTTTTCTTGAAATCTGCCAGGGTTCTGGTTTTGCTCCCCATTCGCGGAGGAGATAAACCGCACTATTGGAATTTAGATTCTCACTAAACATTCCCATCCGTGAAAACTTCACTCCTCTAACTTTGGTAATTTGGCTACAGTACTATTTCAGAGTTTCGAATTTTCCGAATTTCTAGCCACCAAGCGGAAAATTTGCGAACTACTCGAAAGTATAATCGGTGGAATATTCATAGATTGATGAGAGTTTTCCAAATATCTCCAGTAGTTTGGCTACAATGCCATTACAAAGTTGTGAACTTTCTTAATCTGAAACCGCCTAGCGGAAAAATATATGAATTACTTGGAAAATCCAATCGGTGAAAAATTCATAGACTGATAAGAGCTATCTAATTCAAAAAGAATTTTTCAATTGTCTCTTAAAACAAAAAAAATTGATGATTCACAGACGGAGTATTTAAATTTGCATGTTTTTTCTTTTAAGAAAACGTCTTAAAAAGAAGTTTTACGGGGATATTTTTCCTTTAAAATATTCATATGTACTTACTGAGTATTTATGCCTTAGCTTAGTAAATCCTCGATATCAATTCCTCGGGGAAGATAATTTATGATTTTTAAAACCTAGAGACAATAAATTTGATTTAAAAGCAAACGTGCAAGAGTTATTTTTCGCAAAACAAGAATAATTTTGGCAGTATTGGATTTATGAAACCAACAATAGTGATCTGAAAAATAAAAAGGTTCCTAATGGTTATTACAATTACTCAAATGTTTACAATCGCTAATCTGTAAAAACTATTATATTCTTTATACGTAACCCGTTATAGTTATATTTCAGACATTGCCTACGTTTTTCTGCTGAGTGTCAAATTGTTACAACTACTTGAGTCCAAATTTCCACGCAGATAAAAAAGAAATATTAAAGTATATTTCTGGATTTATCGAGTGAAAGTATAGAAGAGTATGAACTTTATCCCCGGCCATATGCCACCTCTATCGTAATCCGTTATGCTGAGTTCCTTGTCTTATACTCATCATTTTATCTCTTTATTATCATTTATTGTGCTTTCGAAATTTCCTTTTATTGTTCAAGTTATTACTCGTGTTAATATTGTGGAATATTCGCTTCAAAATGACCTCCCTCTGCTACGTGCGTAGATACAGCAGGACTTCGATTACACGAAAGTATGTATATATGGGGCATAGGCCCGATAAGCTTGCGTGTTTTTTGTGTTCGTGTGTTTAACGTGTCTCTTCGACGCCCCCAGCAGCCTGCCAACTTCGTCTCCGACTTGGTAAGTGTATATATATATATATAAACTTAAGGAAATAAAAGGTAGTGATAAGGGTGGCAACAAGGTGTTGAAGGAAGCCCAGCGGACACTTACCAAGTCGGAGACGAAGTTGGCAGGCTGCTGGGGGCGTCGAAGAGACACGTCAAACACACGAACACAAAAAACACGCAAGCTTATCGGGCCTATGCCCATCTTCAGCGATAGAGTAACTATATATATATTTTTTTTCAAGTTTGAACACTTTTACGTTTAGATGAAGTTATACTGATCGAAGATCCCTTTATGAACTATTTTGCCATCCCTTGAGGTTCGAGTTTTCACGGTTGGAGTGTGTATCTATAAATTTATTAACTAACTACTTCTCGGATATCCATATCTCAATATTTACCATCTTCGGACGCGGTACTTGGCATTATAATTGGTAAAGTTTCATACAGGTTCATTCGCTTATGATGTTGCCAGTCTACCGAAAAGTCTAAGATATTAAAATTTTTGTTTTTTAAATGCCGGACAAATTACCCCAAAACATTTTAGTAAGGAACAACTTCCTTACTCCACATCATCATCATAGGTAGGCTGTCCGTAGGCAGGTCCGTGATTATTCATGGTTAAACCAGGTTCTCAATATACTCCTATTTCCGCTGTCCTCTTCATATCTTGATAACTCTCTTTCCCTTTCAAATCGTATATCAGCTTAAACCTTTTCCTAACTCTTTCACATTTTTTCGTCTAGTTTTCCTTCTAACACGTCTTTAATCATACTCTCTCTCCACAGGTAATGCCCAACACAGTTTGCCTTCCTCTTTCTAATGGTCTGTATATTCAATTGCTTCTCTTCTACTCTTCGTAGCACTTCATCGTTTTTCATCCTGTCCATTTTATCTTCAGCATTCTCCTCCAAGTCCACATTTCAAAACTTTCCAAAGTATTTGATGTCATTTTTCCTTAGCGTCCATGTTTATGCCCCGTACAAAGCTATACTCCATACATAGCATTTTATGAACTTCTTGCGGTTGTCTTCCCTTATATTTCCCGAAAGTAGGTGTTTCTTTCTTCTTAAAGCCACTTTTGCTTTTACTATTCTAATCCTGATCTCGTCCGTATATTTTGCTTCTCTTGTTATGATGCTTCCAAGGTACTCGTATTTATAATCTGAAACTTGCTCTAAAGGCTTTCCTCCAATACTTATGTTCAGATTCTCTTCTTAGCCCGATATTCGAATGACCTTGGATTTTTCTGTATTTATTTCCATACCGTATTTTCTACATGTTATTATTAGTCTATTTATCATTTTCTGGAGTACCTCTTCCTTTCTTGCTACAAGTACTTGATCATCCGCATATTTTACTGTTCTCCTCCAATTTTGAAATCTCCTGTGCCTTCTAACGCTTCTTGCATTAGACTTTCACCATATAAATTGATTAGTGTTGGCGATAGGCAGCAGGCCTGCCTTACTCTAACGATATTTACTCCGCAGGTGTCCACATTCTCCAACCTGATTCACATATAGATTCCCGATCAGTCTCCTGTATTTTCATTCTAAACCTATATCCTTAATCCTCGCAGGATGACTGGAGAATAGTTATATCTTGAATGACTGGGATCTTTTTATCTCCAGTTATGTAATTGTTGTTTTTATCGCCAAATTATTTTTTATAAGCATATTAATGGAAATATTCTCTAAGCAATCATTATTAAAAATAAAATAACTGTCAAAACATTTTTTTTTCTCAATGCAGTACATAAATTACAGAATTTTCTTTGTAGTACAAGTATACTTAGTACAGTCCAAATATTTATATAAAATTCCTGAATGTACGCACGGAGACCATTTATAAAGAAACTATTGACTAAATAAGTTGTAGTTACAACTAGAAGGCGGTCAAAAACGAAATATTATTTACAAATATTTTGTCACTTCTTGACTTACTGGGGTCAAATGTGACCCCATAACATATATTTATTTTTTTCAGGCATTTCCTAGAGTATAAGTATGAAATTCATCCCAAAGGTGCTGGAGAGATTGATAAAAAAATTCCTGAAATTTCAAACAAATATTACAATAAAAATATAATTTATTTACCAATTTACCAAGATTGGGGTCAGAATAGGCCCCAGTCATTCGGCAAGGGTTAATATCTTCATCAATATTACCCAATTTATTCTATCCAAGGCCTTCTGCCAGTCAACGAAACATACGCAGATATCTTGACTGTACTCTATTGCCCTTTCTGATATGATTCTAACTACCCCTATAGGATCTCAAGTTCCTCGTCCTTTTCTGAAATCGAATTGATCTTCCCCTAGCATTTCTTCTACCTTTTTCTCCAGCCTTTTATTAAGAATCCTCTCTCAGCTATCGATACCTCTTTCTATGCTTCTCAACCGCTGCTTCGCCACGGGAGTCTTTCCACAACAGTGGAAAATAGCCAACGTCATCCCTATTCACAAAAATGGCAGTAGATATCAGGTGGAAAATTGTAGACCCATATCTCTTTTTTCCAACCTATCAATCGTTTGTGAAAAAATTATTCATAATCGGCTCCTCGCTTTCACTCTTCCCTATATTTCCACGCAACAACATGGTTTTCTTCCGGACTCCTCAACTCTAACCAACCTTTCCGTGCACATGAATAATATCACGCACACATGAAAATTCTTCTCAACTGGACGTGTGTTACACCGATTTCGCCAAAGCTTTTGACACCGTTTACCATTCTCTCTTTCTTCACAAAATCTCCCATCGCTTTAATGTCCATCATCTCTTTCTCTCCCTCATTTCTTCCTTCCTGTCAAACAGAAGTCAACGTTTAGTTATCGACGGCTATCTATCTTCTCTTGGTCATGTCACTTCCGGTGTGCCTCAAGGTAGTGTCTTAGGCCCCCTTCTCTTCATCCTTTTCATGGACGACTTAGTGGATATAATTGCACTACCCTGCGGGATACTACTCTTTGCAGATGACTGCAAATTATTCAAACAGACCAATTCCCCCGCCGACTCTGATATTCTCCAATCTGCCCTAGTCCGCCTCTCAGACTGGACTAAAACCTGGCGTCTTAGAATCAATCCCTCCAAATGCACCACTCTTACCTTCACCTTACGTAAGCAACCAATTATAAACCTATACAAAATTCTTGACAATACAATCCCCTTAGTTTCAACACAAATGGATCTTGGTGTAATTTAGACCAGAAGCTATTATTTGTTACCCATATCAGGAAAGTCACTTCTCGTGCCATGTCTATGCTGGGCCTCATCTATCGTTTCACCGAAATTACGGATGTTTTCTCTCTACGCACATTCTTTGTCAGTTGTGTTCTCCCAATCTTAGAATATTGCTCACCCATTTGGTCCTCAGCTTCCCAATCAAATCTTAATCACCTAGAAAGGCCCCTAAATTTCTTCCATCACATTATCCGCCAGCGAGTTCCTTCTCTTCGTAATGCGTCCTCTTCCCACATTCTCCACATTCTTGGTTTACTACCTTTGACCGATCGTAGACAGGCAATTGACCTAAAGTTTTCCGCAACATTGTAAATGGAAAATATAGAACTCCCGAACTTCTCTCCAGTTACCCCCTCCGTATTCCCTCTAGAAGTACCAGATTACATGATTTATTTCACTGCCGCACTCCTCGGCTCCCAACCACAAAACGCTCCTTAATTTTCCGCCTCCCAAACTTATATAACCAAACTCTGATGCAAGATCCTCATACTGATGTTTTTCATTGAGTTCCTTATTGTTTTATTTGACTGTTTTTATATATTTTTATATGCATTTATTATTTATTGGTTGTAATGTTCAATGTAATAGGCCTGAGTGCTGTTTTTGAACTTATTAAATAAATAAATAAATGATGAACTCCGAAGTGTGTGACAGAAGGCTTATCATTCTCTAGTCTTTACACTGCATTGCCTATGGCTTCTTCTTTAGAGGGACCATTGTTACTTCTAGAAAATCCTGAGGTCACTCCCGTGTCGTAAATCTTGTTAATTAATTGTGTGATCGCTTTTAGTCCTTCTGATCCCATGACTTTATGTAACTCAGCCGGTATTCCATCGCTGCCTGTGGATTTCCCTTCCTTTAGTTCCACTGTCGCTTTTTCTACTTCGCTCTCCATAATACTGTAACCTAAGTTGTCTTCTTCAATTTTTTCCTCATCCTCCAGTTCTATTTTTGTCGATCCTACCTACTTGCTGTATAGTTCCTTAATGTATTCTTCCCATACCTGTGCTACATCCTTTGTTTCTGAGACTATCTTCCCATCCGTATTCATAATTCCTTTACACGAATTCCATTCGACTACTTTTCTTCTAATTCCAGTGCCCTAGTGTAAATCATATCGTACCGTCCTAACTTCTCCATTTGTTGTATTTCGTCACATTTTTCTTTTATCCAATTTTCTCTATCTTTATCTGTTACCCTTATCAACTCATTGTTTATACATCTATAGTTGTCTCTACCTTCTTCACCGTTAACGTTTTTCCATTTCCGTCTCTCATCCATTTTCTCCAGCATTTCCTTAGTGATACATGGTTTTCTGATTTTCTTCTCTTGTTTTCCAATCCCTTTATCCAAGGTATCCTTGATACTGGTTTTAATTTTTTCCCATTTTATATCCACGGTCTTTGGTTTGTTTTCCAAATTTCTTAGGCAATCTTCCAACTTCATGTTAACTACATCCTGCCTTTTTTCAGTTTTTCTAGGTCCCAAGTTTGTCTTTCACTTCTCGTTTTTCTTATTTGTTTGAGCTTTGTACTCACGTCAACTATTAAAAGACTGTGATCTGAATCAATCTGTGCTCCTGGTAATGCCTCGGCGGTCTTTATGCTGTTCTCCAGATATACTGCCTTATTTCATAAGGCCATTATCGACGACCAAATAAAAGTTTTAAGGGAAACATTGATGGAATAATAATCCCAAAAAATAATTAAAAACCGACATGTAAGAATGCACACGGTACAGAAGTGCTTTTCGTGAAATTCGCCGTAGTATAATCTTATATTAAATCATTTGCTTTGAAATCAGAAAATTATTTTTTTCTTATATTGTGGTAGCCCTGCTTTTGAGATCCGTTCTAAACATGCAAATTTTGTTTTTCCATTCTATACTCGCCCTACAAACGAAATTTCTTTGAAATTGGTTCAGCTAATACCTTCGAAGTTTTTAGTTACAGAAAAATTCTAACCTTGATATAGTGGTAGCCCTGTATAGTAGGCACGGTTGAAATATGCTGTTTTGGTTAGTTATTTATGAAGATTATATATACCATATTTGGTTAAAATCCATGCCGTCAGTTCTCTAGAAATAGGCGTAAAAGCATTATTATTTTACTTTTTACTGTGGTAGCCCTGTACGTTAGCTCCGATTTATACATCTTGATTTTATTGTGGTATGTTGTACAAATCTAATATACAAAATTTTATTGAAATGCGTTGAGCTTTTTTCTTCCAAATCCTTAATTACCGAAAGAGTTTAATTTGTAATTTGTGGCACCCCTGTTCAGCTGATTCTGTCAATATGATGATATAGTTTTTTATATGTGTGAACATTATTAATATAAAATTTATGTGGACAATTGAACACAACTTGTAAAAAAAAAATACATTATGAGCACCTAATATACTATATGTACATAGTTATATGTCGGTTTGTAGAAGGCCTCATCAAATTATTAATAACTCGGAACCAGTGTGAGATCCTTATGGATCAAGGACTGATGGGTTTGCGCAATGTTTCACCTTGTCCAAGTGTATGGTGTAATAAGCCGAAATTTGCAGTTTTTTGCATCCTTCGGCGTCGCTTTATCCGCCCGCCATCTAGCGTCAGTATGAAATCTCCGGTGAAAATGCGCGGCAATATGAATTTTACTGGTGATTGCATATTGAGACTAAAAAGTAAAATATAAAAATAATTAAAAAAAACATTTTTCACTGAAAATTAAAAGATAAATTCGATTCATTTAGACTTGATTTAAAACTTTTGCGAAAGCTATATGATTTCTTACATTCTTACGCTTCGCTTTTACAAAACCATATAACTTTTACAAAAGTCTTAAAACGAATCTAGCAAATCAAAATTTTACTAATCCCAGAAAATTTTATTATTTTCTAGTAGGGGGGGGGGGGGGGTAAAACGTTTTCTTCGTCGTCTACAGTTTTAGGCGCGTTCTTTTAAATGCTCTTACAGATTCACTGTGGCTCCTGTCTGTGCACTTGCTTAGATTGAAAATGTGAAAAAAATGTCAAGGATAGGAGGCTGAAACTTAAGAGAGTAGATTTCTGTATTGCTGCAATTTGTATTTCTTTAAATTTGAGTTTTGAAAAATGTATTACAATGTTGGATTAGGACCCATTAAAATTTTTTTGTTTTTTTTAATATCTCCGAAGGTGTAAAAGATGGAAAGCTGAAAATTTAAACAGAAATTCCACATTAAATGCCGCTTATTCTTGAAAGGTTTCAGAGAAATCTAACAAGAAAGTCGTAATTTATTTTGAACTTAGAACATTTCTTATACGTATCTTATCTGTATCTAGCTGAAAGTAACCGGCTTTACTCGCGTTTTGAAGTAAAGGCAAAAAATATTGAGTAAGCATTAAAGGCACGCATTCCTTACGCATCTAATATATAAAAAATGACTTCGTCGTCGTCGGTGTGTGGGAAGGCGGAACTGTAATGCTGTTTTTAATAAACTTTCCGAGTAGCTAGAAGATTGACATTTGGTGGAATCTAATATATAAAAATGTGATGTAGCCAACACATGACTTTCTACATATCTGTTACATTTCTAAAAATTCCAAATAGGTTATATAATAATAAATATTTTAAGAAACTGCGAGAAATTTTTAGAAAATAAAAAGGAGCGTTACTAAGACGT
Organism: Tanypteryx hageni; assembly: GCA_028673005.1. Taxonomy (NCBI): domain Eukaryota; kingdom Metazoa; phylum Arthropoda; class Insecta; order Odonata; family Petaluridae; genus Tanypteryx; species Tanypteryx hageni. The sequence goes on along the minus strand of CM054114.1, from coordinate 93,700,841 downwards.
AACTAAGCGTCAATTGTTAACAATAGTCGCCGGTAGGTGGCGTGGTGGTGGCAGCTAAAGATATAAGATATCTCTTAAAAAATCCATTAAATGGGAAAATATTTCAAATAGAGGTTTTAGAAAATTAAATTTCCTACAACTTTTATACCAGTACAATTTTAGATTTATCAAATATTAAAGCAAATATTTCAAAATAACGTATAAGTGACAAGAGTAAACACCCACTTTCGGTTGAACGATTTTCACCGAAAACTAATCCGCTCTTGTGACTTTCATAAAAATGTTAAATATAAAATTTCGCGTTGACCTGATTAATAGTTTTTGAGTTAGGGCACCCACAAGAAAGCTATCACATGCACAGACATCATCGAGCAAATGGTCAAAACGTGTATTTCCGTTGAAATCTTGAAGTCGATTTTTTTTTTCATGAAAACAATACTTTCCCCTATACTACGTATGGAAAAAGTAAAAATGACCTCGTCGTCATAGTCGGTGGGTGGGAAAGCGGAACTGTAATGCTATTTTTAACAAACTTTCCGAGTAGCTAGAAGATTGACATATGGTGGGAATGTTCAATTCTTAATGTAAAAGTCATTTACGAAAAAAAATTTCCAAAATCGACCCGGGTTCGATTCCTGAGATTTATTTCCATTCCCCATAAGATAACATGGAAAAATCGATATTTCGATCTGCAAGCTTATTTTATTTTGCTTATTAAAATTCACATATTTGGACCTTCGATCTCCAGACTAGGACTGCATTAAAGAAAAATGAAAATAATTTCTTATTCTTATCGTCTTTTATCGCCTTCGAATCGAAAACTCTCGAATTTAACTTTTAATGTCATATTTTGACAAAATTTAGCGTTTTTAAGGAGTCGCCTTGCCAACCAATTACATTGTAGAACTCGAAATCCTGTTACTCTCACATACGCTTCCGTTCCCTCCGGACCTCCCGGCCCAATTCATAGGTATCAGAGATATCTCAGAATTAGTTTTTACTTTCTCCATATACGTAGTATAGAGAAAGTATTGTTTTCATGAAAATATTCGAATTCGAGATTTCAACGGAAATAGACGTTTTGAGGTCCCGTGAACACGTTTTGACTCTTTACGCGATGATGTCTGTGTGTCTGTCGGTCTGTCTGTATGTGATAGGATTTTTACTTTCTCCATATGTAGTATACGGCAAAGTATTGTTTTTATGAACATGAAAAAATGCGCTAAAGTTGAAATGATTGTGTTACCATATGACACAATTTTATTCGCCGAAGACGTCTGGCATAGCCCGGGCATCGCCGGGTACTTTCAGCTGGTATAAGGTACGTAGTATAAGGATTAAGACGACAATGCAATCTCTAGGGTTAACAATGACACGGTCAGCAAGGCAACATATCGTTAAAAAGCTTAAAATTTTCAAATAAATACGATTTAAACGTAGAACTTGAGCGATTTTGTATCGTAGATAAAATTTGACGAAAATAAAAACAAACGTTATTTATTTTTCTTTAAAACGTTTCAGGTCCGAAGATCGTAGGTCAATACTTTCTAATTTTAATTTGCAAAAGAGTAAAACCCTGTAAAGCGAAAAATCGATATTTACTTGTTATCTTATGGGAAATGGCACCCCCCACTCCACAGCCCCCCTCCCACCAAAAATCAAAATTCTGGCCCGATGTTGCACATCCTCTTGGTCCCATTAGTAAGTGTACCAAGTTTTAAGTCTCTAAGTTGCTAGGTTTTGGAGTTACAGCGTTAACACACAAATACACTTTTCCTTTTATTTATGGTTGTCAACGAAAACAACCTCCGCAGTAACTAAAGTAAACAAGAACTACTACAAATACGTAAATAAGTTTAATTTCCTTCTGTGCTCTCAGAGAACATATTAAATGAAAGAAAATGGATTATGTAAGACGAAGAAATGAACGTAAATAGTACGTTCATTTTCCTTTCGAGCGTCTAAAGCGCTTTGTAAGTGAAATATAATAGATCATTTACGACGAAGGAATGAACTTCAACGTATTACATTAGATTACATTACAATTACTCAATTGAGTTATTGTTTTAAATCATTTTTCATTATTTTGTACATCTCCGAAGGTACACAAGATGAAAAACTGAACCTTTGAATGCACATTTCCACATTTATTAGTCTTCTGGGACCAAATATATGGCAGTATAACCGTGTTTCCCAAACTTTTCGACATTACGCCCCCCTCATTTATTCGATTGAAATAAATGTAACAGTTTGCACGAATATGTATATTAATGACTATATGCATTTTATTTGTAACATTTATTACGTATTTTGTAACAGATATTATTGTTAATGATCAATTAACTCATAATTTTTTATCAGGCAATTCATGAATTTAGGTAATATTTGTGTGCTTTGGTGGTCATATTTTATACAAAATGCAATAAGTTTATTACTGTTTTGTAACTACAACTTCAATGAATATATGTATTTGATTTAATGTAACATCTTACTATATTTATTTTATTTGTGCTATTATATGTTTCATATATCTTTGTAAATGGGTAACTTACTACCCGTGTATTATGTTTAAATTAAATTATACATATATCAGAGGCATAAATATCATGTATTGCACTGAAAGGATTTCTATCTTTGGCTATGAATAATTCTGACAAATACTGAAATCTAATACAATATTTTTAACATCTGGATTAATAATTCTGACGGGTGCTAACGAAATAAATGATTAAATGTGGCTAAAAAAAGTTGTTTTTCAACTGAATTTCACCTTAAAAAATGATTTTTTTCTCATAGCCTCACGCCCCCCAGTTTAGGAGCCACTGGTATAACCAAAGAAAAAATATAAAACGCGCTAATTTTATCTAAGTTCACGGATAACACTCAACTTGTTCTTTTTTGGTTCCTATGTTGGACTCACAAAAAGCTGTAAGCGTTTAGAAATACGAATGAAAAAAAACGACGCTTAATCATAGCCCGATTAAAATTCTGGACCAAATTCGGCAGTAATTGCTATCTAGTTTTCGTAAAGATTGAGTCAAATGTCGTTTATCCGAGTTTCATAGTTCATAAAACATTTGAAAGCCGCCAGATTTTTAATTCTAGAGCCACACGCATAATGCAAAGCAAAAAAATATCTGAAAGTCACCGCTATATGTAGATCTAGTACTACATAATAGGTGCCGCAAGAATATTTGCTAAGAAATATCCGCTCCCTTTCCAATACCTAGATTTTCCCTCCTCGACTACATTCCATCCCTCAACCCTCCCGAATTATGTAAATGCCTGTCATGTGAACACTTATCACCTGGTGATGACGATAATTCGTCGAAACCGGGCTTATTAATTTAATTGATATTAGTTACAAGTTGGCAATGTGCCAGGCAACGTCAATAAATAAGGTTCCCTCGTTTTTTAATGCGGCTATATTTTCCCTGTTATCTTTCTTTCCCCTGATTTTTGGAAAACTTATTGGCATTGTCTTTGGGAAGTGCATTGGATAAATATGCTTCCTTCGCTCGTTTCTTTTCCCTATTTAAGTTCCTAACTAAGCCTTTATATTTATGTAGAAATTCTCTGCTTTATTTTCGTAGTACCCACATTCAAAATTTTAATCTTTCGATTATAAAATTATAAAAAGTGACGGTCTCTTCAATGGAATTAAACCCGTGCAATCCACCATCTTGGCTGTATGAGCACGATTTTGTATTTCCGACACTTTTCAGATAGTTCTAAAAAAAATTCAAAATGCATTCAAGTGTTTGAGAGCAGATCAGATCGATTTTTTTTTTTCAATTTTCGTCAGATAATATTATCAGCCGATAGAATAGTACAGCGGAGTATTCGACGATTCCGATAGAGAAATTTTGAAGAATTCGCCTCATAGCTAAAACCAAATTAACTTATTTCTCTCCGATACCCATAAAATTCAAATCCTAAAAATTATTTTCTCGATAACTTTTATTTAAGAATGTATGTCATAGCACTTTTCACTGAATTTTTTAATGCATTTTGAGACAGTATATATGTTTTTGTTAACCCAGAAAAAATGCAAAAAATGCAGTTAAAGAATCCATACGGTAATTAATAACTAGGATTGCGAGGAGAGAATTAATCAGCCGTCCGGATACTGAATTGTTTGGATGAAAGGGAAAATTATTATACGTGATACAATTTAGAAGTCAGGAATTTAAAATTACCATGTACACGCAACACGATAAAACTAAACAGAATTGTTTTCTAAAGAGCTAAGAGGGGAGACAAAATCGAATGATACAAAGACATAGTGAGAAACATTTTTGGTTAAAATTTGACGATATAGGCAGATTAGCTAAGGAAACTAGCAATCATAGAGCAAGACCTTAATCCAAAAAGCAAGGAGGAATTAGGATGATGATACAGCCATCCATGGCTGAAATGAAATGGACAAATCTACTTTCGGCAGCTTAGCAACCAATCAATTTATTTATGGAGATGACGATCTAAAACTCGGAATATAATTTATGAATGCACTAATTTTAGAACAACACAAAATAAGCCTTGGATTCTTCGGAATGAAACGTTATCAGCTTCCTTTTAAAAAAAAAGCTTACCATAAAAAGACAACACAAGATTTAAAGGTCACTATTAATTTATTTTTAGCTTCAAATTTACGAGATAGTTGCATTGAATCGGTGGAAATCAAACTGCTTAGTAGAATGTTTTCTTTTCATTCATCACAACTCTTAATTAAAATATTTGCCGCCCAACCCGGGTATTTAATACTATCTGGTAGGTTTTGTTGGCATAAATGTAGTAGGTACCTTTAATAAAATAGGCGAAAAGAATACCACCCAGGATACTTAATCATAGAGGAAGACATGCATGTTTTAAAAGCACAGTGAGAAATTTAGATTCCTTAAAAATCCGAGAATCAAAAACAGAAAAATGAAATGTGAAAATTATAAAGATCCACCGCAAATGGACCTCGCTCTGTACCTTTCATTCCACAGCGACTGTTTTCCACGCCCCTTTGCAGCAAACCCGGATAGCACGCAATTCTGATACAACGAACCGGAACTATCAACCTCTTGAATTTCGTCACATCTAACTTTCACATGTGCCGCGATCACTCCACAACACAAAGAAGGAAGGAAGGGAGGATAAAACGAGTGATGACTGACGAGGCGAGGGCAAAAGAAAATGAATATAAGAGGTCGATTCAGTCGTGAAAAGAAGTAGTAAAGAGACCTGTTAGACAAAGCGACGCGAGGACATTTTATAAGCAGGGTCATCTCTAAGAGGAGAACGGCATATGTACGGAAAACGTCAGCTGGAGGAAGAACGGCAGAAAAAGATGAAAGGGAAAGAGAGAGAAGATGAGTGACGCATGTTCACGTCATTTGAGGACGGCTTTCATGATGGCGGAATGAGGGTTGAATGGGAACAGGGAAACGGATAACAAGCGGTACATTTAAAGCGTGACAACAGTTGCATGCATGGCGGAAGAAAATTCTGAGAAATTGGGACGTTGCGAATTTAATCGTATAGCTTGGGCGTCGATCCTTTCGAATCGGGAATGTCAGACTCGAGGATTTGTCGGGGCCGCATTGTCGCGATATTCTTTATCGCACGGTCGAATTGGTGTCGCATTTGTTTTAATGTGGGCGGAAACGGAGAGTATTAGACGTACACTTGAGCAATTAGTTTTTTACTTTCTCCGTATACGAAGTATAGAGAAAGTATTGATTTCATGAAAAAAATCGAATTCGAGATTTCAACGGAAATACATGTTTTAAGGCCCCCTGAACACGTTTTGACTATTTTCTCGATGATGTTTGTGTCTGTCTGTATGTGATAGATTTTTGTGGGCGCTCTAACTCAAAAACTATTAATCAGGTCAAAGCGACATTTTATATTTAACATTTTTATAAAAGTCACAATAACTGATTTTCGGTAAAAATCAGTATACCGGAAGTGGGTGTATACTCTTGTCACTTATCCGTTATTTTCAAATATTTGCTTTAATATTTGATAAATGTCAAAATTTATCGGAATATAAGTTGTAGGAAATTTTATTTTCTACAACCTTTGTTTGATACATTTTTCCATATAATGCATTGTTTAAGAGATATCTTATATTTTTAGCTGCCACCACGACGCCACCTACCGAAGACTATTGTTAACAATTGACGCTTAGTTACGTCTTAGTCTTTTTCTTTTCTTAATTGTCAATCGGAAGTAAATATTGACAACGAACCCAGAGCTAGCAACATGTAATTTGCCATATAAATATGGAGAAAGTCATGTGTTGCCCACATCAGTTTATTATTAGCTGCAGTGTATCACTGAGCGTGTTTCATTTGTAGCTTTCTAAATAGGAAAGAAAACATTCATTGTGAAATTACCCTGTAAAATTATATCACCATCATAGGTAGTCTACCGATAGACAGGTCCTTGATTATTCATGGTAAACCATAGAATGATAACGTGTGTCACTCTGACTCACACTTTTCCGAAAGATGAGTCCTACGGGGCTCGTGTTCAAACACGCTCCCCCCTCTCTTAGCAGTCCTTCCTCTAGTTAGTTGTCTATGCGCTATCAAAGGAACAACACGTTATTTTTCTCCCGTCACCGTTACCGGCTACAATTTATGCAAGAGTTGCACAAGGGGCTGACATGCCAATAGCAAAAAAAGCAGACTCAGTTTGACAAACTTAAGTAATGATTTGAAAGCTATGACTTGCAAAGCCTTAGGAGAGGAAAAAAAGGCTCCTGAAACACATCAATACGAGAAAGTACTGCCATTTGCGCCATTATGCCAAGAGAAGGAAAACCTCTACTCTCCGCATACTTTGCAAGAAGTCTATCTGTGGCGATCACAAAAATAAATTGTGCCCTAATTGTTAATTTACACATTTCTAACATTAACTGCATTTTGACTTTTACAAAAATCATTTAAAAACATTTTAATGGCATTTCCTAATTCCAAGTTTAAGTGAGGCAAACTGACGCAGCGTTACCAATAAACGCCTAAATAATAGCGTTACCATTCTAGGGTAAAATCGGGTTCTCCTCGTACCCCTATTGCCCACAGTCTTCTTCATGTCTTGATAGCTCTCTTTCTCTTTCAAATCGTCTATCAGCTGAAAACTTTTCCTATCTCTTTCTGTTTTTACTTTCTCCATATACGAAGTATAGAGCAAGTATTGCTTTCATGAAAAATATCGAATTCGAGATTTCAACCGAAATGCATGTTTTAAGGTCCCATGAACACGTTTTGACTATTTTCTCGATGATGTCTGTGGGTCTGCCTGTCGGTGTGTATGTGATAGGATGTTGTGGGCGCTCTAACTCAAAAATTTACACTCATATCAATACCAAATTTTATATTTACAAAGAGTACTGTATAATAAAGAGCTGATTAGGTTTCGGCAACAATCGCTTCAACGAAAATGGATGTTTACTCTATTAATGTAATGGTTTTCAGTAAATATCTCTTTTAAATCTTCATAAATATAAATTTTGTATATTATAAACTTCATAGACAATATCATTTTCTATAGCGTTTGTTTGAATTATTTTTTTGTAGAACGCATTGTAAAGGAGATATTTCATTTATTTGATCTATTTCCTTTGATATTTGATGAATGTAAAAAAGATTGTGATAAATGTTTTAGGTAATTTAATTTTGTACGACCTCTGAAGAGATATTTTTAAAACAAATTTCTTTGCTGCCACCACCATACCACCTACCGGCGACTATTGTAAACACTTTACGCTTACGTCTTATTAGCGCTCCTTTTTATTTTCTTAATTGTTGGAGCTTCGCGGCTATATCCAATATCAGAAGGCTATGGTTTGAGTTTATTTCTGTTCTTTGTAAAGTCTGAGATTTTCTCGCTGGTTCTTACAATATTCATTATTATATAACCTATTTGGAATTTTTAGAAATATTACAAGTATGGAGAAAGTCATGTGGTGGCCACATCAGATTTTTATATATTAAATTCCCAACATTTTCTCATGTAATGCATTGTAGAAGAGATATTTTAAAATCTATTTTTTTTAGCTGCCACCACCATACCACCTACCGGCGACTATTGTAAACACTTTACGCTTACGTCTTATTAGCGCTCCTTTTTATTTTCTTAATTGTTGGAGCTTCGCGGCTATATCCAATAGCAGAAGGCTACGGTTTTCGATTATTTCTGTTCTTTTTAATCTCATTAAATTTTTCTCACAGCTCCTTAATGTATTTATTATCATTTAATCAATTTGGAATTTTTAGAAATATTACAGGTACGGAGAAAGTCTTGCGGTGGCCACATCAGATTTTTCTTTCAAGTTTTCTTTCTAATTCGTCTTTAACCATGCTCTCCTTCCTACGACAATGTCCAATTCAGTTCGCCCTCCTCTTTTTTATAGTTTGTACAGGGCTTGAAAAATGCGCTCGTCTGCTCGTCCGTGACGAGCGAAAATTTTTAGTTGACGAGTAAAAAATTCAATAGAGCAGTTTCAGTTCAATCGGCAATTGTTTATACTTTTCACCTAATGTTGAATTGAAATATTTGGAAAAATTGCCAAGCTACTTAATTTAGTGAATGCTGCGGCCGCTAGGAAGCAGCTAACTAGGGCCACTTCTACATGCACATCCAGGGGATTCCCCTACGCTGCGCACGTCTTTAAACCTGATATGGCCATAGACGAGAGGTATTTTATTGCAAAAACTGTACGGCATGTTCAAGGTCATAAATGCCATTCCCCTGGAAGTGGTATGTTGACACCTAAGAAGATATGAATAGTAAGTTTCATTGAACTACTGTTTGCTCATGGTCTTGAGTCACTGATAATATGTACGAGTTTTTTATATTAATTGTCATGTAGACTGATGTACATAAAAATATATTTTGTGTAATGTAGTACTTGGTTGAATATTGATAGTTATATCTGGCAAAAATGAAAATAAAGATATAGATCAACGAAAGTGTAAATAATTAACATTTCATGAAATATATAATTAACATTTCATTTTTGGCACTCAGGGTGTGTTTTTGCTCGCCAGCCTTGGGGTCTTTGGGGCGCTGGCGATTTTCAGCTGACGAGTGCGATATTTGCCTGACTGGAGAACCAGCATGAAATTTTTCAGGCACTGAGTATGTAGTACGACATTCGCTTCTCTCCTATTCTTCTTGGTACTTCCTCCTTTTTCATCCTACCGGCCCATTTTTATCATCAATATTCTTCTCCATGCCCCCATTTTGAGGCTTTCCAACTATTTTGATATCAAATTATATATAAAATATTTAAAAAATTTAACTATAGGAATACAATATGGGCTGCACAAATTCTTAAATACGGTCGCATTAGGCCTGAAAGATGTCTTCTTTTAACTGTTATATTTTCGTTCGAAAATTCTGAAATCTACGATCGATGAATCACCACTGATGACGGCTGCTCTGTAGCCAAAGGGTTCTCGTAATATTTTATGGTTATTGGAGCTACCTAATTTATCTGTCGGACTCTCGATGATCCTTTTTTACTTTCTCCATATACGAAGTAAAGCGAAAAGTATTGTTTTCATGAAAAAAAAATCGAATTCGAGATTTCAACGGAAATACGTGTTTTAAGGTTCACTGAACACGTTCTGATTAGTTTCGCGATGATGTCTGTGTGTCTGTCTGTCAGTATGTCTGTCAGTCTGTCTGGCAGTCTGTCTGTCAGTCTGTCTGTCTGTCAGTCAGTCTGTATGCGATAGATTTTTGTGGGCGCTCTAACTCAAAAACTATTAAACAGATCAACGCAAAATTTTATATTTAACATTTTTATAAAAGTTAGAAGACCTGATTAGTTTTTGGTAAAAATGGGTAGACCGGAAGTGGGTGTTTACTCTTCACTTATCCGTTATTTTGAAATATTTGCTTTAATATTTAATAAATGTAAAAATGTACTGGAATAAAAGTTGTAGGAAATTTTTCCTACAACTTTGTTTGATACATTTTCCTGTTTAAGAGATATTGTATTTTTTAGCTGCCACCACCACGCCACCAACCGACGACTATTGTTAACAATTGAAGCTTAGTCACGTCTTAGTAACGCTCCTTTTTCTTTTCCTAATTGTCAACCGGAAGTAAATATTGACAACGATCCCAGAGCTAACAACATGAAATTTGCAATATAAATATGTAGAAGGTCATGTGTTGCCCACATCAGTTTATTTTAATATCTGAGCTTGCCCAATTTACGAATTTCGTCCTTATAATAATTGCTGCCGAAAACTATCCAATCGCAATAATAATTCGTCGCTAACGGACGGTAGATATTGTTACTGTCTCCACAAATTCACGAGAATGACGCAAATCGAGTAAAAGTAAAACTGAAACTCTTCGGCTATAAATCAGAAAAGGGACATGTTTGTGGTGACATTGCCCGAGGTTTATTTTTCCACGATGGATTTGAAATGCATTAATTATAAATATGAAACTTCTTTCAGTTTATCGACAACATAAATACAAGTTTCATTATTTGATCCAGTATTCTTTTCCTTGTTAATTAAATTTCTCCGAGACAAATTATTTGTAAAGCTGAATTCGTTTTCGTGTACATACTGCCATTGAATTAATTTAAAAGCTAATGTCAATACAATCATCGTAACTACTGAATATTAATGAAGCTATTTCCCTCTAAAAATTACTTTATTATTTGCCATTTTTGACCGTTTCATTCACTCTTTCGTTATACGGGACAAAGCTAATAAAAGAAAAACAAGTAAGACACTCTTCCTAAAGTAAGAGGTAGAAGCACGTTTTCTCAAAAAAATTCAGGTTTCTGGCTTGCTTCTATCTTTGGGAAGGGGAAACCCCGCATCATTAGAATGAAGATCCTCACTAGATCATCCCATGCGTGAAAACTTCACTCCTATAGATTCAGTAATTTGGCTATAATACCAATTGAAAGGTTTGAATTTTCCGATTTTGGTGCCACCTAGTCGAAAGCCTATGAACTATGTTGAAACTCCAAACGCTGGAAAATTTATATCTTAACAAGAGCTACCTGATTCAAAAATAGTTTTCCAAATAACTCTTAAAACAAAAATGTTGATTGTCCACAGACGGACGGTCGGACAGGCAGAGTGATAACATTAGCAATTTTTTTCTTTTGAGAAAACGCGCCAATAAAAAATTGATTTGATGAGCTAGATCCGCCTCCTGCCTGCGGGAGTTTTGCGATAATCTGTATTATACAATGTGACAACGAGGTCAAGAGTGGATTTATATATATATATATATATATATATATATATATATATATATAGGACCTATGAAAGCGCGGTACTTGATCTTTAAATTATAACAAAAAGAAGTAAAGTTATTAGAAAAATAAAATGAAATAGCGCCTAAATTTTGTATTGAAAATAATGTTCATATGAACCAGTTGTTTTCAACATCTTTGTAGGCGCTGCACCCTTTCAAAGAAAAACTATTTCGCGGCACCCCATTGAATAAAAACATTGCTAGGAAGATAATATATCAATTACATTTATTTTTAATAAATAAATTTTTATTTTGACATCATCATCATCATAGGTAGTCAGTCCGTAGAAAGGTCCATGATTATTCATGGTAAAGCCTGGTTCTCCATAAACTTCCGCTGTCCTCTTCATATCTCGATAACTCTCTTTCCCTTTCAAATCGTATATCAGCTGAAACCTTTTCCTAGTTCTTTCCCTTTTTCCGTCTAGTTTTCCTTCTAACACTTCTTTAATAATACTCTCTCTCCTCAGGTAATGTCCAACCCAGTTTGCCTTCCTTTTTCTAATAGTCTGTATAATCATTCGCTTCTCTCCTACTCTTCGTAGCACTTCATCGTTTTTCATCCTATCTGTCCATTTTATCTTCAGCATTCTCTTCCAAGTCCACATTTCAAAGCTTTCCAAGTATTTGATGTCATTTTTCCTTAGCGTACATGTTTCTGCCACGTACAAAGCTATACTCCATTCATAGCATTTTATGAACTTCTTGCGGATATCTTCCCCTATATTCCACCTAAATAGGTGTTTCTTTCTTCTGAAAGTCCCTTTTACTTTTCCCATTCTAGTTCTGATTTCATCCGTACATTTTGCTTCTCTTGTTATGATGCTTCCAAGGTATTTATAGTCTGAAACTTGCTCTAAGGGCTTTCCTTCAATACGTATGTTCAGATTCTCATCTTTGCCCGATATTCGAATGGCCTTGGATTTTTCTGTATTTATTTCCATACCGTATATTCTACCGGTTGTTACTAGTCTATTTATCATTTACTGGAGTTTTTCATCCTTTCTTGCTAGAAGTACTTGATCATCCGCCTATTTTACTGTTCTTGTAACCCTCCATCCAATTTTTAAATCTCCTGTGCATTCTAATGCTTATTGCATTAGACTTTCTCCATAAATATTGAATAAGGTCGGCGATAGGCAGCAGTCCTGTCTTACTCCTCTAACGATATTTACTCCGCAGGTGTCCGCATTCTCCAACCTGACCTTTACAAATCGATTCACATATAGACTCCTGATCAGTCTCCTGTCTTTCCAGTCTACACCTATATCCTTTAATATCTTCATCAACATTATCCAATTTACTCTATCAAAGGCCTTCTGCCATTCTACGAAACATACGCAGATAACTTGACTGTACTCTATTGACCTTTCTGATATGATTCTAACTACTCCTATAGCATCTCTAGTTTCTCGTCCTTTTCTGAAACCGAATTGATCTTCCCCTATATTTCTTCTGCCTTTTTCTCCAGCCTTTTATTAAGAATCGTCGTGATGATCTTCGAAGTGTGTGATAGAAGGCTTATCGTTCTCTTGTCTTTACACTGCATTGCCTTTGGCTTCTTCTTTATTGTTTATTGTTACTTCTAGAAAATCCCGAGGCCAATCTCCCGTGCCGTAAATCTTGTTAATTAATTTCGTGATCGCTTTCAGTCCTTCTGATCCCATGACTTTAAGTACCTCAGTCGGTATTCCATCGCTGCCTGTGGATTTCCCTTTCCTTTGCACTACTATCGCTTTTTCTATTTCGCTCTCCATAATACTTGATCCTAAGGTGTCTTCTTCCATGTTTTCCTCATCTTCCAGTTCTATTTTTGTCGATCCTGCCTGCTTGCTGTATAGTTCCTTAATGTATTCCTCCCATACCTGTGCTACATCCTTTGTTCCTGAGACTATCTTCCCATCCGTATTCATAATTCCTTTACCACGAATTCCATTCGACTTCTTTTCTTCTAATTCCAGTGTCCTAACGTACATCATATCGTACCATCCTAACTTCTCCATTTGTTGTATTTTATCACATTTTTCTTTTATCCAATTTTCTATAGCTTTATCTGTTACCCTTCGCAACTCATTGTTTATACATCTATAGTTGGCTCTACCCTTTTCACTGATAACATTTTTCCATTTTCGTCTCTCATCCATTTTCTCCAGCATTTCCTTAGTGATACATGGTTTTCTGATTTTTTCTCTTGTTTTCCAATCTCTTTCTCCAAGGTATCTTCGATACTGGTTAAAATTTCTTCCCATTCTATATCCACATGTTTTTTGTTTCAAAATATATTTGAAAAACAAAAATTATAATTTAATTTCTCAGTTCTCACAAAAAATACTTCACAACAAATGTTTACATATTATATTTGCTTGTCTATGTTTCACGGGTGTCCATATTAGCAGTGAGCTGCTTAATGTTTTGTTGGTGACTTGTTAAAGCAGTTCGCACAAGTTCATTTGAATGTTCATCACTCAAAACAGGCCGATACTTAAATTTAATGAATTTAAGTGTTGAATGCAAAGGCTCACAAGAATATGTCGTGCCGAAAATGGAGATTCATCTCTGAGCACACACTTTTAATTATGGATATTTTTGTTCCGGAACCTTCTTCCAAAACTCAATAGTCGGGCAGCCACTTCGTTTTACTTGCTTCAGTCCTTCATCCTCTTGAATCTCCAGTAGCTCCAACTCTACAGCTGCTGAATTCACAGCAATTGGCTGTGAGATGGGACGGCCATTTTTCATAACGTCAACAAGAAAAGGATTTTTCAAAAAGCAAATGATGGCTTTAGTGCTCTCAAATCGCTGATTCTGTCATTAATTTCTTCTGCCAGCCGGTGTAATTTATATACATAATCTACAGTTGCCATTTCAATTCCAGGTAAGTTTGCAAAATTTTGAAGTCTTTGAACTGCCGATGAGGTTTGGCACTTGAGCATATGTACTTAACAATTTTTAGAACTACCCCATAACATGTTCATATTTAAAGTATTTGGCTGCTAGGTGTTCCCTATAAATAATGCAATGGACATGGAGGAAATCAGGATATGATGTGTCAGCAGTTAAAAGTTCCATGAGCCCTTGCTTGGCACCTCTCATAGCTAGGGCGCAGTTAGTTGCAATATTGACAATATTTTAATCGGTACAGATGCTTTGCCAAGCGCAACATCAAGAGCTCCTTTTCTGTCTGAACCTCGAATGATATCCTTCAATGCAATCAGGTCTAATAGTTCTTCTTTCACGACTAGGTCATTTGCTACAAAACGAACAAATATGGCTAGTCGTGGTTTATCTTGAATATCTGTAGATTCGTCCAAGGCCAAACTCAGTGCTGAGCAGTTCTTCAGATCATGTTGTAAGTTATTTACAATATTAGCGCTGATTACAGAAATTCGCCTTTCTAATGTATAACTGGAGAGAGGCATTTGTTCAATAATTGTATGCAGTTTTTTTATTTTCTGAGTCTAAAACAGAAATTACTTGAGCAATTTTTTTCTTTACGAACTCTCCTTCTGTGTAAGGACGCTTTGCCCGAGTGATATTGAAGCCAAGATAAACCCAGCCTCTGTTGTTACATCTGCCTCTGCAGTAAACATTGACCTAATCTTGCTTTGGCTATGAAGTTTTTCTTTTAAAGATAATACTTTAGTTCGCCTTAACACGGAACCAGCAGGAAATTCTTGGCCGAAAGCACTGTGATGCGTGTCATAATGGCGCTTAAGGTTACTGCCCTTGAACTATGACAATGTTATTTCACACAAAAGACACAATGACTTACCATTTCTCTCCACAAAAACAAACTCCTCTTCCCACTCTGTCTTAAATCCTCCATTCTCGTCTTCATATTTACATTTTCTAGATAACATGGTAACACTTAAGGGATATCACTTAAAAACAAACAAACTAATAATGTTAACACGCGTCAACTTGCACACTGTAACAGACTGACTGAGCTACAAGCAGCGCGTGAGCGTGGGCGTGGCCTAACAGAAACTCTACGCAGCGTTGCCAACTCGCGCAAGAAATATGAACGTTACACTGTTGTCAGATTGTGCCTACCGCACACATTTGCTGTGCAAAAATATATGGATGGCTCTTTCCAATATTGCCTCCAGTATTACGGCTCCCGAAGGTCATCTAGTTAGCCACCTCTGCTTCAGAGAATAACTCATACGTGCAATGTAAAAATTCATCTTTAAAATGCAGCTCGTTCATATATATTTTTTTAGAAATCTTGAATATTTAACCTGTATGCGATATTTTCTTGCGATACGACTCGGAATATCAGCAATTAATAAAGGAACGTACAGTTCCCAATTAGATAAATCAACCATTTTGCTTGACATTATTTAATGCTGGTTCTTTCTCATACAATGGTTGTATTCCTAATGCATTATCTACTTGAAAAACTGTGTCGTATATTTTTTGTGAATGGAAGTAGTTTTGGAACTGAAACGTGTGCTGCATATGCATGCAATATTCATGCAGTACCCTAGAGGCATAATAAATCAATGGAAATGATTAATAAGACACCTCTGTGCTAGAATCGGTTGCCCCAACTAAATGAAGCATCTACATTTTCTCTAGGAATTCTTCATTCAATTTTCGCCAAGCCATTTGGAAAATTTCTTCCGACTCATCTTGACTTCAAGGACATTTACTTGTCTCAGGTACCTCCAATAGCCCCAACAAGGTTATAAAAAAAACAGATGCGCGTTTCGACTAAAAAGGAGCCGTCTTCAGTGGTAATTCACCAAACATAGATTTTAAAAGAATTGATTGTTTCAGCAATAAGATGAGTTCGCAAATTCCCCGTTGAATCAATCGAGACATGGTTGAAAGAGCCCTGACCCAGCGACATATCACGAATTTCTCTCGACTTATACGAAGCGTACGATTCCCACCCTCCCTTAGGATAGAGACAAGCATGCAAAAGCGATACCTTACTCTTGACGAGCTCTCGAACTAGTTGTCCATATTTAAAAAATAACAAACTTTTTTAACATATTCTCCGGTTACTTTCACTCGAGGCTAATTTGAGTCAACTGTTTCGTAGGCGTACATAAGTAGGGAAGAGGGAAGTTAGGTGAAAAGATATAGAGAGAGAGAGAGAAGGGGAGGAGGTTGGAAAAGTGAGAATAGGGTGGAGGAATGGAGGCAAGGGAGAGAGAGAGAGAGAGTGGGAGATATGGAGAAAACGAGCAGAGAAAAGGTAGGAGGATATGAGAGGGAGAGGGGTGGGGGAGAGAGGGGAAGGAGGTAGAGGGGTATGGATTGTGCGGTGGGCATGAGATAGTAGGAGTCGTCCATCACGTCGAAGGGGAGGGAGGGTGAGGGGAAGGGGTCGCGTGTCCCCGCCGCTATACCTTAACCCACTGATACCCTCCTCCAGTGAGGTAACCGGAGACATAACAGCGCCGCCCACGCAAAGCGAAGAGGGAGCGAAAGGGAGGGAGAGAGGGGTGGATAGAGAGAGAGCGAGAGAGTGAGGAGGAAGATACAAACGAGAGAAAGAGAGAAAGATTTTGTGTGGGAGATCAGGAAAGTACCGAGGGATATTTCGAGATTGAAAGGAAAATAGCAGAGATGACACTAAAAATAGATAAATATAGGCAAAACGTGCGTTGCGCAAGCTTTCTCATGATCCGTAGGCTTCTTGCACGTGCAGTGATGTCACTGGTTGGGTATAATGACAATGGACGCTGTATAGGTCAAGTTTGAGACATCATCAAAGTCGTAGGTAGTCTGTCTGTGGACAGGTCCGTGACTATTCTTGGTTCAACTTGGTTCTTCAGATGCTCCAACTTTCGTAATCTTTTTAAATGTCCTGGAAAGTCTCTTTCCTCTTTCATTCATCTGGGATCGGAAAATTTTTCCTTCCTCTTCCTTCCAATTTTACTTCAAAATCGTCTTTAATTATGCTCTCTCTCTCATCAAGTAATCTTAGATCCTGTTGGTCTATTTCTTACGATTGGCACAATCATTATTTTATTGAATTTCACTATGTCTTTGGTAGGTTTTTCCCCCTTTTCTACTAGGGTGTTATCCTGCAATAAGGGTTTTTTTCCTCAGATAGCATTCAGTCACTGAGATTTTTGCTGCTATAAACCCACTCTTTTAATCTTTAGTTATTGTTTTTACTCTGTTCACTTTGTCTTCTGTTTAAATGTGTCCTCAGAAATTAACACTACATACAATGCATTTTAGAATTTAGTGACATGAGATTAGGTGGAAGAGAGGGCCTAACCTCGCCAATAAAGGGTCAAATCAATCAATCATTCCTTTATTCCACACAGTACTGCCTCATTTTTAAGCGCGTTTCGCTTCTAGCATAAGCGCCTATTAGCGTGGGTTTGTCAGTCCGTCCGCATGTTCGTTTTCGGCTTCTACCAAACGTATTTTTATGAAATTTGATATTAAGGACTTAAAGTCAAAGAAAATAAGAAAATCACAAAAATAAATCACGTAAGCCAATCAGGGGTACCACTTTACTGATCACAAAAAATGAACTTTCCGTTATATCTCGTAAATGTTTTGTCAAATTAAAATAATTTTTAAATAGTCTTGTAGAACTAGTAACGTAGAGTATTTCTTTTCCTATACATTTTTATCGTAGGAGTAGCCGTTATCAAGAAAATTGCACAAAAAAGTCGCAATTCGCTTTGAACAAAACATTTCTTGCATAGCTACTTATTTGTTGTCAACGTAAATAATCTTATTGGACGATGAAGTAAATAAGATCTGCTATAATTACAAAATACATGTAATCCCTTACGCGTGCATGACAGATTTTGTAAGCGAAAGGAAACGGATTATCTACGGCGAAGAAAAGAACATAAACGTAAATATTACAACTACTGAACACAAGTGAGGTATGTTTTAAATAATTTTCGTTTGTTTGGTTGATAAAATTTGACTAGAAAATAAATCACTAAATATAAATTGAATATTTCTCTGGAATCATTTCTGATACATCGTTTTGCAGTATTAATCATTAAAATTACGTTTTGGACCCAGTCAAATCTGAAAAAATCCAAAGCAGCTTTGAGGGTTCGAATCACCTCACCTTGAGATATTCATCGCTTAGAGGCCGATTCACACTATGCAGTCGGGGGGACGGGCCAGTAGCAGTCTAAAAAGACTGCCTCGAATTGATTCAATGTATTTCAAATGGGAGTATTCAAACTAGAGAAGACAGTCGGGGGACGGTCGAAGTCTCTCGGCCAGGCAACTCAGACTGCGGACTACGGCAGACACTCTCTCCTGTCTGAAAAACGTGTTCCTCTTTTCAATTGCCAACCGAATATACTCGAGTATTTAGTTCATCGAATTTCTCGAGATACATACGGATGTATTGATGATGTTTCCTGGAGTTCTTACGAAGTCGCATAAAGAGAGTTGTTGAAATTCACCTTCTTGGTGTCTGAAAGTAAATATTTCTTCCATCCATATTGTTTTCTCTTTCTCCTTCTTATCCTCCTGTTAACACAGGGCAGCAAATAGTATAACGTCTTCGCAACTGCTGTCAGAATTCGTGATGTACAATGTTTTCATCTTATTAAACACTTAAAAAACGTAATTAACCACTCCGCAAACGGGGACAGACTGCGGAGTCATCTCGGCCACCAAATCTACTAGTTGCCGCTGCGATAAATGTTAATTTGAATTCGCGTGGGAAGATAGATAAATATGGTATCAGTGGCATTTTCCATATTTATTTATTTTTTAAATTGTTTTCTCTTTCTTTTTATTATTTCTTTATTTTGACAACAGTTATCACATTATTTGTACTATATAACCTTAGCTTTCCTTTTCTGTATGTATATTGTTGAAGCGAATCTGAACAAATTACAAGCGTCCATAATAGCAACAAAATTAAACAAACTATTGTCATTGTTCGTGGTGTATTAGAAGTCTCTTTATTTTAATGTGGATTTGTATTGATACGAGCATTCCTACGTTTTTAAAGGTATATTTCTGCTAATTATTATAAGATTTTATATATCGTAATTATCATTGATAGCAATTTTCTCAACTGTTAAAATTAAAGGTTAAATAGAGAGACCCACTCAACAGCTGGTAGACACTTTTGCAACTTTTTACGCCCATGCAAGCAGAAAGGTTATCATAATTATATTATAGAGTTTATTCATACTTAAGTATTAACTATATAAAAGTCGGTTATAAAAATTCATTTTATATCTTCACTTGTTTTCTTTTCCACTCGACCAACCTTCAGCAATGGACAGTTGATCCATACATATTAGCGTATAAACAGTACCATTTATTAAATTCGTTTATTTAAAAAAATATGTCAGGAATTATTATTAATTAGTTTTTCCAATTTTTCTCTATCATTGATAAACTATGAATTACAAATGGTGTTTATGGCATGAGAATTCCTTGGAATGACTAACACATGCTGAAACATTTCCTGTCAATATAAGTAATCAATTCGGGACGTCAACTTTGGGAAACCAGCGGGGGCGCAACTACTATGCCGCCAGGTCCGCCACCGCGGGAGGGAGGGGGGGGGGGGCGACACCGGCTCCGGGTCCGAGAGAGGGTGGTGCACCCGGTGCAAATAACCGGGCACCGTGACTTACTTAGAGGTGCCCGAACTCGAGCAGTCATGTATGAACAATTCCTGCGTGTCTTACAAAATCATCTTATAGACAATGGAAAATTTGAAAAAATCAATTGCTGAACCTTGACAGCGGAAAATTACAATTATTTAATTATGGTGGCGGGAAGTGGCGGCAATAGGCCTGAGAGCAGGAGAAGCATCGGGGCCCAGGATTTCTCTCCCGGGCCATGCACCGGCCCATCATTGTTTACAAGTCATTACTGAAATTCTTATTTTTTCCACCCATTATAAACTAGCAGGCCCCTCAGCCTTATGGAGTTATGTGTATATATATATATATATAATTCCTCGAGAGCCATCTGGATGACTCAAATGGAAGACAAAGGGACCTTTTATTCGTTAGGCGTGAGAACGAAATAGGGTAGAATGCTAAGCTCAGAACGGCAGAATCAAGTTTTTGTGTATCGCTTGAAGTGGGAACACGTAATTCTGCGAAGATTATCGGAAAACCTGGAATATTTTTCGGTCTCTTTGAAGAAAGAAATATCCGAGTAATTTGGTAAGTAAAACACTATAATTTATTCTTTATTTTACTGCATTATAAAATGTGCAAGGTATTATTCTTTATTCCGTATTATTGCTGCTTGTGCAAGGCCGAATCACGGGCCCCTATCAAAAGCATCCCGACTTTTCTGATTTCAGTCAAAAATGAAGTACCGTATTGTCCCGATAATAAAGCGACCTCGGAAATAACGCGACCCTAAGATTTTTGGAAAGTTTTCCGAGAAAAAATAAACCTCGAATATAACGCGACCCCAAACAACCTTCAGCCAATTTAACACAAGTTCCTCGTTCATCCACCCCTTCTCCTGCGCGTGAAAGAATACACCTGACGGTAACTTTTCCTTTGCCATCCTTTTACGGTATAAAATTACGTAGAGAGTCAGTTTTCGCCCGTCGGCCGAGACTGCAAGCATAACAGTTATCCTTGATTTCTCATTTCCGGTGGATTTTCACACCACCGATTTAGCTATGGCTATTTTAATATTCATGTGATAACTTCGTCGGATTCCTCAGCTAACCTGGGATTTAGAATAAAAATTTTTCTCAACAGGATCAACACCCTTTTTGTCACCCATTGTTAAAATAACGAACGGCTAACAACTCGATATGGTAGTTACCAAGAATACGCCGACACTTTATAGGTTCAATTCAATGTCTATCGAGGGGTTCAGCCGGCGATTGAACTCGATCTATTCTCGCCTCGGATGCTTTTCAAATAGGTACAATGTAACGTACGCCTAATGTGTCTACAATGTAACAAGTATCTTGTATCTCGTAAAAGTATCCTGTATCTCGTAAAAGTATCTTGTATCTCGTAAAAGTATCTTGTATCTCGTAAAAGTATCTTGTATCTCGTAAACAGACGTGTGGAACTACGGTGATTTTTCGAAACACGATTTGACGACATTTTTAAATCACTAGTACTCGAATATAATGCGGGGGCTACATTTTAAAATTTCATTTGTTGGAAAAATACATCGCGTTATATTCGGGACAATACGGTACTTAGCCATAAGTGCTTAAATATATATCATCGCAAAAGTTAGGATTTTTCACAGATGATCAACAGAAAAGTTACATAAATTTTTGTTGTTAAATGAACAACAATAATCGCATTACTAGAACGCCATCGCCACACGGCATGTTGCCACAGGCCCTGGTGGAAAATCGTCTCTGTGCACACATGAATTTTAGAAAAAAAATACCAAATAAAAAACCAGGAAATCGAAAAATTAATGAGTAAGAGTAAAATTAGTCTATTAATTAATAAGACACCCTGCAACTATATTAATCATTTTAAGTTACTATTTAGAACGGAGAATTTCCTAGCTCGTTAAAAATTTACTTTTAACGAGTACAATCTCCTAGCATACGAATCAATTAATTTCAGGTGCGCACCCAGGATTTTCTCTTAGGGGGGGGGGGCTCAGACCAAAAAATACATGGATCAATTGCTAGTTGTTAGAAACTTCGCACGATATAAATACGAGTCATTCAAAAAGTGTCTGTATAATGACTATAAATTATAAGCTGAGAGAAATATACAAATATAAAAAGTCAAAAGAGTATATTGAAAATATACATTTACAAGGAGAGTAAGAGATCTTTTAAGGGGGGCTGAAGCCCGTCAGCCCCCCCTCTCGGTGCGCCCCTGATTAATTTTGAATCGTTTTATCGCGGCAATGGTCGTGGGTTTCAGATGATATCATTCGACGTACATGCTCACTCATAACGAAATCAAATTTTCCTAGTAGTTCCACGAGACCCATAAAATGACCGTTGTGCCGTTTAATTAATCGAACTGAACGTCCACGAGAAAATAAATTATTTTTGGCCAATTATAAGGTTATATTAATTAACCTTTCTAGCACACTTCTCCAATGGCTTCTTTCTTTTTCAATAAATGTTTGCACATCTTCATCTAAAGTTTTATTGTTGTTAAGCTGCAAATCCATTTTAAGCCACATTTTATGGCATTTCAAATGTTGAGGCGAGTCTCTTCATGTGATTTTAAGCATTCACTAAGATGCTTCCGATCGCTCACTCCCTTCTTTGCTGGACTACTTCTACTACTTGATAGACCAAAGAGCCTACAGCAGAATCGAAAAACTGCGTTTTTGTCCTCTGAATACATTATTCATCTTCTTAAAAATGTTTCGTCATTGCTTACTTTCTTATAACACATAGAAATGGTAAAACTGCGATTAATAGAATCTTTCGGAAAATTAAAATCGTTTCCTAAAGTAGATGGACAAATCATTATAATATGATCGAATTCAGGTAATAAATTATCAGACCAAAGGCTAATGTCGCCATACCGGATTGAAACGTTTGTTATACGATTAAAATTTTCCTTAACATTAACTTATTTTGTCTTACCAAAGAAATGTACCAAAAGAATGTTATATTCGTCAAATATGATAATCCTCTGTATCTTGAAAATAAAGTTATATGTTAAAAAGTGCGTTATATCAACATTTTCGAAGCGAGTGTGGAATGATTTTGGTATGGTTGTTTTGAAGGGAGCCAGCCCATTCGAAAATTTCGCGGGGGGGACGAGGGGGGTGGTGCAAAGAATTTGTAGTTACGTCACTATAAACCAGCCTGCATTAATCCTGGTTTGGACTTCTTGTTATTTTCTTGATTGTTGGAGCTTCGTGGCTATACCCATTATCTGAAGGCTACGCTTTGAGTTTATTTCTGTTCTTTCTAAAGTCTTAAAATTTTTCTCGCGTTTCCTTACAATATCTATTATCATTTGACCTATTTCGAATCTTTATAAATACTAGAGGTATGGAGAAAGTCATGTGGTGGCCACCTCAGATTTTTTTTATAATCCCACGTAACAGTTAGTCCATAGAATCTAGCTAGATAAATCCATCCATTTTCATTCGTGTTCCGGGTAAAAATTAAGTGGAAAGGCTAATGACCCACTTTTTCTTTAGGGAAAAACCAATTTTTTCCCGATTAATAATAACCTAAAACCTAGAAGTTTACGGTCGCGTTTTTTTTATAGTTAGCGACACACGACGGGAACATATTTTCTACAATAGAAGCAATGTAAATATTTATGGAAGTGAAATCGTCGCAGAAATCCGGTACAAAGGAGTAGAAAGACTATAAAAGCGGATTCTATGCCTCTCTTGCCAACAAAACATAAAATAGAGCCGAAAAAATATATATATATATATATGAGAATCCACCGAGCTATGCAAGCAGACGGAAAATTTTAAAATTATACTGACGGATATCATCGCTATTATGGTTTCTCAAAAGGATTACCCATCTGCGGAGGCATTGTTCGACACAAAAGAACGAATCCCGCGATATTTAATTTCATCATTCGGTTTGGCATCCTCATTTTTTCCCGCTTATAGCGATGATTCAGCTGCCGAATTTCATTCTTCGTCTTGAAGATAACAGCAGGCTCAGTTAATCTGCGGCTTAGATTCCGAAGGATCGTGTAGCTTTCTCTGTGAGGTCGTGAAACGTAATTAAACTTAACGAATTCCGCGCAAAGATTTCGGTATTGATACACCAATAAAAGCACGCGCGATTTTTCTAGGATTTCTCGTAAAAAATTGGAAAAATTACGCTTCCTTTAGTTAAAATAATTGCATTCGCCTCGATGGAATAAAGAATACTTGAGGCACATAAAAATACGAAACCAAAACTCAAAACAATTCACTTTACAAGCGGGACGATTGTTATCAGCATTATAATTACGGATAACAACCAAAGACTCTAATAGGACATAAATAAACAAGATGATCCAAACAGAACTTATGATGCCTACTTTCCATTTAATCATTTATTTAATACTTATTTTGTCTTTGATAGTTTTAAAGTCATCGCGGATATGTAGCTATTTGTGTTTCCAAATTTCATAATTTAGCGTTATAAGATACTACAAATACTATTCGAAAGGAATATTAAATTGATTACGCGTATTTGTGCGGCAAAAATAACGCGTGTACATATTAGAATATATCGAATCTGAGTCCAACAATAGTTGCTGCTATGGCAGCACTCTCGTAACGAGTGATAAAAACTGCAAAATCGCCAGTATTTATGCGAAATTTTAAGAAATACAAAATTCTAGTATAAAAATTAAAATCTTCATAGCACAAAACTCGCTACGATATTACAATTCTAAGATATTTTAATGTGGAAGAGAATATTACTCTGCACGATGGATTTCAGATTTCTCATGTAAATGGGAAGTATAGTTCATGGAATCGAACCGGGGACTTCAATCTTCGGAACAAAAACTATCCTTAGGAACTCGGCCCATATAGCGAGAGATTTTCACCTAGTTACACGAAAATCAGTATATTGGTTCAAAAGTTATTAGGGGGAGGCGGAGAGACAGACAGACACTACGACAAAACTATAAGCCCATTTCCATTCTGAAAAGTAGGCTAATAAAATGCTGAATTATGAACAATATTTTTAGTATAGGCAGAAAATGCAGCATAAGGTGTTAAGTTATTCATCTTGACACTTCCACATAAAAAAATTGAAAAACTAAGCACTTATATATATCTTATAAATATACAATGGACATATCAGTTTGTTTTTAATCATAAGACGGGCTCGCTAATTATTTAGTGAATCTTTACATTTGTAAAGCCGAAAACGCTCCTCGATGGATTGATGCATGCCGCTGAAACTTTTATTGCACGCCATAATTCTGCTGGATGCTTTGAAGCTCAACTGACTGGATTGCCCTTAATTGGATAAAATTTTGTGGAAAGTGAAACCAGTGTTTATTATTATTAACCAGAGATTTGAAGATAGCGGTTCAAGCTTTCTGATTCGAGTGTCTAATGCGTTTCCCGAACAACAACAACAAAGTGAAACCAGTGTTTATTATTATTAACCAGAGATTTGAAGATAGCGCTTCAAGCTTTCTGATTCGAGTGTCTAATACGTTTCCCGAACAAAACAAACATGTTAATACGTGCTGCGCAATAACAGTCAATATTACTCAACTCTGAAGGAACGACTACCAGAAAAAAAAATCCAAGCAAAAACATTCTCATGTACGTAATCTGATTTTCTAAACAATAATGTAACTCACATTAATACGTAAATTCAAGAATTAAGCACTTCGATATCAAAGAAGATCCAAAGGTGTTCTTAACGATTTAACTTTTCATGTCAAAAATTAATGTCTTAGTTTAGGGATGCTCAAGAAGTCGACCGTCTACTCTTTTTAGGTGGGGAATATTTTTTTAAACGAGAAACAAAACGCTATGACCGGGAATCGAACCCGGAAAAAGGATAAATGGCACCAAAATTTAACTCCTCGAGCCCGAAGGACATCTAATTGAACACTGCCTGTGAGGTCGAAAGTTCGGTTGACATGATACAGCGTGTGCTATGTTTACGGCCCCTTAATTTAGGGTAATGCATATTACAGGATTTTTTGGTCCCATCTATCTTTGCAAGTCAGCATTCTCCAGCATGAAAATAATAAAATCCAATTAGCTTTAACAGATAAACACTTGGACGACTGCAAGCGGCTAGCAATAAGCAGCTGTGATCAAAGTTTGTACAACGTGCTGACGCCATGCAGTGCAAATAACCCACGTCTACTTAATATTATGTTATTATTGAAATATTTCATACTAGTGTATTTCCCGTCAGATGAATAATTAATAATATTCCCTCATTCCCTCTCGGCGTCCCTCTCTCTCTGTCTACCTCCCTTCCTCTCTCATTCCTTCCATCCCTCTCTCTCTCCCTCCCTCTCTATCCCTCCCTCCCTCTTTATCCCTCCCTCTCTTTTCTCCCACCTCATTCCCTCCTGTCCCAATCGATAGCTCTCCCTCTTTTTCTTTGTCTCTCTCTTTATCTCTTTCCTCCGGTCCTCTTCTAATTCTATACTTCCCTTACTCTCTATGTATGTACCTTCCATTCTATATCCCTTCCTTCCTATCTCCCTCCCCACATACCCCTCTCTCTTAATCTACGTCTATATACCCGTTTAGATAAGCAAAAGAACTCAAACTAAATTTCAGCCCCATTAGGATTACGTAATTTCGCGAAAAATCCTACGATAATTTAAGGCAATCTATGAATTCGTACTACATATTACACGTATGCGGATTGAAACAGCAAAAGATTCTCGAAGTTTAACAATGACGCGATCGGCATGGCAACATCCCGTTTAATAGCCGATATTTTTCCCAAATATGTACTTTAGATGTTTAATATGAGAGATTTCGAACGGTAGGCGGAAAAAGATGAATAGAATAAGAAACTTCAATAATTTTCAAATTCGAAGATCGTGCGTAAATTATTTCTAATTTTAATTTCCAAAAGTATAATAACCTGCAATTTAAAAAGACGTTTTTACGTGTTATCTTACGGGAAATGGAAATCGCCCCTCTGGAGTCGAACCCGGGTATTTTTTCGTATTTGTTTTCGTTATATAATTTTTATATTTGAATCAAACATTCCTGCGAAATTTCAACCTTCCATCTAATCGGGAAGTTTTTTAAAAACGCGTTAAAAAGTACCAATGATGAAGTCAGCGCTATACACAAACAAATACATCTAGGCTTTTATTATAGTAACTAGGGAGATGCCCGTTGAAATTCAACGGGAAAGGCTTTTGTGAAATAAAAAATGTTCATAAATATGCCTTGACTTTCTTTGGATGGCAAGAAAATAAACTTTCCTTCTTTTAGGCGTTCGTTGTTTCAAGTTTCGAACTCCTACGATGATTCTAAGTACATAATTTTAATATGCGAATGTTAATATTCTACATTTAAATGTACTCCTCGTAATTAACGCAACGAATGTTGTTTACATTATTATGATAAGAATTTCTCTCTCCTTCTCTCTCTCGTACTAATTGTAAGTGCATTCAAAACACGCTTTCACCCATAAGGATTGAAATAACAATAGGATTTCGAGGTTAAACAATGTAATGGGTTGGCAGGGCAACATCCCGTTAAAATGGCAAGATTTCCCCAAAATATGTGAATTAAACGTTTGACAGGAGGAATTTCTAATTGTAGGCGGAAATATATGAACGGAATAAGAAACATCATAGTTTTTTCTTTAAAATGTGCTAGATCCGAAGATAATAGGTGAATTCTGTTTAATTTATATCTCAAAAAGAATAAAAGCCTGCAAGTCAAAAAGTCGATTATTACGTGTTATCATATGGGAAATGGAAATGCCTACCTTGGAGTCGAACCCTGGGATTTTTTCGAGACATTGTTTCGTCATCATCTTAAAACATGTTAATCAATCATTCATGCCAAATACAAAAATTTAATCTCGTTTTATTACCGAGTTATTCGCATTTTTATAGCGTGAAAGAGGGAGCCACAAAGGGACAGAAGTAGAAGTATTGTTAGATTGTACATAAGACCTACAAACTTTCAAATATTTATATATGAATAAAACATTATAAATCTGTCTTTGATAATTTGTTGCCGGTAGATCACTTTAAGAAAAGATGTAAAATAAGCTAGATAAAATAGAACAACTACCATCCTCCAGCTCTAGCTTTCTCCGACCTGTTTCAACCCCCTCTTCTTCCTCTGCTCGAATGAATTCTTATCAGTGGACGACAGGTTGCCACACAAATGGAAAGGGATAAGTAGATCCTAAGCTTGTCAAGTATTTATATATTATTATGTCAAGGAAATATTAAATTTGTGATTTAGCGATTTATTTTACAATCAGTAGTCATTAATCAAAAATCGAAAGTTATTTAATACATTCCTCACTTGAAATGAGCAGTAGTGACCTTTACGAACGCGTTCATTCATTCATAGTAAATTATCCGTTTCTTTTCACTTGCAAAAGCTGTGTGTACTATAGGCCTGTCGCATTCATAAGAACATGCGCGGACTAAGGCCGCTCACGGAGGCAAAGTTCCTCCGTCACGGAGAGGAAGTTCTCTCGTTCATCTTGACTACCCCCACCCCACCACTAGCCCATCCTTTTCCTCCCTAGGTTGTCAGTTCTCAATGTTTAGAGTTGATTGCCTAGACGAGGTTTTGCGAATATTTGGCAACAGTGTAGTTAGAAAAGGACCGAGACACCGATAGCCCGTGTGGTAAGTAAGGGCGATAGGGGAGGGTGCCAAGTGGAATGAGGGATTGGGCCACACCCACAGTACACCCAAAATGTTCTTTTGATCGCGGTAGACCTATATACCTACATAAGGAACATAAAGTATTTAAGTAGTACATTTCTTCGTCGTGAATAATCCATTTCCTTTCATTTACTATATGCTGTAGGCGCAAGAAAGGAAGTTAAACGCTATTATAGTAGAACTTGTTTACTTTATTTGCTACAAGAATTGTTTTCATTAACAACAATTAAAAAGCAAGTGAAAAAGTTTTTGAAGTTCCTAGTGAATTACGACTCTCTCGTTCGATTTTCTTGAAAACGGCTACTCATTCGATAAAAATGCATTGAACAGAACATATTTTGTTTAACTAGTTTTATAAATTCTGTTTGAAGACTTTTTTGTTTTGAGTAATATTTTACGAAATATGAAGAAAAGTTCATTTTTTGTCACCAGTAAAGTGGCACCCCTGAATAGGCCATGCAAATCATTTATACCATTTTCTTAACTTCTTTGACCCAAAGTCCTAAATACACAATTTCGTGAACATCCGCCGTGTAGTTTCGGAGATTAAACATACGGTCGGAGGAAGTAGACGTGCCTATTAAGACGTTCAGCTACTAACGCGTCGCTGGTAAAGGACGCCTAAAAATTCAGTTCAGGGGCGATACCCTATATAAATACGAGATTCCGCCCTATTTTTTAAAAATCGCTTATTTCTTAGAGAAGCGCACAGAAGACATTGCAAAAAATCCCAATTTTCGGACTTCGGAGCACCTTGATTAAAACGTGCATTTTCATCAGAATACAGAAATCGAATTGTTTCAGGGCCGCGGTACTTAATCTACATACTGCTTGTATGAGAAATTCGAATTAGCTCAAACCTAAACCCGTGCCAAGACGTACTTTCGGGATTTATCCAGGACGGAAACAATAATTATCGAGAGATCTTTTTCTTTAGCAGCCTAATGTCAAAAAATAAGTTACCGTTACAAGTGTAATTAAGTAAAGAAATTCTTTGTTGCAGGGTCTAAATCACTTTATAAAAATCATGCTTCGAAGAAAATTATGTTGGTAACTCCTAAGGTAGATAGGAATTAAAATCTCTTATAATAAAAACTTTTATAATTTCCGGGATTTTCATCTTGGAGTTTATCGCCGAAGAGGGAAATCAAGAATCAGAAGGAAATATAAGATGCTGGGTTGTTTCGACTGTTACGTTGCGTAATTAGAAAAAATCGTAGATCTCTGAAAACTGCAGCAATGTTTATTTGTATAAAACACAATCTAATTTAATAACGATTTTAGGATTCAAAGTCCTAATTGACAGATGTTTTGATCTTATTAGTTTCAATTTCATAGTTTTTCTAATTCTTAGATGATTTAAAAGTAGGAAAAAAGGTCGCTTTTGAGGAACACAACCGTCGCGACGTTGTGCTACATATATCTATTCACATACCTGTTGGAGAGAATTCCTTCGTTCGCATCCTCGATTCCTGGAACTGCCATTTGTTTTTAGAAAAACTTTCCTTTTAATAGCTGTTCATGGCTACGTTAGCAGTCCTTTTTCTCTTGCCTCCTATATCCCCATCTATTGACTCTTTCTATTCTCCGAGCGCGGTAAAGCACTCAAGAGTTCAGCTATTTAAACACGGGATATGCTCATTTTGCACTCCCATTAATTATGTATATGGCTAACACTCATACCTATATATAATATATGAACACATTTCACCTTAGATTTTACTATAGTGGGACATTTACTAGTAAAACGAGATTCAGAGAGATATTCAAAGAACTGTTAGAATCACTTCCGTTTGATTCGACGATTGTGGTCCTTTTCCTAATAAATTACATGCACAGTTAATCAAAACAGAAAATTTCGTCGTTTGGGAATGATTGTTCTTAAATTTCGAGGTCTAACTTCTATTTAAATTCTCCGCGAATTATCGAAATATAT
The DNA here is from genome assembly GCA_028673005.1 of Tanypteryx hageni. Taxonomy (NCBI): domain Eukaryota; kingdom Metazoa; phylum Arthropoda; class Insecta; order Odonata; family Petaluridae; genus Tanypteryx; species Tanypteryx hageni. The sequence continues at coordinate 93,670,346 of CM054114.1, read as the reverse complement.
ATTATTTTTAAACAAATGCACTGATCGGGCAATTTAACTGCATATCCGTAAAAGAATGAAATCCTCGAAATGCATTCGTAATACAATTTTATCATAAAAAACCACTATGATTTCTTATTTATTATTTATTTTTGAATAAAATAAAATAACAAGAAGTCCAAACCAGGATTAATGCAGGCTGGTTTAGCAAAGTTGACGTCCCGAATTGATTACTTATATTGAAAGGAAATCTTTCAGAATGTTTTAGTCATTCCAAGGAATTCTCATACCATAAATACCATTTTTAATTCATAGAGAAAAATTGGAAAACAAATTTATAATACTAAAAGCAATTGGAACAATTTTTGAAACGAGAAAAAAGTCTGCTATGACCGGGAATTGAACCCGGGTCTTTTTTAAATAAACGAATTAAATAAATGTTACTGTTTATACGGTAATATGTATGGATCAACTGTCCATTGCTGAAGGATAGTCGAGTGGAAAAGAAAATAACCCATTTGTTTGCTCGTCTATGCTCAATCCGTGTTCGGTAATAATCGTCTCCATGGCAACAATCCGATGAAATGCGATTTTACACGAAAATACGCTATGTTTTAATAGAAATTCAAGAAAATACTATCAATTATCAAAATTCTGTGATAAGAATTAAAATCTACATTCGTTTTCCCTTAGAACACTACAAACCTCGCTCCGATATCACAATTATAAGATATTGTAATGTATTAAAGAAAACATCTCGGCACGGTGGATTTGAGACTACCTATGTAAAAAATAGGGAAAAAAATGTTCCTGGAATCGAACCCGAGACTTCAATCTTGGCGAAATAAAATCTAGTCCGGAGGTGATAGCAGGAGCTTCATACCAAGTTTCATAAAAATCGGTCCATTGATGCAAATGTTGCTAGTAGGGGACATACACATAGGTACACACACACAGACAAGACCATTTCATGAGGCTATGTTTCCTTTGGAAACCAGCATAAAAATTGGAGCTTCATTTGCTGACGCAATATGAAAAAGCGCGTTATATTTATTGAGGTATATTTAGAATTGTAAACTTAAAATTCTTCATAAATTTAGTAATACAATTACCTGGCATACAGTAGTTCATTCAACAATTAAAGTAGAAATTTTAACTTTCAATCTATAAACACTTGGTCAAAATCTTAATTTGCGAATTTTCCCAACAGTTTTCTTTGGCAGCGTAATTAATTCCATCATATATCACACACATCCTGAAAGTTTCGGACTTCTATCTCTTACATACTGCTTGCTGTATTAATTTAAACCATTTCACAGACGGACAGGCAGAGAAAGAGAACGTGAGCGCGTTCATGAAATGAAACGCGCTTGAAAGGAATGGAAAGAAATTGTGGTTACCAACAGGAAAATTTTTTGTTGATTTTTCATTCGACTGCGAATGTGAACTTGGACAAATTTACGGCTAACTTAATCGAATCATATAATTTATCTTGTGTCCCTACAAAAATCGATTCCGTGTTGGCTTATGCCTCTTTCGATAGCTCTAATGAGCCGAGGTTTAATCACTTTCGCCATCTTTCTGAGCTCCTCTGAACAATATGGCGAACCTCGATTGAATCTTTGGCGGCGAAAGGAAAATGAGACTGAAAATGCGGACACGACCGCAACTCGCGGATCATTTTTGACGAACCGGACACGATGACGCGCGGAATTTTCGAAAAAAAAAATGTTCCCACCATCACTTAAACCAGTTCCGTGTTTGTTTTACACGCGGAACCTATTTGTACGAAAAAAAATAAAAACACACGACATTCGTAAACCCTAAGATCATGTTTTTTCCTTTCGAAGTATTTATCCGCCGATTTTCTTTCTTTTAAATTAAAAAAGAAAGACCACTTAAAAAATAAAGAGGCGGAGGAACCACTTCAGGATCTTCCGCCACCCTAAATAAGGAACGCTAATTGCTTTAAAACTTGGTAAACGAGTTGGAAAAGTATATTCCATAAATGGAATATATGGAGATTTCAAAGGCGTTCGTTATGAGAAATACGTTTGAAATTGTATCGAAAGACTTGGCGATTCTCGATTTTTTTATCTCCGAAATTATAACTCGTAATTACGTGGTCTTGCGGATTTTGTTGTGGTAAATGAAGTCCTCTATCCGAATATTTTTTTTAATCTATACCATACAGATCATATAAGAGCATGGGAGAGAAAAAACGTATTTTTAATTGTTGTTCGCCGAGAGAACCGTATTAGCGATCGATTTAAATAATATATGCTATGTTTTGCTCGGTATATTCTCGAATTTTATCTCCGAAACTATAACTCGTAATTGTGTGGTCTCGTAGACTTCTTTGTTGTTAAATGAAATCCTCTATCCGAATATTTTTTTTACTTTCTCCATACCTAGTATGAGAGAATTGTTTTAATGAAAAAAATCTATTTCGAGATTTCAACGGAAATACACGTTTTTGAGGTCCCCTGAACAACTTTTGACCATTTTTTCGATGATGACTGCGTGTGTGTGCGTGCGTGTGAGTGTGTCTGTGTGTGTGCGTGTATATGACAGCTTTTTTTGTGGGTCTCTAACTCAAAAACTATTAATCAGGTCAATACAAAATTTTATATTTAATATTTTTAAGAAAGTCACAGGAACTGATTAGCTCTTGGTAAAAATCCGTCAACCGGAAGTGGGTGTTTACTCATGTCACTTGTCGGTTAATTTGAGATATTTGCTTTAATATTTGATATATTTAAAAACATAATGGAATAAAAGATGTAGGAAATATAATTTTTTACAACCTTTGTTCGAAAAATATTTCTATATAATGCATTGTTTAAGAGATATATTAAAAAAAATTATTTATCTGCCACCACCACGCCACCTACCGACGGCTACTGTTAACAAATGACGCTTAGTTACGTCTTAGCAACGCTCCTTTTTATTTTCTTAATTGTTGGAGCTTTGGGGCTATATCCAATATCAGAAGGCTATGGTTTTATTTCATTTCTTTGTAAAGTCTAAAATTTTCTCGGTTTCTTAAAATATTTTTTATAATGTAACCCATTTGGAATTTTTATGTATATTACAGATATGGAGAAAGTCATGTGGTGGCCACATAACATTTTTAAGAGATATTTTAAGAACTATAATTTTTAGCTGATATCACCTGAAGGCAACTTTTGTAAACACTTGATGCTTAGTTATGTCTTACGTTGATATCGCTCCTTTTTATGTTTAACTGTTGGAGCTTCATGGCTATATCCATTATCAGAAGTCTACGTAATGAGTTTATGTCTGTTCTTTGTAAGATCTTTGAATTTTTCTCGCAGTTCCTTAAAATATTTATTATCATTTAACGTATTTGGAATTTTTAGAAATATTTTAGGTATGGAGAAAGTCATGTGGTGGTCACATCATATTTTTTTAATCTATACCTTACAGATCATATAAGAGTTAGGGAGAGAAATTTATGGTATTTAATTTTATTGTTGCTCGACGGGTGCCATTTAACCAGATACGAGTATAAATTTATTGAGGTAATTATGTAAAGTGGAAGCTCTGATAGACAGATGCAATTCAAATCACGATCGGGCGATGAATTTTAATAAGGATCACTCCAACCTAATTTAATTAAAATCAGTCCAGCGGTTTGAAAGTTACGACAGACGGACGGACGAGGCGTGCTCATAAGGCGTTCCGCTATTACCGCTTCGCTGGTAAAAAACGAGAGATTTAATCGCGGTTAAACGAGAGAGATTTCGAGAACCGAGAAATTAGAAGCTAGCGAACCTTGGAGGACTCGGGTCGGATGAGACAGGCTGAGGAAGGTGGGCAGTAGGACGAGAGCGGAGATATCTCATAGCGAGGGAGATGAAGGGGGGGAGGAGAAAGAGGGAGAAGGGGGGGAGGAGAAAGAGGGAGAAGGGGAGGGGGGAGAAAGGGGGGGGAGTGGGGAGGGGGTGGGAGGTTCGGTCGGTGTTGGAAGCAGTAGCAGTTGTGTGTAGCCGCTCCGTGTAAACATTGCTCGGTTGGGTAATGGAAGTAGCCGTGGGAGTGAGTTTGCGCCGGAGAAAGGCGCGTCCTTTTGTTTGAAGAGATTCCATTCAGGGTTTGGAAATGCAGCGTGCTAAGTGTCGAGGAGTGTTTTCCCTTCCCACCTCACCCCTTTCCCTTTCTCCCTCTCCTCAACCCCTTCTCTCTCTCTCTCTCTCTCCTTCCTCTTCCCTCCCACACCCGCCCCCGTAC